>OY720347.1:28599397-29266737 GCA_963082975.1 Labia minor
TATTCAATCAAACTCATTTAAACTATAAACCTTATTTAATTTAATTTAAAAATTAGAAATAAGAAAAAACAATGTTTTTAACTTGCTAAAAATGTACCTAATTATACAATTTTCAGATAAAATTAAATTTTTTTAGAATTTAAAACTTTTTCTTTTTATTTTTCTATTTGTTAAATTTATATACAAACATTTAGAATTATCCCTTAAGCTTTAATCCTCTGTCACATGATTGATTCTTCATATCCATCTATTAATCTTATTAATTTATCATGAGGGATTTTATGAAAATAAATTATAAAACTTTGCTTGTGATTTAACTTTACTTAAAAACGAAAAATAAAATGAAAACAAAATTATTGAATTATTGAATTATTAATAATTAGAGTAATAAGATTTAAATAGAAAGGCAAAGTTGTTTCGAGATAATTTTCAAATATGCTTATAAAACAAATCAAAATTGACTAATTAAGTGTTAGATTAAGAAGAAAGAAAATTAATGATTGATTTTTTTTCTAATTGAATGCGTACCCAATCATTGGAAAAATCTTCAGCTTATAATTATTTTTTAAAAAAAATCCTTATTTAAAAAAGAAAACATATTAATTGATACTTAGCGAATTAGAATATTATTATTATTAAATAAGTTGAATTAAATTTAATATACCTAGTACTTACTAGTATATTAAAAATAGAAACATAAATATTATCTTATTAGAATTATAAATAATTTATATTTTTCAAACAGGTTGTTTCAAATTTCAATCTTAATTTATAATCTTTGATATCTTTAGTATTAAATTAATATTCTCAAATTATTGATTTATAATAAAATCTCAAGTTCTCAAGATAATTTGCTCTTTAAGTACACAAACTACTTTACTGAATTATACAATATTAACAATAATAATACATTTTAATGGGGGCGCAAACTGTTGTAAGGGAACACGAAGGTATTATAACCAATTTCAAGTGCCTGCAAACTTTTGAAAATTTTCGATTTTTTTAATTTTTTTCAATATGGTTCTAAAAAAAAAAAGATCAGATGATTTTTCGATACTCTGAAACATTGGCCCACCCCTGTTATATTATTTCAGAAATGTGCCCGACTATTGAAAAAGGAAATTAGTTTATTACAAAAATTAAGGGGGGAGGCACAGGAATTTTTTTA
Source organism: Labia minor (assembly GCA_963082975.1). NCBI lineage: Eukaryota > Metazoa > Arthropoda > Insecta > Dermaptera > Spongiphoridae > Labia > Labia minor. The sequence continues at coordinate 28,600,566 of OY720347.1, forward strand.
AAAAAAGGGGGGCGCCGGCACAGAAAGGTTGGAAACCACTAATATACAATATATTTTAAAAACAAATTTGTCTCTTTTATATTATATAATTATTTTATATATATTTAAATTTATAATAAAAAGTTCATTTTTTCTTATAATTTAATAAGTATCTTTCTTATTTTAATCATTTAGCTAAACTATAGTAGTTTTAATTTAACAAGACATCTTTTATAGAGTTTATTAATGAAATAAAAGTTGATCAACATTTCTAGTTTTGCATTTAAAAATATCAAAGGTATGTAGGGTAAGGATTTAAATATACTGAGTACAACCAAATATCTTTGAGGCTGTCATTCAATGTATAAATTATTCAGTGAAATATTGTAGTTTGTTTACTGTAGAAATTCACTAATTTCATCAATGTTATTAAGAATAAATTAAATAAAGTTCATTATTCATCTATTTAGTACAAAGAATTAGTAAGTAAATATAATAATTGTAATTTTTTAGATTATATATAAATCACATTTTACCATTTTAGAAATAAAAATAAAATATATTTTCAAAATCAAAATTTAATTTTCCTAGTCTTGTTTTATAGCATTATGAATATGGATTGGAAAGTCATTTTTATTATCTCGTCATTGCGATTACGAAAATTTTCGATGTCGAGATTTTGATGTTTATGTACGTTTTGAAGGTCACTGAGTCATTTTCACTAAGGTTGAGAAAAATGTCTGTCTCTTTGTGTGTGTGTGTGTGTGTGTGTGTGTGTATGTAGACAAGATTACTCAATAAGTTTAAGCTAGAATAATGAAATTTGGTACACGGGCATTATTTAAAATTGGTAGTTTTCTATCAACTTTTGAGAAATGTAGCTCATTTGGAAGAGGATCATTACCTACCACGTTTGCATTTATTATCTTCTAAACTGACAGTAAAAATAAAGATATATGTTTGATAGTTTTTACATGTAACATGATTAAAAATTGTATAAAACTGTTATATATAGAATTTCAGCTTGATTGAATTGGTGAAAGTTCCGGAATTAATTTTTTAAATTTTTTAACACGTTGACTGCCAATCACGCGCCAGCGCTGGTGCGTGTTGAGGTGTTCTGTCTCAGAAGCCAGTTTAAAATTTAATTTCTCGATTTCTTTTTCCAAGTATCGAAGGAAGTTAATATAATATAATAATGGTTATATAAATGGGTATAGGATTATAAAATAATATCCCAGTTTAATACATATTCAAATTGAACTATCAATATAAATATATGTATGACCGTTTGATAGTTTTTCACATGATTAAAAATTTTATAAAAGTGCTATATATAGAATTTTAGCTTGATGGAATCGCTGAAAGTACCTGAATTAATTAATTAATTAAATTTAATTTAAATATATTATCTGTTATTTAATCCAATTCAAATTTTCGAGATAGTCGAGTCGAGACACTCCCGATTTTTTACTCAATTGTCAAGATAGCCAGATAGCCTTAGTACAAATATGTCGCGACAAGTGTTCTTATGCGATAGTTTTAATCTGACATTAAAAATTTTTCCAAAATTTTCACCTCCTATTAGAGAGTCATTGTGCCCCCTTCGCATATACTATTCAAATTATATAAGTATAAGCTGAGATTGTGGTGCGGCCTAGCCGCCTAATTAACTTTACCCCTTAAAAAATGTATGAAATCCTGTTTCAAATATCCCACATTAGATAATGACTGTAACAAAAGCACTTGGGGATTGATTCTTGAAATAATGAGAAAAAATCGCTGGTGATATTTTTGTTCGTTGTTGCCAATTCTACACCGAAGGTTTCAATATCAATTTTAGTCTAAATTATATTCGTACTCACAATTATAAAATATATATATGTATATAAAGTTGTAATTATTTGTATTTTTATATATTATAAAAAATTCTTTAATATAATATATTTTAAAATTTATATTATTATGAATTTCTTCAATATTTATTAATTTATTAAATTGAATATTTATTTATTTAATTAATATAAAAATAAGTTGACCTGTGGCCAGGTCCGAACCGACCGACGGTTTAAAATAAATTAATTTCCAGCTACAGAAACAATTTCAAATAATTTTAATATATCTATTAATGTAATAAAAAACAGATATAGATATAACATAAATATTTTTAATTTTATTTTATTTATAATAAATATGTAAGACCAGGCTGTGAGGTCATGAATGGTTAGATGACGTCATATAATTTTAATTAAGAAAAAACTAATAAACTAATTTTCTCGAGTATAATACCAATGCAAAGTGAATAATTCGTGATGATATGTAAAAATTCTCCTCATGTGAAATTTGGTCTGAAAATAACCCTTCCCTTCCTATCGTCGATCGCTAATACTACCACTTCCGGTTTCCGGATTTGCACCAAAAGTTGATCAATTCGTCCCACTGATGCATTAAGTAAATATACCAAATTTCATCAAAATCGGTTGAGCCGTTCAGACTGTACACATCTATACGGACGGACGGACGGACAGACACCATGCTAAAAATACTTTTTTCTGTTAAGTAAATGCATGATTCGTGGAGATATGTAAAAATCTCCACATGTGAAATTTGGTGTGAAAACAATACCTACCTTACTATCGTCGGTCGGTAAATATTACAACAGACTTATTCTAATTAAGAAATTTTGATATAAAATAATAATTTGAAACTTATTTCAAATACCCCATAACAATTTTCTGAATAATCAGAATAAGTTTATGTAACAGTTCCACACTTTTCTACTTTAAATAGATAGATGTAGAGGTTGTGGAGGGGATCGATTCAATGTCTAGGTTAAATTTTCTCGAGAGAGCAACAGGAAGACTTTTTCTTTGGACTTTTCAATAAAAGCTTATAGATTTTATAAAAACGGTTTATTTGATCTCTCGTCAAGGCAATTTCCCTCTACATATCATTCTTCTACGTCATAGAAGTCTCCGATTTATCTATCTATCCCGCCGTTATTGAGCATTATTTGTGGTGGGAGAAGGATCGGGAGACTTTTCCTTGAACGTCACTATAGGCCCTATTTTAAGCATGATTGAGGATGGGGAAACCCGCGGTATTTCCGGTAGCATAGGTTACTACTGGTAAAGAAATATTTTACAACATAGGGTGTAGACAATGGCCCTTCTCAGAGTGAGTGGAGTGAGAAGTTCGCGACACCCCCGACACCGATGGTCCGTCGGCCTCATCTTTCACTTCCCACATAGATATATTATTATTATTTTTTAATTATGAGGGAATTGGATTCTTTACCATTTACCTCTATTGTTTTTTCCTTATTTCTTTCCCCTCTATTTATTCTGTCATTTTTCAATAAAATAGATTGATGAAAAATAAATCTATTATTTTTTCGGTATATGACTGTAGTGAAAGATATGTCAACAATTTCAAATCTATGCTCGCTGTCAAGGTCACATTTCACATAAAAAAAATTATTTTGTTGTTTTTTGTTTCGTCAATTCAGTTGTGAGTTACAGGATGTTAAAAAGTCAACAAAGAGAAAACTCGGTAAATTTTACAGTTTTTCTTTGATAAAGACGAAAAGCCATGGGAATGATGTTTATTTTATAGTGCCGATACTGTAACAGCTAATTACTTGGAATTTTGGTTTCGTCGATTCCGTTCAAGCATTTTTGATCTTAAAGATGCACCTCACACAGACAGGCCCGTCGTCGAAAATGTCAACCAAATCACAGAAATAATCCAAGTTGACCGGCATGTTAGTAGTCGTAGCATAGACCAGGAGTAGAGGGTTATTTTTTATTTCCAGTTTCCCGGGAAAAAACGAAACATTTCCCGGGAAAACAAAACAAATTATTACCGACCGACGATAGTAAGGGAGGTATTGTTTTCACACAAAATTTCACATGTGGAGATTTTTACATATCTCCACGAATCATGCATTTTCTTAACAGAAAAAAGTATTTTTAGCATGATGTCTGTCCGTCTGTCCGTCCGTATAGATGTGTACAGCCTGAACGGCTTAACGGATTTTGATGAAATTTGGTATATTTACTTAATGCATCAGTGGGATGAATACGTAACTTTTGGTATATATCCAGAAACCGGAAGTGGTAGTATTAGCGATCGATGATAAGAAGGGAAGGGTTATTTTCGCACCAAATTTCACATAAGGAGATTTTTTTACATATCTCTCCCTTTAATTTTTCTTTATAATTTGTCTATTTTTGGAGTTTTTTTACAGTGAACTCTGGCAGTCGGCAGTTGCCAATGCCAAATTATTTTGTGTTTAACTTTTTTTTTGTATATATTTATACTTAAAATTATTAACTTAAAATTCGATTTCACAAGCTTGGGTCTGTTTTAATTGCCATACCTGACACCTTGGTAAGGGTTCTATATAAAATAGTTCTTGAATAGGTAGCAATAATAAAATACACTATTGCACTTGACTATTTGGAAAGAGAGTAATTTTCCTTACACCCTTCAAATTAACCCCTCTCCATCAATAAATTAATATAAATAAATTGTCGTTGAGAGCGAGTAAGGTAAAGAACTAATTATATTTTTTGATAAATAAATAAATATTATTATTTATTTATTCAAGAAATATATATACAATCACTCTGTATATTATTCCAGACCACCTTTTTGGGTGGTGACAAAAAAAGGCAAAAACATCCAAAAAGCAAACAAAAGCAAACAAAAACAAAACAAAAGCAAAACATATTTACATATTTACATAACACCCTGTAATCAACGATCATAAATGTCTTTAATTGAGGGCACACATAATATCCATCTTATTAGATATATACAGTATATACAGTAAAGAAAAACCAAAATAAGAAAAACAAAATACAAAAATAATGCAAAAAAAAACACAAAGAAACAATAAAAAAAAAAATAAAAAGGAATAACTAATCGTTACTCCTTTCTCTAATACGAAGGATCTCAGTTTTAGGCGACATTTCCCTTGATTGCCTCTCGTTTCTAAAATGTTAATTTCTAAACAAGTAAAAGAAAATAATTATGTTTATGTTATATTTTTTTTGATGATTATATAATATATCTTTCTGAATTTTTTTTTTATTTTTGAATTAAATTTATTTTATTTTTTGGCAAAAACAACATTTATTTAACTTTTACAATTTCCACCACAAATTTAGTATTTTTTTTTATAATTTCCCGAGATTCCCGGGAATCCCTGGAAATGCATTTTTAAATTTCTCGATTTCCGGGAACGAAAATACTCCGGGAAAAGTAACCCTCTAACCAGGAGCTAAAGACCAATCATAAAACATGTTTTAAACCATTTGCGCAAAGTCGAATTCAAAACGAAGCACGGTGTTTGGGTGCTAAAACAATTAATTAACATCAAAAATCATGTTGGATTGAATTTCCATCTGCGAAGCCTTGACCAAACAGAATGAAATCGACCCATTTCTTAAACGGATGGTGACTGGGGATGAGATGTGGGTCACATACGACAATATTGTGCGAAAACGATCGTGGTCAAAGTGCGGTTTAGTAGATCAAACAGTGTCAATGTGTCAATTGTTATAATAACTAAAGAATAACTAAAGAATAAATAAATTTAGGAAATTGACAATTATAAGAAAATATGAACGGTTTGAACACATCGTGGTATATTCAAATTTATTTTAAAATATATATATATATATATATAATAAATTACTAATTTTAATAATAACAAATATACTTATTTATCAAACGTAAAAATTAAAAATAAAACAAACTTTTTCCTTTTATTTTTCAACACATCTCCCAAAACTGTCAAGGTGTGAAGACAGCCAAAGGCAGACAGTTCAGCTAGTAAGTTTATAATTCAAACCAGTCTCGGAATTCTAATAAAATCACAAGTAGGCGGGGAAAATACTTGAGAAAAACTCGTATAAAACACTCCAGCTTATTTGTAATGTATATATATTAACTTCTTTTTTAGTGATAAAATATTTAATTCCAGAAAATTCTTCTCTAGAAAAAATTTTCCTCTTTTTATATCTAAAATATATTTAGGAAACATCTTTAAAAAACAGTACCGCTCGCGTAAAGGCATTTTAATGGCCTATTTTTTTAAGTAAGGAAAAATATAAATGACGAACGTTTTTATTTCATAAAAGTTCACAAAAAAAATAATTAAAATTGAAATTAGATGCTATTAGTATGCACAGCCCACACTTTTCTGCCTGCTAGGAATTGAAGTAAGCGGGAGAAAAAAAACAAATCCGGAAAAATTCAGATTCAGAATTTATGGCATATACATTTTCTTTTAATGAAAACTTCTTCCAGTTAATTATTTAATACCCAAAAAAAACAATATATTTATCTATAAATAAAAACAGTACGCATTATTTGTTAATGTATTTTAATCGACTATTTATTTATTATTTTCTTATCGAATATATAGTAAATAATATATTCAATTTTATAATATATAAATATAATATTATCAAAATTAATATTCTAAAAAGTCATTCAAAAAATATATATATTTATTTAGGAATATTTATTATAATACAAATGTTTAATAATTATATTTTATTTCTGTCTTTGCTTCTTTATTTGTTATATTTATTATTAATTAAAATATATAAATGTATATTATAAATTATAACATAAACATATTTATATAAAAATATAATAAAATATAAAAAAAAAACTTTTTTCTGTTAACAAATTGCATGATTCGTGGAGATATGTAAAAAATCCTGATAAGAAATTTGGTGTGGTAATAATCCTTCCTTTCCTATCGTCGGTCGGTAATACTACCATTTACGGTTTCCGGATATAGACCAAAAGTTGTTGAATTCATGGTAATGATGCATTAAGTAAATATATTATAACAAATTTTATCAAAATCCGTTGACGACCGACGATTTGAAATAAATTAATTTCCAAACAACATTATATTCTATATATAGGTATATATATATAAAGAATAAAAAAAAAATCTTTAAAACTCTTGAATTAAAATGACTAAATTATATTATCTTGGTTTTTTATTTATAATTACTCATTTATTAATTACTTCTATATTTTAAGTGAAAAATTTCCGACAATAAATATATAAAATTAATACTTTGTAAACTACCACTTCCGGTTTCTGGATATATACCAAAAGTTTAGGTATTCATGCTACTGATGCATTAAATAAATATACCAAATTTTATCAAAATCCGTTTAACCGTTCAATCTATACACGTCTATAAGGACACACAATGGATAGACGGACGGACAGACAGATATGCTAAAAATTCTTTTTTTGGTTAAGAAAATGCATGTTTCGAGGAGATATGTCCGTCTCCACATGTGAAATTTTCTGTGAAAACAATACCTCCCTTACTATCATCAGTAGGTAAAAATTAATAAATAAAAATCTCATTGCATTTTCGCCTTTAGATCTCTATGGCCTAAAAATAAATGATTAGTAGATTTAAGAAAAAAGTACCAATAAATAATGTTAAAAAAGCAGTGAAATTTTATCTTAACATCCTACAAGATATTAATGATAATCGAAGTTTTTATAACAACAAAACTTTTAACGTTCAATATTAGTAGTATAGTAGTTTGTTAAAAAAATAAACAATTTTTTTTTTGGTTTCTTATCGGACATTCAACTATATATTAAAAAAATATGTTTAAAGTCTAAATGAAGAAAATACATTTGTTAAATATATATATATAAATATATATAATTGTATATATATTAACAGTACCAAGTTTATTTTATTCTAGAACAGTATCTAAATACATAGATAATATTAACAATAAAACAGAAATCACCAAATATAGTAAAATTAATATTAAAGAAACCAATTTAAACCAAACAGCACAATCTGATTTTATTACGAAGATATAAAAAACGAAATTGGCAAAGTGGATTATATTTGTATTTGATATAAATATAATAAAACTTTAGGATAAACGAAAAAAAAACAAAACATAAACATGGATAAAATAACAAAATATTTAAAAATAATCCCTTTGTTCAAATATTATCAAGCATTTAATATTTTTGTTTTTTGTATAAAGTTTCTTTAAAATATATTAATATTTTTTGAGATATGAAATATCAGGACGATGTCGGAGATGGATTACATAACGAAGAATAACCAAGAACTGTTAATATCGGAATATTAAAGATCAAACCACTCCACCCTCATACCACAAGGGATCTGAATAAAATATTCCTGATTATCACGAACTGAAAGTTATATTTCATTCAATAATCTCTAGCGTTATTAAATTTGAAAGTTCTTGACCGCAGCAAGTTCATTCCCCCAGCCGTCCCTGTCCTGAGAAAATAAATTAATTCGAAAATTGTTTTATTTTGGTTCATTTATTTGTAAAAAAAATTAAAACTACTATTTTAATTCTAATATAATATAATATATATAAATAGAAACAATAAAATATCTAATTGAAATGCATATTGAGAATGGACCCCTTGAGAAAACAAAATTAAGCCAAGTTAATGTAAAGTCCAGTTTTGTTGGACGTTTCTATGCAATTCCGTTGGGAATTTGCCAGGATCTGTAACTTCATTTCCATGGACACCTTTCCAGTTAATCCTTTTCCGCTTTGGAGAGATCATTTTCCACTCTCTCTTAAAAAAATACAATTTCATTCCAAATTACATTTTCGCATACCAATAGCCTTTCATTGTCCCAATGGAATATCAATAGAAATTTATCTCGCTTGATATTTGAATTATTAAAATTAATTTTTAATTAAAATTAAATTTAAAATTATTTATCTTATATTATTTCCAGATTATTTATTTGAATTGAATTCTTGATGTCTTATTTGATCCCTTTATTTTTATTTTGGTTAATAAAAGGATTTTTCTAAAGTTAAATTTGTTTTGTAAAAGAACCATTAAACTGTCATGTTAAAATAATATTTCTATAAATTTTATTTATTTTTATTTTATTTATGGATATATATCCTTTTAATCTTATAAATCTCTCTGTAGTACAAATGAACTCGAAAGTTGTTCTACATTCCTCCAACTGACCCTATCGTGAGTCAAATTTACTCTAATTGAGGATATAATATGAAAAACATCCCATTTATTTTTAGTTTAAATGTTTTATGATGTTCTAAGAATGCAATAGATCATTGGAATTTTAATTTTATTGTTTTGGCATTTGAAAACATTACTTCTAGCTTTGTTTTATGTAGGATGGTGATTTAAGAAACACCCATTAATGTTTATGTTTTTCATGTTTATGCAGTAATATATATATATATATATATATATATATAAGGTAAAACCAAATAATATGACGTGGTTAGAAATATGACACGTTTTTTATATCTCATGGGACACCTACGCTACCAAATGAAGCGTGTCTACCTTAGCTATAAGTGAACCGTTGTGTAAGAAAGATTTGTTTTTTCCGCTATCTTGAAGATGAACACAAGCGAAATCTCATCATATTTATTTCAAAAATTCATAATTTGTTTTCTTTTGTAAATGGGAATGATTTTTTTTACACAACTTATTTCTTTAATTAATTTATAAGTTTCAAATAAAACATTCAATATATATATAAAATTCTATTAATTTAAATGATACATTTTAGGATTAATTAATATATTGATATATGATTGTTAGAAAAAAAATATTTATATATTTTAAAAATTGTGAATGAGAATTGATAAAATTAACATTATCATTTTTGTATTCATTGGTATCGGATGAACACGGCGGGCTTTATATAAATTCTTAACAAAAAATAATATTTGGATTTTGAAAAAAATATTTATTGATGATTAATTTGCTATATACATAAATTATATAAAATAAAAAATTGAATTCATAATATACAATCGGGCTAGCTAATTTATTAATATTTCCCGACAAAACTGCAATTCTCAGTTCATAAAGAAAATAAGTTGACCTGTGGCCAGGCGCAGAACCGACCGATGGTTTGAAATAAATTAATTTCCAGCTACAGAAACAATTTCAGATAATTTTAATATATCTATTAATGCAATAAAAAACAGATATGGATATAACAAAAATATTTTTTATTTTATTTTATTTATAATATATAAGTAAGGGCTGACTGTAACGTCATGAAGAGCTGGGTGACGTCATATAATTTTAAATTAAGAATAAGTTGACCTGTGGCCAGGTCCGAACCGACCGACGGTTTGAAGTAAATTAATTTCTAGCTACAGAAACAATTTCAAATAATTTTAATATATCTATTAATGTAATAAAAAACAGATATGAATATAACATAAATATTTTTAATTGTATTTTATTTATAATATATATGTAAGACCAGGCTGTGACGTCATGAATGGCTGGATGACGTCATATAATTTTAAATCAAGAAAAAACTAATAAATATGATTTTCCCGAGGATAAAACCAATACAAAGTGTATGATTCGTGGTGATATATAAAAAAATCTCCTCATGTGAAATTTGTTGTGAAAATAACCCTTCCCTTCCTATCGTCGATCGCTAATACTACCACTTCCGGTTTCCGGATTTGCACCAAAAGTTGATCAATTCATCCCACTGATGCATTAAGTAAATATACCAAATTTCATCAAAATCGGTTGAGCCGTTCAGGCTGTATACATCTATACGGACGGACAGACGGACGGACAGACATCATGCTAAAAATACTTTTTTCTGTTTAGATAATGCATGATTCGTGGAGATATGTAAAAATCTCCACATGTGAAATTTGGTGTGAAAACAATACCTCCCTTACTATCGTCGGTCGGTAAAAAACTAATGAAGATGATTTTTCCCGAAGATAAAACCAATATAAAGTGCATGATTTGTGGAGATATGTAAAAAAATGTAAAACCCTTCCCTTCCTATTGTCGATCGGTAAAAATTTGAAAGTACTCAGAGGCGTCTCAGTAAACCAGGCACCAATATAAATAATATCTCTTCGTTCTTCGTTGTCGATAACTTCCTAGCGGAAGTGTCGTGGCCCTAATAACTCCACAGGAGTCATAGGGTGTTCATGGGAAAATTTGACCGAAGTGGTTTCCCCTTGCCTTCTTCGGTGGGGCAGCCGATGTTAAATTGAATTAGATTTTTATATTTATTAATTTATTTATTAATTAAATAAATATATAATCTTGAGTTCTATGCTGGTGTAATATAGGGCCGAGTACTTACTTTAAGCCGAGCATTTACTTGTACATAATACTAGAAGGGAAGGAACAAGATCATGCCACCTGTATGCGACGAGCGGGTCCAATTGGTTATTTAAAAACATCATTTAGCTTAAGTTAGTTTATTTGTTTAATCAAGATACAATTATTAACTAAGTTCGAATTATTAATCCAGTCAAAATATAATTTATTTAATTTGTTCATTTAATTAGGATACAATTATAAATCAAATTTAAATCATTAATATATTCAAACACAATCTATTTATTTTGTTCAATTAATTAGGATACAAATATAAATAGAATTTAAATCATTAATCTGTTCACATACAATTTATTTAATTTAACTTGTTTATTTAATTAATTTTATTTTAATCCATTTAATTATAATTCATCTAGAAATATTTCATTTGATTTATTTCATATTCTGAATTCATTCAATTGTAATTTACAAAGTTTAATTATAAGTTACTTATTCAAATGTATATTACTTTATTCAATTTGATATTGATAACTTTTGAAAACATTTCATTTAATTTATTTCAAATCAGAAATTCATTTAATTATAATTTACAAAATTTAATTATAAGTTACTTATTCAAATGTATATTACTTTATTCAATTTGATATTGATATCTTTTGAAAACAATTTACTTAATTTATTTAAAATACATGTATTAGACTTACAATTAGTTGTCGTGTCGGCCGAACACTTACTATGGATATAACTAAAAATATTAACACTTGATATAACTAAAAATATTAACACAAACACTCACAATCACTTAACAATAATTCATCCCCTTATAATACATCATACACTGCACATTTTCCATCCTACCCCCTCTCTTCCCCTGCCGGGGGGCCTCCGTGTATCACATCTTACGACCCTTGTAACTTTCTCACTTTCTGACCCCAGGCCTGTCCGCGCTGTTTCTTTTCTAAGTCTTCTCCCCCTTCTCCTCTCCATTCCCTTCTCCTTCCCTAGGCACCCATCTCTCTTCTCTGTAATGCAAAAATCTGCACATTATGGTTTCGACTCATAACGGACGTCCCACGCGGTTCCTATTTCACCTACGCATTTCTTATTTCTTTCCCATCACCTTGAGCCATTTCACTTGCTGTCTCCTCTGTCTCCATCCTGTCTCTCCTCACCCCCTCCTCTATCCCTTATCGGCTATCTCACTTACACTTACATACATTATCTTAACTTAATTATTAACTTATTTTCTATGAAACGCCAACGTTTGCGAATTCCATTCTCGACCAGACGTGTGGACAACGGTAATCATATCTTCCCACACGATTCTCATTACACCGGCCGCCTCCTTCCTGTCGCGGCCCACCCCCTTCACCCCTCCAGCATCGTTCATCTCACTTCCACTTATTATAATCTTTCTTAACTTAATCAGACGCTACCTATGCAAATTCCATTACCCCCCAGTAGCCTTGAACGGGCGGCCAGCGATAATCCATTATCAACATACCTCCGTCTCACTCCCACCCACTACAATCCTTCTTTCCTTATATAACTATTATCATATTTTATTCTCACGGAATTATCATTCTACTAGGAATGCCAGCTAAGGCCTTCCTTCGTCTTATTCTATATATTATATAATCTATTCCAACATATTCTAAATATATTATACATATTCTATAATATATTTCCATTACACTAAGATAATATATTTCCAATATATTAAATATAATATATTTCCATTACACTAAGATAATATATTTCCAACACATCACACCAAGATAATATATTTCCAATATATTACACTCCACCACCTTTTAAAAAAGATTGTTTCGGGATAAAGATTTTTCACGAAACAATCCTTTTCAACAGTCCGTCCCCTCTTCTTTGTCCCTGGTCACATCACCATCACTTCTCAGTGGACTCTGCAGCTTCCCGTCCTCCTTCTTCTTCCGTGCACGCTTCTTCCAAACAGATCGTAAGTCCAGCGGGTCATCCCTTCCCGTCCTTCGAGGAGTTTTCTACTTATACCTATAATTAATCCTAGTAACATTAAATAATCTCGAGGACATTCTCTAACCAGTTTCGAACTGACGTTACTGCTTGCCCCAGGCGTCGTGTTTTGGTCATTAACTTCCTTTAAATTTTATACTCTGGCATTCAATTCCACCAGATCTTCATTATCTAGAGTTTCAAAAACAAACGAATTTTTAAATCGTGCCCCCCCCGCGTCTACCAAACCACGCCGACATCGCGCCGGGGGTAGCGTCTCACTCAAATGTGAAATAATCCCCTCCGTCATCTCGAAACTGGTTTTGATATCTAGCATATCCTCCTTAAAATCTATCCACTTCCAAGGTTCTCCTTCGAAGAGAGCGTATCGGTCATCCTGTAATTTTCTCCAAAGACTCCTGATGACCGATACCTTCTCTTTAATATATGAATAAAGAAAGATTAATTTATTATACGTCGACTTGTTCAAAATAAATTCCCAGTGGCATTACCTCCTCCCTCTCCCTCGCTTGCTTTCCCATCGTAGCGATAGTCTAACCTGCTAGAGAAGGAACAAAGATACATTACTCCCGTTTTTGTGAAAATTCCTAATGGTTCTCTTTTCGAACGCCCTCCCCTTTCCCTTTGGTGGGACCTCAACGGGTGGTTTACGACTACTAGTATTCCCTGTCGCCCCAGCTGTTGGGGAAGTGCTTGTTCTCGGGCTTCTGGTGTTGAGCTGGGCCTCCACGCCACCCCTAACCGTGGCATCCATATTGGAACTTCTGGTCTTTCTTCGTGAGGGTCGTCAATGGCTTCGTAATCTCGTTGTTCCTTCTTCCTACCCGCGAGGTTTGTCCTGCTTCCATTTGACTATTTTGCTCACCAGTCTCGGTCTCCTGTCGCCAAGACTCCGAATCCCCTCCATCAATCCTGAGGGATTCCTCCTCCCCTTCTGGCTCGCTCTCCACTTGCACTTCTTCTCTCTCGGTGACAGACGGAATGCCACTAATGGCTCCAAATTCCGTGTCATCTCGTTCAGTGCTAAGTGCTCTCGCTTTCACAACTTCCTCTTGCACCTCTTCTACCACGGTGACCGACGGAATGCCACTAATGGCTCCAAATTCCGTGTCATCGTGTTCAGTGCTACGACTCCTTCTCCCACGACCTCCTCTTGCCCTTCTTCTCTCTCGGTGACCGACGAAATGCCACTAATGGCTCCAAATTTCGTGTCAGCATGTTCAGGGCCAACTATTCTCGCTCTCACGACATCCTCTTGCCCTTCCTCTATCTCAGTGACCGCCGGAATGCCACTAATGGCTCCAAATTCCGCGTCCTCTTATTCAGGGCTAACGATTCGTGCTCTCGCGACCTCCTCTTGCATTTCTTCCTCCTTTCTCTCACCTCCGAGCCTTGTGTCCTTCCCGTTTACCATTGTATCACCTGCCCCTAATCGCAGGGTTACTCGTGAGCCGTGTCTTCCAGTTTGAACCTCGCTCTTGGTTGTTTCTTCACCCATTCCTAAGTGTTATCGTTGGGTATCTTCGGACGACCCTCAACGCCGTTCCCTCCATCTTCCACTCCACGACCTCCTTCCTCTGGTCGTCGGGTATGTTACCCATTTTGGCCAGCTGCTCAAACTTATTGAAGAATAAGTCCATTTGCCCCATCCCCGCCCAGGGCGACATCCCCTCCACTATTCCCTTGTCCTGTCTTCCGGATTATCTCGCTCCTCTATTTCCCATGTTTCGCCTATGTAAACCTCCCCGTAAACCCTTTATGAAAACATCTACCAACGGTACCACTTCTCTTATGGTTTTATGGGCAATCGTGACTCTCTCTCTCTTTCCCCAAGTGGCCATATCTTTTAACTGTAAAAAAAAAAAAAAATTTTTCTGATATCCCCATTCCCATCCCAAATGTCCTAATAGCTGACTTAGCATATAGCTGTGAGTTATCGATCTTGGTGTGCCTCGTTGTCCTAATTATGTATCTGTTCCTCCATTTCTCGTGGGGGGTGTTTTCAACTTTGATATTGAGCAAACACCAGGTCTAGGGTTTAATTTTTCCGTACTCTCCCTCATCTAAGAAAGAAAATCTGTTATCCTCCAGTTAGCCGATAGCGTCCAATAATTTTCCCGAGCTTCATTAGTTAACCCTCCAACCCTAAACCCTCAACCCCACACCTGACACCAGTTGTAATATCGGGCCGAGTACTTACTTTAAGCCGAGCATTTACTTGTACATAATACTAGAAGGGAAGGAACAAGATCATGCCACCTGTATGCGACGAGCGGGTCCAATTGGTTATTTAAAAACATCATTTAGCTTAAGTTAGTTTATTTGTTTAATCAAGATACAATTATTAACTAAGTTCGAATTATTAATCCAGTCAAAATATAATTTATTTAATTTGTTCATTTAATTAGGATACAATTATAAATCAAATTTAAATCATTAATATATTCAAACACAATCTATTTATTTTGTTCAATTAATTAGGATACAAATATAAATAGAATTTAAATCATTAATCTGTTCACATACAATTTATTTAATTTAACTTGTTTATTTAATTAATTTTATTTTAATCCATTTAATTATAATTCATCTAGAAATATTTCATTTGATTTATTTCATATTCTGAATTCATTCAATTGTAATTTACAAAGTTTAATTATAAGTTACTTATTCAAATGTATATTACTTTATTCAATTTGATATTGATAACTTTTGAAAACATTTCATTTAATTTATTTCAAATCAGAAATTCATTTAATTATAATTTACAAAATTTAATTATAAGTTACTTATTCAAATGTATATTACTTTATTCAATTTGATATTGATATCTTTTGAAAACAATTTACTTAATTTATTTAAAATACATGTATTAGACTTACAATTAGTTGTCGTGTCGGCCGAACACTTACTATGGATATAACTAAAAATATTAACACTTGATATAACTAAAAATATTAACACAAACACTCACAATCACTTAACAATAATTCATCCCCTTATAATACATCATACACTGCACATTTTCCATCCTACCCCCTCTCTTCCCCTGCCGGGGGGCCTCCGTGTATCACATCTTACGACCCTTGTAACTTTCTCACTTTCTGACCCCAGGCCTGTCCGCGCTGTTTCTTTTCTAAGTCTTCTCCCCCTTCTCCTCTCCATTCCCTTCTCCTTCCCTAGGCACCCATCTCTCTTCTCTGTAATGCAAAAATCTGCACATTATGGTTTCGACTCATAACGGACGTCCCACGCGGTTCCTATTTCACCTACGCATTTCTTATTTCTTTCCCATCACCTTGAGCCATTTCACTTGCTGTCTCCTCTGTCTCCATCCTGTCTCTCCTCACCCCCTCCTCTATCCCTTATCGGCTATCTCACTTACACTTACATACATTATCTTAACTTAATTATTAACTTATTTTCTATGAAACGCCAACGTTTGCGAATTCCATTCTCGACCAGACGTGTGGACAACGGTAATCATATCTTCCCACACGATTCTCATTACACCGGCCGCCTCCTTCCTGTCGCGGCCCACCCCCTTCACCCCTCCAGCATCGTTCATCTCACTTCCACTTATTATAATCTTTCTTAACTTAATCAGACGCTACCTATGCAAATTCCATTACCCCCCAGTAGCCTTGAACGGGCGGCCAGCGATAATCCATTATCAACATACCTCCGTCTCACTCCCACCCACTACAATCCTTCTTTCCTTATATAACTATTATCATATTTTATTCTCACGGAATTATCATTCTACTAGGAATGCCAGCTAAGGCCTTCCTTCGTCTTATTCTATATATTATATAATCTATTCCAACATATTCTAAATATATTATACATATTCTATAATATATTTCCATTACACTAAGATAATATATTTCCAATATATTAAATATAATATATTTCCATTACACTAAGATAATATATTTCCAACACATCACACCAAGATAATATATTTCCAATATATTACACTGGGATTCGAACTCAGGCTTCCTGTGTAGAAGTCTAGTACTCTACCCACTCAGCCATGCTGCCCCTATAAATAATATATATACATATAAATCAAATAGATGAATATGAAGAATAAGGAATATTTCACTGGCTCTCAATAGTTTTTTTTTATTTTTAATATAAAACTTAACTAGTTTAAATAATATTCATCATTTACGAGTATTCTTATAGATTGTTAAGTATAGAAAGATATTTTCAAATAAATGTTTATTTACTTTAGAAAAGATTCTCATCAAAAAGCCTACAACTCATCTATTGATATACATCTAACATTTTTTTATGATTCTTTTTATAAACATATCACTAAAACTAAAATTCGTTTGTAATCGGATTTTGTGAACACAAGTCTCGATTTTTCTTTTCTAACCTTTTTCCGTTGTTTTTTTAATCTGTTTCCCGGTTCGGAACTTCGTTCATTTCAATTTGTTGGCTAACTCTAATGAAAAGTTTACAAAAATAAAAAAATATACAGTTCAAATAAAACTTTTTGAAATGCCATCCATACTCACGCGGTGCCTTATCTATTTTTACTTTCACTTACCTATATAGATATATATTATATGCAAAAATTCTATTTTGAGTTTTCAACGGAAATACACGTTTTCTGAGTCCAAAAAACAGTCTGTGTGTGTCTGTGTGTATGTGATCACTCTAACTCAGAAACGAGAAGCTGTCCGAAACTGTAACTCCGTATTTAAAATAGGTATATACTCGGGTTGTTACAGCAACTTTTTCGTTAAAATCAGTTGACCGGAAGTACCACTTTACATCATTGATTTTACACTTTTTTGCGGTTTTCTCCAAAACGACTCTAACGATTTTGATTAAACTCGCTAAATCGATGTTAAATTAAGTGATCTATAATATGAGTTTGGTGTTATCCACGTGGAAATTCTCTGAGAGGGCTTTAATGACGAATTTTCAAAATGGCTTCCTCTAAGGTACCATTAATTTTTATAATTTAAAAATAAGTTGACCTGTGGCCATGTCCGAACCGACCGACGGTTTGAAGTAAATTAATTTCAAGCTACAGAAACAATTTCAAATAATTTTACTATATCTATTAATGTAATAAAAAACAGATATGGATAGAACATAAATATTTTTAATTTTATTTTATTTATAATATATATGTAAGACCAGACTGTCACGTCATGAATGGCTGGATGACGTCATATAATTTTAAATTAAGAAAAAAACTAATAAAGATGATTTTTCTCGAGAATAAAACCACCACAAAGTGCATGATTCGTGGTGATATATAAAAAAATCTCCTCATGTGAAATTTGGTGTGAAAATAACCCTTCCCTTCCTATCGTCGATCGCTAATACTACCACTTCCGGTTTTCGGATTTGCACCAAAAGTTGATCAATTCATCCCACTGATGCATTAAGTAAATATACCAAATTTCATCAAAATCGGTTGAGCCGTTCAGGCTGTACACATCTATACGGACGGACGGACGGACGGACAGACATCATGCTAAAAATACTTTTTTCTGTTAAGAAAATGCATGATTCGTGGAGATATGTAAAAATCTCCACATGTGAAATTTGGTGTGAAAACAATACCTCCCTTACTATCGTCGGTCGGTAAAAATAACCATTCCACATTGTTAATAAATTAAATCCACCCAGTAGGGTGGTAAGTGAAAGTTGTGTGATGCGCCCACCCGCATCAGATTTTTATTTTTTACATCTCTCTTACATAATAAGAATTAATGCAATCAATATGATAGCTATTTTGTTCTGGTATTTAAAATTAATAAATAAAAATAATATTCAGAATATAGTAGAAAAAAAGTGAAATGAAATATTTGTATCTCCTTTTGTTTTTCCCATTTAATACTTCATTAACCCTGAGTGTTCAATATATTTCTATTTAATAGCCCTATTCGGTGGTTCGAGCAACTAGGGAGTGGATCATTCTAATAACAAACGCCTCATTTATTCTTATGTGCCTCTATGAAAGGTATAAGAAACGTATAAACTGGTAAATGTCGTACCAGGGCTTGCTGCATGTGGTATAAGTAGTAGCTGAATAATTATTAATTTTTCAATTACTTCAATAACAATAAATTTCAGAACATTTGTTAAAGAGATCTATAAACAATTAATGATATTTTCTAATTATATTTTATAAAATAATTTTTTATTAAAGCAAAAACATTAACATAAACATTAACATAAATATAAACACACAAATAGAAAGAATAAGATATAAAGAGAGTGAGTGCAGGAAAATGGTTGGAGAACATGATTCATTATTTTATGTTTTTTAAATTACACAAATTTTTATAATAATCTATCTTTAGAAATCCTTTAGGCTTTTATTTTAATTGTTTATTACTATCTCGTAAGAGATAGTATTGCGATCACGAAAATTTTCGATGTTGAGATTTTGATGTTTTTATACGTTTTGAAGGTTCCTGAATCATTTTCACTAAGGTTGAGAAAAATGTCTGTGTGTGTGTGTGTGTGTATGTATGTAGACAA
The DNA here is from genome assembly GCA_963082975.1 of Labia minor. NCBI lineage: Eukaryota > Metazoa > Arthropoda > Insecta > Dermaptera > Spongiphoridae > Labia > Labia minor. Next base: position 28,620,232 of record OY720347.1, read on the forward strand.
GATTACGCAAAAACGGTTTGAGCTAGAATGATGAAATTTGGTAGATGGACATTATTCAAAATTCATAGTTTTCTATCAACTTTTGAGAAATGGAGCTCAACTGGAAGAGGGTCATTACCTACAACGTTTTGATTTTTTTTCCTCTAAAGTGACCGTAAAAATAAAAATATATGTTTGATAATTTTTCACATGATTAATAATTGTATAAAACTGCTATATATAGAATTTCAGCTTGATTGAATTGCTGAAAGTACCAGAATTAATTTTTTAACACTGCAAATCTCACGAGCCAACACGTGCCATGGTGCCATCAATAAAAAGCCAAACATGCGCTGGTTTAATATTTATTATTTATAATTTATAATTAATTAAATTTAATTTAAATATAATATATTATGTTATTTAATCCAATTCAAATTGCGAGATAGTCGAGTGGAGACACTCCAGCTTATTTTTTAAAGTGGATTTCTGATTAAGTCAGCTTTTGAGCATCTTTTTTTTTATTTATTTTTCCAGAATGCAACTATAAACAATACCTCCCTTACTATCGTCGGTCGGTAAAAATTATGTAACAAGCATATGCTTTCTATTATATGTATAAAAGCATATATACATTTAACTAATATTTTTATTTTTCTTGGTAAAAATATGACCATTGATTGATTTACATTTTGTTTTTATAATTATTATTTACATTTATTTTATTTTATTTTATTTTTTTAAAGAGGGTTGGGCAAGCTTTTATATCCGGTAATCTCCAGGGCATACCACTAAACCCCATTCCTCTGCTTCCATTACTTCCATCGGCTTTCGTTCTATTTTCCAAAAAGAAAAATGGCCAGAAACGCGTTAGCATACCTCTGGTCATCGCCCTATACACATTACAATACATCTGATGTTATTCAAGCTTTTTTTTAAAGAGCCTGTATATTTATACAAACACAGTTCTAGAGCTCTTGGGATGTCAGAATTAATGTAATTAAGGATTCTACGTTTGTTGTTCGGAATAGCTCCTCCCTATATGTTGCCTAGAGCTTACATAAAAATAGTGTGTGAGCCGGAGAATGATCCTCCTTATAAGATGCACACATGTCGGTTTATTTTATTTATATTTATTAATGATGTACAAACTTTTAAGTTTTCTCTCTTCTAGTGAGTATATACATAGGTATTATATAATTTTTACCGACCGACGATTTTAAGGGAGGTATTGTTTTCACAACAAATTTCACATGTGGAGATTTTTACATATCTCCACGAATCATGTATTTTTGTAACAGAAAAAAGTATTTTTAGAATGATGTCTGTCCGTCCAACCGTCCGTATAGATGTGTGCAGTTTGAACGGCTCAATGGATTTTGATAAAATTTCGTATATTTATTTAATGCATCAGTTTAATGAATTGATAAACTTTTGGTGTATATCCGGAAACCGGAAGTGATGGTATCACCGATCGACGATAGGAAGAGAAGGGCTATTTTCCCACCAAATTTCACATGAGGAGATTTTTTACATATCTCCACGAATCATGCACTTTGTATTGGTTTTATCCTCTGGAAAAATCATCTTCATTAGTTTTTTCTTAATTTAAATTATATGACGTCACCCAGCCTTTCATGACGTCACAGCCAGCCTCCTTATATATTATAAATTAAATTAAATTAAAAATATTTGTTATATCCATATCTGTTTTTTATTGCATTAATAGATACATTTAAATTATCTGAAATTGTTTCTGTAGCTGGAAATTAATTTATTTCAAACCGCCGATCGGTTCTGTGCCTAGCCACAGATCAACTTATTATTTCTGTATTCTCATGAGTGTTGGGCATCTAAACATGGAATAAAAAACCCCATTTGAAACATATTGTAAATTAATTATATATAATAATTTTATATTAATTTTATTAATTTATTTTCAACACTAATATGCAATACATGAGTTATTATAAATTAATTGATTCTATTTCTTTCTATTAATGATTCCATAAATTCCATAATTTTTACCGACCGACGATAGTAAGGGAGGTATTTTTAGATCTATGGTGAATTTCAATTTCATTTAAAAAAAAAATAAAGAAGACTGAGATCTGTTTTATATATAAAGTATATATAATTGATTAACCTTAGAACACATTAGAAATATATTTTATTATACCATTTAGAAAAAGAAAATATGGATGTGCTTATATGTGCCATATGACACTTTGTTAATAAACTAAAAGAAGATAGGTGGGTTAAAATTTAATAACGCTCAATGAAATAATGTTTGTTATATAGAAAATTGATAGAAGTAATTAAATTAACACTTTCTTTATGAAATTGAATTTGTCAAGTGATGAAGGGTCATCAGTCAAGTTGGAAAAAGTTTCATGATTTTAAAAAAAAAAGAATTATTTAAATAAAATAATATTAGCGGAAAGTGTTGTACCTGAGGACAGTTGTACCAGAGGACAGTGAATGTCCTTTTAAAAATGTATGTATTTCCTACTGTGAGGGATGAAAGTACAATTAAAAGTAAACAAATAAAAAAAGTTATGCCTGAGCCGAATGTCCGCAGGGGATATTATTCTTTTAATGTTAAACTTCCACAACATTTAAATTTTGCTTGAATTATTTTTTTTATGTTTATGAAATTTAATGATTATTTTTAAAGTTAATATTTTTTATTAATATTCCAATAAATAAGTGTAGATTTACTCAATGTATCGTATTTTATTGCAATGTCCTCAGGTACAACATAGCATGTCCTCGGGTACAACAGTATGTAGGACCAGATAAGTCAACAATAAGTGAATGATAACTTATGGAAAAATTACCTGTTGTTTTGCAAAGATATGGAGCTTAGATTAGAGCTATTGGCAGCAGTTTATTTATTCAAACAAAGTAAAAAATAAATAAAATATAAAAAGTTTCCTCAGGTAAAACACTTTCCCCTACATATTTAAAAAAAATATTCTCGTTTAAACACGTCTACCCTAAAAATAAAATAGAAATGTTATATAAAAATTATATGTATTTTCTGTAAAGTATATATTTATGTTTTTATTAAAAATTTTTGACGATTATATTTAGTTTAACCAGTCATTTTGTTCATATAATTAAATATTATTATTTTTCATTTATTGTTTTTTATTATTATTGTTATTTGTTATATGATTGATATGATTTTATTCAATATTTAAATTCATTATCCAGACATAAATCATCTATAATTAAATAGCATCCCTATTTTATATTAAATTTCTAAACATTTAAATATAATTAATGTATTATATTATAAATATATATTTGTATTTACTTCTGTAAATTATTTGAATTTTCGTCACATGTATAGTAAATCAGTGTCTTCCAAACTGGTGGCGGGGACTATTATAAAGGGAGTAAAGATAATTTTAAGAGAAATATTTTATTCCATTCATAAAACAACATTAACAGATATAAATTTAAATGTAGTATACGTTATAATTACTTAAATTATGTATTTTATTTTTTTAGTTCGTATTAATATATATATGTATATCAGGGGTGGTCACCCTTGGTGATACTTAGAGTCATATTGACAAATCGAAAATGTTTAAGGGTTCGTAGTCGCAGAAGCAAAAATTACGAATACGGTCGCGATTAAAATACCTAATTATATTAATAATAAGTCGTAGGCCCCCATACAATGTTCTGCTCTTGCTATTATAATAAAGTAAACAGAGTTGGGATAGTTCGGATACGTTTTATAACCAAGTTTTTAAAACTTGCAGAAATAACTAAATTTTATATTTCCTTTAAATAATTATATGTAAATAAATATGTGCCATGTCGTAGCCTTTTTCTAGTTTAATATATTTAAATTCTAAATTGTGGTAAGTTTAAATTTTTTAATTGAGCCACGATAAACTCAAAAAGAGCCACCGTTTGGCCACCCCTGATATATTTTATCATACAAAAATGTGTTTGGATTATTTTATTAAATCTAAGGGTAGACCTATAATCTAATGTATTTTGGAAGGAAGCATAATAATATTAAACTAGCTGCTCCGAGCGCCTTCGGCGCTCTTCACACCTAGACGGGGGCTCCGCCCCCTGTACCCCCGAGTGATACATAGTATTTGGTTTCAATCAGTATAAGTAGATAAGACATGTATTTGTTTTCTTGTAAAATATATTTTAATTTAATCAGTAAATTAATTATATATTATTATTGTATATGTTATATTTATCTAACTCTGTGTCTCTACAGTTTTTGAAAGTTCTTAGCCGCAGCATCCACATTTCTCTAATCGTCCCTATCCTGAGCTACAACCAAATCCTACCCTGTCCCATCTCTCCCATGTCCCTTCCTTCATTGTCCACCCACCTTGGTCCTTGGTCTTCCACCGGATGTTTCCCAATCGGTTTCTCCCAATTTCTAGTTTCTCCAATTCCAACCACGTCCCCTTCCCATCCCAGCCTTCTTGATTTTATAACCTTAACTATATCTGGAAATTATTTCTCGTTATGCCATCTCCGCCATCCCCCTGTGACCTCATCTTCTTTTTGCCTATAAATGCTGCAAATAATATTAATCTCACAAATACTCTAAATCTACTCTCGTCTCCCAGAATCATCGATAGGGTGACCAAACGTCCCGTCTTTAGGTGCTCTGTCCCAAAAATGTCTTCGGGACACCCTACTGTTTTTTTCAATATTTAGGACATTTCGTAATTTTTTTTTCAAAATTTTTTCAATTTAGTTCTAAAAAATACTGTTTGTCCCGGTTTGGTGTTTTCGAAATATGGTCACCCTAGTCATCGATCAACATGAAAAATAATTGTTTTATATATTTTAATTTTGATCCTCTTTGATGAGATAAGCCCCTTTACTGAATAATACCAGGCGTTACTCAATTACAACGTCGATTTAAATTCTTCTCGAATATTATTATCTTTCGTGATTAGAGATCTTAAGTATTTAAATATTTATACTTTTTCAAATTCTACATTTTGTATCTTAATTGTATGTAAGTCGTATCCGTATCATAATTCTTGAATTTTTTTGTTTAATTACATTTCGGTTGATTTTCCCCCAATTTCTCTGATCATATGTCTCCTCTTCCAGTCCAATTCATTTACCTATCAATGTTGCATAAGGAATTTAAATTTCTTAATTTGGCTAGAACACTTCATTTTTTAAAATTTTAAATAGAGGGAGAGAGAGAGGTTCTAATTATATATATATATCTGTTTCTATGACAGCAAAAAAGTAAACAAATTACATACATACAAACACTCTCCTTTATATATGATATATTTCTGGAAAATGGAACACCCGCAGCTCAGCTCAGGAGTTACCTAAGATTCTAATTTCTTTTTTATTTTTCATCATTTGAGGTACCCTTCACCTCAGAAAAATTTGGTTACCTTACTCCTTGTAGTTTAGGCTCTGGAGTTTTTTGCGTACAGACGGACACTAGCGTATTAAATATATAGATTTGAAAACCTCTGACGTAGAATATAAGTAATCTTATTTGTTATATATTTGGAAATATGTGATAAGACTGGAATTGGTTCAATGAATTAAATTCAATAATATTGATTAAAATTTCTAGATAAAAATGGAAAGTATGAAAGGATGTGATATTGATTAATAAATCAAGTGTAATCATTAGGAGACTCCATGTAAACACATTTTTCACTCTATTAAGAGGGAATCTTTTCATCGTGTCAAATCTGGCTACATACAAATCCACTTGATCTCATTTCTTTATCATGTTTTTATCAATCACAGCTGGTTATGAATTAAATTATAGATCAATTTGTTTTGAAAAGTTTTGATTTTTATTTGTTTATCCCATTAAAACAAATTTATTAAATTTATTCCATTTCACATCAATAAACTTCAATATATTTATTAATTTTTAAAAAATTTTATTCATAAAATCATTTTCAGAATAATTTATTTAAATCATACGATTATAAGTAGAATCAAATTTATATAAATTATATTAAATTATTATCAATATGATGATCAATGATAATTGAATTATACAATATTACAATAAAAATAGGTCCTTTCGTAAATTTAGTCTTTATATTTTAATATGCTAATCCGATTTTATAATTTCAAATAACCTTTTCATTAGATGACTATTAAGAAGTTATAAAAATGGCTGATTTTTAGTACATGTTTAAAATTGAAAAAAACAACTTTTTCAGAAAATCAGTTTTCACAACATTAAGCTCACAATTGGTAACCAAGCAGGTTTCTTGCCTACATGTGATGTCATGATATTTTTTTCTATAAGCATAGTTTTTAATGATATTTTGTTGAATATAGAATTCGTCCTCTAATTCTCTACAGTTCATTTATAGAATTTGAGGTAAAAGATCAAATTTGATCTAATTAAATATTTACTTAGAGAATAAAACATCTAAATAACTAAAATTGGAATAGAAACACCTTTATGAAGCGAGCTTTAGGAAAGGAATGAGCAAGAATCAAATGGAATATAGAAATAATTTGTAGGGTTTCTCAAAGAATAGATTTTTGGTAGAAAAGAACCCGTTCTTTACAATGGATTCAATATACAATTTAACAAATCAATTCTTTTGAATACAAAGCAACAATCAAATCAAAAACTCAAAGGAGCAGAATTTGATAAGTGATCTGAACGATATTCAATTATTTAATTTAATAATTATTATATTAAAAAAAGAGTAAAAAGATTTTAATAACATTTCTAGTTGAAATAATAATCGATTGAATTGGGATTATATAACGAAATAAACATAATTACACCAACAGTCTCAGCCAATTTGAACATCATTTCTCGGCGATAAAGAGCCACCAAACAAGAGGGTTCAGTGTTGTTCAGTGTCTCTTCTAAAGTAATAGTAGTACATAATAATTTTGATAATAATCTTAACCAGATGAAAAACAATTCGTTGTATTTTTTTATCTTTAAAAAGCAATAAAGGGAATGTTGGATATTTAAAATAAATAAGTAAATTAAATAATTTTGTAAATACGACCGATTTTCTATCGAACTAGATAAATGAAATACAACTTTGCATAATCCAATCTTATCGTCTCAGTCATTGCTTACATCCGCGACCCATCGCACTTTAAGGGTAAGAGATCGAATCTTGCTAAATTCAATAATTTTATGTCGTATATATAGATAAATAAAAATATAACTAAAATTCAAAGACACTAAAATGAGCTTATATTTAGGTAAATAATAAATTATAATAAAATCATATATATATTTAGTTGATATATATTAAGTTGTTCGGAAAGTAATTTAGTTTTTTCCGGCATAAGAGTTAATTGTATTAATACTTAACACATTATCATTAAATGTTTTAAGATCTGATATAAGAAAGGATGTGTGTAAAAAGTTCAATTGAATTTTGGTTGAATTTGGTTTCCTTTTAAATATCGAGAACACACACACACAAAAAGGAGCTTCTGCGTCATATTTGCCTTTTTTACTATAGAAAAGTTAAAAATGCTGTTTAAGCCAGAAAAAACTTAACCGATGCGTATGAAGAAGATGAGTTGACAGTATAACAGTGCCAGAACTGGTTTGCAAAATGTCTATCCAGAAATTTTGATTTTGATGTCGAAGATACACCACGTAATGGAAGATCAGTTGAAGCTGACAAAGACACGATAAAAGCATTAAAATTGTTTTTTAGATGATAAAATCTTTACTTCAAATGATGAGTTCAAAAATTATCTAAATTAGTTTTTTGGCCAGCAAATATTTATTCATTATATGAAAATTGTCTTTCATTTTCACAAAAAAAAAAATCAAAAAAACGAAATTAGTTTCCGTATATATATTATTTAAATATAATTATTTATTTAATTTTTTTTATATATACCAACAGTGTGTATAGTAAATAAAATAAATTCAAATTGAATTTAAATTCAACTCGAGTAAATAAAATATTATTTAATAAAATTTAATGTTTAATTAAGAAATATGAATGAATATCAATGAGAATTTATGACTATTGAAAACTCCCATTTTTCGGTATTTTTAACTAAGTTAAATTTTTAATATTTCATTTCATATTAAATAATTGAAATTTAATAGAAACATTTCTAAAGAAAATTTGTGTTCAAAATTGGTTTCACTCTGTTGACATCATTGAAGGAAAATATGATTTAAAATAATGTCAACACCTGGTTTCTTTCTTGACTCAATTGACGAATATTCAGACGCACATTGCTACCAAAGAAAATTCAATTTCTTCTCTATTTGTAAATAAAAAAAAGAAAAAAGAAAGAGCAACTCTGGAAAGTAAAACAGTACCTGTTTTTAAAAGACTTGCATTTAGATTTTAATCAAATCAAAAGCATGAAGAATATTGACTTAAATTATTTTCATTAGATGAAAATTTTCATTCATTTTAATGAACCTTTATATATATATTTTTACTTAATGAAATGATATATACTTTTTAAATACAACGAAAATTAAAAAGAAAAAATAACCTTAAATTACAATATTTGTATAAAAGTATAAATAATTAATTAAATAGTCATTGATATCAATAAATGTGTTTATTATGAAATTATATGTATTTTTTAATATATTATTAAATCATTAGTAGGCAGATTAATATTCTTTAGTGCAATTATTAGAAATCGTTTGTGTTTTTATTGAGTTTGAGAACTTGCTTTAATTAATAAAATTATAATAGTAGACTTGTATATGTAGGAATTAAAAGGAGTCATTTTGAATTTTATCCTTCATCTCCAATTTTTCCTGTACTACTGCTAGTTCAGAATTTCCCCCTAGAAAATCCTCATATCATCACAATAAGCGTACCAGCTATATGCTTCCAAAAGTTACACTCCATCCTGATTGGCCACTGGAGTCGACTCCACTGACGTCATCGAGGAGGCGACGACGAAACGCGCTTATAAATATCAACGCGCTGCCTCCAGGGATTTTTGAGTTGAGTGAATTGAGTGAGTTGTTAATGAGATGATTCCAGCGATTATACATCAGTAGAAGCCAAACGATCAAGATTTCAAGAGATATATATCCACCAATATTTCATATTTATATTGTTTTTGTTTATTTTAATAAATTTTAATAAACGTATCTACATCTTTTATATATGAAATGACCCTACATATATATATATATATATATATATATATATATATATATATATATATAATAAAACATCAAAGTTTTGTAAGCATGGTAGAGGTGTATAATCAGTACAACAGATTCTCTCAACTTTATCTTGATTGGAGGCCGCTTCTTTTCATTTCAAGTAGCTTCCCACTTTTGAAAAAATAGGCTGGGTGGACCTCGTTCCCAAAGACATAAACAACAGCTAGAGAAAAATTATCTTGCATAATATACAAATATAATAATTATTATCCATTCTAATTTAAAATTATTTGAAGTTTATCTAAACGAACTACACAAGATTATTTCTGATTGTTTAATAATTGTCATTTATATCAAAAGATACTATGTTTGATATTATCAGACATATTTTATAAATACGAGGGCAGACCAATAAGTCCGTGACTTTTTGAATGAAACACAGGTTTTTGGATAAAAAACTTATTTTTTCAGCTTAGTCTCCTTTGAGCTCTATAAACTTCGTCCAACGTTTCTCTAATTTTTGTATCCCTTCCAAAAAATAAGATTTTTTTCGTGACCATCTTTGGTGCCGATTCACCCCGAGAAACGCACTGTTTTGACTGTTGTTTGGTCTCTGGTGTGTTGTGGTGGATCCATATTTGGTTTTTATTCAAAAAATAATGCTTAATGAGCATACAAATCCATTCCATTTTCTTCCCAAATCACAAGGTAGTCTGCTATTAATGGATGTTAAACAAAAACTAAAAGATCCAGCTGGTTCAAATTTTGACAGAAGTCAGCTGATAGTTAGGAGTACGGAATAGTGAGGTGTTCTGCCCCAGCCATCAAGAATTATTAAACTTAAAGGAGGATGATTTCAATGCTTCGCATCGCATATCCTTTATTCTGTAATAAGCAAAATTTCATAATCACTTCCTTTTGTATTTAATAATAAAACATTTTACGCCTTTGAAATTTTATAAAATTATTTTAAAAATAATAAAACAGAATAAACAAAAGGAAACAAAATAAAATATATAATTTCAAGGAATATTTTAATTAATTTTATATTAAAAAATAAAATGTTTATTTTATTAAAAGGGCATGGATGGAAAGATTTCAATATTAAGGTTTATACAAAGGATAATGATCTTAATGTAGGATCTTTTGAAAGCAATAAATCCATTTTCGCTCATTTGTTTTTTCGATATTAGGTCAGAAGTATAAATATAGCTAGTCTCGTATATGAATATATAATTACAAAATATATTGTTACACATTTTTTAGGTCAAATGTTACATAAGGATTGAGTATATTTCTATTTAATAAGCTCGATTTAACTAACTGATAGTGAGTTGAGGAAAAGAGATGATCGAGCTTATATGATTTTAGGGAATCCCTTAATTGATTTTTTATGTTTAATTGGAATTTTTCAATTTTTTGGTATCAAACTCCGTAATTTCTTATAAAACAAGGTTTAGGATTCACGATTTTGTTTAGATCTTAATTTTTAAACAACAGAGTTGTTGAGACGATATTGTTTGTACTTAGAAATCTAGTATAAATTATTAATTTGGAGTATTTGTATGATTTTATTGATACAACTATTTTTAATGAACCCAGTGCAAACATTTAGCTTGTATAATAATATTAACTTAGAATTTTTATGATATTTTTTGATATTATTGTTAATAATCATCTTAATAAATTTATTATAAGTGCATCAATATATGAATTTAAAATCATAATAATCTATAAATATAAAAAAAGGTTTTTGTCTGCACATTGCTCAGAATTTAAAAAATTTTGCATATCTTCGCGTTTCATGACCCCTAGAATCCAAAAATGACTAGAATTTTTTATGTCTGTCTGTCTGTCTGTCCGGAAAATAACTATTTTATAGACTCAGAATTGGCTGAACCGAATTCTATGAAATTACATCACAATATTCTTATATACCTCTAGAGTAACATAGACTATAAATTTTATTAATATCTAATCAATAACCGCAGAAATTAATTTTTTAAAGTTTATATAATTCTCCGTGTTGTTCACTCAAGAGCATCTCGCGGCTCACTCTCCTTAGCGGAATCATTTCAAACAATGAATTATCATAGCGATTCTCAATCAAAGAATAATATAATATATCACTTTTTATTTTAAATTCTAATATTCAAATATCATTTCAATTAAATCATTCCCTTTTATTAGATCATATAAAATTGTCTGTGTATAAATAGAAATTCAATATACTTACAAGTAATAATTGAAAAATTACAAATAAAACACTTAAAATATTACATAAATGTATATTTAGCAATACATAATGGTATAACATTTAAGAATTACGAATTTTTCTATTTCTTATATTCAAATTTAAATTCAGCATAGAAATTCTATTTAACTGAAATATTATATAAATTAACTGATCAGATGTTTTTTGTGTGTAATTATAAAAAAGATAACATGAAAATATATATATTAGTTCAATAGCTCTTGCTTGAAATCAAAATAAGAAAAACAAGTAAATATATTGGGAGTTGTCTCGAGATATATACAATAGAATATAGAATACGAGTAATATATAATAAATATAACGTAACGCCTACGCTGTTTAGCTAATAGATGCTTCCGAGCTTTAAAATTATTTCCAAATTTATAATTAATTCATTCTAATAAAATATCTGCCTTTATAATCAGTTGTATTTTTTTTTAATGCAGATTAAAAATACTTTGAAACTGTTGTTAATTAATGTATCACATATTAATTTTTCGTTATTATAACTTTTAATGAAATAATAATTTTTAGATATATTTCAAAGACACATAAAAAAATTCTTGTTTAATAAATGAAAGTATTAAAAACTGACTTATCTATAATTAAAAGAGAATGTTAAAATGATTTCTATTTAAATTTCAATTGATTTTTGATTTTGATAATCATGTAGAATTCTCAGAAAATAATTGATATTGAAAGAATAAATATTTATCAGAATTTATCATTTTTTTTAGATAAATTAAACAGTAAATTACAAGATAAAAGAAAAAAAGAAAAGAAATTACCTCTGTCGTTTGGGCGTCTCTAGAATAAATGTCACTTCAAATTGAAAATAAAAAAAAAAATTATATTTACTTAAATGAATAATAATATCCAAATATATATTATAAAAAATCAACTCATATTGAATAGAAAATATTAAAAAATAGACTAATAATAATAAATAGAAATATATATACCAATATATATATATATATATATATATAGGGTGACCGGGAGCTTAGCCGCGAGGTTATAGTGACCGGTCCGCCGACTCGAGTTCGAGTGTTCAAACCTCGCTGAGTGCATCGATATATAAATCGATATATATAAGTATAGATATAAGAATAATAAAGAAGGCTGGCTAAAATGGTGATAATCCGAAAGCCAAATAAATAAATAAAAAAAAAAAAAAAAAAAATATATATAGGGTACGATATATAATATATCTTATTATATTAAATGACATTAGAAAAATGAAATAGAAAAGAGTTTAATTAGAAGAAAAGAAGATATATACATTTTCAAATTCTAATAAAATGTATAAATAATTTTATATATATATATAACTTGATATATCTGCACATTACTTAAAATTTAATTTAAAATTATTTATACATTTTATTAGAATTTGAAAATGTATATATCTTCTTTTCTTCTAATTAATCTCTTTTTTATTTCATTTTTCTAATGTCATTTATAATATAATAAGATAAATTATATATCGTACCCTATATATATAAATGAAATAGAAAAGAGATTAATTAGAAGAAAAGAAGATATATACATTTTCAAATTCTAATAAAATGTACAAATAATTTTAAATTAAATTTTAAGTAATGTGCAGATATATCACGTTATATATATATATATATATATTAATAAATAAAAGTACCATTCATATATGAATATGAAATAAAAAACAAATATGATATTTTTCTATTAAAATAATTATTAAAAAAAATCAGTAAATCATTATTTGAGACTTTATTACAATGATGGTAGAGGTGATGTTAATTGATCGCTTTATATTGGTTAATTATGATAATTTCAATAGAAAATACACTTACGCTTTTGATATAGTAGAGAGAGAAAGAGCTTCATCGCCGCCCGCCTGGTTTGAGTTGGCATGCGCACTCACACAACGAAATCGACTGACTGACTGAGTAAGCGTTCAGTCGACTAGGAGCCCCTGGCATTTAGGCAACCTGCAATACAAGCCACCCAATTTAAACTTGAAATATTTAAATAGTATACTCTATTATTAATTATTAATTGTATTAATTTTGCATCTAATATTTTCATAAAAATTTTTAATAATCCTGCAAAAATTTTAAAATAAATTTATAAATTTGAATTTTCTAATATAAGAAACGAATGGTTATCAATTTTATTGGAATTTAGAAAAAAATAAACAAATAAAAATTTTAAAAGAAACTATTGGAATTATAATATAATATCAAGATGATAGATATATCATATATATATTAGGTTTTTTTGGAATATTGTTTTGATATTTTCATAAATGGGTTTAAATAGAATTAATAAAAATAGAAAAGTAAAGAGCTATCAAGGATGATGTAATACGAGATAAAAAAAAAAATTTAAACAAAATTTATATAAAATTGATTAAGGTTCCTTAAGTCTATACCAGTCTATGCCAGTAGGTATAGTGATTATTAAGAATAAGTAAATTTGAAAATTTACTTTATTTAATAAGTTAATTAGTGTTTCATATTTTCTCTCTTTGAATGACAGTGGGGTAAAAAAGATCATATATATATATATAAATTTAAAATCATATTTTCATAAATTAAATTGAATTATTTTCTTATTAACTTATCTTTTTCAATATAAATAAATAATTATTTTATTTTATCTATAAAAGAATCAATGCCATTGGTTTTGGAAATGTAATGATGTGAGGAGTCAATTTGAAAAGAGCCCACGCCCAGAAGATCGACCCGTTAGTTGACATAAAATACCGGCGATAGCAAAAGATAATGCGGGGCGAAACCTCTGGCTCAATTAAGTCTTCTTGCTAGGGACAACTTAATCCTTGTTTTCGTCTTTGAAGCCATAGAAAATGGGCAAGGAGTAGGGCAATTTTATAACAACGATTCCATTAAACAAATATCTTAATGTAAATTCCAAAATTTTAAACAAAATGAACAATCTTTAATTAAACAGAATTAAAAATTTTATCTATGGGATGGTCATCATTTTAAAATTATAAATAATTTTCTACATTTTTTTTTATAATTAGTAACTTGTAGAACGTTTAGGAAGTATGACTAAAATGTATAAATTCGGGTAAAAGGTCCACCCAACATACGTGATCAAAAGTGGGGATCAACTTGAAATGGGAAATAGTAGTAATCTAACAAAATTGAGGTAAAGTTTTCTAGAAGTCGTTGATCATACAATACCTCTACCCCGCCTTGATGCAACCAACCAGATGGGTCCTTTAAGAAAATAAATCATTTTTATTTAAAATTTGGAAATACAAATAATATAAAGATTTGTAATATTTAAAATTATATTAAATTGTCCCTGACCCAAAGGTGATAAACAGGTGCACTTATAACCAACATAATTTCTATATATATATATATATATATATATATATGAATTTCAAAAAAAAATCTGTTTAAAATTCAAATAAATATTTGAACATTAGTTTTCAATTACATATAAAATATAATATTTTATAAATAATATGATCTACAGAATGGTTTAATTTAATTCTTTGGATAAATGAGATTTTCATCGACGTTCTTGAAAGATTTTTTATACGGTCAATGAAAAAACATCGAAAAAAAAGATAGATAGTTTTTTTATATTTACAAAAAACAATTAAAACTTGTCTCAAAAATACTACTCCTATTAAACTGTTAAATGTTCAGAGGAAATGATAAAATAATTCTAAAAATATTAAAAAATATTTAATTAAAATTTGAAAAATATTTTCTTTTAATGGACTTGACTAAAGAATTAAGATTATCGTCCAAAATTTCCGAATTAAGAATTCTTAAGAAAAATACTTTATTTAAAATCAAAATAATACTTTCGAAAAAATGTTTATATTTAGATTACATTAAAAAAAAACACGATTAACACAATTTTCTCAAGGGGATTTTTTAGATTCTGGAAGATTAAGCTATGTGTGACCAAGAGTAAATGTTGTGATTTTGGGTTGAATGAGTGGATAATATTTAACTTAAAATTAGTTTGTTCTAAAGCTCTGAAATATATCTGGTACTAGCACAAATCCTAACAAACGTGTGGTTCGTGCCATAGTTTGACATATCTCTTGAAAATGGACACCGAAACGTCGAGACTCAAATCTCACAATAAAACTTGAAAATAACCAGGAAAAAACTTTTCATAATATAAAAAAACTTTCACGGAAACCTAAACGAACATACATACATTTTATAAAAAAATATATGAAAACAATATTATTTTAATATTCAAAGAAAAAAAAACTTCATAGTTAAAAAATTATTAAAAAAAAAATTAATAAATACGATATATTTATGCAATAAATAATAATTATTATTATCGTTTGGAAAAATCGCTTACAATTTCAAACCTCAAATGTAAACATATAATAGTTATGGGATTCATGCATAATTCAATGCTTAAAGTATTATTTTGCCATTTAAGGTTGATTCTGTACCTCTATTACCTATTCATGCTAAGCGCATTAAAAATCTATTTAATCGTTTATTTTGGTAAACAGATTTAGATTTGAAAGAGAAAATTGAATACATTTATTAAGCCATTGTTAATAAAAATTCTTCATAGAATATATGAAACGAAACATATATGTATTTATCGGATATTTTATTGAAATCCTATTGAAAAGTTTTATTTATTTAGTGAATAAATGACAATATTTATAGAGTTTACTTTATGTTTTATTCATTTTTCAAATTTAAAAAATTTAATTTGAAAATTATAGTCTATCTTACCTAGAATTGATAAATTTATCCAATTAAAAGTTAAATTGGAATTTCATTTTTTTTTTTTGAATGAATTTTTTAAGCTAAAATTATATATGTACATATTTATCAATGGAAAGAATTCATTTTTCATAAATAACGCAAAGTGCTCAATTTTATTATTTTTAATCAAATTTGATTCTATATTAATTTCAAATGGTCCATTTATAAATTTCTATTTATTTTTTTAAATCATTTTTATCGACCGACGATAATTTTTAATATTCATGTCTCTTTCCTTTAAGGAGGTAGATCAGTGTTTCTCAAAGTGGGCAATAACGCCCCTTGTGGGCGTTTGAGACCTAGAGGAGGGCGTTAAAAGGACCAGAAAAAAAGGAAGGCGTTGACGTGGGTTACAAATTTGTTAGTTTTTTTTATTTTTCCCTTCGTATTTTTACCGACCGACGATAGTAAGGGAGGTATTGTTTTCACACCAAATTTCACATGTGGAGATTTTTACATATCTCCACGAATCATGCATTTTCTTAACAGAAAAAAGTATTTTTAGAATGATGTCTGTCCGTCCGTATAGATGTGAACAGCTTGAACGGGTCAACGGGTTTTGATAAAATTTGGTATATTTACTTAATGCATCAGTATGATGAATTGATCAACTTTTGGTTTATATCCGGAATCCGGAAGTGGTAGTAGTATTACCGATCGAACACACCAAATTTCACATGAGGAGATTTTTTACATATCTCCACGAATCATGTTCTTTGTATTGGTTTTATCCCCGGGAAAAATCATCTTCATTAGTTTTTTCTTAATTTTAAATTATATGACGTCACCCAGCCATTCATGACGTCACAGCCAGCTCCTACTTATATATTATAAATAAAATAAAATTAAAAATATTTATGTTATAACCATATCTGTTTTTTATTGCATTAAATGATATATTAAAATTATTTGAAATTGATTCTGTAGCTGGAAATTAATTTTTTTCAAACCGTCAGTCGGTTCTGGCCACAGGTCAACTTATTTTTTAATGTTTTTTCATTGACCATATAGACAATCTTTCAAGATTTATTTACCCAAAGAATTAAGTCAAATCATTCTGTAGATCACATTTTTTATAAAATATCATATTTTATATATAATTGAAAACTAATGTTTCAATATTTATTTGAGTTTTAAACAGATTTTTTTTATTAATTTATACGTATATATAAATTGTAGTAATTAATATAAGTGCACCTGTTTATCACCTCTGGGTCAGGGACAATATAATATAATTTTAAATATTATAACTCTTTATATTATTTGTATTTCATATATATATTTTATTTGTAATTAGGATAAAATATAAATATTAAAATGAAATGGAACTTCAATTAATTATTTAAGAATTAAATTAATGATTACAAAAAATATTAATTAAATTATTACCAGAGAGACAGAATTTAAATTTACTAATTTCAATGTTGCATATTTGCTTTGTACATTCAAATATCTGTTAAGCCCTTTGAGATCATTATATTAATTAATCTAAATTTTTTTGATCCATAAACCTTAAAGATTAAATACTTATATTTTTTTCCAAAATAAAAAATCTAAAAAAAAACAAAAAAAAAAAACAAACGTACCACAGGAATTGTGATTTTGCATTAAACATTCAATTTATTAATTGGATTAATTGTGTCTACACTCTCTTCTAGATATTCCTAAACATTGTAATTAACCAACAATGTAATCTCAAAACTTCCCTAACTTATTAATTTTGAAAGTTATTAATATCCTTTTCCATGATTGGTACTTCAATAAATAAAATTAACCAAAGTAGATGAATAAATTCAACTTTAGTAATATATTATTTACAAAAATTCATTAAATAAAAAATTTTATGTTACCATTTCCAGAAAGGCAAAACCTATTTTGCTAAATGTTAATAGTAATAGTTTGTTTTTTTTTAACTTATCATCTACTTTAAACTAAAAGTCACTATTCACTCATATATGAAAATACCTTTGAATTTTGAACATTCTACAAGAGGACAGTTCCTATCAAGTCGGTTGCCTCTAAGCAGGGTAAAGTTGTTATTTGATCAGTATACCGGGGAGCCACATTTTATCAAGTAGCTTCAATTCGGGTCCACGAGGTTATAAGTTAACTGCGATAACCCCCAGACTACGTTGCGTTTTTGTTCACTCACTTATAGAAAAATCTATTTTTTTTTTCGTAAAGGTGGGTATCATAAATTAATTGTGGAGCCATAATTTAAAAGATTATTTTAAGAAAGTTGAAAATTGGATGGAGATTGCATGAGACAGGAAATGATTAAAATCTATATATATAAAAAAAGGTTTTTGTCTGCACATTGCTCAGAATTTAAAAATTTTTGCATATCTTCGCGTTTCATGACCTCTAGAATCCAAAAGTGACTTTAGAATTTTTCATGTCTGTCTGTCTGTCTGTCTGTCTGTCTGTCTGTCTGTCTGTCTGTCTGTCTGTCTGTCTGTCTGTCTGTCTGTCCGGAAAATTACTATTTTATAGACTCTGAATTGGCTGAACCGATTTCTATGAAATTACATCACAATATTCTTATATACCCCTAGAGTAACATAGGCTATAAATTTTATTTATATGTCAACAATAACCGCAGAAATTAATTTTTTAAAGTTTATATAATTCTCCGTGTTGTTCATTCAAGAGCAGCTCGCGGCTCACTGTCGGCCTAGCGGAATCATTTCAAACAATGAATTATCATAGCTATTCCCAATCAAAGAATTATTATAATATTTCCCTTTTTATTTTAAATTCTAATATTCAAATATCAATTCAATTAGATAATTTATTCTAAAAGTTCCCATTTTAATTAATTTAATAAAATATTTAGATCATATTTATATTAACTTAATTTTTATTTATTCTTTCTATATATTTGAATATATTTCTTCTTTTCTATTTGAAAGTGAAAGGTTAAAAAATCTCGCTAAGAACATTCAATATTTCTATACACAAATTATTCAAAATATTGGCAAAGCGTATCACTCACAATCAGTTTAATTTGAAATTTTTATAAATTAACAAAGTGAAAATTTTTATTTGTTTAAATTTTATTACAATGAATCAAAAAAAATTAAATATATAGATCACATGATTAAGCGAAGCAAGAAACTTGAGGGAAATAACTGTTGGACGGAGGTCGGACATGACAGAAACTGTAAGCGAAATCTTCATATTGCGACTAATAATTTTCAAATCCCCTAGCACCACAGAATTAGATAAGTTTCTTTTAAGGGAGGAAAATAACTATGATCTAAAAAAATTAATAAATGAACTTAATAATAAAAAAACAAATAAATCAATTAATTTAAATTAATACTATTAATGAATGTATATATTGGTAATTTATCTATAGTTTTATACCGTTAATTTTTATAAATTGTCTCAAGTGCATTTTCTCAAGTTTCATTATAATTAAAAATATTCAATAATAATCTAGCAATGAAAATAAAATATCAAAATGTAATGATCAAGAAATATTATACTCTATTTCACTATTATAACATATACAATACTTAAGAACCATAGGCGGAGGAAATATTAGGAGATATCATTGCGGGTTCAGGCCAAATCGACCAACATTAATTAAGATATTATCATTATGACAGATATTAGGAAAAAAATCGCGAATTCAATATTTCTGTTCACTAATTATTTGTAGACTTTAGTAAAACATACGCATGACTCAATATAGATCAGCATAAACTTTTTCAAATTTTGATCTTCAAATTTGTCTTGAAGGTAGTAAAGAAAAAATAAGATACGGAAATAAATTGTAAAATATTAGGTTACCCAGAATACTTAAATATAATAGGAGATTCGGCAATTGCAATTACAGATAGCGAGGAAATATTAATGGAGGTTTGAAATTAATAGTGATAAGAAAAAATATTTAGTAACAAAGAGGAAGAGTATTAACATACAAAATCTTAAGATACAAAATGTAGAATTTGAATATGTTGAAAAATTGAATGTAATCACAAAGGATAATAATATTTGAGAAGAATTTAAATCGGGGTTGCAATCGGGAAACGCCTGTTATCTTGCAATAAAGAGGTTTATCTCATCAAAATTATATCAAAGGGAATATATAAAAAAATTATTTTGCCTGTAGGATAGGATTATTCCCTGCATTTATTGGCCAAAGAAAGATGAGGTCACCGGGGAATGGGGGAGACTGCATAACAAGAAATTGCATGGCCTCTCTGCATCTTCAGAAATAGTTAGGATTATAAAAGGGAAAAAGCTGCGATAGGCAGGGCACGTGGCTAGAATGGGAGAGGAAAAAGATATTGGTGGGGAGACCGATTGGAAAACGTCCGCTTGGAAAACCAATGACGCGTAGGAAGGGACGTAAGAGAGATGAGACAAGGGCTCAGGATAGGGACACTTGGAGAATTGTGGTTGTTGCGGCCAAGAACTTTCGAGTATCTTTGAGCCACATACATATATATACCATATACAATAATAAAATATATAATTAATTTACTGATTAAATAAAAATATATTTTAAATAAGAACACAAAAAGAAATGAATGTTTTATGAAATATATTGATTGAAACAAAATGGATGAAAACCTTTTACTACTTTCAACCAAATACTATGTACCACTCGGGGGTACAGGGGGCGGAGCCCCCGTCTAGGTGTGAAGAGCGCCGAAGGCGCTCTGAGCAGCTAGTTAAAATTAAAAATTTCATTGTCTTTTATTGTCATCTATTGTTCATTAAAGTGCTTGAAAATAAAATTGTTATTGATTTAACTTGATATATATTTTAAGGAATATTTTTGGTCTTTTAACTTTACTGATCGAATTTTTAAACATTTTTTTTTTGTTCATTTTTCTTTCCAATCGTATTTAGGATGGCGTGGATCAGGTGTAAAGATAAGCGTTTCAGACGGAATCAATATCCCATCAGGGACGCACGAATAATTGCTTTTCAAATCTTGATACTAGGCATTTTTAATTACACATAGAGAAATCAAATACCCCTTTTTATGGTACTGATTACCACTCAACAATATTTGCCTATCCAACTCATTAGAGTGTTCATCATCATTTATTCGTTGTCGGAAATTTATATAAGATTATTAAAAATTTCCTTTATCAGAACTCAAAAGACTCAATTAAAAAGATTTTTCTAACAAAATATTTATTTTCAAAATGAATTTAATCAATAATATTTTAATAGTACAACTTTTATTGAAATCAAAATAAATTTTAATATGGTATTATAACAATAAACAGGTATCATATTTGTTGTTGACAGGTAGAATGTTTTTGACCAAATCAATAAAAATGTACTTTATCATATAATAATATACATTATATCTCTTTCTGTTTATTCTTTTTTTTCATGAATCATTTAATATTATTTCAGGTGTTGTATTGATTATAGAAATGTAATACCTATATTTCTACTACAAAAAAACATTTGTAAAAATATAATCATAATTTGAAACACACTATGCTTATACAATATTAATTAATAATTATGTTTTCAATGGTCGGCTTAAATATTATAATTATTCATTTAGAAGTGTATTATTCCTTTGTTGAAGAGGAATTTATAGAATAATGTATTTTCTATGATTAAATTATTTAACTTGATCATTTTATATTTAAAGATAAGAAAAAAAAAAGAATTTTCCAAATACTTAATTATTTATTGTCATTTAATTTTCAGACTACTGTGTGATTTGTTATTATTCTCTATTTATTTTATGAGTAAAAAAGGCGGGTGTAATAAATTGACTGTGGACCATAATTTAAAAGATGACATGGTAGATTTAAGAAAAGTTTGAAATTGGATGAAGGTGGCATAAGACAGAGGGGATGATTGAAGGTGATTGATACCAAGAAAATTTGTATCAGGTACATTTTTTTTCAATAATGGATATCTGGTTAAATTTTTTTTATTTTTAGCATTCAATATAAATTTAATTTGTAATATATTTCATAGTAATTCTTTGATATTAGAGTCTCAATAAAATAGTATAATTGTTCAATTAAAATGTATAATAATATTGCATATTTATACAATAGTCAATAAGAAATAAATATTTAAGATACTCTCTAAATTACTTATATTATGTACAAATTATATTTTTGCTTTTTTTTTTTGTTGTTCTGTCAGGTGTTGAAATCGTTTATTATATGTCAAACGAGTCTAATGTAAAATATAATTGTTAATAATGGTATTATTGTTAATGGATTAATGTAAATATAAATTGAAATGGAAATCATTCTAATTATGTATTCTACCTCAAAAAGGGGAAATAAATCTAATATAAAAATTGTATCAAAATTTCTTGAAATAAATAATAAATAATAAAAAATAAAAAAATAATATTTTTATTTTAAATATTTTTCTTTATAACTTACTTATGCACTTATTCTGACAATATTAAATTTTCAAATCTGAAATATTTAAACGTACAATATATGGATTTCATTTCTTTGATTTTATATTCAATGTGATGGTCAGTTTGACTTATAGCAGTTATAAGATGATTTAAAAAAATCTAAGATATAATACTTGAATAAATGACATTTTCCAAGTCTTTACTTTTTTAAATCTTATAAGAACATGGCATCGAAGGCGTGTACCCTCTATTCCGCCTCTTTCCCATAATATTTATCACACTGTCAATTTTTTTTTCTTGTTCCCGAACCAAATTAAATCCATTATTAAATGTCACAATTTGTTAAATAAAGACTAATAGGAGTATAAAATAAAAAAACATTTTAGAGGTAGAAAATTTTTTAATTCATAAATTATATACAAAAAAATATTTCATAATTCTCTTTATGCTTGAGGCTAGAGTACTGTCCAGAAAGAGCAATAAAAGACCATCACTTTTTGTTGATAGAAAAAAAGAACAAAAAAATGGATCCAAAGAGAGAGAGAGGCAACTTTATTATTTATTATTTTTTCCTAAAGCACTAATAATAATTTAATTAAATCGGATTGATTTAGATTGGGGACATAGATAGAGGTATTATAGCACAAAATGAATCAAAAAATTGCTTTTTCATATTTTAAATATTGTCAAATTCGAAGGAGGGAGGAGGGGGTAAAAAGAAGAACTGATTAATACCTGATTTTACTCTTTCAAACTCTTTTAAAACACGTTTTTTTGTTTTGCTTATTTAAACATTAAATAAAAATTAAAAATATTTTAAATATTTATTCTATGTAGTTATATAGCTATAAAACATTGGTTTTATTTTCGAAAATACATTAATATTTCTTTTGGTAAAAACTTTACTTATTGATATTTCATCATAAAAATTAAGTTTCAAGATCTTGAATAAAATATAATTTGATCTAATAACATATTTAATAATAATTAAAAATAAATTTGAAAAAAATCAATGTTTTATTTAAGAAATTTTTAATATTTATGTCTCTTTCCTTTAAGGAGGTAGATTAGTGTTTCTCAAAGTGGGCAATAACGCCCCCTTGTGGGCGTTTGAGACCTAGAGGAGGGCGTTAAGAGGACCAGAAAAAAAGGAAGGCGTTGACGTGGGTTACAAATTTGTTTGTTTTTTTTATTTTTCCCTTTGTTTTTTTTTATTAAAATAAAAAGAAAACAATATTTTTAATTCAAAAATGGCTACCAACAATTTTGGCTACCAAAGTCAATTCCGTAGTTGTACCCTGAATTGCGGTCGAGTGTTCAACTATTTTTGATAACATTTTCATCGAAATATTTGTGTGAACGTGTATTTAGCGCTTTGACAACGCTGCTTACTAAAAAGAGAAATCATTTGAAAGTTACTAAACGAGACGACTTGCGACTGTTTTTGTGTAAAATCGAACCTGATATCAACAAACTTGTTAAAAATCATCAAATTCATTCCATCCCATTAGATTAGTTTAAAAACTAAAATTGATTACCTATCTATATTATTTCTTTTAATTTGATTAAGATATATTATTAATTTTATAAAGTTGCTTTTTAATTGCTCTCACTGGTAAAAATTTCTAGATTAGAATGTAACTGACTAATATAGCATACAACTAAATTAATTAGAGTAATGAAATTGTACTTTTTAAGTTTTAGGATTGTATAAAAAATGGGGAGAGGTGTTTTATATATAAAAATAATTGATTGTCAAAGAGGGCGGTAAAAGAATTAAGTTTGAGAAACACTGAGTTAGATAATTAATTATATTAATAATAATAATAATTTAATTATAATATTATATTATTAAATTTAGATTAAAATAACAATTTTTTGAATAAATCAATAGAGCTAAAAAACAAAATCATTAATAATATTAATATTAATATAATTTTCTAAAATATAAGATTCATACAATCAATTGGTGAAATACAAATAAGTTTATTTCTAAAAATTTCAAAATTCTTTTTATCTGTATAATTAATAAACAATTAATAAATACGAAAATAAAATCATTAAATGAAATTTAAGAATCAATTTGAAATTCTAATTAATTTATAATTGGTTTATTTTTATTATTTTTAGAAATGAAAATATTTTAAATTCAAATAATTCATTAACAAGGATGTTATCATTTGTTCAAGAAAATTGATTTCACATCCCCTTATTTTTTTTTTTTTGTTTCAATTCAATGCGATTGCTAGGCATGATAGTTCTTTCACCCCGGGAGCCATCCATTTCCGGACGATCAACGGCCATCATTTGCCGACCGCTTCTTGGCTCGTAAAGATCGACCACCCCTTCCTTGTTGAGAATATCAAGAATCATTTCAAGCAGAGAAGGAAAGAATCGATCCAGGTTATCGTGGCGGAGATTTCACTTCTCTCCGTAATCAATATAAATCACTCGAATTCTACTGTGAAGAAATTGAAAAGAAACGAGAGACACAGCAGTAATAGGAATATATTTGAGATCTATCTTTTTAATCCTTTTAAAGAATTTATTTTATTTTATCATTGGTATATATATATATAATTAAATGTATATATACATTTAACTCGCTCTTATTTAAGAAAGCAAAATAATTGATGATTTTATGTATCCTTAATACTAAATAATAATATTCAGAAATTGTTATTATTATTATTAGTCACTTATTGTCAAGTGAATTTGAAAGGAAATAAAAGGAAGTTTCTTTGAAAATGAACGTCGAAAGATATCTTCAATTTTTTGTTTTTGTAGAATGAATTTATAATTGAATGAATAAATTCTAAAATTAAATTATAAATCAGAACATCCATTTTTTTAGAAAGAGAGTTTAATAAATATACACAGGTAGGTGAATGTGTGATGTGTTTTGCTAGTAATAAAATATATATTTATAAGGTATTTATTTTTTAAAAGGAATCTACTCCAAAAAAATTTAAATTTAAATTTAATTTAGAAAATATTTGTCATATTTAGAATAGAATATAAAAAAATCTTAATTTGATCTTTCAGCAATGAGAGGATAGTTATGTAGATACTTAGATAGTATTTTCATGTCGTTGATGCCCAAATTCTTAAGAAAATTACATCCACTTATTTTGCGACGTATTAAAAAATCGAGAAATAATTAAGCCAAAATTACAACTAAAATGTACAAGTTCAAAATGGATAGAACATAAACTTATACCTATATTTATATTTTAATATAATACATAAAATGTTTTTATTGTAGTTTCCAAAATTTAATGAAAGTGTTTAATGAAAAAACAATATAATAAGAAAATTCAATTATTAACTAACAAGAAAAATGAGTAAATTTTAAAATTAAAAATATTAATTGTTTAGAAAATATTGAAAAAGAATATCAATTTAATTTAAAAATTTAAAATAAAAAAACACAAGAATTAAATTTTTATTAATTTATTAAAATTAATAAAAATAAAAAATGAAAAAAAACATTGAAAATATATTTCTAAAGGATATTCTATTAAAAAATAATAATTAGCATTAAAATTTTATAAATATTCCATTAAAAAAATATCAACTATATATTACTGATAATTTTTTGTAAAATAGATATAATGAATAATTAAGGTGAATATAGGTTATTAATTAATTAAATTAATTTTTAATTGATCTATTTATTAGTAATTTAGATGATTTTGGATATAAAATGGTTGCTCAGTGTGCGTAGATTATAAATACGTTCGCCTCCCGTTAGCAAGTCGACTATAGTCGGAGAGGCCAAAGTTGGTGCCTGAGCCGACCCCCTCCCTCGACCAACCAGTTTCCGCACTTGCCCCCACCATTCCAACAATACCACACCGAGCAACTCTGTTGCGCATATCACATTATTTATAGTTTAGTTTGAGAGAGTAGAAGACTGTGATGGAGGGGAAATCACTCTAGGAGGGGTACCCTGCCTCTCCTGGCCACCACCCCTCACGCACCAACTATAGTGAGAGTCCAAGTGCTTGGTAGTGGTGGGGAGGTGAGCAGTGGGGAGTGAGCAGGTGAAGGGATATGCCAGCGTAGAGGGGAATGTCGGAGCGTTTGCATGTAGAAAAAATTATTTATATTCTTTGTTATTATAATTTATATTGAAGAATACGATTAATAAATAAAAATACAATTATTATTAACAATAATTTAGAGCACTTCAATGTTATGAAAATTAGTACCTTTATGTATTTTTGATTAAGAAGATTTTGATTGATTTATCTACTATATTTATATTATAACTCACTAGAATATGGCGCTACAGTATCTCAAATTCTATACCGTTTAACTTGTCGATTTGAAAATTGGTATAAATAATTATTGATAATTGAGAATACTTTTGATTAGACGTTATGTTAAAACCCCATTACTATAACAAAAAAAATACAATAATTTTTATTATTAGAATATTTATTTATAATAATAACATTCAGTAATTGTAGATATGAGTTTAAAATTGAATATTATTAATATATGTTGAATGCTAAATGTTGATCCTAATAAGTTTTATACATTTTTCAATAATAAATTACAGATTCTAAATTACATAGAGATCAGCCATTTTATGAATAAAAGGGTATATTCGAAAATATACACAAACAAGATAAAGTCTGCAAACATTTTCTAGTACCTCAATAAATTTAACTAATATTTTTAATTCCAAAATAATCAAATCAATAATGCTTTCTATTAATTAGCCCATTCCTAAAATAATAAATAGATATCATATGTAAGTACTCGTAATTGTGAATAAATATAATAATCTTTCTATTTATCTCTGTGGCTCTATGGAACTCAAAAGTTCTTGGACGCAACAAGTCTAAGTGTCTCTACCCTGAGCTATAACCATCCAACTCCTATTTCCTCCTATCTCCCCATCTCTCTTAAGTCTCTTCTTAGATTGTCCTCTCACTGCGTCCTTGGTCTTTCAACCGGATGTTTTCAAATCGTTCCCCCCAACCCCCTCCACCAACTTATTTTTCGTCACTCTTTCATCCCCCATTCATGCCACGTGTCCTGCCCATTACAACCATCTCGATTTCCAGACCATGTCTAGAGGTCTACAGTTATGCAGTCTCATTCAATTCCTTGTGACTTCATCCATAAATGCTGCTAGGAATCCTTTCAAATACTCTAAACCTCCTCTCCCAGGGTCATAGACCACGCCTCACACCCATATAATATAACCGGAAAAATAATTATTTTATATATATTTGAATTTAGATTCCCTTTGATAATAACTTTGAAGAAATAAGCATACTTGTTGCGGCGAAGAACTTTTGAGTTCCATAGAGCCACAGAGATAAATAGAAAGATTATTATTTACTGCATAATAACAGGCGTTACTCGGCTACAACCTCGATTTAAATTCTCCTCGAGTATTATCCTTATAAATATAATCAATATAATAAACTATTGTATGTATTTACCATTAGAAATTGATTGATTGATTTATTTATTTTTTTATTGTTTATTATTTTATTTATTTATTATTTATATTTATATATATTTATTTGTTATTATTCATATTATTTTATTATTTATATTTAACATTAGAAATTTACCATTACTATTAGAAAAATGTCCAATCATATTAATATTCAAATTATATTGATAGCTATAAATTTTAGTATATGTAAGCTTATATTTATATATATTTCTTTTTCTTTGATTTTTTTTTTGTGGTAAACAAGCTTAGGGTTTTGTCACGGGTATTTTCTTAACCCATGAACCGTTGAAGAAATATGAGTAAAATCGTGATCAGATTTTATACTGAATCCAGATTATTCCATTTTTAGAATTTCAACACTTAACTAAAGCTTATCGACATGTAATTTAAATTTTAAAATTTAAAAATAAATTTATCTCCATGACTTTATTCTATAAATATGCCACTATCTCTTGGTTGCACTATGATTTGGTTGCATAACTTAAATATCACAGGCGTTAATAGTCAATGTTTATCTTTTAAACAAAATTGTAGTTTTAATGAATATTATTTTTCTTAATGGATTTTAAAACATTTCAAGAATTATTGATTTTTTATATTGTATTTTGCATAATTATTCAAAAAAGTTTAAATTATTTTATTATAATTTATAGCAAATGTATTTTATTTAACATTTTTAACCATCCCCCCTATTCCTGCAAACCCAATATTAATTTAATTAATTCATATTTCCAAATATATATTATAATAAATCATTACTATTTTTAAATGTTATTTAACAATTGATTCAAAATCTATATTATTAAGATTTTATTTAGTAATTTGAAATAATTTTAAAAATATATTAATATTTAGAGACAATATAATTATCCACATACCAAAATCAGAACTTCAATAAATTTCACTAGAATTAGATTTACCTTACATATTACAATTCCCACCCTAATCTTCTATAAATCAACTAAAGCTCCAATTAATTATTTCGCATCATTTAGCGATCATTTTCGATGGATTAAAATGCTGATCCTTGGAGTATGTTGCAATGTTCTATAAAATTGTATGTAAATCTAACATACATAATATGCAAAAGAATTTAAATTACCTTTCATGATTGAAACATTAATGTTAGGATATTTCTAATAGACTATCCATTACTCTACTAATTAATCGTCCGGAAAGAAACTTTACATTTTATATACTTTTATAATGCATAAAGAAGCTTTTAACCAATGTTTCAAAGACATATTTTTTATTTAAAATACTATATATTCTGATATAATATATATATATATATAAAGTAATTATTACTGGAATTTTAATAACGTATTTGAGGTTTATAAACTTGGACGGTATTTAAAATCAAAGAGAAAAGTTTTATGAATAAAAAAAGATAATGAATCATGAGAGTTAATTTGTCATTAAAAGATGAGAAAACTTTTCAAAAGTTCTTGTTAAATATCATTTATTCATTCATATTTCTTAATTTCTTAAATAAAAATAGAATAGATTTTAAACATCAATTTTGTCATTAATATCAAATATGATAAACATTCAAATGTGTTATGAGTTCTCAAAGGAATAAAGAAATAAAAAATATTATTCGAAATGATATTAAGCATCTACTTTATAATTTTATAAGAAGTTAATCACATGAATTATGTTTTGTTTGAAATAAATAAAGATGGAGGATTAAAATGTTGTCAGTCTTATTATTAAAATTGTAAGGGACAGAATTCCTCGCAAGCTATATTTTGTAACGTTTAAAGGGAAATGATTGCTGCTGCCGAGAGGACCGCAGAGATGTATATTCAGTGTAAAAAAAATTTCAAAATAAAATTTCAATAATATAATTCAAATAAAATTTTTGTCCTTTTAATATTGATATTTAACAAAATGTTTTACGAAATTCAAACTAAGTATAATGAATATTTAATTTTATAAATTCATATGATATATACCAGTGTTTCCCAAACTTTTTTGACCGCGACCCGGTTCGAGGTCTTAAGATTTGTCGCGACCTACTTCATTAAAAAAAGACATTTATTTAGAACACAAATTTTATTTTTCAATAAAAATCAAGTTTTTTATTTCATACACAAAAATTGCAAAATAATTATATAAGAAAAATAAAAGTAATTAAAAAATTAATAATAAGAATTTCTAAAAAATTTTAGCGACCAACACTTTGGGAAACACTGGTATATACATATAGTTTTTCAAAGATATAATATTACCTAATAAAAATGAATTTATATTATACTATATTTATTTATCTTTAAAGATGTTTTTAAAATTATATTGGTTCATTAACAACTGCTCCTCTACTCCAATTTCACTGTGTTTTTTCTTCTTCAAATGGCATTAAAAAATATCAATACAATTTTAAATGTTCAAAAAATAATTATTACTGTTCAGTGGTTTGGATTAAAAACAAATATCTGAAAATATTAATAAAAACAAAATGAAATTCTTATGATTAAAATATATATATAAAATATATTTTAAAAAAAATGAAATCACTTTTATCATTTAATATGATTATGTTTAATTGAGAGGAATCAGACTGAAATAATGAATTAATTTAACAATCTTTCTAATTACAATTATTTGATTGTAATCATATTTTATTATATATATATATATATTGTTTATTTTAGGTTTCGATTAATGTCATTAGTAATTTTATTATTATGATTGATAAGTTAGCAAATCTCTGTGATTGAAAATTGACGAATAAAATTGTGTTCAATAATAAAATCTTAATCAACTTTAATCAAATCAACGAATGCAAATTTTAATTTATAATAATATTAAAATTTAAACTAATTATATTCCATTTTTTTTTTCTTTTATTTCATTTTATTTTAAATCTCATTTTGACTTGTTTCATTATTGAATAATTAGTTAAAAAAAATGTATTAATAAATATTAATATAACATCATTTTGTGTTGTCGATAATTTTTTATTAACGCAATTCTCATTTGTCTTTGAGGAAAATGGGGTTTCAGAAATAATCCTATTATTTATTTAGAATTAGTTAAAAGCTTGAGTCTTTGATGTATACTTATAAATAAATATATAATATGTTTTATTATTTTTGCTATTAAAAATATTATTATTTAATAAGATAGAAGAATAAAAAATATAATGCATTAAATATTAAAATTAAAAATAAAACTATATAGTTTATTTTAATTATACTAAAATTATATTATAGAACGAAATAAAAAATAAAATAAAAAATCTCAGAATATAATTATGAAATAGACGTATTAATTTATAATTGATGAATATCATCAAAGGACTGTTAATGAAATGGAATTTGATTCTAATTCAAAATTCGTAATTCAGTTAAATTACAGTTGATTTCTATTACTATTATTATTCCTATTGTTTTGAAAAAAATAAATTTACAATGTGAATATATCAACAAATTTAATCTAAATTAAATTAATTCGATTAATTTTTCGATTTTAAGTAATCGTAGACATAAGCTTTTAACAATTATAAAAGATGCTATAATTTCTAACCTAACCTAATTATATCTTATAGATTTCTCAAGGACAGTCTTACCAACTTAAAAACAAATGATTATATTAATGCGTAAAGCCCACAGTTTATTAAAAAAGAGTCACTTTACGTTTTGTTCATAGAAGTACATTTGAATATGTTATTTTTTGAGATTAAATATTAATGTGATTAAATTCATATTTTTACACGATTTTATTTAGTTTCAACCCGTGTCCTGTCGTCAAATCTTGCAAAGTTAATTTGACCCACTTCCCAAAGTTCGAATGAGCTGAAATTTTTCATACATATATATATGTAACATTTATTCTAAAGATAACATTTTAATTAAATTAATTTAAATTATGTTTAATTATTTTGTAAAAATAAGATATTTTTTAATTTAAATGAATATCAAAGTAATAATAAAGTAATGGCGATATTGTTTTTGAAAAGATATATGTATATATAAACCAATAATCTAATAATAATAATTATTATAATCAGTCCCCTATACCACCGATTTAATATATAGTATTTTGAAGTGAAGAATCGACCTGAATTAGATTCTTTCAACATTCACCTGAAATTATAAGCCGAGCGAAATTTCTGTCAAGACTAAAAATTAGGAAATAAAAAAATTAAAAAAAAACTTTTTAAAAACAAGCTTTTATTTAAATGCACTAAAAAGGAGAAAATAATTTCACCACACACACCACGATTTCCTTAAAATTAATCATATCTACGAAATGAATACGTGGGCGCCAAACATGCAAGAAAAAAATGTAAATTCTACTTCAAATAGACATAGTTATCAAGTGGAAAAGGAAGAAAAATAGAAAAGAGTGTGCATATACAATGAAATGTCCTTCGTATTCTTTTCCCTTCTCTGCATGTTTGGTGCCCACGCTTTCATTTTTTAGATATGATTAATTGTAAGGAAATCGTGGTGTGTGTGGTGAAATTATTTTCTACTTTTTAGTGCATTTAAATAAAAGCGTGTTTTTAAAAAGTTTTTTTTATTAATTATAATTATTTTTTTTGTATATTAAAATTTATTTATTTAATGGTTTAACGTTTAAGTCGAAAGTTGTAGTATTTATTTTACTTGCATAATATAATAAATAATTTGTCAGTTTTAATAATAATTTAATGTATTCATTATTTCTAATTCCAACAATTTCATCATTGAATTTACTTAAATGTTCGAAAAAGTTATTTTTAAAAAAAATGTGCCATTACTTTTTAATATAACTACAGACGATTCATTGGATCCTTTAAATTTTTATTTTTTTTTATTACCCTCGGAAAATATTTATTAAGTTATCAATTGACCTTCGCATATAAACTTAATGAAAGAGGGTTCGTAACAAAAATTGTAATTTGAAATTAATAACTTAATTAATAAATATTAAGTAAAGGCGAAAAAGTTAATTTTCAATATGGAGCGTAGATATGGAAAAGACGAAAAGATTATTTTAATCTATTCTGATTTATTAACTTTACTTCATTTCATCTCAATTTATGTTTTATTTTCCTTCTCTTGAGGGCTTTCGAGTGAATACTTTTTACTGTTAGTCTTTAAATCCTTTTCAGAGATAATATATTTTAATCTACGTGACTTGACAATATCTATATTATTCTGAATATAATTTATTTTATATTTCTATATATGGAATTATAACAAAGAAAATAAGACCAGTAAAAAAGTTGGAACAATAGTTAATTACTTTTGCATTGTATTAGAACATTCACAGTTTTACAAACTATTTTTTTTTTATTTTCATACAACTTCAATAAATATTTTTGGTAGAGACTATTGTTTTCTCTCAGATTTATTTTTAACACTTTCCGGAAAAGTAAAATTACTAATGCGTATCTGAATTCACATCCATTAATAGAATGATTCTTTTTAAATTTTTTCTAAAATTGATGTAGATATAAATATTTGATATGTTATTTAGGCCTTTTTTTATGACATTATTTATTTAAATTAATACTCAATATATACTCAAAGTCTTTAACTATAGACATGGAACTATAAAAATATTGAAATACTTAGTATCTACATTACGAAAGATAAAAATATTCGACAGAGTTTTAATTAAGATTACAATTGGAGGGTTCCATCTATTATTTAATATTATTATTAAAAATATAAAAATTAATATTGAACTATTTTTACATAATATCTAACTTAAAATTGATAAAGCTATTTATTTTTCCTGTCGTAGTTTACAGATATGAGAGGCAGAGGAGAAGGAGTAAATTTGGGCTATGGAGTCAAAATGGGAAATCCATTATTATGCTTGCATGATACTCTACTCTCGTGGTAATCATTCGAGATGATATCCGCTGTGCTCTAAACATTTATTAATACGTTTTATTTAAGCTCCAAACTGTTTAAAAATATGCTTTTTGGAATATAAATATATTGAAACCAGTAAGATAATGGGATCGATAGTTTCAAAATGATATGATGGTGTATATATGGGCTAGCCACTATGGCTTAAATATAGGCTAGTAGATATTTGTATCATTTAAAACTAATTGTCATAAAACAACTAGTTAGATTGATAATAATTTAAAATTTAATCAGCAACATTTGTAGGGCAATTACAGCAATTGGGAATGATCACTAAGTCTGATGTATGAGTGTCGCATCACTTATCACAAAAATAATTTGATTGACAGAATTCCTGCTTGCGATTCCTTACTCAAACGATATGAAATTGATTCATTCTTAAAGGGTATGACCACGGAGGTCGAAAATGGATCGTTCATAATTATGTTAAACGAAAACAATCATCGTCATAGGAAAATTAAGCTCCAATAACTATACAGCAAAGCCTGGTTTACTGGAGAATTTATGCAACAACTCAATAATTTCAAGTTATAAGATTTCTTGTCTTGTAAGTAAACACAAAAATGTTTTTTTATTTTGCATTTTCCTTTTTCGTTAATAATTTTTAAAACATTTATAACAGTAGCCCATATTTGCACCACCATTTCTTGAATATTGATTTCTTAAGAAAATTAAAAATCATCATTTAAAGCAGGGCTTCTTAAACTGTGGGTCGCGAGACTACTGAAAGGGGGTCGCAAAGATCTGATACTTTTGAATCATTATAAATAAAATTTTAAAATTATTAAATTATATATATGTGAAAAGAATGGGTATGTATTCTTTAATCCTTATCTTATTTACATTGTAAAATAGTGCGATATTACATCTACTTCTACGGTTAATATATATTTCATTATATGGAGGAGGGGGTCGTTTAAAATTTCCTAGGCTTGAAGGGGCTCGCTATATAAAAAAGTTTAAGAAGCCCTGATTTAAAGCAAATTGAAACGAGTTTAGAAGGAACTACCTAGTAAACTTATCTTAGTCTATGTTGTAGAAACGATTTTTTTTCAAGTTAATTTCTAAAATCTGATATTGGAGTCAAAAAATGGTAGCCGATTTTATACCTTCTAATTTAGTTCATGACTGAGGGATGATAATAGTTTCAATGTAGTAGAGTAGAATTTATGAGCAAAAAAAAGATTATATCACAGGGGTATGTTGGAGATTGCATAAATTAAATATAACCTATCGCATTACCAATCATAGAACCATAAAAGGTTACGATGGTTCATAAGGGCGAAGAATAAGTATCGAAAAGTTTGTTAATAAGGACAAGCACTAGGTTGCTTGATAATAAGTTATAAAGGGAACGTTAGAGAATTGGGAAAGGTTAGGAGTTATTTAGGGATAGTTCAAGATATAAGCGGCTGCAGGAATGTGGTTCATGCACTCAAGAACTTTCGTGTTCAGTTTATCACAGGGATAATTAGATATGTAATTAAATACCTCTTAGGTTACTCAATAATTTTATTGGATAAACTATTCTAAAGTATTTTGTATAGTATGCTTTGGTCTAGAGTCTATTGTATTTGTTGTTAATTTCATTGCATTGTTTTTTTCAAGAAAATGATCACTCTAATGTTTAGATTCTTTTCAACTTTGGTGTTTAATCCTTTTTGAAAACTGTCAGTAATTTCATAAATACAAAATAATTTTATTATTATATTAAATGTTGAATTATAATAAGTGTTATATATATATAGGCCATTTATCAAATTATTCATAAATATTAATTTTCTTTCAGGGATATTTTCTAATGATAGTGGTGATGCTTGGGTTATTTCTACAAGAAGAACAGGCATATTTAACTGGAGAACAGTCCGTTCCACGTTCCAAAAGTTTCCTCGAAGAGGATACAATTTCTCATAGTGAGTATCATGTATATCAATTATATAATAATTATACATAAAACAATATTACACTAGTGGAGGGAGAATGAATTGCATCTTAATCCCCTCCTTGCAAATTAAGTGAAATTAGTCTTATTTAACTCTCATTTGCGGAGATCATTACTGAATGTTTTATGGCTAACGTATGGCGTTTGTTATTTACAAAGTATAACATCCGAAAATCGATTAAATGGTGCTGATGAAACTTTATATTGATTTAACGCCAATCATTAATGTTATTTTGAAAATTCAAAAAGACTTACTCTTTAAATTAACATATAAATGTAAGGTATTTAGAAAAAAACAATTAAAATAATTACATAAAAATGATATACATGTATATATATATATATATATATATATATATATATATCAACAAATTTTAAAACTAATTTTTAACAAGTAAATAATGCTCACAACCTCGAAATTGATCCAGAAGTTATTTGTAACACAACAATTTTATTGAATTCCTCTCCCTCTCTCTGTTTAATTATTGTCATCAGGATGCTTTAATGATCAAATAAACAAAGTTATATCTTTCTCTTTCTATGTTCAGTTTATACTGCATTTAACTACTACTAGTATTTTGAGAATATGTAATACTATATAATTTAATATATATTATTATTAGATTAACATTTTCAAATATCAAAAGATAAAGAGAAAATGTCATGGCGAAGAGATAAAAACTTTTTCAAACATTACATCTAAATAATAATAATAGAGTTTTATTTATATACATATTATATATTTAAAAAGAATATACAGAAAGAAGACAAATTGATGTAGAAGTATATATTATGGGATATAACACATATCCCATATATCATATATCATATACATTTAGACAAGAGTTAAAATAAAGAAAATACGGAGCAACAATTTTGACAAAGTTTGAACGTTTTACTATACAAAAATATAGAAATGAAAACTATTATAAATAAGAAAGGTCAACATATAAAATTAATCCTGTGTAAACAAAATTAGTATTATAGCTTAATTATAAATATAAATAAATATATAAATATTACAACTTAATTATAAATATAATTAATTTAAATAAAGTATAATTCATGTACCGTTTCATTGTTCACTTAAAACCGTGATTTATTATTATTAAAGAAGTCCCACGACTATATCATTAATCATAGTTTTAGAAATGTTTTCAAATTAGCAAGTCTTGCCTGTATTGTGTTGAGTTTTCTAGGGAGAGAAAGAGATTAAGATGTAAAGACCATTTTTGTGGTCGAATCAAACTTAATATCTTTCTAAATGATATTAGCGTTAATATAATATGTAACTCGAATTTGGAACATAAAACAATAAATTTTATTCAAAAGTTTATACTATTCATGTAAAACTTTTGAATGAAATTTATTGTTATAAACTTATTTTAATTGCTTAGTGAAGAATTGTATATACTCAAATATGTGTGTGTGTGTGTGTGGTGAGTTATATAATATAAATAATTGCAAAGATTAGAACATTAATATTTTAAAAGAATTTATATGCAATGAAAGCTATTAGTAGAATAGCGCCAGGGAAAACAAATGCCAAGAAGGAATATCAAATATGAACCGACCGACGATTTGAAATAAATTAATTTTCAAACAACATTTTATATAATTAAAGTAACAAAAAAAAATATTTTTAAAATTTGAATTAAAATGACTAAATTATATTATCTTGGTTTTTATTTTTAGTATAATTACTCAATAATTAATTACTACTATATAAATGAAATATTTTTGGACAATGAATATAAAATTAATACTTATTAACTACCACTTCGGGTTTCCGGATACACATCAAAAGTTGATGAATTCATAGTACTGATACATTAAGTATATATACCAAATTTTATCAAAATCAGTTGAGCCGTTCAAGCTATACTCGTCTAAACGTACTGACAGATAGCATGCTAAAAATACTTTTTTCTGTTAAGAAAATGCATGATTCGTGGAGATATGTAAAAATCTCCATATGTGAAATTTGGTATGAAAACAATACCTTCCCTTCCTAACAGAAAGAAGTGTAAACAACCAATTATGGAATTTGGTTAACGACTAATTTAAGTTATTTTCATTTAGTACCTCTACATTCACTCTAATTTAATATTAATTTTTTTTATATATTATCTTATTTAAATAAAACAATACCTCCCTTACTATCGTCGGTCGGTAAAAATTATATATATTTCAAAACATAATCAATATATTATATATATGTTTAATATTAATGTTTGATAATTTAATAATAAAAATTCCTCAACTAAACCTAACGTACACATCTATACAGACGGACGGACGGACAGACATCATGCTAAAAATACTTTTTACCGACCGACGATAGTAAGGGAGGTATTGTTTTCACACCAAATTTCACATGTGGAGATTTTTACATATCTCCACGAATCATGCATTTTCTTAACAGAAAAAAGTATTTTTAGCATGATGTCTGTCCGTCCGTCCGTCCGTCCGTCTGTCTGTCAGTCCGTCCGTATAGATGTGTACAGCCTGAACGGCTTAACCGATTTTGATGAAATTTGGTATATTTACTTAAAGCATCAGTGGGACGAATTGATCAACTTTTGGTGCAAATCCGGAAACCGGAAGTGGTAGTATTAGCGATCAACGATAGGAAGGGAAGGGTTATTTTCACACCAAATTTCACATGAGGAGATTTTTTTATATATCACCACGAATCATGCACTTTGTATTGGTTTTATCCTCGGGAAAATCATATTTATTAGTTTTTTTCTTAATTTAAAATTATATGACGTCATCCACCCATTCATGACGTCACAGCCTGGTCTTACATATATATTATAAATAAAATAAAATTAAAAATATTTATGTTATATCCATATCTGTTTTTTTATTACATTAATAGATATATTAAAATTATTTGAAATTGTTTCTGTAGCTGGAAATTAATTTACTTCAAACCGTCGGTCGGTTCGGACCTGGCCACAGGTCAACTTATTTTTACCGACCGACGATAGTAAGGGAGGAATTGTTTTCACACCAAATTTCACATGTGGAGATTTTTACATATCTCCACGAATCATGCATTTTCTTAACAGATAAAAGTATTTTTAGCATGATGTCTGTCCGTCCGTCCGTCCGTCCGTCTGTCCGTCCGTCCGTATAGATGTGTACAGCCTGAACGGCTTAACCGATTTTGATGAAATTTGGTATATTTACTTAAAGCATCAGTGGGACGAATTGATCAACTTTTGGTGCAAATCCGGAAACCGGAAGTGGTAGTATTAGCGATCGACGATAGGAAGGGAAGGGTTATTTTAACACCAAATTTCACATGAGGAGATTTTTTTATATATCACCACGAATCATGCACTTTGTATTGGTTTTATCCTCGGGAAAATCATATTTATTAGTTTTTTCTTGATTTAAAATTATATGACGTCATCCAGCCATTCATGACGACACAGCCTGGTCTTGCATATATATTATAAATAAAATAAAATTAAAAATGTTTATATTTATTATTTATGTATCTATATCTGTTTTTTATTACATTAATAGATATATTAAAATTATTTGAAATTATTTCTGTAGCTGGAAATTAATTTACTTCAAACCGTCGGTCGGTTCGGACCTGGCCACAGTTCAACTTATTTTGGTTGTAGTATTTTTATTGATTAGTAATTTTTTTAAAATTATTTTAAATAGTTTAATAATTTTTTAACATATGACATGTTTTAACAATTGATGCCAAAGGGTGAATTATATAGCATTAATGATCATTTAGACGTTATATTTGGAGGTGTGCAATTGTCATGGACAATTAACGATTAATTAAACAAGAGAATTATTATTATCATAAATCTTATTTTCATAAACTAAACAAAAGCATTCATGAATTTCTATTATTGTTTAATTCAATTATTCAATATTTTAATGTATAAGGGATTAAAATATTATTGTTAAAAAAAATATATATTTTGTAAAAAAAAACAAAAAAAAATAATTTCATTATAACTTAAAATTAGTTTTAAAAAATGAAAATAAGCTTTTAATATTTTTAATTTTGTTATAAATTTTAAATTTTAATTAAATAGCCTGAATATATGACCAAATACATTAAATTAATAGATATTTATTATATGAGGAATTAAATTACAATATAAGAAAGAAGATAAAATATCCATCACATTTTTTTTATTTATCAAAAATACATAATTAATAATTGATTTATAAATTTAAATCTACAGTCTCGTCATATTAAATATTGTTACTGTGCATACATCAAAAGAAAACGTAGAATAGTTATAAAGAGATTATATATGAAGACCTTAGAGCGAAACAATGGTAAGCCACTTTTGTAGAAAATTGTTTTATTCTTAATTATATATATCTAAGAAATAATAGTTGCTGACTTTTTCCCTTTACTGATATTACATATTGAGCAAATTTGAAATATATGCAGTAAACCCAATGTTTTCTATCTTTTTTCTAAACTTTAAACTGCAATATCTCAACATTTTGATTTTGTGGCTTACCACTGTTTCGCTCTAAGGTCTTCATATATATATATACAAAATCTATATATATTTATATGAATAATTTCTTCCATTATACAAAGTTTAGTATTGATTTTTACCACTTTATTTACAGTTTTACTAACTGGAGAATCTAAAAATTAAGATTTTTTTTGATCAATTATATTGCGATGCTATAGATAAAGTTTAAGAATTAATGACCTGGATCGAATAATAAGAATAAAATCCGCATTTTTATACATATCACTTTTTGTAAATAATTAACTTATACATATTAATATATATACTTATATATATATATATATATATAATTAAATTTATATTTAAATTTCTAATAATCAATCAAATAATTTTTTTAGAAGTTATTAATTTACTTAATTTAGTGAAATTATTAGATCAAATTTATTTAACATTTAAATAGAAGAAATATTTAATGTTTCTCTTTAATTATTTTAAAAAAATTGAAAGAAATTGAGTTTTTATATAATAGAAATTATTATATTCATATAAATATATATAATCATTTGAAGAAAAGGAGAGAGAATGTTTAAAAGTTCTCTTTATCTCGACAGAATTGGAAATTAGTTCGAAACAGCTACCAAATTCCTCTTGAAACAAAGATCAGGGGTGTCACACTGGAAAGATGAAAGGAATTTGACATTTTGTTACAGTTTGTGATAAAAGTAGGAAAAGTGATAAAGATGATGTGATCTCATAAGAAAAATTATTAAATTAAACATGAACACATATACTTATTATAAAATAATATATTGTAATGTTTTATATAAACTATTGTATTGTTATACTTACAGTAGTAAATGAAACTATCAAATAGTAAATAATAAATAATATTAAATAATAAAGCGGGAATCAACTATCAGAAACTTTCGAAATTCGGAATGGGTTAAAACAAGGAGACGCATTATTACCAATTTTATTTAATTTAGTCCTGAATATGTAATTAGACAAATTGGGGAAAAATCAAACGGAATATAATTAAACAACAAATTCAAATATTAGGTTACGCAGACGACTTAAATTAATAGGAGATTCGGCAATTGCAATTAAAGAAAGCGTAGAAAAATTAATCGAAGCAGGAAAAAAGGGGGGACTAGAAAATAATAATGTTAAGACAAAATATTTAGTAATAGAGAGGAATAGTATTAACACTCAAAGTCTTAACATACAAAATATAGAATTTGAAAATGTAGAAAAATTTAAATACTTAGGTTCTGTAATAACGAAGGATAATAATATTCGAGAAGAGTTTAAAGCGAAGTTGCAATTGGGAAGCGCCTGTTATCATGCAGTAGAGGGGCTTGTCGCGTCAAAATTATTATCAAAGGGGATAAAAGTTAAAATATATAAAACAATTATTTTGCCGGTTGTATTATATAAGTGTGAAGCATGGTCTATGACCTTAGGAGACGAGAGTAGATTTAGAGTATTTGAGAATAGGATTCTGCGAAGCATTTATGGGCCAAAGAAAGATGAGTTCACCGGGGAATGGTGGAGACTGCATAACGAGGAATTGCATGACCTCTATGCATCTCCAGATATAGTTAGAATTATAAAATCGAGAAGGCTGCAATGGGCAGGGTATGTGTCTAGAATGTGAGAGGAAAGAATGGCGAAAATATATTGGTGGGGAGACCGAGTGGGAAACGCCCGCTTGGAAGACCAAGGAGCCGGTGGGAGGATATTGTGGGAAGGGACGTGAGAGAGATGGGAGAGGGTAGGGATTGGAGGGTGGTGGCTCAGAATAGGGATACTTGGAGAAGTGTGGTTACTGTGGCCAAGAACTTTCGAGTTCCGTAGAGCCACAGAGATAGATAATAGATGAAATAATAAAGAGAGACATTGTTTATTTAATTTTAAATATAAGAATTTTCCAATTAAATATGAAGATAATTCTCGTAAGTTAAATAATAAAAAATAAATAATAAAATTCATTATCAGATAAAACCGATGGATATAGCGCGGTTTATACCTCTTTTTGGTGTGACTCGTAAATTGGGAGACGACTAGATGAAGCATATCTACCTTAGTTATAAGCGAACCGTCGTTTGCACATTCTTTAAAATTAATACTTGTAAGACTTTTTTATTTACATTGTTTACTATTTGAAAGTCTTTATCTAAATTTGTGTCGAAGAAATGATATGACGCATTGTGAGTTGTTATGCGAGGAATATGCCATGCGTTTTACCTCTGTTTATCAGAGAATAAAAATTACACACCCTAAACAATTCAGTAAGACGAGGGAAATATTCATAGTACGAGACTTGTGCAAATATATTATTTAAGTTTTGTACTCTTTTAATTCTTAAAACTTTTCTAATTAAATATTTTAACATATCAAGTTTATGAGTTTTTATTTTTGTTTTACATGTAATTTCCCATAAGTAATATCCCTCACACCGGCTCTGCAATATCACCATCCATGTAGAGGTATTCCCTAAAATTGACTTTTTTTGTAAATTTTATCAGTTCTTATTTTAAGAATAAAGCTGTAATTTATTATATAAGTACCTAATAGTCTTCGGTACCCTAACACCAACAATAATGTCACAATAGCTATTAGCGTTTGAGATTTGGCAAAAACCCGAATTCTGCGTCATATTCCTTGGTTTTATCTTTTACATACAATAATTATTTATCTTATTAAGATATTGTATTGAATTAAATTGAATTAATTAAAATTATTTGAAATTGTTTCTGTAACTGGAAATTAATTTAATTCAAACCGTCGGTCGGTTCGGACCTGGCCACAGGTCAACTTATTATTTTATATCTTTCTTTTTTTTCATTTATTTTATTTATTTTTGTGAATTACTTGTATTCACAGAAAACCAAATTAAGTTTCTATCATATGAACCAAGTTTGTCTTTTTGATGTTTAAATTAATTCAAGAAAACAATTCATCACCTAAAATTATAGAGCACTACCCTGAAACAAATTATACAACTTTTCCTTATTCTAATATTTCGTTTGTCTGTTTTATGTAATTCATTCAATTCAATTAACCATTAAATTCTTCAATATATTTTAAGATGTATATATAATATTATACAATTTAATTATTTTTATTTACATAGAAATTTAGTATTATTGTCTTTTAAAAAATGTAAACATAAAATTAATTTAAATTAATCAAAT
The DNA here is from genome assembly GCA_963082975.1 of Labia minor. Classification (NCBI taxonomy): domain Eukaryota; kingdom Metazoa; phylum Arthropoda; class Insecta; order Dermaptera; family Spongiphoridae; genus Labia; species Labia minor. Next base: position 28,663,712 of record OY720347.1, read on the forward strand.
AATCTTGACATTCTGTCTTTTATAAATTTTCATGTATTATTCATCATAAATGTTTCCTTATTAAGAATAATTAAACTATTTATTTGCGTTTTATAAATACAAAATATTGCATTTCCTTGAAAGAAAAATTGCTACTATATTTTAAGATTTTAGCTTCGATCATAGCATCATAACACAATTAATCTTGCAATCATGAGTTCAATATACATAAAGGTTTTTAAATATATTTTAAAATAGAAAAATTATCTCACATATTTTTAAATTTTTTTTATGTTGGCAGCTTCCGTAGTCTTCTCAATAGTCCTAGTTGTTTGTGCAAGTTGTGGAATTTTTGCATCGCTTCTTCTAATTTATGGACTGTATAAGGTAAATTACTATCTATTATATTTATAAACTATTAACTTTAATATTCATATGAAATAAGGTATTTATTTGTTTGATTAACTACTAATCAATACACATATAAATATTTTTTTTGGCTTTTTTCGAAATATATCTCCATTTAGCCAGCTGTTTATTGTTTTTATTTTTATTTTTATTTATATTTATATATATCGATGAACCCTCGAACTCGAGTCGGCGCACCGGTCACTATAACCTCGCGGCTAAGCTCCCGGTCCATATAAATATTAATAATGGACAAATAAAGTGATTAGATATTTGTTTATAAGGAACACACTTGAATAACGACCGATGGGTTGTCAAACAACAAGATGAGATATGTCAAAACAAAAACATTACCTATTTTTAATTAGCTCCTTTATAGTGACTTTATGGATAAACTCTAATTATTTTCATTATTTTATATTTTATCTTATTTAAATAAAAATCATAGAGAAGGTTTGCTAACGATAGGCTGTTATAAAATCCATGAATAATATATATATATATATACATATTATAAACGCAATAAATTAATTGATCAGTATTTTAATACATTTTTGCTCAGTAAAAAATTTCAAATGACCAGTAATTTTATTGTTTTTTGCACGATAAAATATTTTAAATTGCTCAGTAAAATAAATAAAATCGTTCAGTATTTGATGCTCAGTATAAATATCACTGATTCCACAGTAAAAATCACTAAATGCTCAGTAAATATCATTGACTGCACAGTATAAATCACTGAATGCACAGTAAATTTTCTGCATTGTATCCGCTTGTAAGGCCAAAAAAAATAATAGAAAGCTATTGTTCCTGAAATCAAAATTGGGAGGAAATGGAATGGGATGAATCCTTAATATATATTAATTTTGCTCGAAGGCTAAAAAGAGGAATTAATAAAATTATGATAGCCACCTCTTCACTTCTATCGCACCTTGAAAATTAAGTGGACTGTATTAAAGGTCGTATGTTTAATATATTAAGGATTTTGGATTGAAAAGAAGATCGCTAAATAAACACTGTAATCAACTTTTATAATCTTTAATTAAATCTATTTGGTTCAATGAACATGAATTAATTATATTTAGGTTCACCTAAATATGTATATATCAACTTAAATATAAAATTTAAGACTAAAATAAATATAGTTCAGTGTTCATAAGTGCACTTATCTGACCACGGGAATTGAAATAAAGGGGGTTTTCACGGCCGTTCGCTGCCTGGATGTCTTCTCTGCTGATTTCGCAATTGATCCAACTATCAATTGGCTTTGGACACTCCTCGAGTCTCCAACAGGTTAAATGGACCACCACGGATCCAAAAGTAGAGATGATCCCCCTCAGGAATCACTGGGTTTGCCCTCTCGGAACAAACTCTGGAGCACAGGGCCGGCAGCTGCAGTCTGTAGCCGCGTCGACGATCCCAAAAGCACCGCGTTCAAGTCGTAAATTCGAACGGGTCGAATAAGGCGTCGGTGGGCCAAGAAGCCCCAGTAAGCAGTGGACGAGCAGGTAAAAACAACAGGCAGCAGCGACAGCAACAAGACAAATGCAATCGGGCGACAGGACAACAGGGCTTTTCGGAGAGCTCGGCCTGTCTTTTTATATGTAGATAGTAAGGGAAGGGGGTGGTCAACCTCATGAATTTATGACAATAAAAATTAAATATTTAAAACTATAAATGAAATTAACTTAAAAATATTAAATTACATTATATTAATTAACACTAATATTTATAAATATTAACTTAATTACTATTTAAACATAGTCAGAGGGCGGGAATTCAAATTTATTTGAATTCAGGTTCCATGCGGAACCAAGCATTATAATATTGATTATAATTATTATTATTATTATCTGTATTATATTATTGTATTTAATTGTTTAAATATATTATTTTAATTTTTTTTTTATAATTTAAATTTTTTAAAAAAATTATTTAAATATATAAATTAAATATATTTATTTCTGGTATTATAATGCTCAATAAAATATAATCCAGTGGCGTACCTAGAACTTTTGCCGCCCGGGGCGATCTCCAGTTTGCCACCCTTTCTATTATAAGTCAATCAAATAGTGTTTTTTATAAATTAATACACATAAATTTATTATTTATTTATTTATTTATTTATTTAAATTAATACACATAAATTTACATATGGGCATTTAGTTATTTTACTGAGCATTTTGTTTTTTTACCGGGCATTTGGATTTTTTACTGAGTATTTAGTTTTGTACTGTGCAATTTTTTTTACCGGGCTTTTGGATTTTTTACTAAGTATTTAGTTGTTTACTGTGCAATTTTTTTTTCTACTGGGCATTTGAGTAATATACTGGGAATGTGTGCATATTATTATAATACTGAACAATTATTTGGAATCCTATTATAAATAATGCATTGGAAACATAATAATGGTGTTTTTAAATAATCTAGACACAAAAGTAATAAATATACAATGTTAATGAGATATTTTAAAAATAAAAAAAACCCTGACCATTTCAGGCGATGGTTTCCTAAAATGGTTCCCCCATTCCTAGGGACAAATGAGAACTGAAGTTCTGACCTTGTCGTTACAATATAAATTTATAATTATTAGATATTATTAATTTATTATTTAATTAAATTGCAAGTCAATAATTTAATTTGGAATTAATTATTTATTTTACTATTACACTTTAAATGTGATTAAACTAATTAATTCTGGTTCATTTTTATTTAGACGGTTAGTATTATTCAATTCTTCAATTTTAATTTGTTTGTTACAAAACTGGATAGAAAAGGCTCATTTAACGTAACTAGCACGGCATCACTTAGAAAGAGTTTACGGCAAGTACATTTATATTGTTAATATTAATTGATTGAACATAAATTTATACATTAGAATTAATATCTTGCTGAAACATTTCGTTCATTAACTCTAGTAATTTATATGAAAGATGTTAAATTTTATATCTGCCGACTTGAAACATCTCAAAGCTAAAATGACTACTTATCCTTTGACAATACGGAGTACACTTATAGACCATTAGAATACTCGTAACGTCTTCATCTACTGCGAAATTAAACTAGCCCCTTTAGGAGCTGGTCCATCAATAACAACCTTTCTCTACATTTCGAAACAAAATGAAGATGATTCAAAATATTTTATCTATATATCAATATATATATAAAAGTGAAATGTGGGTATGTTTGTACACGGCTGTTGATTGGTTGAGGGATCCAAGAGGTGGAGGTAAATTTTCTAAGGAAACAAACAAACTATCAACAAAGCTCAGTCACTCAAGTGCTGCGGAATTCATTTGCAATCCCGATGTTTTTCCCACGGCCAATTATATATTGCATGTTTACGAGTAGGTACAAAACAACATTTGTTTATTTACTCTCCAAGTGGAAAACTAAGAACGATTAGTAAAGCATACGTATGACTCAATAAATTCGGATAAACTTTTTCAAATTTTTTTTGATCTTCAAATTTGTCCTCAAGGTAGTAAAAAAAGAGTAAGATGCAGAAATCAATTGTCAGAAACTTTCGAAATTGTGAATGGGATACACTATCACCAATTTAATTTAATTTAGCATTTGAGTATGTGATTAGACAAATTGGGAAAAAATCAAACGAAATGCAATTAAACAAAAAAATTCAAGAATTAAGCTAAGCAAACGTCTTAAATATTATAGGAGATTCGGCAATTTCAATTAAAAGGAAATAAGATGTGGATTGAAATTAATAGGGATAAAACAAATTATTTAGTAAGAGCGAAAAATATAATTAACATACACACACACACACAGTCTTAACATACAAAATGTAGAATTTGAAAATGTAAAAAAATTTAAATACTTAGATTCTGTAATTGCAAAGGATAATAATATTGGATAAGAATTTAAATCGATGTTGCAATCGGGTAACGCCTGTTAACATACAGTAAAGAGGCTTAACTCATCAAAACTTTTATCAAAATGGACGAAAATTGAAATATTTAAAACAATTATTTTGCCTGTTGTATTATATGGCTTGTCGATGTTCTTGGGGGACGAAAGTAGATTTAGAGAATTTGATATTAAGATTGTTCGCAGCATTTAAGGACCAAAGAAAGATGAGATCACCGGAGTATGGCGGAGATGGCATAACGAGGAATTGCATGACCTCTATGCATCTCCAGATATAGTTAAGGTTATTAAGATTATAAAATAGAGTAGGCTGGGATTGGAAGGGGTCATTGCTAGAATGGTAGATTAAGATCGGAGAAAAATATTTGGAAAAACCGATTGGGAAACGTCCTGTGGGATTGGGAAGTCTAAGAACGCGGTGAGTGGACAATGTAGGAAGGGACGTGGGATAGGGTAGGAGTTAGATGGTTATAGCTCAGGATTGGAATACTTGGGGATTACTTTCGAGATCCGTAGAGCCACAGGGATAGATAGATTGATATAACAAATAGTAATATATATTTAATTTACTGATTAAATTAAAATATCTTTTAAATAAGAACACAAAAAGATATGACAATATAATGTAATATACTGATTGCAACAAAATGGATGAAAACCTTTTACATACAGACTTTCAACGAAATACTATCTATTACTTCGGGGGTACAGGGGGCGCTCTGATCAGCTAGTATATATATAATTATTAATTAACTTTGATTATTCTGTTTATTGTTTGTTTTTATTATTTATTTAATATCAATAATAAATCAATTTTCTATTAAAAAGATAATTCACCTTTAATATTTTAACATAGTAAATAATTTTATGAAATTTTTTCATATATGGATAAAATTGAAGCATATTATTTCAGAAACGAATTCATATTAAGGTTTTATAAATATTTATGTTTCTCATGAAAGAAATAAAACAATCACCCTATTTTTACTAATGAACGACTATTTATATATTTTCACGTACTTTACTTTTTTTCTTTTTTTCTCGTATTATAATAAACTTTTATTTGACTTTTATTTTTTTTTTTAAAAAATGGCAGGTCGTTCGCATCACAAACACAATTCAAATTCTTAGAGCTCTAACGATTTCTCTATCTTAAAAACTATAAATAATTTTTTTTATTCTTTTTCCTAGCTCTGCGAAAAGAAGTTTGAGGTTTATTGCCTAGTCAATGACCTCCCAGGGGTGGATTTTTACTCCCTCCTACCTTTATCAGTCTATTACCATTGAAGGGATAGTATTCTCTCTCTTTTATAGTTTTTATTGTTCATAACGTTTCGACAAGAAAATTTCTACTTAAATAAATCTTTTATTTCCAAATAAATTGATAATTTTTTAGAATTTCACAATTATAAGATGAATAAAGTTAATGCAAATTAAAAACAAATTTCAATTTCATTTTTGTTCTCTTTTATCATATCTATCTATGGTATGTAATCGATCTAATCTTATACTATCAATATATATATATTGTAATGATTTTTTGTGTTTGTGGGAGATTGAGGCACTCTAAATCTTTGAACCCGAGTGTGAACTGACCTGGAGATAAAATTTAAAATTAAGAATAAAGTAAACAGATTTATTATCTTTGATATTTAAATATAGATTTATAGATTTAAATTTTTAGAAAAATAATATATAATATAAAAATGTATAAAAAAATATAGATAAAGCTGGTTTACAAAAATTACAAAAAAAACCAATCACTATTGGAAAACAATTCCTTGACTCAGAAGCCGGTCCTTTTGTAGGATGGACAATCTTGGGTCCTAAGACTTGTTAAGAAGGCCCACCATTGGCGGTTCTGACCAAGAGATGGTCCGTGGACGACCCAGTATAGTGGCGGACCTTTTTCACCTCCAGAATCTGAAGTGAGTCCGCTCCCGACGCTACCCCAGGAACGAATGAATGTCTTTGTCCGATTTTTCAACAACTCTTTTCTTCGGGGAAATGTCTTATAATAATCCTTTCAAATAAAAATAAATTTATATTTAAATAAATAAATTTTATTTTTCTTTGAAGGATTAATGATATTTTTAAAATATCATTACAATATATTATATATGTATTTCAGATTTTAAAAAAATTCTTCATAGGTTTTTCTTATAAAATTTACGTATTAGAGAGTTTTTGAGGGAAAGAATCGCGATCTGACTAAATCCCAGCGAACATATCATTTTAAGTAGACTTTTCTTAATTAAATTAATTAATAACAGATTTCAATCAATGTTCAAATCAAAACATCAAATGATTCAAAGAGGCTTTAGAAAACATACATATTTACATGATTATTATTGTTATGATTAATATTTATCTTAAATATAATAAGAATTCGCTTTGATAATCATTTAATCTTCATGAGATAAACAAAAAAAAATTATGAAATTAGTAAAATAATATCACAAATGAACAATCATAATTGAAAAGACTAAATATTATTTCTTTTAATAAATTCATTTAAAATTTATCTTATTATACTAAAAATAAGTAAATTGTATATATATGAGGGCAGATCAATAAGTCGGTGACTTTTTGAATTTCTCTTAAATGAAATGGCAAGCCTGCTCCTGTAAGTAGGCAACTATCAGCTGAATCCTGTCGAAATATGAACCAGTTTTATTAGTTTATTTATTATTTATTAGTATTGTTTGACATCCATTTATAGCAGATTACCTCGTGATTTAAGAAGAAAGAATTGCTCCCTCATCCGCCCTATTCTCCGGATTTAGTCCCGAGTGACTATTTCTTGTTTTTCCATCCTGAAGAAATGGCTCGTCGAAAAGACTCCAAGATGAAATCATCTCACAAACAAATCTTTTGTCCTCAACAAATCTTATTTTTTTGGAAGTGATAAAAAAAATTGGAGAAACGTTGGACGAAGTGTATAGGAGACTACTTTAAAAAATAAAATAATTTATTGACCTGCCCTCGTATCTATGTCTTTGTGACTTTGAAAATTGTCAACCTATGATTTTTTAAAAATGATTTCTCACTTTAATTGATATTCATTTAAAATGAAAATGAAAAATAATATGTTATTTAGAAAAAAAAAAAAAAAAATTATAAATTTGAATAATTTTATGTGGGAATAGCTATAATTAATATAAACATTTTTGTATTCATTGTCCAATATATAAGGACACAGATTCTCTGAACAGAGATAGGAAGTATCGAATGAAAAGCGCGTGTGGCTTTTAATAAATTCTCACAAAATGTTTTATTTAAAAAAATAATTTCTTGGTTGTTGAAGAAAGAAATTGATTGATATTTTCTATAATACAATATAGACAGAAGTGATTATAAGATCCAAAAAAATAAAAATTAAAAAAATAGAATGAAGGATATTCATGATGAAGACCCCATTATTTATTAATATTCCTAGACTGATAAACCCGTAAACATAAAACAATTTTCGATGTTTAATTAGCAGATTAATTTTTTAAAGTAACATTAACATTATTGGCGAGAACATTTTTAAGAAATGATCAAAATTTATGTTTAATATTAATTCTCTTTATTTTAAACTTTAAATTTAGTAGCCAGGATTTTATCCAGATGGAGAATAGTAATATATTTAAATGTTCATATAGAAAGATCATTCATGCATTTTTTATGTATGTCTAGAGTCAGAGTCTAGACAAAAGTACTATTGTCCCGTTAATTTATGCATCAATCTATCTTTTTTTTATAGAATCTAGACTTGGTTTAAACTCTCCAATCAATATCTGATATCTTATAACAATATAATAACAATGTAAAATAGAATTTTAAGTTTTAAATAAAAATATATTAATAATAAATATAAATATTTATATTTAAAAAACAAAATTGAATTATTCAATATCTTTATTTAAAATGAAATCAATTTCGAATGAATTTTGAAAAAAAAGAATGTATAATTACCACATACTTATTGTAAGTTATACATACAACTGTGTGGATGTTAAGATCATGTTATTATGTTAATACTCATACTTGTTATTTTTTTATTTATATTATAATTAATGAATTAATAGATTAAATTATCTTTATGAATAGTTCGAGTTATAAAATACATGTATATTTAGACTAACTTAATCTCAATTAAAATTTATTTTATTATTTTTTAAACCACTAATAATATAAAGATATATTTTCTAAATCAGGTCTTATTAATTTAGTTGATATGTTATGAATAGCTTACTCTGTTTAAAAATAGGAAAATTATGCTATAGAAAACAATATAAATAATATAAATATTATTTGTCTATAATAATAGTAGAGTGATCACAGCACTATTGCTAAAAAATGGAATTTATATAATATTATTAAAAAAAAACAAAATTATATATTTTAATCATGATATTTATTCTTTATATAATTTTATTTATATAAATGTATTATAGTAAAGCATTCAAGCAAATTATTCTTCAGAATTTCTATTTATTTTAGAAATTCTTTTCCAATAGCAAAGAGTAGTGGCTTTAAGAAAGGCTCGTTGTTTGCATGATGAAAGATATTGAATGTGTTTTTCCTTTTCATCTAACCCCGAATGCATTTTTGATTGTCTTCTTCCAGAATGCATGGATTGGGGGATGGAAGACATGGTCTTGGGGATGGTGCAGCTGGATATACCGGAGCACAGGGTCTTGGGGATGGTGCAGCGGGATACACCGGAGCACAGGGTCTTACGGGAGCTACGGGCCAAACTTTCTGAGGTGGATAAACACATGGTCGTGGAGATGGGCATGGCCTCACTGGAGGACATACACATGGTTTGGGTGGGGGGCATGGTTGAGGAGGTGGGCATGGTTGTGGTGCGGGGCATGGCCTCACTGGAGGACATACACATGGTTTGGGTGGGGGGCATGGTTGAGGAGGTGGGCATGGTTGTGGTGCGGGGCATGGCCTCACTGGAGGACATACACATGGTTTGGGTGGTGGGCATGGTTGAGGAGGAGGGCATGGTTGTGGTGCAGGGCAAGGTTGAGGTGGGGGACAAATACATGGTCGGGGTGCGGGGCATGGTTGAGGAGGAGGGCATGGTTGTGGTGCAGGGCATTGTTGAGGTGGGGGACAAACACATGGTCGGGGTGCGGGGACTACTTGAGCTGGTGGGTAGACACATGGTCTGCTTTGAGGGATAGAGCAAGAAGGTTGGGGCAAGCAAGTTTTAGTAGCCACTGGAGCCGCTGGAATCTCAATTATAGGTGATTGAGCCACTCGGCAATCGACTTGACCACAATTTCCTTTTGCACAATAGCTATCTTCTTCCAAGTACAAGTTTTCAGCATATTGATCTGAAAAAATAAAATAAGAATATAATTAGATATTAATTAACGTAATATGAAGGTGCCATAGGGTGGGAGATAGCGAAGCAGGCCTCACATTCTCGTGGCCCCGTGTTCAAGTCCCGGGCCTGGCAAGGGAATCTCTCTAGCTGGGGTCTATGGGACTGAGTCAACCCAGCCTCCGAGAGGCTACTTAAAAAGTAGCGCCTCCGATCAAAATAATCAAGGTAAAAGTGGATAGGATCCGTTCTACTGATCATAGGACACCTAAATGATATAACCGACTTGATAGCCGTTGTCCTTGCGTAGGACGTACAGAAGTCAGAAATTTTTTTTTTATTAAAGTAAGATGGAGACGTTTTCTAATTAAAAAAAATTGTCTTATTTAATAAATGTTATGTTATAGTAATATAATAAGAATCAATAGAGAACCATACATATTTTCTCAATAAAAAGACAGCATTGTTTTAATATATATGCAGAGAAAAATATTTTTGATTTCGTTTTATTTCCATAGGTTTGACCGCAAGAGTTTATAGAATTTCATTGGTGAGTTATTGTGGGGGAATGTTTTTGTGTGAAAATCAATGCGCCTAGAAAATCTTTTGTGCTTAAAGAATCTCTATATAAACAGACAAATTTTTAAAAGCATTCATTCTCTGTTAACTTTTCCTGTTATTCAAATATTTAAATTTAAATGATTCATTAATGATTTAATATTTGAAAATTTTTCACCACAACATATTTGTTACAATAATTTTTTTCATAAATAAAAGAATTGAATTACTTTTAAAATAATATTTTTTGACAGATCATTTGTAATTTCATTTGTATTATACTAAAGATTTCGTATTTTAAAATTATTCTAATGAAATTAAAAATAATACTTAAAATACTTTATAGATTTTATATTTTATCATGTTTATACTTTTTAATTAAAATTTCAAAAACAAATAATATTTCAAATGTTTATAACATTTATTTTATTTTGAAAAAAAAAAAATGTTATAAAAATATCCAGATAAAAATTATTCTCTATTTTAATTATTATAATATTTTAAAATCGAAATTAAATTTTAATAAAAAAATGAAATGAAATATATATATTTTTAATGTTATTTTAAAGTGGAATCAATTTAAATGAATATAAATTATTTCAAATACTTACATTCCATGTTGACTTCAAAAGGTAGTACTTGCACTGAGCAGATAGTTAATGTTTCCAAGAGAGGATTGCTAGAAAAATTGATACCTTTTACATTTTGCCATTCGAATTTATATCCAAATTTTATCAATAAGACATTTCAATTCAACGGATATCCTTAATGAATAATTTATTTAAAATATTTATCTAAAGTTTAGTCAAATACTAAATTATAAAAAGTATATTACTAATAAGTTACATAGGCTATTCATGTTTTTTTTATCTATTTGAAAATAAATTAATTGACAAGCGACTGACTTGTTTAAACCTAAGTACCTACTTAACCAAGGAGTCACATCGTAATTTAAAAATGTAATCATACTTTACAAACTGGATATTTTATTTTTGGGTATATTAAGACATTAATTTTTAATACAAAATTCTTTAATTACAATTTATGTAAATCTGTGCGCTGTTCGGATACCAACCTATCTATATATACTAGACAATGATTTGTATTAATTATCTAACATCTAATAGAATTAATATTATTTTTGTAAATATTCTAGCTATTACCCTCCCCCATAAATTATTTTAGAACATATATACATATATATATTTATTTTAATTTTACCAAACCAAATAATATTAAAATCAATTTATTGTAAAAGATTTCATTTTAAATTATTATTTAAGGAATTAGATTGTTTTTTAAAAGGACATATAAAATAGAAATTATATTACATATTCTAATTGTTAATATTAATTAATATTAATTATTCAAATAAGTATATTGTTTTCTAAAGCCACCTTGAATCATTTTAAGGTTTCGATTTAGATATTTATTGATACCTGATATTAATTATTTTAATTAAGAAAAACCATAAATAATTTAATTAATAACTCTTTTCATAAATGAGGCTTATACAGATAGATTTTGATAATTTTAAAATTTCAAAATAAATATACAATTTTTGCTTACATAGTAATATTAGATAGGTATATGTTAAATTATTTTAATTATTTTTAGATATATTTTTTAAATATTTTCTTTATATAAGATGTAAGTACACTATAATTAAATTTGAAAAAGCAAATGTTTTTTTAAGGTAAATAATTGGTTACCATTAATTTTTATTAAATGTATACAACAATTAAATTAATTAATTTTTTGTATACTTTATTTTCCTTTATTTTATAGCTAAATATGTTAAACACAATTAATTTAAGTAAAAAGGTAAAACCAACGGATATAACGCGGTTAGGAAAAGGGTTTTCTATCTAAATGATAAAGAGAGATATTGTTTATTTAATTTTATATATCAAAATTTCCCATTTACATATGATATTGAAGATAATTCACTTTGACCAACCTACGGACTAGATACAGCATGACTACCTTAATTATAAGTAAAGAAGTATTTATTTTGTCAGACATCTTGAAGATCAACCCAAGCGAAATTTTATCATATTTATTTCAAGGCTCGTAATTTGTTTTCTTTTGTAATTTTTGTAATAGTGTATTCTTATTCTACATTTTTGCACATTCTTTAAAATTAATACTTGTAAGACTTTTTTATTTACATATCTCTCATTGTTTACTATTTGAAAGTCTTTATCTAAATTTGTGTAGAAGAAGTGATATGACGCATTGTGAGTTGTTATGCGAGGAATATGGCATGCGTTTTACCTCTGTTCATCAGAGAATAATTACACTCCCTAAACAATTTAGTAAGGGAAATATTTATAGTCCGAGACTTGTGTAAATATATTATTTAAGTTTCGTACTCTTTCAATTCTTAAAACTTTTCTAATTAAATATTTTAACATATCAACTTTATGAGTTTTTATTATTGTTTTACATGTAATTTCCCAGAAGAAAAGAGAATATATATTAACTAAGTAATATCCCTCACGCCGGCTCCGCAATATCACCATCCATGTAGAGATATTCCCTTGATTGACTTTTTTTTGTAAATTTTACCAGTTCTTATTTTAAGAATAAAGCTGTAATTTATAATATAAGTACCTAATAGTCTTCGGTACCCTAACACCAACAATAATGTCACAATAGCTATTAGCGTTTGAGAATTTGGCAAAAACCCGAATTCTGCGTCATATTCCTTGGTTTTATCTTTTACATACAATAATTATTTATCTTATTAAGATATTGAATTTGCTTATTGGTATTAAAGTATTTAAACTTCAAGCATATTAATTTGAATAATTTTTTTTTAATAAAAATTTCTTAAATATTTTAATTTAAAAATATCCATAAATACTATATCTTTGTTTTTATCATGATGACATTCAAATTCAAGGGAAATAATTCACTCAAAAACACTTCACTTACTTTCTAATATATAAAATATTTTTTAATACACATTATTATTGCTATAAGTTGAATGTTTTTACTATTACTATGATTTATAATTTTTTTTAGAAAATTATTCATAATATATAAAATAAGATATTATGATGAAACCTCTTTCCCATTTCTCTGATATTTCATATATGAAAATATTTTCTCATTAAAATTTTTTTAGTAATTATTATTTACATGACCTAATTCAGAATCTTAAAACTAAAACCATAAAAAATGTTGAACTTTTTTTCTATTTTTAGTAAGTTTCTAATCCATTAAATCCTTGGATATTTTTCAACAATTAAAAAAAAACATCTGAAATTTTAATGTTTTTTTTTATTTAAAAAAAAAATCTCAATTTCTATGCTCAAATTAGAATTTCCTTTAAGCAAAATATGGATAAATTATATAATATATATTTAATATTTTATAAATAATATTAGCATTTTTTTATAGTCGAGTGATCCAATAGAATAGGGAATGCGAGTAAATTGAGATTTTATAGAAGAGAATATATATTAACTATGGAAAATAGTGATAACACAATTAGAAATTTCATTTTCTCTATGATTTTTCATAAGTAAAGCTGAACGTGATGAGAATAGGTGACGGGAGATTAGCTAAACATTTACCAAGGAACCATTTGATAAACGAACATTGAGCAGAGAGGGTGTGTTAAAATATAAAAAAAAATCCAATGGAGTTTGAAGAAAGTCAAATTTGGATGGAAATTTTTAAAGGAAATTAAAATGATTGTTTCAGGCTCTGATAAATTTATAGATAAATAATATAAAAACTTTCTAGGATCAGTGATATATGTGTATATTATTCAAAATTCATTCTTTAAATAGAAAAATAATATAACATTTATGAGTTTATGAATGAATTAATATTCATGTTGTTATAATAATTCATATTTGATCCCTTAACACTATAATTATATAGAAATGACTCTCACCTCAGACTGTAGTCCTATTTTTTTATTTCTACTAATTTAAAACATATTTCCAACTAAATTATGAACTTTATATCATTTATATCCATTTAAAAGTTTGTTTTTTAATTTTCTATTGTTTTCAGTGTTGTATTGTCCTCAGGGAGCTGTTTTAATTTTAAATTATGTTTAAAAATATTATTATAAATTATATATAAATATACTACATTTAATTTGATCATTCTAGAATTAAATTCTTCTTGGATACATGTATAAGAATATGCTTTGTACTTAACATAAAAAAAGCATTGTTCTAAGAAAAGACATAGAAATATGGAAAATCAAATATACGTTTATAATATTTGGTAAATATAAAAGGCTATATTATATAGAAGTGAATATAAACATGACTAATATTGTATGTAAATTGAAAAAGGCATGACATTTAAAGCAGTGACAAAAGTATGGAAAAATGGAAGTCGTGAAATTTAAGATAGCAAAAAAGTCAATAACGGGAAATGTGACCTGGCAATAATATTTCTAAACTGAATCTTTGTTTAATATTTTATTCTATATCATTTGTAATTTAATTCAATAACCAATTTTTTATTGAAAAAATATAGCCATTGGGAAGATTAATATATAATAACACAATTTAAGAATATTTTAAATTTAAAATTTAAGATAAAAATGTATATTAATGGATTATTTTTCTTTTTCTTAAGATGGATCTTTTTTATTTTTTTTAAAACTTTGAAAATAATCATATTTATTTTTTTTCAGGATCAACGAGCACTTCTTGTCCCATGGATATTCACTGTAATTATTGTGCTTATTGTAGATTTGGCTAATAATATTTATATGTTCATCCTCGAAACGGTAAGTTTATTTTAATTCAAGCTATGCAAATTTAATTACTCATAATTATTCATTTAATTATTCATATATATGTTGTATATTTAAATTCCCGCTCACAATACTTTTCTAACTTCACTTACCTTAGCAACTCATATCATTCTCTCCGCTTATATATTCACTCATATAATGGTTCTCTGAAATGACTTACCTTGTATTTATACATTCTAATTAATAATTGTAATTCTCCAGTTAACTTTATAATAAATATTCTTTTTATCTAAATAACTCTTTTATTATCAAACCTTAAAAAACATAACATATTGGTGTCAGAAGTGAACAAAACTAAAAAAAAAAAAAAAAAAAAGAAAAATTTGTATCATCTCGATTAATTTGTTCAACCAACGCATTTCAAAATGCCAGATGAAACAGTAACGCCTGAATTACTTCAAACCCTATCAACATTGCTGGCTGAAGCTTTAAAAAAAGCAACAACATCAAATGTACCAGGTCAGTCTCAGCAAACTATACAGCCTCGACCACCGCCATTTGCAATAAGCGAATATCAATCAACCGATGAATCAAGTGTCGCCGATTATTTTAAAAGATTTAGTTGGGCTCTTAATTTGAGTAAAATTACTGAGGATCGACATGCTGATTATGCTCGAGTGCATATGGGTCCTGAATTAAACACTGCTTTAAAATATTTAGTAAGTCCTAATGAACCAGAGACCATTTCTTATGATGATTTAAAAGAAACGCTTATAAAACACTTTGATAAGCCAACTAATAAATACGTGGAAAGTATTAAATTCCGGCATATTGTTCAAAAGAAAGGAGAAAGTGTCGCCAACTTCGCCTTACGTCTAAAACAAGGTTCAACAAAATGCGAGTATGGAGATTTCGCAGATCGAATGCTGATTGAACAACTCTTACATGGACTTGAGTCAAGAGAAATTTGTGACGAAATAATTTCAAAAAATCCACAAACTTTCGACGCAGCCTACGAAATCGCTCGAACGTTGGAAACCACACGTAAGACATCGAATGAAGTTAAGGACAAAACGCATTTGCCAACCGAATTAATGAACAAGCTAGATTATAGAAAACCAAAATTAAAGAATTCAAATAGATATCAACCACTTTCAAGGTCAGTTTCACGTGAATGACAACAGTATTCCCAAAGCAACCTTAGCTTTAATGATAAAAAATCGGTGGGCCGGAAGCCATGTTCAGGATGTGGAGGATATCATCCACGAAACAAGTGTCGCTTCATAAACGCTACCTGTCATACATGTCGAAAAAAAGGGCATATTGCGAAAGTATGTCGCGCGAACAAAAAAGAATCGCCAAAAACAGAAGAGGAATCACCTACAGAAAAAGTTTACGTCTTATCTAAAATAAACCAAGTAAACGAATCATCTAGCAAACATATAATAGCAGTAAAAATTGATGGAAAGAGCTGCTCAATGGAACTCGACACAGGAGCCCCCTGTGGAATAATGAATATAAAAAATTTTAATAAAATAAAATCCAATTTTATTCTTGAAAAATCGGATCGGAATTTCAAAAGCTATACGGGACATCCTATAAAATGTTTAGGATTCACCACAGTTAACGTTGGAATTGGCAAAATTACCAAGAAACTAAACTTATATATCATTGAGGGAGATTTTGATTCACTTTTTGGACGAGAGTGGATAGCTCCATTTGCCAGTGAAATAGACTTTGCCAAGTTATTTTCACAAATCAACACATTGGCAACTTCAAAACCCAAGATCTCATCAGAGCAAAAATCTCATCTTAATTCTATTTTATCAAGATATTCAGATATATTTGGCCATGTTCCAGGGAAGTTAACTGGACCACCAGCTACACTTCATTTAAAGCCAGACTCGAAACCAGTTTTTGCACGAGCTCGCGAAGTACCATTAGCATTACGTAACAGTGGAGTGAAATACCACAAAAGATCTGCTCCATATCACCCCGCAACTAACGGACAAGCTGAACGTTATGTGCAAACAATCAAGAATGCACTCAAAGCCATGTCCACCACTCGTGAATCGCTGCAAAGGAATTTAAACGAAGTTTTAAGGCAATTCCGCAGAGCACCTCACACCGCAACTGGACGTCACATACGAACACGCCTAGATTTGGTCAAACCCGAAAACATAAGTATCACCATTGGAGAAAAACAGCGGACAGAATTCATACCTCGATATAGAGAATTTCATGCTAACCAAGATGTTTATTTCCTATCTGGTAACCCTCGTATGGATAAATGGATTCCAGGACGTATTATAAACCGCCTAGGAGATCTACACTACGAAATAGATTTCAACAATCAACGATGTAAACGACACGTCGATCAGATCAAAAAGCGTGAAACTGCCGAACCTTATCAACTCCATTCAAATCCACAGGACCAACAGCGCAGAATTCACTTCTATGACGGACAGCACCGTGACTCTACCATAATACCATCTGCTCCTTGTGTTCCGCCCGAAGCTCCACAGATAACGTCACAGACTCCAAGGCAAACACAAGTCAGAGCCTCACTGCCGGGAACACCGCCTCAGATGCCTCGTCGATCACATCGGCAAACGCATCCCCCAAGACGTTTCTCACCGAGTTAGAAGAAAACAATCCTACCCGGGGGAGGAAATGTTGTATATTTAAATTCCCGCTCACAATACTTTTCTAACTTCACTTACCTTAGCAACTCATATCATTCTCTCCGCTTATATATTCACTCATATAATGGTTCTCTGAAATGACTTACCTTGTATTTATACATTCTAATTAATAATTGTAATTCTCCAGTTAACTTTATAATAAATATTCTTTTTATCTAAATAACTCTTTTATTATCAAACCTTAAAATACATAATAATATATATGAATAATTTTTAGTACATAATTATTTATAATTTAATTACAATATTACCAACTTTTATTTTTATAAAAAAACACTTTTTACTTAAAATAGATAAGTAAAATCAATTTTACTATAATATAACATTGATTCATTCATTTAAGCTCAAGGAGAAACAAGGTCTGATTGAAACCAGCCTACTACACTTAGATATTTTTTAAAAATTATTTATTAATTAATAACAATTAGTTTTATTTTAATCATATGTTAAATATGATTTCTTCATTATTTAATCAAATATTCCTTGTTCTATTGCACCAGAAAGACTTATATTTATTTGAAGGCCTTGAGGATTTTTATTTGTGATTGTTATTGTAACTTTTAGTAAATAAATAGGGTTTTATATGAACTAACAATATAAGTATAGTTGACTAACCATCAATTAATTATAAATAAATTTTAATATAAATAAATGGCTACAAGTTAACAGTTAAATGATACACAATATGAAAGATTTACAAGACCAGATCCCTAAAGTCACCTCCTTAGAGAGGTGACCATATTTTGAAAACACCAAACCGGGACATACGGTCTACCTTTTTTTTAGAACCAAATTGAAAAAATTTTGAAAAATAGTACGAAATGTCCTAAATATTTTAAAAAACGGGACAATAGGTTGTCCCGAGACTTTTTTCGGGACGCCGTGACAGAGCACCCAAAAACGGGACAATCCCTGAAAAACGGGACGTTTGGTCACCCTACCTCTCTATAACTTTATTTTGTTTTTATATTTATAGACATTTCGCTTGTACAAAATTCATTTTATACATTCACTCAGGTACATTATTGCAAACATTATTTTAAACTTTTAGTGCGTGACGTTATGATGTTAATATGATGTTAATATATTAATTCATTAATTAAATTTAATTAATTAATTTAGTTCTTTACGGAATTTAAAATTCTCTAATATAAGATATTTAGAAACATATAAATGTGGCTTGCAATGAATGGCTGAATGGCTGCAGTTGGTAGAGGTTTTAAAAACTTCGTGCCTTCGGAATGAATTTCATTTAAGAATAAAATTTTCAATTAATTTTTATTAATTTAAATAGAATTTTAGCATTTTTAAGTAAAAAATAATTGAAATTCTTTTTTATTTACTACTTGTTTATTTCAATTTTATGACTCAGGAAAATCTGCCAGTATTCTTATTTTTGCCATTACTCTCTTTGCAAATATTTTAAAAATATTAAGATTTTATTTTAAATTATCGAACTTTTTAGGTTCAATTCATAGCAGGTAAAATCTTTTTTTAAATGGAAACAATTTCTACAAACACAAGCTTTTATCTATCTAAATAAATAATATTATTACCTTACAAACCAGAAACTGTTTATTTAGTTATTTATATCAACGGTAATTATTATACTACGTAATCTTAATCTAATCTAAAATTTGAAAATATTATTTATATAAACAAAGAAAACAATTTATAAAGTTCATTTCACAATTACAATATTAAAATTAAAATAAACATTGCGTGGACTTTAAAAAAATAATTCCAACAACTGCATTGAATTCAACATTTTATTTAGGAATGTATATTGAGACTCGTTATTACATGTCAGAATGTCAACACACACACATTTGATATAAAAAACTTTTTCTTATATTTATAATATAAAAACTGTAATTTCTTACACTCATTTCAATTTATAAAATAAATTTTTCCTATAAATATCATAAAAATATAAAATAGATATAGTGACACCTTTAGAAAGACATGGAAATTTAACAAAATTTTATATTAACTAAAATTTATAAATCTTTCGGCACTCTTTCTTAATCACATTTTAAATATTTGTTAAACAAAATAATTGTACAGTGGAATAAATTTAAATATTTTAATATATTTTATATTTATCTCTATCTCTGTGTTTCTACGGAACTCGAAAATTCTTGGTCGCAGCAATCACACCACTCCAATTATTCCTATTCTGATCCACAACCCTCCAGTCCTTATCCTCTCCCACCTCTCTCACGTCCCTTCCCACAATATTCACCCACCGCGTCCTTGGTCTTCCAAGCTGACGTTTCCCACTCGGTTTCCCTACTAATATATTTTTCGCCATTCTATCTTCTCCCATTCTAGCCACGTATCCTGCCTACCGCTGCCTTATCAATTTTATAATTCTAACGATATCTCGAAATGCATAGAAGTCATGCAATTCCTCGTTAAGCAATCTCATCCATTTCCCGGTGACCTCATCTTTCTTTGGTCCATAAATGCTTCTCAGAATCCTATTCTCAAATAGTCTAAATCTACTCTCGTCTCCTAAGGTTATCGACCATGCCTCACACCCATATAAAATAATAATATATAATATATTTAATATATTTTATAATATGATTTATTATTATTTCAAAAAGGAAGGTAGATTAATTTCCGGGTGTATTATTTTTAGAATTTTACTTATGTGAGGGCCTTAAATTTTTATTTCTAAAAAGGGTGACTATAGGTTTTCTCTTGGCCTATTGTATATACATATTTTATTTTATTGTAAAAGATTTACTCAATTTACTAATCTCTTTATTATTATCTCAAAATTGCTTTAGAGATTTCGTTGATTTTTCAAATATTCAATTGTGATTATTATACAATAATATTTATTTGAAAAAACAGTTTCGAAATTTTGGATTTCTATCTGTGATATCAAATTCCAATCAATCAAAAATCTATATCGAATATAAAGAAAAATAATTTTATTCAATTCTTATGAAAAACTAGCATTATATAGTATATTTTAATATTATTCCATTTTTATCATGTGTGTTTATTCCCTATGGGAGAATTTCTTATGAATGAACGTCAATATGCCTTGATGGAAAAGGGCATGTAAATAGGAAATTTTCCTCAATGGATTCCTTTATTTATTTGTCAGAATGTAATGGAATAATTTATAAATAAAGAAAATATATGTATAGTTTAGTTTTCCTTTTTTAAACACAAGTTTTCCTTTCTTATTTTCCATAAAAGAAACATTATAAGATAATTTACGTCAAAAAAAGAAAATTAGAATAATATATATTAAATATATTATCTTTATATTGTATAATCCATGAGGATTAAATTAAAAAAAAAATGTTTTTTAGTTTTATATTTATATGAACCATTATATACACCCTGTCCTACATTATATGCACTTTATTCCATATAATATGTTGGTTGTTTGCATAATATATCCATTCGGGGGATGTGATTAAATTGAAAAAATAAAATTATTTATATTTTATTTAAGAAGAATTTATAATTTTATAAAATTTTAATATTCGCTTATTGTGAAAACAATTTACAAATATGATATCCTTTTCAGATTTTAATTAACACATTGATTTTTTTTTATAAATAGAGGTTTTTTGATTTTGAAAAAATATTGAATAAAAATAAAATTAATTAGAAAAGCTATTTTATATATATTATATATAATTATATATAATTAAAAAAAATACAATTTTTTAAAAAAAAATTTGTATTTCATTATCTGAATAAAAAATCATTTATTCTTCATTCACTTCGTTCCTCTCGGAACTTTATACAACCCCCCTTCATATCAGACTCAGGTTCTAATTATCACTTATCTAAATTTAAAAAAATAAACATAATATTAATTATATTATAAATGTAATATTGATATTTTATTTAATTTAAAAAAATATAATGATATAATAATATATTGATTTAATTAAACAAATCATTATTTAGTATTATAATTCAGTTTTGTCTTTCAAAAAAATCAATCGTTTATGAAATATATATCTCTTTGAATTCTTATTCAAATATCCGTATCAATAGATGATTCAATAGTATAAATATTTTAGGTAAAGTAAACCAGTCATAAAAGGATTAACAATGTTTACATTAAGATATCATTTTTAAAAATTTGAAAAATTAAATATTTATTGTTATTATTAAAATACACTAAAAACTTTTAATAGAGTAGAAAATAAACTCATATATCCGGCTTGTCCATTAATATGACTAATAATAATAATAATAATAATTAGACAATGAGCACAATGAGTTAATGGAGGTTGGTTTGAAATATACATATGTCATTGAATCTATTATTCTTAAGAAATATTTTTTTAATTAAGTTAATCAAGATATTTTGAATATTTATTATATGCATTTCAAAAAGAATTTTGACACCATTGTTGTCTTGGTGGATATCAAGATTGATTTATAAAAAAGTAATATAGAAGGTTGACAGATATAATCACACAAATTGTTATTATGATATACCTATAAATCTTCTAAATGATTCTTGATTCATGAATGAATTATAATAATACCAATGTTTTATTGATTAAAAATCATAAAAATGTATTTTTGAACTAAAATTCCATCTTAATTTTAAATGATTTTAATTTATATTTGATTTAACTCCCGATTGACATATAGGTCTGAAAACCCGTTGTATTGATCATACCCTTTATTCTACTTAATAGAGGCTGTTTTTTCATAGGACTTACAAAAGTTAAAAATCTTTATTATTATTATATATTGTAAAACAAATGAAAAACTAATTAATATTCCTTCGATCGTTAAGTTATATAGTCTACTTTCGGTCGCTATTAGTGCATTACTATTTATCTGAGTGGTTTAACTTCATGTCTGGAGTCTTTTTTGATGACTTGTCAATTGTCTGACCTTCTCTTGAGAGTAATAACACATTAGAATATCTTCCTAAGAATTGAAAGTGAAATCAAAGTGAAAATTAAACTGAAATAAAAAAGGTCTCGTATTATTTTTAAGATATATTATATGAATTTGAAAATGTAACATTTTAGTAGTAGGTAAATCCCAAATCTCCTTAAATGTGATTCAGTCTATAATATCAAATATTTCAAATATCTATACCATATAATAAAAAATGACATTTAAATGGATCTTGGTAAAATTTACTTTCAATTTAATAAGAAAATATATTTAAATAATAATAAATTGTGGCAGGTAGGAAAAAGCGTTACATATATACTAACTTAAATACCAGAATATCAAATCAATTAAAAATAAATCAGAATAATTGAATAACTCCTAATTCAAATTATCTTAATTAATATAATATGATTAAGGCTTTTAATAAAATGTTCTCTTAAAGTGGGCAACTTTGAACTCGATTCCCATTAAAAATCTTTAAACTATAAATAAAATTGAAAATTAATTATAAAAAATAACTAGAATAGAAAAAGAGAAAATGTGTATTTTTATAGTAATGAAAAAGTTATTTTGGTAATTGACAGGAACCTAAAGGGGACAGGATTACTTTTACTTAAAATAAGAGAATAATTTTAAAATTATATCCAATCCCAATGACATTTTTTAAAATTTAATATTTCAAAAATATATTGCGTAGTTAAGTTGACTGGACTGAATAAGTGATCAATTTACTGGAGAAAGGCAAAAGCTCATCTTAAATTTCAATTTATTTGTTTAGAATTCTTAGCAATCTCTTTGGGTGAGTTGTTATTATAATTAAGCTTTTATATAGTTGACTTGTTTTCCAATCTATATTATTAATTGAAACCGGCAATTATATAGATTAAAGAACTACATTATAAAGTGTTTTGGTTAAAGGGACTTATTGTTAAAAAAAAATTAGGTTTTAAGTTTCAGATTTATATAGATTTCCTGAAGCGGACACTAGCTGTGTTTGTAAAATATAAAATGAAATGTAACTAAGATAAATTTTAATTTGATGTAATTTAATCTTAAAATTAAAGAAACAAAACAATTCAGAACCTTAAATATCATTCTATGCCACTTGATTGAAACCACACGCTTCAGTAGTCGAAAGGAATATCATATTTTCATAGCCAGAAATTAAAAAATTGAATTCAAAATAAATATAAGGTGAAGTAGGGTAAGTGCGGACAAGTTTTTGCAAAGTTTTACTTTGAACTAATAAAAATTTTATTTATTTTACAAATAATAATCTTGTTTTAGTATTATTGAATTGTTATGTTACTACTAACTAATTTGTATTGGTAGAAATCTACAATTATATTCAAAAATTAGTTTAATATAACAAATTGTAACAAAAGGCAAATAGACCGCACTTTGTCTGAAAACGGGGCAAGGGCGTACACGCATATTACGAGCGAATTGAATCTTTATCTGATGAATTACGGGACAGGAGGAGATTTCACACATTTTTACTATATACTGCTTTTTACAGAACTAAAATATGTTGATTAGTTTTAAAGTTGTATGATTTAGAAACATTAGAAAAATAAAATTAGAAAAATAGAAAAAATAAACTTCCATTAGATTCTTCAAGACTGATTCGTTTTTTTTTTTTTGGAATTTTACCTATTCTTTTAAAATCCTAAACATTACATCTTCTGCTCCACATCAAACTTTCCTTTTTTTGTTTAAAGGCTTAGGCGCATTGCGTTTAATAGAACTCATTGTCAGTAAAAGATTTTCAAAAATAATTTTTGTTTCTGGAGGAATAAATTTAGCAGTCTTCGATAAGAGGTTCTCTATTTCCTGAAAATTGTACTACTATACTTTCAAGAGAAATCAGAAAAATTTATTCCTAGTTAGTTTTTATTGAGAAATGCGATAGGAGACAAGCAAACTACAGCGCACTTGCCACACGTGATAATATGCACTTGCCCCATGACAGAGTATATAGAAGGAGTGAGAGTATTTTTACTCATACATTTAAAGATGTAGTGATAAAAATATATTCTATATAAAATATAATCAATATATTATCTATTTACTCAAAATCAAAATCCCAAAATACAACATTTATTACAGAACTAAGATTTGTTA
Organism: Labia minor; assembly: GCA_963082975.1. Lineage (NCBI taxonomy): Eukaryota > Metazoa > Arthropoda > Insecta > Dermaptera > Spongiphoridae > Labia > Labia minor. Next base: position 28,688,334 of record OY720347.1, read on the forward strand.
TTGCAAGTCACAAAGTTTCAATTGTTAATTTATTTGGGTGATTTCAAAAGACGGGAAATAGATGATATCTATGTGAAATGGTAAATAGTGATATAAAACAGATAATTAAGTATTTTACATACATTTTATTATCATGTTGTGAGAAAGAAATACAACAGTTTACGTACTTATCCCGTTTACGCACTTACCCCACTGCACCTTAAGTTTTTTACCGACCGACGATAGTAAGGGAGGTATTGTTTTCACACCAAATTTCACATGTGGAGATTTTTACATATCTCCACGAATCATGCATTTTCTTAACAGATAAAAGTATTTTTAGCGTGATGTCTGTCCGTCCGTCCGTCCGTCCGTATAGATGTGTACAGCCTGAACGGCTCAACCGATTTTGATGAAATTTGGTATATTTACTTAATGCATCAGTGGGATGAATTGATCAACTTTGGTGCAAATCCGGAAACCGGAAGTGGTAGTATTAGCGATCGACGATAGGAAGGGAAGGGTTATTTTCACACCAAATTTCACATGAGGAGATTTTTTTACATATCACCACGAATGTATTGGTTTTATCCTCGGGAAAAATCATCTTCATTATGTTTTTCTTAATTTAAAATTTTATGACGTCACCCAGCCCTTCATGACGTCACAGCCTCTTTATTATGATCACGGGCATCGTCGGCTACTTCAGCTATATATTATAAATAAAATAAAATAACAAATATTTATGTTCTATCCATATCTGTTTTTTCTTACATTAATAGATATATTAAAATTATTTGAAATTGTTTCTGTAGCTAGAAATTAATTTATTTCAAACCGTCGGTCGGTTCGGACCTGGCCACAGGTCAACTTATTTTCACATAGCTCAGAATTTAAAATTTTTTCATATGTTCACATTTTATGAAATAAAGAATCCAAATATGGCTAGAATGTGTCTGTCCGTAGTTTATTTATAATAATTTTAATACATTTTCTTAATTAATTAATTAATGTTCATGTTGATATTGGCATATGTTTTGGTTAATTAATAATAAGCATGACAAAATAAATCTTTGTGTCTAATCTGATTGTCTTTATTTTATTTCAGTCGAAATTCAACCCGATGACAGCCATTTTATTCACGCTTGACTTCTTTCTTATGTGTCTGAACGTAAGTGATGGTCAATATTATGTTTAGTCTGTTTGCATTGGGGGTTCTAGAGTTTAACTTTTTTCTACTTCTACAAGTTCAGTAAATACCCAGCCTATTTATCTTGCATGCTACGGTTGATTAAGAGAAACATAGGAATAAATAAACAGAAATGGAAATACTTAGAGGGAAATTATCGTGGCTACATAAAAAATAAATTTATTACTAATTTATTAAGTAGAACGTTATATAAATAATTTAGATTTAGATAAAATACTGATGTGCTTCATTAAAATAAATAAAATAAAATTGTTTCATAAAGGGAAAATATATAATCCACTTTGATAAAATCTTTGTTATTTATATTTGTGGAAATTTTATTTGATTCATTTAATTATCAGTAGTACAATTAATTATAAAAATCCGAATATGTATTTAAAATTATAATACAATAGACCTACATCTATGATTAATCAACGTAAAGTATATTTTAATTATTTTTTTTTTTAAATTATTACGAGAAGATAAATATAAATGTTTACGTAATATAATTATTTTCATTTTGAATTAATTTTACTTAAAAGCTCATTTTCACTTTAAAAATTCCGGAAAAGTTATTTGTATTTATTAAAATTTGAATTATTTTTGCATTTCTAATATACTTAAAAATGGTTTTGTTTATAGTTCAAATCTCAGCTGAAAAAATTATATAAATAAAAAAATTATTATTGTAAAATAAAAACACTTATTAAAATCAATAAATTAAATTGATAAATAAAGAATTCAAAGTTGTATACCCTTTTTGTTCATTATATTATTAAATGATTATTTTAATATGTAACTAATTTATACATTTTCATTTTTTCATTAAACTTTTTTAATTAACAAAAAGAATAATAATTAAAAATGGAATAATACAAATTCAATCCACTTAATATAATTAAAACAATATAAAAGTAATTTATATTTTTATATTATATCAAGAATTTTGAATTCCTTTTATTTATGGGTTTCCACTACTCCCTTAACTGCGGAAGATCTCGACTTATTCCTATAACTACGAGGGCTGGTCAATAAGTCCGCGATTTTGTGAATGAAACTCAGGTTTTTGAATAAAAAAAATATTTTATTGTTCAACGTAGTCCCCTTTGAGCTCTATACATTTCGTCTAATTTTTTATATTCCTTCAAAAAAATAAGATTTGTCAAGGACATGAAAATAGATCTGTTTGTGAGATGACTTCATCGAAGGAGTCATTTCTTCAGGTTTAGAAACAAGAAATAATCACTCGGGGTTAAATCCAGATAATAGGGAGGATGAGCAATTCGTATCCCAATTCATGGATTCTCATTGAAATTCACTTTTTTCCATTTTATTCTTAAATCACGAGGTAGTCTGCTATTAATGGATGTCAAACAAAAACTAAAAGACCCAGCTGGTTCAAATTTCATCAGGAGTCAGCTGATAGTTGCCTGCTGACAGGAACAGTTTTGCCATTTCATTTAAGAGAAGGGAAATTCAAAAAGTCACCGACTTATTGCCCTGCCCTCGTATAACATTTGTTGAGTGTAAACTATAATAATTTTTGCCATTTTAGAGATTACTCAAGAAATTGAGTTAAGTTTCTCTCTAACTAATTTATTAATTAAAGATACATTCAAGAGAGGCGTTGTGCTCCTACATAAATAAAAAAGTATTTTATTCAGACAAAAATTAAAATATACAATTCAAGGGGAACTTGGCATGCTACAAGAGATAAGGGAGAATTCGACTGACGAGATCTCCCTATAACCGGCTGTCGAATTATACATTTCTATAACAAATGACAGTATTTCTCTTTGACTGACTTTGAATACCATTTGCGCACTCAGTCATGTTCCTGAATGTCTGATCTCACAAGCCAGTCATTTACAAATCTCCAAAAATTGAAACCATCGCTAACATTTATTGACGTTTTCAATGCCAATCTTATAATTCAAGCATTGTAAACTATAAAGAACGTACCTGATAGACTATTAATATTTATGTTTGTTCAATCTTTAAATTTTTATCACTTTCGATTAACATCACAACACTATTCTCTCAGATTATTCCAGTAGAGAAGTTTTTAAACTAGGGTGCAGACTTCTTTTCGAAGAGATTTTCTTAAAAATCTTGAGATTTCCCAAGTGTCGAGATGTCCTTAAATAACTCTATATATCTTTGATTTTACCTCCCATAGACTAAATTCATTAAAAATAATGATAAATCTTTCCTAAATACTTATTAAATAATAATAATAATAATAATGATAATAATCCTTTCTTGAATAAATTTTAAGTTATATTAGAGCTCACCTTGACGACAGGTCTCTCTCTCTCTTAAGTTTTTCTTTATGTTTGCTTATAAATATAAACTCTTTAATCAGCTTTTGTTGTCTGTCTCCTTAAAAGTTTAAAATGAGGAAATGTAAAGAAGATTTAATAAATAACGAGGTTCTTATATGATTAGTTATAGATTTAAGATAATAATTAAAACTATTATATACACTAATAAAAATATTTTTATAAAATAAAGAATACCTTCAATTCCTATTGTCAGTCGGTAAAAATATTGAAGTATATTGGAATTTTTATATAATTATTTTTAAATTATTAATCGAAATTTTATATCAATAGAAGATTAAGAGTATTTAATATTTATATATTTTGATTTTAAGTCGATAACTTCGTTTTTACTATAATTTTTATACAACAAAAAACCTTATAATTTCTAATCAATATAGTTCGTATAGGATGAAATTTGACCGAAACATCGATAAATATATGCGTTTTTATTCCCATTCATACTATATTGGTCACTTTAATCCAATTTGAAAAGAAAAGTCGTTTAAAAAATTAAAGAAATAATTAAAATATAAAATAATTTTATAAAACAAAGTTTTTCTAGTGGACTAAAAAGAATAAAATAATTTTTCAATAAGCCTGACAAAGTCTATGAAGAATTGCTTCATATACATCGAAAAACGTTAGGCGCGCATGTAGTTTTATTTATTTCTATGGAACACCAAGTCAAAGTTTTGTAATAATAAAAACTTTTTTAAAAAACCAACTCTGTAATAAATTATTTAATATTATAAACTACATGCGCCCAACGTTTTTGTGTTGTTTATGAATTAATTCTATCATAGGCTTTATCATGTTTATAGAAAAATTATTTTATTCTTTTTAGTCCACGAGAAAAACGTTGTTTTATAATTTTTTTTTTGTATTTCAATTTTTTTATACTTTTTGGTATTATTTAGCAAAGGATATTAATTAACAATTGATTTATGGTAATGTGCCAACTTAAACTCTTTAACTTCCCTCTCCGCTTGGGGGACCGTTTTGCGCTTATTGCGGAAACAAATAACAAAATATACACGGGCCTTTCTTTCACATAAATTTGGAGGGAAAATCTTTCCCTACTGACACTTTATATTTTTTCATACCTTCTAGGGATTCATTTAAAAATCTACAAAAATTTTCAGAAGCCTAGTTAAATTTTAAGTTGATGAAAAATCGATTGCAATTTATCATTTGAGCTTACAGACAGACAGTCATGAAGTGACAAACACGTAAAATATCAGAAGTTTTGAAATAATTACTATTTTTTTATTGAAATTATTAAATACAAAAATCATCAAAGTGTTGTTGTATATAGTTCAAATCTCAGCTGAAAAAATTATATAAATAAAATTATAATTGTAAAATAAAAACATTTATTAAAATCAATAAATTAAATTGATAAATAAAGAATTCAAGGTTGTATACACTTATTTTTTTTATTGAAATTATTAAATACAAAAATCATCAGTGTTGTCATTTTACAAATATATGGTATGGCTCTGGAATTATTTAAAAACGTTTAAAATTAAATTTATTAAATAACTATTGTGAAATGAAAGATATTATTTATATACATCCAATGCAAATTAGGTTATTTATAATTATTTATTTATTATTAATTTTAATAAATAATTTAATATAATAATTTGATAATAATAATTATTATTAAAAATAAATATTAAACACCTATATATTTTTAAGCAATGGAGTTCGGTAATATTTTCAAGTTTCTTCATATTTATGTCCTAAAAAACTATAATAAATAAATTAAAGTGGAGAAGAAAAAGAGTTTCAAATAAATAAAAATCAATTTGGAATCAATAGATGATAGATAAGCGTTTTGGGAGTGATGGGAAGAGTTTGGATTCAAAAAAGCCCGAAGGCAAAAATAGGCTTTCAACCAATCATGCGCCTGAGCTTTTAATTTTGATTTATTGCATACAATCCGGCTCACCCTAATATTTCTTATAAATATTAAAGTGTATATAACTCTTTTATCACTAACAATAAGTTTCAATTCTACCCCAATAAATATACTTTTAGGAAAAACATTAAATTAAAAAAAAACAATAATAATAAAATATTTTAAATAAAAAACTATTTATTTATAGAAAACATGACATTTTTGAAAATAAATTTTAGCCGATTTATAACTATAGATTAATTATTATACAATTAATTAATACTAATAATAATATATTCCGAAATTTTTGTAAAAAAAATTCTTTATATATTTTATTAATTAGCTCAAGGCGCTTGTTACATTTTCTCGTTATTTTACTTTTATATTTAAAAGATATTTTTATTTTGATATTATAATATAATATAAAAATAAAGTAAAAAATTGAACTGAAAATTTAAATTTTAAAATAGAAAATATTAAAAAAACTTTCACATTAATTATCATTTTTTTTCTCTTATAATTTTCAATTTCAAGATGTTTGAGATTAAACATTTTAAAGTTTTCTCTTTAAACCAATATAAATAATTAATAAAAACTAAATATAATCGACAAATTAAAGATAAATATTACTTATATAACTTTTGCAAGTTACCGAATTTCGTAGGATTTTCTTTCAAATTTTTTAAATATAAAAATATAAGAAAAAATGTATTTTATTAAATAAAAATCTACAAATCTGAAATAAAATTTTTGTATAAAAAGTAAAAATTGCCATACTGTATTATATATAATTAATATTAATAATTATGTAACATTTATTAAGTAACTATTTACATATATACCTACTATATACGCCATTTATTAAATATTAAATATTTGTTCGTTTATGTATTCGTCTCGCTCAGAATAAGCTCTTTGTTAATTCAATTTTGTTATTCAAATTAATTGTTATTTGATTCTAGAACTAATTAATTTTACACAAAGAAAATTCAAGAAATTTCAGAAATAATCAATAGAATTAATATCATATATAATAAATCAGTTACAAATAAGTATTCCAAAAGCAATTAAAGTCAATGCTATCAAATTTTTTTTTATTTTATTATAGATATATTCTCTATTATGTGTCATATCACAATATCAAGAATATCGAGCTGGCCGTGGTACAGTGCAGCATGAACGATTTATTGGAAGAGTAAGTTTTTAATTAATTAATTTAATATCAAAAATAAGTGTTTTCTTTTACCAAAATAACATAAATAAATGTATATTGTATCTTATACGATGTATAAGAGAGATGGAAGAAAATAGGGACACTTGGAGAAATGTGGTTGCTGAGGCCAATAAGATAGATAGATAGATAGATATCAAATTTTAGATTTTCAATCAAATATTGAAATTTAAATATCTTTAAAAATTGAATTTTATATATAAATCAAATGTATTTTTTTAACCCTGAGTTTTTAATTTTTAATATCGACAGAGATACAATTTGTATAAAAATCGAAGCCGCTCATTTAATTTAGCATTGAATTTAGTAGAATATTAATATAACAGTAAAGCTGCTCATGTTTCATTTCATTCAAATGTAATAGTAATAAATTATTCCTTTTACAATTAATAATTAATAAATATTGTTTTTATAAATTAATATTTAACTTTATTGAAATTGAAATGTAGGAAAGTAAAGAAAATAATTACTTTAACCAAAATTCATTATAATTATGATTAATGATCGGTTAATGAGTTTAATTCCAATAAATTTTTCACTTTAACCAATTTAGTTAATATTAATAATCTTTATAAATATAATTCATATTCATATTCACTGTATAAAATATACACAACAATTCTGAATTGATTTAAAAAATTATTTGTTAAGTTCTTTGATATTAATCAATTTATAACTTGGTAACTGTATTATAATTTTAGTTAAAAAACTAAAAATAAGGAAAGTTAAATTTTATATATTAATTAGATATCTTTATATATAATTGATCTGAAAATATGTTCAATACTATTCATCTCACTTGAAGATGTAACCAGTTTAAATTGAACACAAATGCTGTACTTCGGGAGGACGACGGTCTTCTATTTATTCATTCAAAATAGCTATTATTATATTATTTAACTATTAATTTTCATTTGATTAGTAACTGGGTATTTTGTCAGATTCCAGCCGTGAGGTATGCAGCTCGACCAACAGCGACGAGTTGTCTATCAACGCGACGGGCTCCTACTTATGCAGCAGAAACGAAAACTTCCCCAACACAAAGTCCTACTGCACCACTTTCCACTCTTATTCACGTATGATACTCTTTTAACACAAGTACCAAATTTTTTTAAAAAAAGTTCAATTTAAGTTTATATCTTGTAATTTCTAGTCAAAAATTTTATTCCATTTTTTTTTCAATTATTTAGAAAATATCCTTTATTTTTATATTTTTGGTCCCACCACTAAGCTTACTGCTGTAGTCTCGTGCTTATAGTTTTTGTAAGATTTTTAGGTTTTTTCCAGGAGGATTCGACACGATCACCTAATCCGAGGTCATCCTCTTTTAGTTGCGGTCTTGGTCCTCCAGTTTCTACCGTCCATGTAAAAAAACATGTACAATTTCCAGATGAAACGCTTGCAGAACGATCAGAAGGTAAAAACTTAAATTAAGTATTCATGTATTGATTAAAAAATTTCGATGGTTTTATATTTAAAAATATGAATGAGAACATAGTTTTTTGTTAATTTTTCTTCACTCATTCTTGCCAGGTTTTCAACCAAATTACCTTTTTTAATCTCAATATAGATAAAATTGCTTATCATTTTATAATGAATTTATTTAGTGTTTTGATATTTCTATTTAAAAATAATTCATAAAATTAAATATATGTATATAAATACATTTCTGAAATCTGAAAGAAATTGAAATTATATTATTGATTTAATTTTAATTTTTTAGATGGAGACACTCCAAGTGGGGATGTGGAATGTGGAGCAGTTTTATTTGTGGTGAACGGTTCCTGGAGTGGAGAAGTGGTTGGTCCAATTTCTAATCCAAAGCAAAATGTAACCCTCAAAGCCAACGATACCATCCCTCTTATTGTCAAAGACCCTCCATCAAATGCATCAAAATAGAAACTCTATACTTCGAAACTATTTAAAATAAATAATAAATAATTTATGTTTATAATAATAATTATATATAATTTATAAAAAAAACTGTATATATTTATCTTTACATATATATATATGTAGTAGATATAAATATAATCTAGCCATAAAATTTGTAAGAGCTTTGAGGAAAACAAAAATAATATTTCATAAAAAAATGTATATATATATATTTAAAAAAGTATTAATAAAGTCACAATAAACATTTTAAAATAATTAAAATGTGAAAATATTTAAGTAATGAGTAAATTATAATATTAATACATTTCAATAAAACTTTTATGAAGAGATATCTTTTATTTCCCCGCCTTCCTTTTCCTGATTGAATTCTTATAAAAAAGTATAAACAAGAGAAAAGATAAATTAAAATATAAAAAATTACTTTATATACCTAATATATGTGTATATTAATTAATTAATTGCGTATGGACCGTCTTGGATCACGCAAAGCTCCCATTCTTCTTCTATACATTTCTCTAATCAATCTACATATTCTTCTTTGCTCGCCAGATGTCTTTCATTTTTTCACTGTGGGCCTTTTTTCGTTCTTCAGACCATTTCGTTCCCGTTCTTTTTACTGTTTCTCTTTCTGGCTCGATCTTCCATTCCTCGATCTTTCTCCTGTACACACTTCTATCAGCTGCTTCGGCTGGGTCGATTCCTGCTCTTTCAAGGTCTTTGTTCACCTCTCTTATCCATTGGACATTTTTTAGTTTTCTGGAGTAGACCAGGATCTTGTTCGTCAATCTTTCCGGAGAAAGTCTTGATATATGGCCATAGAACTTTATTCTCTTTTTGCGCATATCCGCCGCTAAGTTCGAGAGTTCGTCCGTTTCTTCCTTAGATCTCATTCTATACCCTTCTTCTATTCTTACAGGACCGAGTATTTTCCTCATTATTTTTCTTTCTTCTTTCAGTATGTTCTCCAGGTCGCCTTTTCTAATGAGCGAAAGGGTTTCGCTGGCATATAGAATTCCTGCTTTAATGACCGTGTTATAATGTCTAACTTTCGTTTTCTTAGATAGGCACTTTTTATTGTAGATGTTTTGAATTTTTCCGTACGCTCTCTTGAGTTTCAGTAGCCGACTTTTTAGTGCCTCTTTTTCTTTCCCTGAAGGTTCAATTATTTCACCCAGGTATTTGAAATATGGCACTCTTTCAATTCTCCCGTATTCCGTTTCCAGACCCTGAAGATTGCTTTTAAATGCAAGGAATTCTGTCTTTTCAAAGGAGATTTGTAGGCCCACTCTCTCTGCACACTCTTTGAGGACATTTACTTGTTTTATTGCCGTGGCTTCGTTCTCGGCCAGAATTGCCAGGTCATCTGCGAATGCCAAGCATGTCATCTCGATGTTATCTCTCTGTCTTCCTAATCGTATAGGCTGCCAGTAGTTCTGATTTTTCAGCTCCTTCTCCCATTCCCGAATGACTTTATCCAAGACTATATTGAAGAGAAGTGGCGAAAGCCCATCTCCCTGTCTGACACCGGTCCCTATTATGAAAGCCTCTGATATTTCTCCCATAAACTTTACTTTTGAGCCGGTGTCAATGAGTGTCTCCTTGATGATGTTGAGTGTCTTGGAGTCAAGTCCTTGTTCTTCTAGAATTTCGAAGAGAGATTGCCGATCGATCGAATCGTATGCCTTTTTGAAGTCCACAAATGTGCAGATGGTTGTTTTGCCTCTTGCTGCTCTGATCTTTAGAGTCGTTTTTAGATTAAAGATCTGTTCTGCACATGACCTCCCAGGACGGAAACCCGCTTGATATTCACCAATTCTATGCTCTAGTTGTTCTTGAGTTCTTTTCAATAGGCAGGCTGAAAGAATCTTATAGCCCACTTGCAGGAGCGAAATACCCCTGTAATTATTTAAATTGGTCTTGTCTCCTTTCTTATGGAGTGGGTAGATTAGTGCGTTTTTCCAATCGCCCGGTAATTTCTCGCTTTGCCAAATCTCTCTTATTATCAGCGTGAGTTCTTCAAGTGAGCTTGGTCCGATGTTCTTTAGCAACTCTGCGATAATGGCATCTTCGCCTGGTGCTTTGTTGTTCTTTAATTTATATATATGCCCTTGAATTTCTTCTCGTGTTGGAGGTGATGAAGCCGGAGCGCAGACCATGGGTGCCTCTTTGGGAAATCTATTAGCCGGTGTTGGACAGTTAAGGAGCTTGTTAAAGTATTTCGCCAGTTCTTTACAGTTTTCCCGGTCGGTTAGAGCTGGGTTACCTTTTGGCGTTCTAAAGCTCAGATTTTGGGGATTGTAGCCTTGAATTTTCTCTTTGAACATTCTGTAGAATTTCCTCGAGTTGTTAGTTCGAGAATTTTCTTCCATTTCTTCTAGTTGTTCTTTAACATATCTCCTCTTGACCTGCCTTATGATTTTTGCTGCTCTTTTTCTTGCTTCGTAAAACCCCCACAATCTCACCCCGGTCTTACTACTATTATACTTCTGAAAGGCATTCTTCCTTTCCTTTATTGCCTTTTCACACTCCACGTTCCACCACGGGTGTTTCGAGCTTCTTTTCAATGGGACCAGTTCTTTGGCTTTCTGGATGATCTTCTCACGGAATTTTTCCCAGGTGTTTGCGGGTTTATTTTCCCATTCTTTCTTCAACATATATGTGTATATTATTTATTTAAATAAAATTTTATATTGTATTTTATAACATTATATTTTAACAATATTTATTAAAATTATTATATACTTAATTTTATTTTTTCAATTATTTTAAAAAATGCACCATATTTTAGTAATTAAAACTATTTGAGATGAAATATATGAAATCAAAGTTTCAAACGTAAAGGATTTTTATGTGAAATATTTTAACATTCTAACAAGAATCGATTATTTAATTACAATTGTATTTCAAATAACTACTATACATAATTAGATAATATTTTATTATTATTATTATTGAATGTTTTAAGTTTTTTCTCAAAGTAAAAATAAACGGAATTTCCTTAAAGCATTCACAAAATATTTGGCTAGATTGTGTTTCTATTTATATTAATTATATATAAAAAGAAAACTATCTGTGATTAAAAAAATGTACTATTTAATAGGTTTTAATAATATAATTTCACAATGTGAATATATGTGAGACATGTATCATCATATTTATATACTATAAAATTACTAATTAAAATAAACTATTTTCTAGAATATCAGAAAATCAGTTTACTAAGTAAAAATATTTATGTGGATTTTTTTATTATACTATATGAATTTTATTTTTATAATATATTAATTATTAATTGACTTTTTTTTAATCCAAAAATAATATTTTTATTGGAATACAGTATTATATATAAATTATATATAAATTTACAAATGTAATTTTTTTATAAATTATTTTTATGGATATTATGAATATTTTTCAGAATTATACAATTACAAGATTTAAACTGAATTAAATTGTAGATATTTTTGTTATAATGAATGTAAAAGAAATACTCTGTCTTATATTTGATCATCTTGTTTAAACTCCATTGTCATGTTATCATCTAGCAAAAGATGAACATAATGTTGAATATAAACATAAAATTAATTGATAATTATTCTAGAATTTACAATTACAATTAAAATGCTTTCTTTCTGAACACCCTAAAAATCAATTTTGTAAATAAACTCACCAATAAACTATTATTTGTAAATGATTCTAAAAAGTTTACCCTCTCTCATTCATATTTATCAATTTTCAAATTAAAAAAACAATTGAAATAATTTCAATATTTACTTAAAATATTTTTTAAATTTAAAATTTTATAAAGTAGGTTATTGATTAAAAATTAAGTAATATCACGTTTCGGTAAAAAAAAATCAAAATCAAATTAAAATTAATTAAATAAATTAAATTAAATTATTCTAACATGAGAATAGAAAGTTTTACTTTTAGAATTGAAAAGAATTCGCTATTCATAAATTATGTCTTAATTTGTTTTTCTTAAACAGAATTTTATTGAAGGTTTTCTCATAAAAACAAAATTAATTAATACATTATTTAGGTTATAGAGTACGTGTAAGATAAATTGAAACAGTACAAAGAAGAAAGATTGTAGAAAGGGAATGGTGCAAAGTAGCAAGGTAGTATAAAATGATATAATATTAATAATGGAGGAAAAAGGAAACAAAATAAATTAATATAAAATTATTAAAAAAAAGAAGGGAATATTGAGTATGATATGTAACAGAAAAGGAGATTAACGGAAAAAGGAAAGGTGAAAGAGGTTTCGGAGAAATAAAATATATTTCTTTAATTTATAATTCTTCAGAAAGCAGCGACATGCCATATCAAATCGAACAGAGGAGTAGAAGTGCTTCTGGCTAGAATCCATTAATAATAAGTAATAAAGTAGTAAAGTTTTAAATTTTAATTTGAAAATTTATACTTTACTATAATGCCGGATTAAGGCGGTTTGAGTACTCGAGGTACTGTTTGGAGTGGTTTGGAGACTCCCCCTCCCTTGATATTGTTTATGTAATTATTTTTTGTTCTATCCAATATTATCATATTACCCATTTATATATATATATATAAAATTTTTAATAATAAAAATAATAGAAAATTGGGGCAAATTGTACTTTATTTTTAAATGGGGCTACACAGTCAAGATATGAAACATAAGCTTATATATTTATATAATATTTAAATTTATAAATAAAAATTCTTTATTACATTAATAATCATAGGTTAAATTAAACAACTTTTAATACATTGATAGAAATTTCTTTGAATCATTTATCTATATTTTTCTTTCAAAAGAAATGAAAAAGACTGGAAATGAAAACTAAAGATTAAAAGTTAATAACCAAAAGCTTGTTTTCTATTTATTTAAAGGCCAATTCTCCGATACATAATAATTATTTGTACTGTGAATACGTCTGAATAATTTTGAATAACAATAAATTTAATGTAGAAAAGTTTTTTCTAACCAAAATTTGTACTCTTAATATAAATAATATATCGTCATTAAATACAATAAATATAAAATATTACAATTTTATTAAAATAACAAATAGAAACAACATGGCAAATATGATTAGATTTATTTTATTAAGTTTCCTTTTACCTATTTTGAGAAAAAGTTAATCTAAACATATCTATTTATATATATTTTCATTTCACCTTTGTTTAAGAATAATACATTATTTTTTGATATATTAAGCAAGCAATAATGTAATTTACATAGGTAAGAAAATACATAAAGTCTTTTATGATCTTACTTACATATATATATATATATATATGAAAAATAAAAAATATAACATTTTACCCCTATTATTGATTAAACAAATACTTAATGTATTTAATAAATAAATTAAGCAATTATAATAAATTTAGTGCCTATGCCTTTTTGCACGTGGTGAATCATCAGAATCATAACTACCACGTCGTTTTTTATAATGTTTATCTTTATTTTTTTCTTTCTTGTGATGTTTCTTATGCTTTTTCTTTTTTTCTTTATGCTTTTCTGAATCTGATTCACTTGAACTGCTTGAGCTTGATTTACTTTTCTTTTTCCTACTTTTTTTGTTCTTTTTTTCCAATTTTTCCAACTTCTTCAATAATTTTTGTTTTTGTTGAGTTGATAAAGATTTAAGAAATTGTACCTCTGCTTCTTTGTTCAAATCTGAATCTAAATCTTCGTCTAAATCAGTTAGAGGTATTTTCAAATGTTGTTGAAAACTCAAAGCACTCTTTTTCATTGCGAGTCCATCTTCTCTCATTTGTTGAACAAGAGATAATGTATCAAGAGAAGGGCCTGCAGCTTCAGCATTTACAACTTGATTATATAATGGGCATTCTTTATCCGTATTTATGTGCCCCCATTTATGACATTTGATACATCTGACATTCCTCACTTGAATTCCAAATGGTTGATCTCTAATTTCCGAGTCACCTTTACAATAATCTTCACGAGGTGCATTAAATTTTCGTTGCCATTCAAATTTATATTCAGGTTCATCATCTTCCCGTTCTCTTTCTTTTTTAGTACCGGGGGGAGGTTCATATAAAAAGTTAACACTTAGTTTATCTTTACTTTCTTTACTTAACATAGCTTTATTGGTGTAAAGATCTTGTTCTTTTTCATATTGAACTCGCAATTCTTCTTGTTTTTTCTTATAAGAATCAGCTTTTTGTTCTGCCATCCATACTCTCTTTAAATTATCTCTTGAAGCTGGGTGGAAAAATTTCTTGCACATATAATTATTAAATCCTTTGCCCATTTTGATTAATTTGATTTAATACATACAAGATTAAAATATCTAAAATAAAAAATCAAATTAGATATTAGATTATACAATTAAAATGTTATAAATTATAGATAAATATATTATTAATTTATTATTATTATATATTATATATATAAATGAATAATTAAATTTAATATAAATAAACATATAAATATTCATTGAATTATTTTTTATTGGATTTTAGAAACTATATTTACAATTTAAAAAGTATTATAAAATGAAAAATTTTTTATTTCAAAAAGAGATAATTGCATCATGTTGTTGAATTTTTAATTTAATAATTATAAATTAAAATTAATAAAATATTCGATCAAAACAAAGTTATATATATTTTTAAATTTTTTTCTTTTTTTTTGTAAAATATAAAATAAAAGATTCTATGTAATTATTGTTCTCATCTGTCAAATTATTCCTCTTCTCTCATACTATTCAATATTTAGATTTTCTAGGATTATAACCATTATATAACATATTAATAAATACTTAAAATTAAGATATCTATATATAGAAAAATAATAATCTTACTTACTTAAATAGAGATTTGAAGAAATTTAAAAAATAAAATAGAAAACTAAGTTCTAAATATTGTGTTCCTTTGATAATTATATTATCACATATATATTTGCGAGTAATGAAATTAGAATAAATTGGAATAAATAAAGCAATTATCAGGTTTGCCAACCTAGGTATATGATTTTCATGAAATAACCCTGATTCAGATTTTTATATAAAATTGAGATTATCATCACTTTAATAATAATGTTTTAATTTTAAGAATTAGTTAAATTATATTCAATTGATAAAATGGCATCACCTCCACCTAAATCACCTGAACAAACTGAAAAAAGCAAAAAATATGATAGACAATTAAGGTAAAAGAATGATTTGATCCCTGCTGCCTGTCAAAAAATGAAGGACCGGCTTAATGATATTATATAGGTTAAGTCAAAAATTCACTTTTAAAATATTTTATTCCCTAGACTCTGGGGAGATCATGGTCAAAATGCTTTAGAGAACGCAAATATATGTCTCATAAATGTTACCGGAATCGGGACTGAAGTATTAAAATCATTGGTTTTGCCTGGAATTGGCGGTTTTACGATTGTGGATGATAAAAAAACTACCGAGGATGATCTTGGTTCTAAGTATGCATAAGATAAAAGAATATAAAATTAATTGAAATTATATATTAATTGCTTCCCATAGTTTCTTTTTAGATCCTGAAAGTGTTGGTAAACCAAGAGCTCAGGCAGTCGCTCAATTTATTTTAGAATTAAATCCTGATGTTAAAGGCGATTATGTTGAAGAAAATATTGATCATCTACTTGAAAATAGTCCTGAGTTTTTTAATTCTTTTGCAGTAGTTATAGGAACTTCTTTACCAGAAAAGTATCAAATACATATAAATTTTAGATTTGGCACAAGGAACATTTTTCAAATTATACTTTAGTTAAATCATTTCATTACTACATTCCTTTTAATTTCCTTTTGTCAAATCGCTGAAATTTTTCTTCTATATTTAAATTAAATTACTCATATAACTAATATTTTTAGATCATTAATTGCTCTTTCAAAAAAATTATGGGAGCTGGAAATTCCCTTCATTATATGCAAAAGCTATGGTTTTGTTGGGATGATTCGTATTCAAATTCCTGAACATACTGTAATTGAGAGTCATCCAGATAATCGAATTCCAGATCTTCGTTTAGACAAACCTTTTGCTGAATTAGGAAATCACTTAGAAACTTTTGATTTAAAAACAATGAATAAGAAAGATTATAGACATGTTCCATATTTAGTCATTTTATATCACTTTCTTAAAGAATATAAAAATCAAAATGATGGGAAGCTTCCTCAGACATTTAAAGAAAAACAAAAATTAAGAGATATAATAAAAGAAGGAATTAGAAAAGATATTGAAAATTATAATGAATTAGAGAATTTTGATGAAGCTATTAAAGCCGTAAATACTTCGATTAACACTTCTGTAATTCCTTCATATATCAACGAAATCCTAAATGATGATCAAAGTATAAATTTAACAAATAAAGTGAGTTAATATCAAATACTTTTTATTTTTGAGATTTATATTAAATGATTTGTCTCATATCATTAGAGTAAACCATTTTGGATAATGGCAAGATCTCTAAAAGAATTTGTAGATATTGAAGGAGTTTTACCAGTTCGGGGAGCTGTACCAGATATGACTGCAGATACTGACAAATATATTGCTTTACAACAAATGTAAGAATCTTTTTATTTTATATTTATATTATTTATATCATATTAATATTATTTTTATAAAGTTATCTATAAAATAATTTTTAGATTTTATAATCAAGCTTCAAAAGATGCAGAAACAGTTTATAGAAGAGTTCAACAGCTTTTACATCAATTAAATCAACCATCTGAAACAATTTCTGAAAGTGATGTGAAACTTTTCTGTAAACATTCTGATTGTTTACATTTAATCCGAGGAACATGTATCGCGGATGAATATAATGGGAGTACATCTCAAAATATGGGTAATATAAAACATTTTAAAATCATAAATGAAATATTTTATATCATATTAATATTAACATTTTAGTTATGAATTTGGAAAATCCAGAAAATAATTTGGTTTATTATGTAATGTTACGGGGTATTGATCGTTTTTATTCTGAATTTAATACTTACCCTGGTGAATTTGATGATCAAGTTGAACCTGATATTGTTAAATTAAAGGTAAATTATCTATCTATTTATTCAGACCCATTTATTATTCGAAATAACATTTTTTGAATCTCTTTTATTGTAAATGAAATTTGTTTGAAATTTTAAAAAGCAAATAGTATTATGATTTTACATACAGACAGTTTTTTTTTATCTTAAATAAGTTTTTTTTTAAATAAATTATCTATAATAAAATTTTCAAAATAGGCACTTACCCCATAATCAAGATTCTTAATCCTAGTTTTTCTTGAGAAAAAAGATGTTTCTGATAATCCTTTATATTTTGTCTAAGTTAAAATTATGTTTGTTTAGCTGAATTTGTGAGGATTAGTTGTTAAAATTTAAGAATATACGCTTTAAATTTGCACATCTTAGGTAATATATATATACATAAATAATATGAATTTGAATGTATTTATTAAGGGTAGCTATTGTATTATAAATAAATTAATAAACAAACAATTAAGATATTTTTTTAAGAGGAAATAGAAGTTATTTTAAAATGGTGAGCTAAATATTTGAAATTTATCTAAAGATTAATTTTTAGATTTCTTGCCTATTAATAATTAATTTTCTTTCACTAAGAAAATTATAAATTAATATTTAATTAATTAACACTTTTGGTTTATAATTGTACGGAAAGTTCTTTCTTTAATTTGTATTCATAAATAAATAAAATTTGCTTGAATAATCCGTCGAACTTTTATAAGAAACATTTAGGAAATCTAAGTCACAAGAGTGTAGAAAATTATCCCTTTTATAAGATTTTTATTAAAAGATATATATGTAATAGATTAATTTGTTAAAATTAGTTTGTTTTAAATCATTTAATATATATTTATATATATTAATATTAATATTAATTTAGTCTTATATTTTAAGCTATAATGAAATTAATTAATAGTGAAAACATTAATAAATATTACCAATTTATTCAAAATCTGATATTTTAATTTCAGTTTCAAAAAATCTATAATTTAATACTTTGAAATTCACCAAATTTTTCTTGAGAATAATAATAAATATAAATATTTTAAAAAGGTTGGATTAAAAAAAGAATGATTGTCAATATCTTGAAATTTATTAAATGGAAACTTATAAATCTTTGTCTATGTAAAATGACGGCAATTAATAAATTTCATTAGACATTCACAGTATGATTTCTAAACCTTAAAAATTAATACATAGGAAAATTTTGAATACTAATATTTATAACTTTTAAAAATGATCAAATTATTCTATTTAAGTTTATATAGAAATAAAAATGTCTACATTTCTTAGTTGAAACATTTATAGGAAAATAATTTAAGGAAATAAAATTCCTTCAGATTATTTGTTCTGAAGCCTATAGTATATGAGATATTTTAATTATAAGAGAAAGTATTTACATAGATTTTTCCGATTTTTTTACCTTAGAATTATCATAAATTTATTTATTTAGTTTATAATTTTACAAACAATTATTTATATAGACATTTTCTATCAAAAATTATCAAGAATTTATATATTTTAATTAAAATTATTTGAAACAACAATAAAATCTCCACTTTGCATGTACTTTATTAAATAAAATAATTTTTTTTTCAGGCATGCATTTCTAAATTGTTAAACGAATGGGGATGTGGCCCCTTAAACAAAGATGATTATTTACACGAAGTTTGTCGCTACGGAGGAGCTGAATTACATTCAGTATCAGCATTTATTGGAGGTTGTGTGGCTCAAGAAGTTATAAAATTCATTACTCATCAATATAAACCATTAAACAACACTTTAATTTATGATGCAATTACATCAACAACTAGCACCTTTATATTTTAAATGTTTCATTGTATATATAAAATAAAATCTTGAAAAATTAATAAAATTACAAATAAAACAAAATAAGTTAACTTATTTCGTTTAATACCAATTTCATTCTACAGGAGTTTGTTTAAATTAAAATTTACAAGTAAAAATATGCTGTTTTAAATATCTGTACAAGTTAAAAAGTAGTGCTAATTGGGGGTATAATTATGTTATATTAAGTAATTAGAACATTCCAGTATAAAAGAAATTAATAAAAAAAAAATGTTTAATACAAAAAAAAAAAAATAAATGTAAACAATATTTTAAAAAAATTATAAGATGAATTATGACATTTATATATATATATAATGTATGTGTGTTTTTTCTTAATGTTATTTGATTTGAATTTTAAATTTTCCTACCATTTACATATTCCCTAAAAACAATAATCTAAATGACTATAAGAAAATATAAATACAATTTTGTCTGAAGCATATCGTTTTATTTTATTATTTTACTTTTAGAGAAAGCAATGATGTATTTTATTGCTGGCAAAGAAGGAATGCAATTCAAAGCCAAGTTTTTATATATTTAGTTCAATTTATATATATATATATGTATATATGTATATATAGATGCATATATATATATATACATATAGATGTATATAAATGTATATTGTATAGATGTAATAATTATTTGATTATTCTTGCCTCAGACACATAAAATGTATTTATATGAAAAATTAAAAATAAAAAAACAATTCGAGTTTTTTAAGGAACAAATAATTTAAATTTCATTTCTTTTAAGAAAAATCCAAACAAACAATATATTTAGGTATCTAACTTACAAGAAAATAATTAATAGGATTAAAGGACAAATAAAATTAATAGATATTGTGACCTTTTAATAATACATATGTGATTAAGAATTTAAAAAAAAATAATTATATCCATAAAAAAATGTCCGTGGATATAATTACAATTTTTTCAAGATTTTTTTTTTATAGGCAAAATTCTGAAACTATGATGATAATTTCAGGATCTAAAACATCCTGAAAAATCGTTGCACTATATTTGACACTTGTGGATTGATGTCACAGATCCAAACATAATACAACAACACTAAGTTAACATTTTATAATGTGTTTGACTTTAAAGGATAGCTCAGTCTCTTCCTAAAAATTTAATGAAAAATTGCAAATTTATACGAGCTTGAATTATTTTTGAAAAGTTTGATCTGCTTGAAAGCCTTGGGTATCTATTGTATAAACATTGCTACATTGAATCACACAGCCAAACAATTCTAGCAAAATTTAATAGTTTCCTGTTAAAAAAATGTTTTACTTACATATTTTCTAGAAATTAATTTCAATTCTACATTTTGCTGTTTTGCTCTAATACTCATATACAACACATTATTTACAAATAAGTAAGCGGTTCGATGTGAATTGCCTACTTTTTATTAACATTTAAAAATTTTGTGATTGTTTATGACATTTTTAAATGTCTTAGAAAAAGTAAACAAGATTTCTCTTCAATCCCTCCCATCCTTGCAAAATTAAGATGTTATTAGAATATAATTATTTTATTATAATAAAACATTATTATGCTTTTTCAATAACAAAAATTACCTTTCTAATCAATCTTATACTTATAATTAAAGTTGCTCCTTTTAAATATATGTAAACTTTGACTAGCTTTTTGTTGATCCTCCATCGATAGTTATAAGATAATGAAATAGATAAAGCAAAACGCAATGTTAATTATTGTATTGATTAGAAAGCATAATCTTTTATTTAGTGTAATTATTTTTTAGCTGTTGTTTAGATTTTCTAATAATCTAAATAATTTGGCATTTTGACAGAGTAAAGCTTTTATTAGAATATTAATTTCCATATATAATATATATATATATATATATATATTTATATAATTATTTATTGAAATATATATGTATATATATATATTACGTATATAAGTTATGAATAAATGAACAACCAAAATATAAAATTCAGGATGGAGAACGAGTTATGGAAGATTTATAAATTAATATTATTTTTTAATCGGAAAATCCGAATCGTTTGTGCAGAGGAAGAGGGAAACAGTATTTATCTTTACGCACACAACTGAACGACTCACAGAATTTTGCTCTTATATTCAGAAAAAGATGACACAATCATTCACAAAATATATTTACCAAAAATTATGCCAAAAATTGCCATAATAAAAGCTATAACGATACTCATAGGATATGATGTACTAGCAACATCTGATGCAGTAACCAATTTGTGGCTTGTTGATTCAATTTTGGCGTTTAATCGACGAAGTCGCAGAATTTCCTCCTTTATTAGAAATATAATAAATTGTATAAGTAAATATTCTATTGAAAGCTAAAAATTTTAGATTAGCATACTTTAAGCTGCAAATTTTCTTGTCTTAAAGAACTTTCTTCCTCTCTTAAATTTTTTACTTCTGTTGCAGCTTTCACGAGTTCTGCTTCGGTGTTGTTTGGCTGTAAAAAAAAATAACAATAACCAATTGTTTTTCTTAATTGTTGATCTCATTAAATGGATTTTAATATTTACTTTAGGCGATCCCTTGGTCCCATCTGCAACCCTTTTGTTTTTATCTTCAAAACTTAATGGAGCTGATTCTGTATTCAATTCTCTGTTTACAGAGGGATCATAAGGCATTTCAAATACGCATTTTAATTTTGAATCCATTAAAGTGTCAGGATTGACGTCTTTCCACTAATAAAAATATTGTTTTTAAAAGTTTTACAAAAAATAAAATAGATAAAATGAAAATAAACTTACCAGAGTATCTAAGTTAATGTCTCCATCAGGAGCAATCATAGTTTGGACCATGAATTTATGTTTGTTTTTCTCATTTGGATCAAAATCAAAGGGCTGCAAGCTCACTAAAATTGTCAAAATATTTATTTACATATAATTTTAAGAGAAAGAAATTAAAATCTTTCAATAAATAAATGAGATTACCTGCAACCTCTTGAAAAGCTTTAGCCTCTAAAATGCCAGAATTTGGTCTTACACAATACTTTTTGGGCGCTGTTGTTTTGATTTTGAAACATACTCTTTTGTCAGTAGGATTTGCTAAAGTCATGTATGATGTTACTGGTACAATAAAAGGACCTAAAATAATTTTTCATTTTTATCATTAATTAAATTCTGTAAAATTAATTAATATATAATTAAATTTAAAAATAAAAATAGTAACCATCAAAATAATAAATAACAAATAATAAACAGTTGTTTTCTTTTGGTTTGTAAATGTTAAATTATAAAATACCATTTAATATATTGAAAGTAAAATGTTTCGAAAATAATAATAAAAAAATAATATTTTAAATACTGTAAATTCCTATATTATTATTAATAAAAAAAACCAGTATACAATTTTATTAAAATGAATCTATTTTTTTGTTTGCTGAGATTCAAATAAGAATGAGTATTTATACTGTTTTGTCCTGGGGGCACGTCCAAGGCCATTAATAATATAGCTTGAAGTGAAGTCATTTTAGATTTACTTCTAGGCTAATCATAAAATTAAATGAGTACTTACCTCTAAATTTTAACTCATGTTGTGGTTCTATTTTTAACACTTGTTCTGCTTTAGCCATAATTTTATTTTATAGAGTGAATTTTACTCACGAAATTAAAAAACTTAATGGCTGCAATTGCTTGCCGGGCGAGAGATCTTTTCTCGGACGAATACGCATGCGTCACGGCGGAAGCCGACCGACAACGTCAGCCTACTACATTGTCCAAAACACCTACCACCTAAATACTGCCAATTAGATTCATTTAAGAAATATTGTCAATTCGTTATTTGATATTATTTATTTTATTTTATTTTTATTTATATACCTTCTAATAGAATATCAATATATATTTTAATTGTTAATAATTCTCATAACGGAAGCCGAAATATTTCATTAGCCCTGTCAACTTTGGACATTTTGATGTATAAAAGATCTTATTGTTTCATATATTATGCTTTATTTTAAATGATTTTCTTTTTACAATTAGAATTCATAATATTATATATTTCTTAAAAATACTTATTTCTAAACATATATAAAACTATATATATATGTTTTATTAATATTGATGAAGATTTAAAAATTTTTTTTGACGTTTAGGTTAATATTCGTATATTTTATTTTAATATTTTATTTAAAAATTTAAACATGGCTGTGGGGACTACCCTTCAAGTGCGTAAATCATTTGAAAAATAAAATTCTTTATCATTAATAAAAGATTTGTGAGTAAAAAATAAATATTTTCAGAAAGCAATTGAGCTTGTCACAAAGGCGACAGAAGAAGATAGGAAAAAGAATTACGAAGAAGCTTTGCGATTATATGAGCATAGCGTTGAATATTTTCTACATGCAATTAAATGTAAAATTTCAAATATTATATTTATTTATATTTTAAAGAGATTTTATTATTTCAATTGTCAATAGATGAAGCTCAAGGGGAACGGGCTAAGGATAGTATTCGAGCCAAATGTGAACAATATCTTGAAAGAGCGGAAAAATTAAAAGCTCATCTAAAAAAAAGCTCATCAAAGAAACCTATGAAAGATGGGGAAAATCCCAAGTAAAGAGAT
The DNA here is from genome assembly GCA_963082975.1 of Labia minor. Taxonomy (NCBI): domain Eukaryota; kingdom Metazoa; phylum Arthropoda; class Insecta; order Dermaptera; family Spongiphoridae; genus Labia; species Labia minor. The sequence goes on from OY720347.1 coordinate 28,712,286, forward strand.
GGTTTACATAATATATAGTAATATTTCTATTTTTAAACTCAATATATTATTCTTTTTATAAATTTAATTTTAGAAATGAAGACAAAAAAAGTGATAGTGATAGTGATTCTGATGATCCAGAAAAGAAAAAACTTCAATCCAAATTAGAAGGTGCTATTGTTGTGGAAAAACCATGTGTCAAATGGTCTGATGTAGCTGGATTAGAAGGAGCTAAGGAGGCATTAAAAGAAGCAGTAATTCTTCCAATAAGATTTCCTCATTTATTTACAGGGAAAAGAATTCCATGGAAAGGAATTCTACTTTTTGGTGTAAGTAAATTATTTCCTTATACTTTTCTCAATGAATATACATATTTATTTATTTAATTCACATCCATATATAAATCATATATGAAGAGAACATTTAGATGTTTAATTGTTATATATTATGTTTTATTTTAATAAGATTTTTTTGAACAAGAATACATATATTACTATTTGGAAAAATATTAATTATAAAAACAATACTAAATATTTATACTATAAAATATTAATTTTAATATATATATATATATGTATATATATTTCATTTCTTTGTCAAATAATTAAATATAAATATATTATAATTTTAAATATACCTACCTACATTTTCTTTTTCTCACAATATATAATTTATTCACTGAATTTTATCTAGAAATAAAGGTTAAATAGAAATTCTAAATTTATTTTATCCAGTTTGTGTTCTTTATACCTTTTATCATGTACCTTTTATCATCATAATTAAAGAAAAGGAAATTAAAAAAATTTTAATGAATAATTTTTCTTTTAGCCTCCAGGTACGGGAAAATCATATTTGGCTAAAGCAGTTGCTACAGAAGCCAACAATTCAACATTCTTCTCAGTATCATCTTCAGATCTTGTATCTAAATGGTTAGGAGAATCTGAAAAATTAGTTAAAAATCTTTTTGAATTAGCTAGGCAACATAAACCTAGTATTATATTCATTGATGAAGTTGATTCTCTATGTTCATCTCGGTCTGATAATGAATCTGAATCTGCTAGAAGAATAAAAACGGAATTTCTTGTTCAAATGCAAGGTATTTTCAAAAACACCTTAGTAATATTAAAATATGAATTTTTATCCTTTTATTTTATTTTAAAGGAGTTGGAAACGACAACGATGGAATTTTAGTATTAGGTGCTACTAATATTCCTTGGGTTCTCGATGCTGCCATCAGAAGACGGTTTGAAAAAAGAATTTATATTCCTCTTCCAGAAGAACATGCACGACTGTTAATGTTTAATCTACATCTTGGTAATACATCACATGAATTGACTGAAAGTGATCTCAAAGACCTTGCTAAGCGAACTGAAGGGTATTATTTTATTATTTAACATAGATAATATTTATTAACATTTAGATTTTAATTGTTATTTGGTTTAAACAGTTATTCAGGTGCAGATATTAGTATAGTAGTTCGAGATGCACTTATGCAACCTGTAAGGAAGGTTCAAACAGCCACACATTTTAAAAGAATTACGGGAACCTCCCGTACAGACCCAAATGTAATTGAAGATGATTTACTAACGCCTTGCTCTCCTGGATGTCCCGGAGCAATTGAAATGACTTGGATGGATGTTCCCGGGGATAAACTCTTAGAACCTTGTGTTACAATGGTAATTTGAATTTAATTTATCTTTAAAAATATTTTATATTATATTATTTATTCTACGTTATTCTTTCACAGAGAGATATGCTAAAATCATTGTCTACATCCAAGCCAACAGTAAATGACGAAGATCTTGCAAAATTAGATAAGTTTACAGAAGACTTCGGCCAAGAAGGTTAATCAACTGTTTTTCCAACAAGTTAAAAATAATGTAATCTAAAAAGATGATAGAAATTTTAAAATAATTTAAATTCAAAGTTTCATTTATTATATAGATTGATTGTCACAGTTGATTTTTTTTTCTTAACATTATTTTGATATTAACAATCTATCACATTTTTTCAATCTGTTGAATAATTAAAGTGTACAACTTTTTAAAATAAAATATATCCATTATATAGGTATTGCTTCCTCTTTACGTTCTTAAAGGTTTTGTTTACAAAATATATAATTAAGAATGATTGGTTTTCAAGAAAAAGCATTTAAGATATTTTGAATATATATTTTAAAATAATCCAATAAAAATATGTACATATATATTATTATAATTATTTTTGCACCTACTAATATTTACTTTATTTTTATATATAATTTATTTAAATTAAGAAAATAAGCTTTAAATAAATTTATTGTACAATATATATATATGTATATGTATATGTATATGTATATTCGACTAGGCATGGGCGTAAGCTAGGGGAAAGGGCTCAAGGAGCACTAACTTCCCTTTTAAAACGAACTTTTTTGAGAGAAAAATTTAAAGTTTAGGTATTTTAGAGAATTTTTTAATTCATAAATCTTTAAAATTTATTGTTTATTTTATTTAAAAAACATATTTAGTTTTTATTTTTTAATTTTATGTATGTAAATTTTGAGCCTCCTTCCTCAATTCTGTGAATTGCTACGCTCCTGCGTCTAGACATTAGAAATTTAAATATAATTACTTTAAATAAAAGAATCATTTATTCTAAAATTTCTGATTCTGATGTAAATTGTCACATAAATTCAAAGGATATTAATGTTAAATAAATAATTATAGTTTTCAGAAAATAGAAATTCTAACTTTATTATATTTTATAATAATTCTTCAATAAAGATGGTTTCAAATCAATTAAAAAAAATTAAAGAAATTAATCATTTTGGACAATGTCTAAGAAATTCAGTATCAAAAAATACAACAGTTATTGTAATATCGTCTCTAAAGAGTCTAACTATTTTTTCAGGCATAGAAAGTAATTGTGAAAGTTTTGAATGATCAATACCATATTCAGTTCCACCTAGGGCATTTCTAAGTAAATGTGTTGCTGCATTTGTATCAATAGGTTTTTTAGCTAATCCTTCTTTTCTGTATAATAACATTTTATTGATCTCACATAGTGTCATATTTTTTTTAGGAATCCTAAAGGGACTTAAAGTTACTTTTCCACTCATATGCTCACCAACAAGACGAACTACTTGTAGAGGAGATATCATATCCCAAAGTCCATCTGAAGCTAAAACTAAAAATTTGTCTTTTGGGGTTAATCTATGATGGGTAATGTCGGGTTTAGCGGTTAAATATGGAGGAGTGTAATAATTAGGGGGCATTATATGCTCCCCATAATAAGGCAAAGCATATCTTAAAAGAAGTTCTTTACTCCATTTATATCTAAAATCCCCGAAAGCCCTTAAAGGAGCCAATTGTCCTAAAAGTCTTTCCATCTTAATAACAGTTTCACGTTCATTGATTGGATGTTCATTTAAAATTCTTTCTACTTCAGGTTGATTATCAGTATTATGCTCTTTGGTAAGACGTTTGGCACTCCAGTTGTTTCCATCGTTAAGTACTCCTAATACACCTTGACAATCACCAGTGCTGGCAATATGAAGATGGGGTCCATCAATATGCGCTACGCAAGCTACTGCTCCTGACATAGCTACTGAAAGCGTAGTCATGTTTATATTTTCATTAATATTTAGAAGGGCTTCTCTTGAAATGTCTTCATCCATTCGAAGAAATGCCCTTTGTAAAGCATCTTTCATTTTAAAATCCTTATCTTGTTTGTTAGATAGTTCTTTAACAAATTGATAAAAACTATTTTGATGTATAACTTTTAGCTCATGAATCAAATCTATTTTATCATTATAATATTCGACAAGTTCCATAATAAGATCTTTTTCTAATGAATGAAGATATTTTTTTAATAAATCTGGCGGTAATAAACAAGCACTAATATACTCAAATAGTCTTTTAGAAAGAGCTTGAGCACATGATGGTCCTGCATGGCCATCGAATACACCCAAAAGCATTCCTGAAATAAATTAAAAATAAGTTGTGACATCTAATTTAATTACATTATATTATTTAATTAGTATTTTTCAGTAAAAGAAATGGCAGCTTGGTCCCATAGCTTTTTATATTAATAGATAATTGATGAGACAATGAACTTAAATGAAAATATTCAAAGAAATTTACTTCTTTCTAACAAGAATTATGTCGGGGGAATTTAAGAGACTCAATCAATGATTGGGCAAAAAATAATATCTTAAAAAAAAATCAATTTTAAAATTAGAATATTTTAATCGCAACAAATAAATTTATAGAGGATATTTAAGAAAATATAGAATTCATTGTAATAATCTAGTTTTACTCTTATCAGATTAAAAAATGATTCTACGTTTCATTTATTGTAATTCAACCGAATGATAATTCACCACAATTAAAATTAATTACAAAATCTGATGACCTTAGTTCTTGATTACGTTTATGATTCTGGAAACTAGTCACAATAATACTTTAGTTTTATTTATTTTAAATATAATCCATATTTGTAATTTAAAATATATTTCAACAAATTAGGTCTATTGACAAATAAAAATATTTTTATGATTATTACTATATTTCTAAATAAATATTAAGAGAGCGAATAATTTATAATTATTCACACCTGACAATATAAAATTTTATTTAATAATAATATTATTTAATCAAAATACCTGTAGTTAGTCTACATCTTGCTTCAGATCTTGTATCCTCTAATGGATTATTTGATGATAATTGATTAGAATCATAAGATTTAACTGATCCAGAAACATTAAATTCCTGAGAATATTCATTGGCTCGAAGAATTGATGTAACCTTTATAAATATTAATCTTATATATTTAAATTAAAACTTATATATATTTTATAAAATACCTCCTGTGGAGATAATCTCGGATTGGCATAAAGTTTATTTGAAGAATGAAAGGTTCTAAACACTTTTAATAAATATTTATATTTTTTTTCTATCTTAAAAAAATTTCTATCTATAATTTTGCGATACATATTGAAAACTGGATTTAAATTATGATTTAATCTATGAATTAAGTAAACTTATTTTTTTTTAACAATTTAGGATATATTTTTAAAAATAAGATTAACCTAATTCTTTATAATATAAAAACAATTGAATGTCTGAAAATCTTTATTTAAATTTTAGCTTGACCACCATCTATCATTAATTTTAATAACTAAATATAAAATTAAATTTTAAATATTGAGAATTATGCTAAATATTTTTGTGATTTTAAAGTAAAATGCAAATCAAAGTACCAAAATCAACTTCTAGGTTTTATATATTAATATAGTTTATAGATAATTTACAATTAGATAGTATAGGGTCTAGGTCACAGACCATCCCTATATGTATTTTAAGATAAGAATCATACATGAATTCCATTTTCTACCTGACAACTAAATCTCTCCCGGAAAAAAAGGAATATATTTTCAATTATTTATTTATATAAATTAACAAAAGTATATAAATAATTTATTTATGTAGATTTTTTATTTTTTCCGGTATATTTCTTGTTAACTCTTAAACAAATATATATACGCGGAACTCTGAGATATTCACTGAAATCTGTAAGAAGGGGCCACTCAAAAATATAATGATATTATAATATTAATCGGCCCAGTCAATTAATTCTGGGTCTATAGGATTACAACATTCAAGAATTTTTGAAAATATATTTGGATTTTCTAATTTATAGAACGGTACATATAGGTGAACAATTTCTCTAGTTAAAACAAACATTAAGTTATATATAATTCAAAGTTGAATTAACTTTTATATAAGGCAAGCAATATAAATTAAATTTTTAGTATTTTTCCTCCAATATTAGTCTGTTAATTTCGTTGATTTTTATTAGAAAATAATATATCAATTGACCAGATCAAATCATAATTATTCATTCTCTAAAAATTCGATTGGATTACAGTCTAGTAACTATGCTCTATATTCTATGTTTTGTAAAAAATCTCTAATGATTGCAAATAGTTTTTCCTTTACTGGAAAATGCCGGATGAATGATATTCTATTCTTGAAACTCTATGAAACCTAAATATACGAATAAATTATAATCGGATATTATAATCTCATCATATGGGACTGACTCGAAAAATACCAGACTGTACCAGAATGACGAATTCGATTCTGATGAATCCAAAATGAGCGTATACATTTGAAATTGTTCTTTTTTTAGATGTTATATTGATTTAGTTAAATTTTCAAGTCAAAAATCTAACTTCCCTTAACAAATAGAAATGTATAAATGCAGTGGCGTACCGTGAGGTTCTTGCGCCTGGGGGCAACTGAGAAATCAGCGCCCCCTTTCGTATATATATATAATTTAATTTTTTTTAAAGAATATTAATGAGGAATAACGAAACAGGTTTAACAGATTTTAATAAGCGTATAAATAATATTTATTGACTTACACAAAATACAGTTTAACTTTAAATATTAATTCTTCTTTTGTTCTAAATTGACTTCCCTAATTTTGCGCCCCCTAAATTTGGCGCCCGGGGACATATGTCCCCCCTGCTCCCCCCTAGTTACGCCACGCATTGCGGCCCACTCAAAGTTTTGATGCGGCCCACTATCGACTCATTTTGGAGTTAAATTTTAAAGAATTCACAGTCCGGCAAGCGACCTATAACTTCGAGGCTATAAAAAAAGGCTGGAGGCGGATGACTATTGGGAATTTAAAAATTATTTATTGAGATATAAAATTAACATTAAAGCAATCAAATATGCTTTTTTCAAAAATGTTAGTTTTATATCCAAATAAATAATTTTTAAATTAACAGAAAACTCCACCTACTTTTATGTAATTTACATAAATAAAATAAACGAATAAAGTTCTTGTTAATATTTAATATGTATGGATTAAAAATTTTCTTCAATGTCAATATTTGAAACGAGAGAAACACATACGAATTGTTCTTAGTGAGAAGGAAATTTATAAATAAATAAATAAATAATCATTTCTATTTCCATAAAGATACTATTTAAAAAGATCACAAGAAATCCATAAATCATTGATTAACTAAGAATAATTAATCCAACGCATTTTTAATCATCTAAGTTTATTAAACAACTCATTTACGTACATTTGGGTTAATTTATAAATGAAAAAAATGTGGGATGTCTCCGCTCGGCTATCATGCAAATTCCAATTGGATAAATTAACACATATATTATATTTAAATTAAATTATAAATTAAAATTAATAAATAATTTTAAAATAGTTTAAGATATTAAGAAAAACGTTATTTTATAAAATTTTTTAATATATATATTATTCGGTAAATTTATTTTATATAACAAACGAAATATAAAAGATTATGTTATGATAAAATTTTCAACGATTAATAAAACAAAAAGACATTGGTTATTTAATTGGGATAAAAATTAATTTAATTAGACTTTTAAATTAATAAAAAAATTGATTAATTTCTAAAAAATATATAACACTTAAAATAAAATGAGTTTTTTCATATAAAATTAAATTCTAAATATTCCATTATATGCGCATATAAAAAATAATTCATAATTAAATAATAAAATAATTTAAATAATAAAAAATTTACTTACAGTTAATACCATGTTTGCTGGGTTTGTTTCGAATATTATGTATACGGATGGTATGTGAGTGTCGAGTTTGATATTCAAATAATTGCAGGGAATTCGGAAGGCTAGTGGGAGGGGGTGATCTGCGGTCATTTTTTTGCGATGCCATCTATTGGGCGCCTGAAGAGTCAACCGTTTTCGCCTGCAACACCATCTGGTGTTCGTGTTTCACCCGTCCCATCGATCTGGACACCCATTGGTTAAATGTGGTTAAATGGGTTAAATTGTCTGGTCTGTGCATAGAATTTTCAAATATTTGTAAAATTTCAATATAACCTAAAAATTGTCATTTCTTTACCAGAATCAAAACATATCACTCACGTGTTAATAATAAACAAACCAAGGTAAATCATCTAAATATAAACATCTGATTTATATTACAACTTATTTACTTTCTTATTTTTTTAATACAATATTTAAGATATGATTGATCATTTAATTTAAAAAAATACTATTAAATTATTAAAATTAATTTTATATTATAATTATTTTTAAACATTCATTATATTTTTATAAATTAATAAATATATATTAATTTTTAAATATAATTAAAATTTTTATAATCATTTAATATAGTACATCTAAATCTATATCCTGCGTAAAGTTATTTACTTATTTTTTAACACGATTTTCAGATAACTCGTTGAATTTTTTCTAATTGTTTAATCATCCAATAATTATTTTTTAAATTAATAGATATATAATTATATAAAGAAATTAAAGGTTTTTACCCTTTTAAAGAACAAGAACAAATTTTAAATCTTATTCAATTTTTAATATAATTTATTTTCTTTATTTTCATTTTTAGATAAATGATGTCAAATAACAATGATTTATCTGACGACGAGCAAACTACCCAATCTGGACCAGTTTCGAATGCATGGACTTTAAAAATTCCTGAATTTAAAAAAGAAGATAATCCTCATCGGTTATTAGAAGAAAGTTCTTTTGCAACTTTATTCCCCAAATATCGCGAGTCTTATCTTAAAGAATGTTGGCCTTTGGTTGAGAAAGCTTTAAATGATGTGGAAATTAAGTCTAATTTGGATCTTGTTGAAGGCAGTATGACTGTTCGAACTAGTCGTAAAACTTGGGATCCTTATATTATTTTAAAAGCCAGAGATATGATTAAATTATTATCAAGAAGTGTCCCATTTGAACAAGCCGTGAAAGTTTTACAAGATGAAATTGGTTGTGATATAATTAAAATAAGATCCTTGGTAAGAAATCGAGAAAAATTTGTGAAAAGGCGTCAAAGGTTAATTGGCCCTGGAGGTTGCACTTTAAAATCTATAGAACTTTTAACAGATTGCTATGTTTTAGTGCAAGGACAAACTGTATCTGCTTTAGGCCCTTATAAAGGCTTACAACATGTTAGAAAAATCGTGACCGATACTTTTCAAAATATTCATCCTATTTATAATATTAAAACATTGATGATAAAAAGAGAGTTAGCTAAAGATCCCCAATTGAAAAATGAAAATTGGGAAAGATTTTTACCCAAATTTAAAAGTAAAACTACAAAAAATAAAAATATACCTAAAGTTGTTAAAACCAAAAAAGAATACACTCCATTTCCACCACCGCAACAAGAAAGAAAGGTTGATAAACTTCTTGAAAGTGGTGAATATTTTCTTAAAGAAAGTGAGAAGATTATTAAGAAAAAAAAAGAAAGAGAAGAGAAACAAAAAGAAGCAGAAACACTACGCCAAGCCAAAAGGCAAAAAATGTATGAAGTTCCAGAAGATCCAACTCCAAAGCCTAAAAAAGAGAAAAAAGAAGATTTTGATATTGAATCCATTAAGAAAAAAATAAAGGATTCACAAAATAAGAAAAAGAAATAAATCATTTAATTTTTGTATTATAAAATTACTTTTTCTTTGTTTCAAATCATAACATATTATTTTTACTATTTTATATATGATGTAAACAGTGCTTGAATTTATATATATATATATATAATATATAATATTAAAATTAATACGTTATTATTTGATAGATAGATATATTTAATGTATTATATTCTAATGTTATTTTAAATAAAATAATAAATTCTTTGGACACATTTTAGTTTGTTTTTTTTATAATATTATTTTTAATCTAAGTTTGAACTATCTAATTAACAATAATTGATAACAAATTTTTGTTAATTATAACTTTTATTACAAAAATGATTTTATAATAATTTATTTAAATTTTATTGGAAATAATATATAATAATGAAAATATAATTTAAATTATTTTATATAATAGATATAAAAACTTTTTTCTTAAGCCTTCATAGGTTGTGATCCACTCTAGCACTCTAGCTTATTCAATATTTATTCAATTAGATATATCCTAAATAAGATCCACAGACTATCTATAAGATCATTCTATAATTAATAAATTAATTTAATGATTTTATTAAAATAAAAATATATAAAAATCTCCACATGTGAAAATTGGTATCAAAACAATGCCTTCCCTTCCCTTCGTCGGTCGGTAAAAAAGTATCCCTTTTTTATTTTTTATTTATATTACTGTATTCCGCACTATAGTTAATAATTTCGATATTTTACAAAAAATACTAATATTATCGCCTTATCACTTTTTATTATCAGTTATTAATTAACTGATTATGAACTTTGAACAAACTAGTAAAATAATATTCTTGAATTCTTATTTTTTTGAAGAACCTTTAATTTAACTTTTTAGATATTTTGAAAGAACAAATAAAATTAATTAACAAAAATGGGAACTGTTAAATATTTAATACTTTTTTTATTTCTCTATCTTTCAACCGTGGTAAGGAAAATTATTTATCTAACATTTTTAATATAATATAACCATTAAACATATTAACTCTAAATTCTAATTAAAATAATGTGTGCTGTATTTGTATCCTATAGTTTTAATTTGGTAATTTTTATTTTAATAAATTATAATTATTTTATTTTTTTTAATATTTTGCTTTAGGATGGAATGTTGGTATTTTTGAAGTATTATAATGGAAGAATTTATGAATTGGAAATAAATCCTTTGGATACAATTAAACAACTTAAAACAAGAATTGAAAAAGTAGTTAATGTTCCTGCAAGCAATCAAAATATTGTTTATGCAGGAAGATTGTTAGATGATGATAATAAAACTGTATCCGATTATAATATTTCAAAAGATTCTACATTGCTTTTACAAAGAAAAATATGAATTAACCTATCTTATAGAATTAATTTATAATAATAATAATTATTATACAAATTAATTAATTATTTTTATCAATAAACATTAATAAAGCATGTAAAATTTCTCTTTGAATTCTCAAAACCTTTAATAATTTGCCTATTAAATCAGATATTAAATCATTATAATTAATCCCTTCACCACTTCACCACTCTAAAAAAGAACTATTTGATTATTCCTGTAATATATTTATAACCCAATAAAATATCTAAAGTTTTTAAGGATATAATTAGAATGAATCTTTATTATATATTTCTTTTTAATACAAAATCTCCCTAATAACATAAACATTACAATAATATACTTAACATATTCTTATATGTTCTATATTATTAATTTGAACCTTTATCACAATATCTATTTTGATTTAAAGTGTATAAATTATATTTAAATTTTATATTTTTTTTAATTTATAAATATATCAATAAATTGTAAATGTGTTCAAATGCATGCAGAGAGAGATATCTTAATAAATAAAATTATTAATCTATTAATTAAAATTAAATTTTCTGTTTCTTAGGACATGTTTTTAATTTATGTTAAAACATTAAATGGAAAATTATTAACTATCGAGGCTGATCCTCTGGATACAGTATATCAGTTAAAAGAACAAATAAATAGAGAAATTCATCTATCTCCTTGTTTTCAAAAAATTAACTACGCTGGAAGAAGATTGAATAATGAAAATAATACTTTGACTCAATATAATATAGTAAAAGAATCTACACTTATTCTTGTTAGATAAAATTAATTAAAATTTGATCTAATGATAAATAATAAACCGAAGAAATATATTTTTATAAAGTTATTTTATTAATTCTAAATCTTTAGCTAGCCAAGATATCTATTAGTCATGACACCTTACATACTTCCTTCAGTATTGAGATTCCTGTCAAAATGAATAAAAATAAACCTAAAATTGCAAATAATAAATTATTTTTTAATATGGTAAATTAATTAACATATTTACTTATTTTCTCTAATAATCATATTTTGCTCTAAATTTTCCTTTACTAGAGTAAAATAATTTATAATAATTAGTCTCATAAGACATTTCACCTAAAATTCGATTATAATAGTAACTTATTTGTGGTACTTCGTCTTACACAAAACAAAGAACACAAAAAAACTAAAAACTCAATAGTAAAAGGTATACGTCTCCCAGAATCATAGACCATGCCCCAAAACCATATAACACAACTGGCAAAATAATTGTTTTATATATATTAATTTTGATTCCATTTGATAATAATTCTGACGAAATAAGTCCCTTTACTGCATGATAATAGGCGTTCCCCGAGTTCTACCTCGATTTAGAATTGAGAATTCCTTATTTTATTAGATTTCAATTTTTTGAACTTTAAAATTTTTAATCAAATGAATATTATATAAAGAATGTCTCACTTTTCTTTTAAACTCATACAAATCTCTTTATAAAAACAAACTATAATTAACTGATCATAACTCAACCTTAAAGTATAGTATATACCAGCTGCTCAGAGCGCCCTCGGCGCTCTTCACATCTAGACGGGGGCTCCGCCCCCTGTCCTCTCGAGTGATACATAGTATTTGGTTAAAAGTCTGTATGTAAAAGGTTTTCATCCATTTTGTTTCAATCAGTATCTTACATAAAACAATCATTTTTTTGTGTTCTTGTATATGTTCTATCTATCTATCTATCTACCTCTGGGCTCTGGCTCTACGTTACACGAAAGTTCTTGGCATCAACAACCACATTTCTCCAAGTGGCCCTATCCTGAGCTATAACCATCTAACTCCTACCCTTTCCCATCTCTCTCACGTCCCTTCCTACATTGTCCACCCACAGCATCCTTGGTCTTCCAAACGGGCGTTTTCCAATCGATCTCTCGATCTCCCCACCAATATATTTTTCCTCTCCCATTCTAGCCACGTGCCCTGCCTATCGCAGCCTTCTCGATTTTATAACCCTAACTATTTCTGGAGATGCATAGAGGTCATGCAATTCCTCGTTATGCAGTCTCCGTCATTCCCCGGTGTCCTCATCTTTCTTTGGACATAAATGCTGGGAAGAATCCTATTCTCAATACTCTGATCCTACTCTCATCTCCCAGGGTCATAGACCATGCCTCACACTCATATAATACACCAGGTAAAATAATTGTTTTATATATTTTAATTTTTATCCCCTTTGATAATAATTTTGATGAGATAACCCCCTTTTCTGCATATTAACAGGCGGTTCCCGATTGCAACCTCGATTTAAATTTTTCTCAAATATTATTATCCTTCGTGGTTACATTAAATTTTTTTACATATTCAAATTCTACATTTTGTATATTAAGATTTTGTATGTTAATACTGTTCCTCTCTGATACTAAATATTTTGTCTCTCTCTCTTATCACTATTAATTTCAAACCCCATCTCTTCTGCCTCGATTAATTATTTTAGACCACTTTAAATGTTATTAAATTATTAAAAATAAAAAACAAAACAAAAAGTAAACAATACAAATATAAAAAAAATATAAAGAAATTAGAATAATACTAAATTAATATAAAAATAATATTAAAAAATATATATTAAAATCTTACGTGAAAATTCAATTATGAGATCAAATTTTCTTAATTGAAATTTTTTATTCATATAATTTAAAAATTAATAGAATTAAATTAAATTATGTGAATGTTTTCAAAGTTTAAAAGGCCAATAAGATCAATTGAGATATTATAAATATCAATATATATATAAAAAGCTTTTTATCTGCACATTGCTCGGGAATTTAAAATTTTTTCCATATCTTCGCGTTTCTTGATCCAAAAGTGACTTTAGAATTTTTCATGTCTATAAATAAGGCTATAAATTTTATTAACCACAAAAATTAATTTTTAAAAATTTGATATAAATATGTTGTCATTCAGCAGCCCAAAGAATACAAAAAAAAGAATGTTTATAATATTTATATTTTTATTTTTATTTTTCTAATATTTACAATATTTCAATTAATCATATTGGCTTTTTTAACTTATTTAACACACTGAAAAGATTAACATTATGACTACATTTTCTCTTTAAATTTTTAAGATTATATATACATGTTGTGATCCAAAGAATATGTGGCGGACATGTGTATAGGTAAGGTGGAAGTCGAATGTTAGGAAAAGGCTAGTAATAAAAGCCGTTGAGTCGGAGTCATAACTCATTTTATTGTTCGCACCGTTTACAATATATATACCATGTCCCCATCATGTTGTTGCCGTCCTGGGCTGGCGCACGTTGGCGCGGCGCCATCTACTTGTGGTGTGCGGCACCACAAATACAATAAAAGGAAAGTCTACATATCAAATTTTAAAAAAATAATTTCTGTGGTTATTGATTAGATATTAATAAAGTTGATAGCCTATGTTCTCTTCAAATAGAGATATTCAAGAATATTATGATGTCTATATGGACAGACAGCCACATGAAAAATTCTAAAGTCACTTTTGGATTCTAGAGATCATGAAACGCGAAGATATGCAAAAAATTTTAAATTCTGAGCAATGTACACACAAAAACCTTTTTTATATATATATATAGATATAAGAAGATATATATTGGGAAGGAAAGAGATGGGGGGTTTTGAGAAGAAAAGAAAAAATAAATATTTTTGTGGTGAGAGGTTTTTTGGTGAGATTTGATTATAGTGATTTTTTTAATTTTTGATATTTCCTCCTCAGGCCGTTTGTATATATTGTTGCCTACGAGGGTCATTCAACGAGTACTTAGCCTCACCGTCCGATGGCGCTGCTATCACAAAAGAGTTTTACAATCATGTATTACATTCTTTTACTAGCCTACTGTCAATGTTTCAGTCAATTCCCTTCACTAGTTTTGTTTTGACAGCCTTTAGAAGCGAGCGTGTCGATCAGTTGTACAAAAATGGAAAAAGAACAATTCGACCCAAATTTATTCCCGGCGAGTGACTTTTTAGGTTTGGAAACAAAAAGTAATCACAGGGGGGCAAATCTGGAGAATAAGGTGGATGAGGCAGCAATTCGTAGCTCAATTCGACCAATTTAGCCATGACTGTCAAAAAAAACTAGTGAAGGGAATTGACTGAAACTCTTTTGTGATAGCAGCATCATCGGACGGTGAGGCTAAGTACTTGTTGAATGACCCTCGTATATAGATTGTTCTTGGACCGTGATGTCCTAAGACTTGAGGTTAGCGTTCCGACGAATTCCTGGTGGTCGAGGAATTTTTAAAATAAAATGTATAGATATATATACGGGTATATATAATTTAATAAAATAACTTAATTAAATGTAAATATTTTTCAATTATAAATAGTTTTATTAATGTATTTAAGTTCCCCATTTATTTAAATTAATATAAAGTACAGACAGGTTTTGTGGGCAGGGTACAAATAATATCCTAAAATCAACCCAAAATCTCGGACCCAAAGAGGGCTTTATTTTATTTTATTTTATTTAGTTATTTATTTATTAAATGATAAAAAATATGATTTTATTTAGCAAGAATATTTCATTTATATGCGATTTAATATAAGATTATAAAATATTTATAGTAAATTTAAATTAAAACTTTTTTACTAATATTTAATTTACTATAATTAGAATTAGTATTCTCTCTATAGGATCTAGATTTTAAATTATCAAATTTCAATATAAATTTAATTATATAATATCTATAAAATCAGTTTATGTGATTTTTAAATTAATTCTGAATTGAAAGAATATACTCTAGCCCAGGGGTCGCCAAACTTTTTTGATCATCGAGCCCTATATAATTTTTCGCAAATCTCCATCGACTCCATAAGATAATTTTTAGGCAATTAAAATAACTTCTACTGTTGTTAAATAGACCCCTAGAGGGTCTACTATATATAGACAACTTTAGCGACCCCTGCTCTAGCATCTTATATATTAATTTAATTAATTTTAATTAGAAGTCGTTTAAGTAATAAAAAGTTAATTCTTAATTATTCAATTTAAATTTATCTTTTTTCACCTTATATAAAAAGAATTTTAATTTCAATTATCTTAAATCTATTCGCACTTCTCGGTATCCTTTTTTCAAATGCTGGTATTGTGTAAATGAAGGGTGTCAAACTCATAGGTACACTTGGGCCAAACAAACAAGGCTTATCTTTGGGCGGACAGCAAAAAAAATCAATATTCATAGAAATTCTGATCGCGAAAAACATTTTACCTTTTTTAAAAAAAAGTCGAAAGTCTATTTTAAAATTTTTAAGTAAAAATAAAAAATTATGCGATATTTCTATATTATTCAAGGGTTGCTAGATATCGAAACTTCGAGATATAAGTATGGTTTCATTAAATTTGACATTTTGTAAGTTAAACAACAGTAAAAATCTTAGTGAATTATAGACTGTCTATTAACCTCTGTTGTTGTAACAATCGATGCCTTAAGAAAAATGATACATATGGTTAATCATATAACAT
The DNA here is from genome assembly GCA_963082975.1 of Labia minor. Classification (NCBI taxonomy): domain Eukaryota; kingdom Metazoa; phylum Arthropoda; class Insecta; order Dermaptera; family Spongiphoridae; genus Labia; species Labia minor. Next base: position 28,728,539 of record OY720347.1, read on the forward strand.
ACCGTGAGATTCAAGCATCCACGAGCATTGATATAATACATATAGATTTTGAAAGAACATTCAAATGTGAAAAAGATGTTTGAAAAAACAATTTGACCGGAGCTCAAAAAAGGCTCTTGTCAAATGAAGCATAGAAATGTTTAAGAAATTCAACCGTGGATCCAGCAATTTTAAAACATGGACGATTTGGAAAAGATTATATTTGGATTCCCCCCCCCCCCCAAGTGTACAAGATCACAAGGAAATATTAAAAACAATAACTAAAACAAAGTCACTAAAAAATTTAATTTGTTCCCTAATATGCTATTTATTTCTTTGTACACAAATTTCATATCTATTATTAGCATTTTTAATAAAGGTTTAGGAAAATTTTTCTCAGAAATTTATAAGAACAAACTGGAAAATTAATAATTAGTAACTATCTTCTTTTATGTTTCTGTTGGAAATATAATCCCATTTTTAATTCGATGTCCATAAAATTCAACATTTTTCTTAATACTTACAATTAGATATTTTTGAAAGTTATTCGACTTGCGGATGTTTACTGCTGACAGGAAATAGTCCATATAAGGTTCCGTTCTCTAAATTAAGGTTTAGATGATAATAAGGATTTTTTTCTATATAAGAATTTAATATTTTATTATTTATTAGTTATGTGTTATTACAAATAAAGTACATTTTTTTTATTATATAGTTAAATTGAAGCTGAAATTTTTTTAGAAGAAAATATTAAAATGTGAAAAATATATATTTTTGTGATAAGAACAATATATTTAGTAATTAATTTTAAGTCATTTTCAAGATAAATACATAGGTATTTTATATTTATGCGTTTTCTTTGGTCCCTTGTAACATATGCATTATTGATCAATTAAATTAATTATATATATATATATATATATATATATATATATATTCATTTCATTTGATTCAAATTTATGCTAATGTTACAATACCATTATCTTTAAGCTTTTGGAATCACAGTTTAATATTTAAGATTTAATATTAATTTATGAGATTTTTTCCTCAAATTTAAAAGTAGAAAAGTCAAAACTATATTATTATACATAAAAACTTAATTAAATATTAATGAAAAATTAACTGGTTTATAATTATTTAAAAATGCTAATTGTTAAATTTTGAATTTTTTAAAACACGTAATTTTGTTGACTTAGATTATAATCATGTTCTCAAATATCAAATAATAAATTTATAAAATATAGAAAATTTGTATAATTAACTTATTTAAATAAAATGGAAATTACAAAAAAATTAAAAACGAAATCTTATTTTGAAAATAAATTTTATTTTAAATTGAAAAATTTTTTTATCATCAAAATTAATATAATCAACACTGGATGTTATTTAAAGAACAAGATTAATCAATTTTGGTTTTAAACATTTTTAACATAAGTTAAAATAATATATATCTATATATATATATATTTAATTAACATATAATAAAAATATTTATATAATTTATTTAAATTTTTCCTATATTTTATCAAATAATATAAGAAGCGCATTTAATGTTTCGAGCAAAATTATTTGTATGTATTAAATTTCTTTTTCTTTTAATTTTAATATAAAATTATCAATACTGTATATCAAATATATCAGGTCTCAATATTATTGAGTTTGTCTTTCGGATTTAAAATAGGATTGTAATCTATATATACCTCTAGTATAATTAATCAATATAATTAGTGATATTATATATTTTTGACTTATAAAATAATATTTTTAATCTAATCTAGAATTCAGACTTTAAGATAAGAACAAACTTATTAATAATTTTAAATTGATTAAAAAAAATAAAGTTTTTTTTAAATCTTTACACAAATTTATGTAATGCCGTTATCTAGTGACTCTGTATTAACATTGTTGGCAGTATTTTGGTTCGATAAAAAGAGATTAGTTTTTGAAAAAATTGACTTTTAAAAATATATCAAATTGATTATGAAAATGATTACATCATTTTTTATTTATATATTATTTAGCTTACTTATTTCTTTCAAAATTAAAATTAAAAATAAATATTTATTCGTAAATACACACTTTATACGCTTCTTATTAAAAATATTATTAGTTATCACAAATACTTTTTTTTCCAAAGAAATACTAGAATTAGAATATATGAAAAGACGTAATATCTACATCACATCGATTATGAAAATTATCAAACTATAGGGTTTATACAATGCACACGGAGATTTATGTAAAGATATTTCTATGAAGTCATTTATTATTTTAGGAGGATAGTTTAAGGATATTATTATAAATATTAATTGGCAGTAAGTTTTGCAAATCTTTATCTCAAGGCAACTTTAGAATTATAGTATCAGCAATTTTTTGTTCAAAATTGAATTTTTTCAGGTAAAAATTTAAAACGTTCTTTATATTTCGAGTAAACATGAAAGCTCAAAAATTTTTTTAAATATCAGTTGTTTCCTTAAAATATCTATATTAAATTAAAACTTAATCTAAAAACTAGTTATTATATTCATTTTCTTTTTAGTATATGTAAATCTTTTTAACAAATATTTTATATTTCTAAAAATTTTATTCCATATTTAGAATTATCTTTTTTCAACGCAAAATTGTGAAAATATTTTAATATAATTTTAATAACTATTAACCATTTTTTTCCAATTATCAACCATTTATCACCAATTATAATTTGAATAGTGAATTTTCTACAATTTTGAATCCAATTTTTTTCTAATCAATATTTGTATACGTCTTGATTTTTTGAAGGATTACATTTAAATAACGAATTCCTTCTCTCTCCATTTATATATATATATATATTAGTTTTACTATTAGGCCACAAACATATGGTCTGTTCTAAAATTACTTATAAATTTCCTCAATTTCATAAAAGGAATCATTATATATATATATACTTCTATTTCAGTTTTAGTTTTCAGTCAATTAAATTTTTAGTTGAAAGTCTGATATTATTATTTTTTCTTTTATAGTTATTGTTTTAATTTTTCAAACATGTTTATTAAGATTAACTAAATGTTATGTTTAATTTAAATTATTTTAATAAAAAAAATTGTTTTTTCTCTGGTTAATTAACTTATATTTTGCGATTAGTTTCGTTGCTTATTTTATAGAGATTAATTAAATAATTCGAATTAAAAAATTTTCATATAATTAGCTTAAGAAATTATTTTGATTTATTAAGAAATAATTTTTTCCCCTAATTTCGTCTTTTAATAGTGTAAAATATTTAAATTTAACTTAAAATAAATATATAAGTATAAAATATAAATAAAAATATAATCTTTTAACATTTAATATGTAGAACCCGTTCGAGATCAAGACAGTGAAGAACAGCTGCACCAACGGAGCTTCTTCTCATTAACATAGCACCAACCAGCACCCAACGATTGGTAGTTGGTTCATATCGCTCAATATTGTTAAGAGATGAGCTACCATCATTGCCACCAATAGAATATAAATAAGTATCTATAGAAACTACTTCATGAGTTGACCTAAAAAAAAATTGAAAAATTAATCCTTTAAACTTTTAAGCCAAAAATTAAATTTTATATTATATACACCCTCCATTCCAAAAGAAACCGAACTTTTTAAAAAAACAAAAAACCAATGTACATTTTGGAACAAATCATTTTTATTAATCAATGTATTCCCCTTCTGCATCGATGCACAAATTTGCACGCTCCAACAAGTTGTCAAACGACTTCTCCATGTCCTTTATTGGAATGGTCTTTAGGACGTCGGTCGTCGCCTTCTCAATGGCTTCTATCGATGCGTGCCACTTTCCTTTCATTGCCAAATGCAGTTTAGGGAACAGATAGAAGTGCCAGATCTGGTGAATAGGGCGAATGATGCAAAGAAATAACTTGATTTTTGACCAAAAATTCAGTTAGTAGTAGCGAACGATGTGATGGTGCATTATCGTGTGGGACGGCCTGATCTTTTGTCATCATCCAGCGTCTCTCTACCCGATTTGAATCGCCCGAGCCACTCGTAAATTTGAATACGGAATAGACAATCATCACCATATGCATTTTGTAGCATTTGGTGCATTTCAGTAAAAGTTTTACCAAGTTTAGAACAAAAATCAATTCCAGCTCTTTGTTTGAAACTCATTTTCCGACCGATGTACAAAACGCACTGACATTTGAAACGCAATAACTTTTGTTGTATGCATCCAAATGTCATGAAATTTATACCAGTTGTCAATGAGGGACTGAGCCATCTACGGGTAAAATATTACAACAGATGGTATTAGTGGTACTATTTTTTTTAAAAAGTTCGGTTTCTTTTGGAATGGAGGGTGTATTATAAATATTAAATTATAAAATATATTATATATTATAAATATTAAATTACAAAATATATTATATATTTTATAATAATAAATTAATTTATATAGGGTGGATTAATAAGTTACCATGAAAATTATTTATTAAAATAATAATAATAGATAATTAATTATGTATCTCTTTCAATAAACCCATTTTCATTTAAGATCGAAGGTAAAAATACTTGAAAATTTATAAAAAGATACCTTCTACAGTTCATTGAAGCAATCGGTTCCCATGTGTGAGATCTTGGATTAAATCTCTCTCCGCTAGACATACACATAGTGCCATCATTTCCCCCAACACAATATACAAAGCCGTTTAGTGCAGCCACACCACAACTGCTTCTTCTTGATGTCATTGCAGGTAAGGCTTCCCATTGTCCTGTTCGAGGATCAAGTCGCTCCACACTTGACTGATAATTACATGAGTCAAAACCGCCAAGTGCATATATACAATTATCTGTAAAATTATATTATTCATTTAATACTTTTACCAAAGTATCTCTTACATTAATATTTTTCAATGTATATTTTTCTATTTTTATAAACAATTCATATTTAAAACTTTTATAATTTGAAGTTTGAATCTATAAAAAATAATCTTGAATAAAAATAAATTATTTTAATTATGTAAATGAAAATAAAATATTTCTTGAAACCAATTCAAATTATTCAAAAATTGTATCTATGAACAATTCCGAAAAATAGGGAAACGAATTTAACAGATTGAACCAAGCATTGATATATTTATTAAAGTGAATGAATATGATTGCATAAATAACAGGTGAATTCACTGTTTCAAATGAAAAAAATTTAATCTTTTTAATATCTAAAAAAATTCTTATATTATTTTATCGAAATAAAATGAATATAAATTGAACATTTTCAGAGATGTTATTATTAATGAGAAGGATGCAATTGATGCTGAAAAAAAACTCCAATTTGACAAACAGTGTAGCATTGGAAAATGAGATATTCAATAAAATAACAAACATTCAGAGACCCAACCAATTATAAGGTAAGAATCCTGGCTAAAATTTATCAAGGGTATATTAATATTATCCTAAATATTTCACGCCACACTAATGTTTGGTATATACATGTGATCTCTCTCTCTAAGCTTTAAATATAATAGAATAAAGATTTTTTAATGATGTAGTACAAAATTTAAAATTTAATTTATTATGTGCATCAAAATTAGAATTTAAATTTATTTTTAATAATATTTATATTTTTGATATGAAATTTTGTTTATATAATATAGTAAAATATTTCAACGAGTAGCTACGGTTAAAGTATTAAATTTAAATAATTTAAATCGGTTATTATTCATTTATTATTTCAATTTTGATTCTGAGAATCAATTATATATTGTTCTTTAACAAAAGTTAAAATTCCATCCCATTATTATTAGTATGTGACAAGGATGGTAAAAATATTTTTAAATTTATATTGATTTACCAAGCGCTGCTAAACGACAATAACGTCGACGTGTATTCATAGCAGGGCAGGAAGTCCATATTCCAGCAAGAGGGTCAAATCTCTCCACAGAACCCAAGCAAGAGCTTCCATCGTATCCACCGCAAGCGTAAACCAAACCAGCCATACTAGAGACACCTATTATCAAAGATTATTAAACCAAAATAAAATCTATCTTTTTATAAAATTAAATTATAAAATTTTCGAACCTAAACAACTGCGTTTCGTGCCCATTGGAGTAATTGGAGTCCACGAGTTGATCTGAGGGTCATACCGTTCACCAGATGCTAAATCTGCGACTCCATCATAACTAAATAGAAAAAAAATATTTTTTATATAATAATATCTTTTCATAAAACAAAAATCTTAATTTCTTGAACTTATTTGTTTTTCTGATATTTCAAATTTAAAAAATTTATAAATTTTGATTGTTGTAAATCTATAGGTAGGTGGTACCTTTTCATTTTCTATTTAGTAATAATTAATTTCTGGGAAAGATGATTTAGCAATTCCATTTGAGTAGGCACCTATCACCTATTTATTTATCTATTGTTATATTAAGTTTAAACTTATTTATGTAAAATGTTATCTATTGACTATATTTATATTAGAAGTATATACAAATAAGTTTCCGCCGATTGGCAAAAGATGACTCCACTCTCAACTTATGTTCAAATTGTTAGATCTAGCTTTTTATTTCTAATAATAATCTTAAAAGCATGAACAGTATCCCTTAATTTATTCCATGTGAAAATGTTAAGTTTTGTGCCGAATAAGCATCATTTATGATAACATTTTATATATTTCTTTAATTTGAAAAAAAAAATTTAACAGGGAGCATCAATTGCATGTAAAAGAATATGGTGAGACTGCTTTAAGTGAGAGAAAGTGCGAGTAATTTTAAAAGTTTAAAACAGGTGTTTGATTTGGAAGGCAAAGAAAACAATGGAAAACTGTGTATGGAAACTCCTAAATGAAAGCATTAAGTTTGTTCTTGAGACCTATCCGTCAAAGGTTTACATTACGCGGTTTTATATTAAACGATTGTCGAAGGAATCACTGTATTTTCTGTTCACTTACACAAATATTGTATAGCGCACAATCTCTTTTCAGAATTTTTCGGTTATCAAATCTAAATTGTTTTAATTTTTAGGAAACCTGAATGATATTTTGGCTTGCGAAAATTCTATTGTTTTTTAATCAAATTAATGGATCAGAAATACGGATGAGATTGGATACCATCTGAAAATAACTAGCATTAATGAAGAATTATAGAGTTAAAAATTTAAATTTTTTATATAACAATTATATAGAAATCCTTGAAAAATATCTTATCAATATAATAATAATAATGCCTCTTCATGGGAGAGCCACTTATGCCTTTTGATATGACCTTTTAATAAAATATAATTTAATATAATAATAATAATAATATAATTTAATATTCAATTCTCAAAAAACATGAGAGTATTTTTATTCATTATAAAACAAACATTATTACAGAGAATATTTAGAATTTTTATCAATTATAAGATTATTAACGAATCGTTTAATATTTTTCAGTATCCTTTCCTTTCGTCTCATGTATATCACAAAGAAAATATATAAAAGAGATAATAGTTTTTATTATTACCCTCCGATAACGTAGAGGTATCGGTCGAGGCCTTCCACGCCTGCTCGGCTTCTCTTCCCTAACATTGGTGCAGTGGCGAACCATTTGTCGAGTTCTGGATCGTAGCATTCGCACTCGCTGTGGATGGCGAAGAGACTTCCTCCTCCTGAACACAGGCCACGACATCTCACTGTGTCACGCACCATTATCCCATTACTAATATATAGATCTAATATACTCTAATGTCCCAGCGCTAGAAGCAGTGTAGCAGGAAGAAATCATAAATAGAATTCTAAGCGTGTTCGAACAATAGTCATTTCATTATAAAGCAGTGTTTATTATATTTTCGAAAAAGATATTAAAAAGAAAAATATAAAGCACCTTAAAAAATTTAATAAAATTATAAAACAGGGGTGAGCAACCTTTTTAACCCACGGGCCAATTTAAATTTTCAAATTTTGTGGCGGGCCGCACTTACTAATAATTTACAAAGCTTTATATATATATATATACTAATAAACATTATAATATTGTTTATAAATAATCGAGACGAATAATAAAATTCTATTTTAGAAATGCTCGGCGGGCCGCAGAAAAATCTTTAAAGGGCCGCATGCGGCCCGCGGGCCGCGGGTTGCTCATCCCTGTTATAAAATATAATTTCATTCTTATTTATAGCAAATTAGTATTAAAGTATTTCATAATTGATATTTTCAAATTGTTTTTTTTTAAATAAAATATTTATTTATAAATAATTATCTTATTATGAACTATAGAATTATTGTTCTATTAAATACTTTCTTTATCAATTATTATAAAGAAATTTCATAACTTATGTTCTTTTGTACTCGAGATAATTTCTGAATAAATCTGGATTTATTCTTGCCATTAGCTATTATTCAAATCAATTTTAATTTTAACAATATATAGTATGTAAAATTTAAATGAGAATATTATGTTATAATTAATTTTAATTTACCATTTATATATAAAACGATGAAAGATTTAATTAATATAAATATAATTTAAAGTATATTTTTATTAAAAACCATTTTTTTTAACCTTTTTAGATGATCGTCTCTCTATCTGCATGCCATTCACTGTTTCAAGTGGTTTTAATAATATATAAAAAGCTTGAATGAGAAAAATAAAAAATATAATTAAAAATAATTAAATTTAAATTTAATTATTTTCTCGAATTACTATGAAACAATTTTATTAAAAATTTATAATTATTTTAATTAACTTTAACTTTTAATTTTTATAAAAAAATCTATATTTTAATGGGTTATTACCAACCGGATACAAATACTTTTATATAGTTAAATACTTGATATAAATATATTCACTCATGATTTATTTTAACTATTTAAAATAATATAAACACTAAGATTTATATATATATACTAGCTGCCCCGAGCGCCTTCGGCGCTCTCCGCACCTAGACGGGGGCTCCGCCCCCTGTACCCCCCCGAGTAAAAGGTTTTCATCCATTTTGTTTCAATCAGTATATTACATAAAACATTCATTTCTTTTTGTGTTCTTATTTAAAATACATTTTAATTTAATCACTAAATTAATTATATATATTATTATTGTATATGTTATATCTATCTATCTATGTGACTCTAAGGAACTCGAAAGTTCTAGGCCGCAGTAACCACATTTCTCCAAGTGTCCCTATCCTGAGCCCTTGTCCCATCTCTCTTACGTCCCTTCCTACACGTCCTTGGTCTTCCAAGCGGACGTTTTCCAATCCAAAATCTTTTTCCTCTCCCATTCTAGCCGCGTCCCGTGCCTAACCCTAACTATTTCTGAAGATGCATAGAGGTCATGCAATTCCTCGATGTGCAGTCTCCGCCATTCCCCGGTGACCTCATCTTTCTTTGGCCAATAAATGCTGGAAAGAATACTCTGGATCTACTCTCATCTCCCAGGGTCATAGACCTTGCGTCCCACCCATATAATACAACAGGCAAAATAATTGGTTTATATATTTTAATTTTGATTCCTTTTGATAATAATTTTGATGAGATAAGCCTCTTTACTGCATGATAACAGGCGTTTCCCGATTACAACTTCGATTTAAATATATATATTCTTCTCAAATATTATTATCCTTCGTGATTACATTAAATTTTTCTACATATTCAAATTCTACATTTTGTATATAGATTTTGTTACTAAATATTTTTTCTTATCACCATTAATTTCAATCTGAATTAGAAGAAAATTATAAATTACCTCCTCTTCCAGCCCATTTACCTATCCAGGCATCTTAATTTCTTAACACTCCGTTTTTTTAAATTTAAAATAAAAGGAGATAAATAGTTTTAAATTATATTCGAATGGTCTATTATATTCTATATATCAGTATTTTTTTCTGAATTTAATACCAACTTGATTTTCAAAATGTTCCATTCGTTATCCATATGATTGATTACATGTGTTAAAATTTAAAAAAATTCAAATATTCTAATTTTTAAATTTAAATACAATTGAATATTATTTTTTATTAATATCATATCAAAAAAGAGAATTTATTAAAAATTAAAAATAAAAAAAGAAGCCTATTAATAAAAAAATATAATAGAATACAATAATTTTGATTTAAAACAAATTTTAATTTTAAAAAAAAATACTCAATATAAAAAAGACATAAATTTAAAACATCTCGTTTATATCATTTGTCTAAAAAACATATTTTAATTAACCAAGAAATCATTTTTGCACTTAAAATATATTTGTAATTAATAATTGAAACAAAAACAAAAATAATAAAATTTTGTCATTTTAATTGAAGTTTTGAAATTATTTTTGTATTGATAAAAGTTTAAAAATAATATATTCAGTTTTTTTAAGCTTTCACTTTCAAATAGAAAAGAAGAAATATTCAATTATATAGAAAGAATAAATAAAAATTAAGATAAATATGATCTAAATATTTTATTAAATAAATTTAAATGAGAACTTTTAGAATAAATTATTTAATTTAATTGATATTTAAATATTAGAATTTAAAATAAAAAGTGAAATATTATAATAATTTTTAAATTCTGAGCAATATGCAGACAAAAACCTTTTTTTTATATATAGATAGTCGAGCTGGGGATGGCAATATGGGTTTTTCCAAAAAGAGAAAGTTACCTCCCCCCCCCCCCCGAGGCCCTAGTAGGGATTAATTTAATTATTTATTATATTTCAAAGGAATATTTTAATATCATTTTAAATGAATGAATGAAAATTCAAATTTTATATAGTTTACATAATTATTAATTTAATAAAATAAAATTTAATATTATAATTTAATAAAATAAAATTTAATAATAAAATTTAATTTAATAAAATATTAAAATAATAAAAATTAATAAATTTTTAAAAAAAATATATCATACTTAAAGAAAAAAATGTGCCTTTGCAAGTTTCGAACTCAGGGTGCAAAGTCATAAGAAGACGCGCTAGCTCGCTCGGCCAGGAACCGCTTTTGTTTGCAAGTCTTCTATTAGAATTTATATACATGTCAAATTATCGCCACCAGCGCCTCTATGAGCTAGTATGGTAACTAAACTATTTTTAATTAATTAGCATTTCCTGGACACACCTTACCAATTAGCGGTTTTCTAAAGGAAGTCTGACATGCCCTGAGACCTACTGAATATACATAAAAAATTTCATAAGAATCGGTCAAGCCGTTTCGGAGGAGTATGATTTCAAAGTTTTGTGACACGAGAATTTTATATATAAGATATATATTTCTGACTAATGATGAGAGCTAAGCTAGTTAGTCTCTTGACTAACCATTCTTTATCATAAATAAATATGAAATTTATTATTTATTTAATAAATAACAATATGTATAATTTCTCAATATTTGATCAATTTTGTTCACCGTAATTCGTGTAATAAAAAATAATTAAATTATGTCTATTTAATAATAAAAATAAGTAAGCATGCATTTTCAAGCTTAACAATTTTTGTTCAATTGATATTTGGTTGATTTTCATATTCTTCTCACCAATGGCAAATATGTAAGGTCGTAAACCAGAAGGGCGTCTAGGTTCTGTTCGTTGAGTGGCTAATGCTGCCCGGTCCTCTTGGGCAAGATGATAACGCATTGCTTCTAAAAGTAGTTCTTTACATTCACCACCTCTCATCAAAGCTTCTCTATCAACGTGAGACATTAAGAAATCTCTTCTAGTTAAAGGAAGACGTACATGTCGTAATAACTAAAAGAAAAGATCCAAATATGTATTAAATATTTATAATTTATAATTAAAGGAATACATATTAAGCAATAATAAATATGAAAACTCTCATTAAAATATTCTATTTCATTATTAATTTTCTTTAATAAACTTACGCGATAGGCATCTTTTTCCCGTTTGGGCAAGTCATGTTTTAGCCAACTTATTACGGCTGAAAAAACTTGTTCTTCACTACTAATGTTTAATTGAGAATTGGATACCAATTCTTCTACCTAAAAAAATAAATAAATTAAAAAAACAATTATTAAGAAATTATTTAAAAATATTTTTGAAATGATTAATTAAAAAATCATTTGGCAAAAACTATATTAATATATTTATAGAATAAAAATTATTACTCTCAATAGTTTTGTAAGATTAGTAGTTCTCAAACCAATAATGTCATATTTCAGATAAAAAATTCGCTTTTATTTTAATAAAAAGTTTGTAATTTAATTTGTTTTAAATTGAATTGAATTAATGGTCAAATATCAGGCAATTCTTTGATATTAAAATAAATTAAAATGAAAAGTACTATAAAAAAAAGGCTTTGAAATAGAATTTTTCTTTTTTCTATTTCTTAAAACTATAATATAAATTAAAACAAATAGTTCAGTTTAAATAAATAAATAAGAAAAAACATTTATAATGAATTTATCTGATGGTATTTTCTATCAGATAATGATTTTGCATTTAATATTGTAGCACGCAATGTCTAGCCGTTATTCATAGAAAAGGGTGATTCTTTCAAGGGGCAGTAACCTTGGAATTGGTCACTGACCTGGTAATGAAAAATAAAGGTATAATGAAAATAAACTTGAAATTATAAATTTCAAATTTTTTAAAAACAAATATAATGATAGTTATATTTTTTAAAGAGAGAAAATTTGTAAATTACAAAAATTTGAAAATGAATATCTCTCTATGTTCTTAAATATACAGCAAAGATAGTTTATTATCAATTTGAAAAAAATAAATTAAATAAGATTAATTAAATTAAGAAATAAACTTTAAAATATATTATACTTAAAAATGTAAAACTATTGATTTAATCAAATTTTTATAAATACAATATTTATATTTATCTCCATTTTACATTTTTATTTTATTTATTTTATAATAAATTATTTACCTCACTGCAAGGCAATAACAAAAATTCTTCTGTTGCTACAACTTGTTGAAAATTTTGTAATGCAAAAATATGACTTCTTTTATGCAATTCTTTACAAGAATGAGCATCTGAAATTAAGGAAAAACAATTAATTTTTTTTAAATGCTTATGATTAAAATTTCTTAATCATTATATCAACATTTAAACATTATATTTAATTTTAATTTAATTTTAATATTATATTTAAAAAATACTTTCTTTACAAAATTATTGGTATTTTAAAAAATATTTTAAAAAAATAAAAATAATAAATTAAAATTTTTACATATTATCAAATAATATAAAACTTTTATTTATAGATGAAAACATTTATTTATTGATTATAACTGAGAAATAATTAATATTACCTGCAAAACTTCGAATTCCTAGACAATTAGCCGGATGAAGTTGATGCATTAAAAATTTACAACAAGCCTCACGAACAGAATTAATTTGTAATATACTTGATGCTGGCAATAAAACCTGAAAGAGCTTTTTTTATTAATAATATATTTCTTTTGTGCTATAAACCAGTATATCTCAATAGATGAGTTTATTTAATTCTTAAAATGAGTAAAAAAAATTTAAAAATAATTAAAAAAGAAACAAAATGACCTCATTAGAAAATAAATATCTAATAAAAATAGAATATTTCTTTCTTTCAATTTAATATTTTGTTAATTAATATTCACGTTATAAATATTGTTTTTATTTTAGAAATTCTTCTTTATATTCTTACAACTGTTACACTGTGTTACACTCAGAAATTGGAAATTGAAAATTTGTAAAGTTAATATAGGAATAATAATTAATTTCATTTTCTTATATTAATGATTAATTTATTTTTACTTTCCCGCATACTTCGTATAAGGGAAGTATTGGAATCGTCAAAAATTTCGACTTCGAGATTTCGATAGATCTTGACGTTTTAGACCTCCCTAAGTCGGAAAATACCATTTTTCGAATTATGTCTGTGTGTGTGTATGTATGTATGTATGTATGTATGTATGTATGTATGTATGTATGTATGTATGTATGTATGTAATGTCTGTAAGCAAATTTACTCAAAAACTAATCAAGCTAGGACTTCGAAATTTGGTACACCGATATTATTCACAGTTTGTAGATTTCTATCAAAATTTCGTCAAAATCGGTTAACCGGAAGTGGTACTTTACCTACAATGGTTGCGTTTACCTTTCAAGTAAAGTACCAGTTTGCTTCGAGATATTTGCTTCATATTTTGTATATAGATTTAAAAATATGAAAAAAATTGAGATACCAAATTTCATCATGATCTGACTACCGGAAGTGACATTTTACCTATACAAGTAGCGTTTCTTTTTTACCGAGCGACGATAGTAAGGGAAGTATTGTTTTCACACCAAATTTCACCTATGGATATTTTTAGGTACATATCTCCACGAATCATGCATTTTCTTAACAGAAAAAAGTATTTTTAGCATGATGTCTGTCCGTCCATCCGTATAGATGTGTACAGCCTGAACGGCTCAACGGATTTTGATGAAATTTGGTATATTTACTTAATACATCAGTAGGATGAATTGATCAACTTTTGGTGCAAATCCGGAAACCGGAAGTGCTAGTATTGCCGATCGAAGAGAGGAAGTGAAGGGTTATTTTCATATCAAATTTCACGTGAAGACATATCTCCACGTGTTATGCACTTTGTATTGGTTTTATCCTCGAGAAAAATCATCTTCATTAGTTTTTTCTTAATTTAAAATTATATGACGTCACCCACCACTTCATGACCTCACAGCCAGCCCTTATATATTATAAATAAAATTAAAAATTAAAAATATTTATATTATATCCATATATCTTTTTTTTACATTTAAAATATCAGTTAACCGGAAGTAGCACTTTATTCTATATATATATATATATATATATAAATGTTACCAAATATCAAATTTGACACCAATAAACTAATACGAACTGGCTCCTTATCAATACCAAGTTTACACATTCTAAATATTCATTCACAACTCTTTATACCTATTTATATGCGGGAAAGTCTAGGGGAGGACACTCCCGCTTATTTTCTTATGTATTGTTAAAATTAATGAAAAATTTATTTTAAAAGATTTTGTTTATTTTTTTTTCATTTATAAAATAAATGTAAAAATTAATTATATATTGGGTTATTTCATTCAAATAAAAAGTAATTTTACTTATTAGGGAAAATCAATTATTAAAAAATATTATTTAGCCACACTGAGAAATATCGATATTAGGTATTTTATCACTTACCTGAACATTATCTTCACTTATAATTAGTTCACCGGTGTAAAGATAATCAATTAATTGTACAAGTGCTCCCGGATCTACAGAATGTAATGTTACTTCTTCCTGTTCTTTTTCAGCCAGATCATCTAATTATGCAGTTAAAATATAGTATAAATTATTATTAGTGATTTCTATTTATAAATGAAGGAATAGTTTTAAAAATAAAATAAAATTTAAATATAATTTAACTATTGTAAAAGATATACTTGTATTTAATAAAACTTTATAGATACAATTATAATATTATATTATTTTTTAAAAATAGTTTCATAATGCTATTATTGAATGGGTTATTAGTATAATTAATTTACGAATTTAAATATGTATTATTTATTTTAACTTAAAAAACAAATAAATAAATATTAATCATTGGCAGCACTATTAAGGATGAACTTAGTGATATTACGGGAAGGAGATGAATATATCATAATTAATATATCTATATGTATGAAGCGTTATACTCATAAATGAGCCTTATTCATCATTAAATAGTGGTTCCATTGATTATAGTTATATAATAAAGCAAAGAAACTAATAAATGCTAATTACTAAAATTAATAGAATATATCTATGTTTAATTTAAAACACAAAATTAAAGTTAAAAAAATAAACATTATTTGGCAAATAAAAAAAAAATTAGCATAAGTAATTCAACTATAATGTTGATAAATAAATAAATAGTAAATAATTATGAAATATTTAACTAATATACACAAAAGCAAAAAGTATATATATGTTATATATATATATTATTTATATAAAATAATACTGCAAATAAATTAACAGGCATACCATTGAACATTGCATGAAAATATGGACTGACAGAGGCAAGAACCACCCGGTGAGCAGGAATAGTTTCAGATCCAGCTCGAAGGACCACATCACACAACTAAGTAGTCATAAAACAAATATTTTCATTTGTTAAAAATATTTGAAACAATTTTTTTCTATTAAATAAAAGTACAAATTTTGTATTCAATAACATAACAATCAAATTGATTATTCTTTCCATTTCTAACATTATTTTTATGTTTTACATTTAAAAATAAAATATAAAATTATAAATTATTTTTAATAAAAAATTCAAAATATTAAAAAATACAAAATTGCTTAAATAATAAATTATTTGTAAAGATTTTATAAAACAAAATAATTTATTTTCTTAAAATTTCTTAAATGGAATTTTGTTTTTTTTTATGTGTCTGATCCAATCACTTCAGATTTTGCAATAAAATCCGGTAAGTTGTTATTTTCCAGGTTCAAGAAACCCAAAAGTTAATTTCTGTTGACATTTTGTCTGGACAAAGTGGCGTCGCGACACGATTCAGCTGTCAAAGGTCGTAACATTTCTTTATTAAAGGGGAAAAAGGCTTGGCCCAAAATCCGCTTAATTAAATTTAGACACTTTCATTTTCTAAATATTGGAAATATTATCTATCATTATGTATATATTTTATGGTATGTCTGAAATTATACGTCGTTTAATATTTATTTACCAATTTTTATATCTCTAATTTTTTTAATATTAACGAAATTGTTTAATAAATCTTCCTTAATAAAATCAAGTCCTATTATTATTTAATCACCACTGATTTGTCGATATAAAATTGATATAAAGCGTTATATATAATTATACAATTATTATTAAATAAAATTATAGGATAATTTCTTAAAGAGATCGTATTCCTTGATAGCTGGGTGTTTATTTCAAAGCGTGTTGTTTATGCAATCCGATCAATTTAAAGTATCTTAGCAATCCCTTTTTCCGAGAAATATTCATTTTTTTGTTATAAAGTGATATGTATTAAATGTAAATTTGTGTATGTGTGTGTGTGCCTACTTAATTAAATCCATAATTATTGTTTGAAATATTTAAAATTAACCGGGGGTTGCATTTTTATAATAATAATAATAATAGTAATAAAAATAACGATATTGCAAAGTTCTATATATAATAGAATTCTCTTTTTTTATTTATAATGATTAACTGACTTTATTTTTTATGTTAATAAATAATAAAGCGTCTATTATCTATTCTATTTTCTAATTAGTCTAAAATTCTATTAAAGTCTTTTAGAATTTTATTGAAAATGAAATAATAAATAAATAATTTACCTGGGAATTTTGGCGCATTGCATTTATGGCTTGTAGAGAAGATACACAATGTTCAGTACTTTGAAGGCGTAAATTGACTTTAAGGGAATCTGAATCTGGACTACCCAAAGGTGGTGTTGTTCCTTTAGGTGGTGTTGTGTTGAGTGAATTATGTACTTCAGCCATGCTACTAACTGTAGAACCCTTTCCTCCTAAGCGAGCAACTAAACTCATTCTTGACGTCCTGGAAAGACCTAAATAGATAATATTTAATTTAATTTTGTTTATTAATTTTTAATTAAACAATTTATTAATAGTTATTTAATCGAATACAATAATATTAATATAGTCATAAGTTAGAGGAAAAGTTAAAAACTATACATATGTTAAGTAAAGGTCTAATTATAATTAAAAAATAATATAATATAAATAAATAAAATTCAATAAATTGACTTAGATCTCATTAAAAAATAAATAGATATAGATATATACGAGTATTTAAATTAAAACATATAATTATAAAGATTTAATACTCGAAAGCAAAGATGACTCTGTTACAATATCACAATGTCAAGATTTATCACTTCATATGAAGATATGAACAGTGGTATAAAAATAACAGGCCATTTAAAAACAATAGAATGTATAAAAACTTTTTTTTTTGCAAAATTCCATTTTAAAAACATATGTGCCTCAGAGGCAACGCGAGCAATCTTATATTAGGTTGTTACGAAAGTTCTGTCCGTTTTTATGAGTCTACTTTAAACTTTAATATCTCAGTAAATACTTATTCAATTTAATAGAAATAAACGCCATTTGAATCAGAACACTTTTGCCAACATAACACAAGTCAATATAAAAATTGGATGCTCGGGATTCGATAATGTCGACGAAGGCCGTTTTTGCCTGGTCCTGATTGGCGAAGGTACTACCAGTGAGAAATTTGTCGAAGTGCTTGAAAACGTGGTGTGGTCGGCTGGCGAGAGGTCTGGGTAGTATGGAGGGTGAGGCAGAACTTCGATACTCAATTCGTTTAATTTTTGGACTGAGATTTGTTGTCATGGAGCAGGATCTGAGCTCTCCTGTTGACTTGACGCAATTTTCGATACGATTTCGTCACAATAGGACTCTGCTGTGATGGTTTGGCCCGGTTGCAGACACATTAAAACGGACAAAACTTTCGTAACAAACTAATAACTTTCCTATACCATTTTTATAGTACGATTTAATTTTTGCTTTAGAATTGGCCTCGGTTTAAGCGATTACTTCATTGAAACCAAATCTCTTTTCACCGACCATTCTCTTGACTTCTACAAACAGGGTAAGAGGCCAGATCTGGGGGGTACGGTGGACGGGAACCAATTCATAGTCCAATTCATGCAATTTCATTGTTTAGAAAATAACAAAAATTATTTCACTAAAAGTGCTGTATCCTTGAAACAAATCACCTAATCGCTGTAAAAGTTCGACACAAATCATTTGAAAGTTGGCTGATTTGAGATACCCACATTCCAGAATTCTGAGAGTAGCCCCATCTGTCTAACATCTACGAAATTAATGAATAGTCTATTATTCCAAACTTTTCATGAGCACTTTTCATAACAATATCAATGATTCTAAATAATTTGACTTATAATATAATTAACTATACAGAAAGTCACTACTGTATGTAAATGTCAACATAACAAAAATAATTTTATTCTCATAAGACTAATACAGATAAATGGTACAATTTGTATTGTTCTACAGAAAGCTCTTTATATAATTATACAAGTAGAATTAATAACTTTATCTAAAAGACAAATCATTTTAGCAATTGTTCTGGGATATTTTCTGAAATCAATGGAGAGGAAACATCATGTAAATAAGCAGGAAGTATTCGAAACGGAAGGGCATTGCCATTGGTATAGAATATGCTATTTTATTTAATATCATCGTACTTATTTTTGTTGCCTATTCTTTTCAAATGTTTACAAACTATCAAATAGTTGATGTTTAGGGCCGCCGCTATTTGACGGTTTTATTGCTCGTCTTACTCCAAAATTTAATAGACTTTTATTGTAACTGACGAGGTGGAAATTTTTGGAAACAAATCGAGCAATCTTTCATTGAGCCCTTCATTCACTCACCGGTTACTTCACAAATTCTTCTGTATGTTTTACAAGTATTTTTACCTTTTTTATAGTCAAACATCATTATTTTACTCATTTTCCATTCAAAATTACTTTTTACATTAACAATGAATGAATTAGAAAACTATATTAAAAAAATATAAATATAAAAGTTTTTTTATAAAATAATGTTTTTCTAATGGACTAAAAAGAATAAAATAATTTTTCTATAAGTCTGACAAAATTTATGGATCAATTGCTTCATATTCAACGAAAAACGTTGGGCGCATTTAGTTTTATTTATTTAAAAGAACAAACAAGTCAAATTTTTGGAATAATAAAAATTTTATTAAACACATAAACTGACAAATTTTTTTATCTTGCAATAAAATTGATAGGTTTACATATTATCAATCAAATCCAAAATGGTTGATTATATTAGAAGAAATAGTGTTACTTGTTAATGAAGTGTTTTAATGTGGTATGTATGTATATATATGAATTATAGCTCTATAAAGGAAGTTAAATGCTTAGAAATCAAATGAAAACTAAAAGCGCCCAACGTTTTTAGTTGAATATGAAGCAATTAATTCATAAACTTTGTTTTATTATTTTATTCTTTTTAGTCCATTGGAAAAACGTTATTTTATAAAAAAATTTTATATTTATATTATTTTATTCTTTTTATTGCAATTTTAATTTGATAAATTTATTTAATACTAGCTGCTCAGAGCGCCCTCGGCGCTCTTCACATCTAGACGGGGGCTCCGCCCCCTGTCCTCTCGAGTGATACATAGTATTTGGTTAAAAGTCTGTATGTAAAAGGTTTTCATCCATTTTGTTTCAATCAGTATCTTACATAAAACAATCATTTTTTTGTGTTCTTGTATATGTTCTATCTATCTATCTATCTACCTCTGGGCTCTGGCTCTACGTTACACGAAAGTTCTTGGCATCAACAACCACATTTCTCCAAGTGGCCCTATCCTGAGCTATAACCATCTAACTCCTACCCTTTCCCATCTTTCTCACGTCCCTTCCTACATTGTCCACCCACAGCATCCTTGGTCTTCCAAACGGACGTTTTCCAATCGATCTCTCAATCTCCCCACTAATATATTTTTCCTCTCCCATTCTAGCCACGTGCCCTGCCTATCGCAGCCTTCTCGATTTTATAACCCTAACTATTTCTGGAGATGCATAGAGATCATGCAATTCCTTGTTATGCAGTCTCCGTCATTCCCCAGTGTCCTCATCTTTCTTTGGACATAAATGCTGGGAAGAATCCTATTCTCAAATACTCTGAAGCTACTCTCATCTCCCTTGGTCATAGACCATACCTCACACCTATATAATTCAACAGGTAAAACAATTGTTTTATATATTTTAAAAGCTTTTTTTCTATAATATTATAATATATAGACACAAAAAGAAAATAATAAATTTATATATAAAAATTACCTATAACAGTTAAATGTTTATTGATTAATATACTGATGATTATTATTAAAACAATATCGTATTACTAGACAAGTATAGGAATTAGAATATATTCTCTTATCGGAAAATATTGCATTGAATATGACTATATGAGGAAAATGAAATAAGGAAGTTTTATTTATTCATACGATCTTATAGAATATTTTTTTATAAAAAATAATATATTTAATTTAATTACTTAGAATATTATATTTAATTTATATTAAATTTAATAGAATGTCAAATTTTATTTTATATTTGATTCTTTTTTTTTTTAAATAATTAGAAATCAAAAAAATTTGTTCGGCTCACCGATTCTGTTATTGATGGTTCATTGCACAATCAAAATAACTCATATACATAATGATTAAATATTATATAAAAATTAATTCAAATGAGTCTTTAATATAAAAAATAAATAGGAAATATATAGGGAAATATCAATATGATTTGTTTATATAATTAATTTTATCTCTAATATTTAGAATCTGTGCGAGTTCACTTTAGTATTTAATAGTTAAATTTTTGAAAATTTATTGTAAATAGAGGAAATTACATTTAACTAACTTGAGATTGAAAAATAAAAAAATGAATTATTTTGCTAAAAACGTAAAAATTGACTAATTAGACTTTTTAAAATTTTTCTCAAATTATTTTAATGTTAAACTACTATTTTTTATAACTCTAATTTTATGTTGTCGGACTCACATTATAATACTGTTAATGACCTCTCTATATTCTCTCTATGTAACTTTTTAATTGATTTTGAATGTTTACAAAACAAATGATAACATTTTTAAAAAATCTGTCCTTGTATGATGAAAATTTTTTTTATTTTTATTTATAAGTCGCAATAAAGATAATCTTCAGATTTTTAATTTTATTCTGTGTTTATTAATAATATTGATAATAAATATTCTTAATGAAAGGTGAAATTTTAACATCCATTTGAAGTTGGACAATTTTTATTATTGAAACTTATTCTTAAAAAATTAAAATAATTGTTTTATAGCTATGTTTAACATAATATTAATAATGAAATCATTAAATTTTTTACTTTTTTAACATAATATTAATAATGAAATCATTAAATTTTTTACATTTTTCTACTTTTTTTAAAATATCTCTAATGGATTTACTTAATTCTAAAATGTTTCAAACCATCTATAAATCATTATTAAAACACATTTAATGTATTTAATGTATGTATGTATTTTAATGTATTTTGCAATATGTTTAAAATTATTTTTGAATTTGAGAAGAGTTAAGTAAATGATAATTATATTATTTTGTAAGTATGATTCAAATTTGTCTTGAAGGCGGTAAAGATGCGGGAATTAATTATCAGAAACTTTCGAAATTCGGAATGGGTTAAAATAAGGTGACGCTGTATCATCAATTTTATTTAACTTTAAATAGGCGCCATTATATGTTTTACCTTTGCCCTCTTATGTCGCCATACAAGCAACATACATTATTTGGGATCAAATTTAGATAATATTCATTTAATTAAATTTATTTTCAATTAATTTAAATAATGTTTTCACAAGAAATATGATATACTTAAATAAAATATTTTGTATTAAATAATCGTATTCATTATCGTAGTATGACTAATTAATAAATTTAATAATAAATAAATAATTTAAATAATATATATTTTAATTTTAATTTAAATAATATATATCTTTTAGAAATTTTCGATATTTCATTACTTTTGTAGAGAACGTCACGCGATAAATACTCAAGTGTATGTCTAATTTATATTTGTGTTATAATTTGAAATTTTTTAAAATATAAAAATGCCCAAACGACATTTACAAAAAGAAATTATAAATGAATTGGAAAGTAGTGATGACGAATTTTATTTGGACTCGTATGGCCATGAAGAAATAAATTCCTCTAGTAATAGTGACAGGGAAAGTTTTGAAGAAGAGGAAATTGATATTAGCACAGATAGTGATATCGTAGTTGATAAAAAAAGAACAGTGCCTTTACCAACGAGTTCAAGCAGCAGTGATGAGAATACCACTAAAAGGACAGACAACTATGGGCCATGGGTGGACGTCACTCTTCAAGACAATGTGCCATATAGGATCGATTTTACTTCCGGCCAAAAAACTGAAGGCCCACAAATCCCAGATAACTGCACAAAACGTACAGATTTTTTTAAACTTTTTTTTTTTGATGAATTTATCGAAAAAATAGTAGAAGAGACAAATATTTATGCTCAAAATAAAATAGAAAAAAAGTCGAATTGGCAGTCGTGGGACTGGCCGACAGAAGTGAAAACTTGTGCGTAAGAAATTTGAAAGCAGACGGAATGCGCACCAGCTTCACGAGAAAAATGAAATTTATATACGTATATATATATATATATATAAAATTCATAATTATTTTTTTCAGCAAACTGATTATTATTACAAAAATATTAAAAATACGATGTGTATGAATATATATATATATGTCTGTCTGTCTGTGTGTGTGTCTGTCAAATACTCAAAAACTACCCGTCCGATTGCGATGAAACTTTCAGGGATTGTTGTGGGCGTCCCAGGGAAGGTTTTAGTGTAGTTAAATCCAAAATTACGTGGGTTGATGTTACCGTAGAAGAAATTACTGCATTTATTGGAGTTATCCTAAATATGGGCACAATTACTGTTAGTAATCTGCAAGAATATTGGTCCCAAAATTTCAACTCAAAAATTCCTTTCTTTGGTAGTATATTTAGAAGAGAAAGATTTATGCAAATATTTTGGATGCTTCACTTATATAAGAATAATCCAAATAACCAAAGTCTTAGAGCCCGAACACATAAAGTTAGCCATTATTTAGAATTTTTAAATAAAAAATTCAAAAAACATTTTGTTCCGTCAAGAGAAATCTCAGTTGATGAGTCAGTGGTGGGATTCAAAGGGAAAATATGTTTTCTGACATATAATCCAAATAAACCTACCAAGTGGGGAATAAGAATATATGTACTGCCAATACAGGGTATATATATTCAATTTTACCCTATTATGGAAGCTTGTCTTCAGAAGATTTACACGACCTGATCTTCTCACAAGTACAAGAATAGCACTAAAATTGTGCCAAGACTTATTGGATAGCAATCCTGGTAGTAAAGGATACCATATATATACGGATAGGTACTACACAAGCTTACCACTTGCACAAGAACTGCTAAAGCTAAATATATATACAACAGGAACTATACAAAATAATAGAATACCATATTCAATAAAAAAACCAAAGTTTTCTCAAAACAATACATTTGCCTGCAGATCAGAAAATTTGCTATTGTTGGTATGGAAAGATAAACGTGTCGTCACTATACTTAGCAGCTGGGACGTTTCAGGTACTCAACCAATAACTAGAAGAGTACGTGGAGGTAATATCCAAGTTATAGATAAGCCAATTGTAATTGTTAATTACAATAAATATATAGGAGGCGTAGATCGAGCCGACTCATATTCAGCGTCATATTGTTTTCCGAGAAAATCATTGAAATGGTGGCGGAAATTATTTTTTTGGGGACTTGAATTATGTAGTGTGAATGCATATTTACCATATAAAATAACTCAAAATCGCCAAAATAAACGACCAATGACGCATTTAAAGTTTGTTCGAGAAATAGTAGATGGACTGACAGCAAACTACCGAAAGGGATCAAAAATTGCAGGTAACCATCAGCGTCAGACAAGGAAGAACGACTAAACGGCAAATTGCATATTTTGCGTAAAAATGAAGTAAAGAAAAAGGACTGTTTAGTATATATGTTCTGACCGAAAAGTCAAAGGAGGAAGACATGAAACAAGATATATCTGCAATACATGTACTCTAAAACCAGGATTACATATTGGGGAATGTTTTGAACGATATCATACAATGCAAAACTATAAAATGTAATTTTTTTATACATAACTTGTACTATTTAAGACTTTTTATTTTTCATATCATTAAGGCTAGTAATAAAAAACATAATGAATCCTCATAATTTTATGTAGTACAGCATTATTTTAGCTTTTCATGTGTATCCTATGTGTTTCTTCCAATTTAGAAGTAAGTTTTATTTTTTTTTTTAATTTTGAAAAATCATAATGTATATACATATATTAACAGTTATATAGATTTTCATTTTTCAAAGGAGTGTAAGATGATTAAATATGTTTATTTTCATAATTTTTTCTACTAAACCGAAAAGTTAAATTGTAATATGTTCGCATGAAAATATTTTCCTTTTGATCGAATATGAAAAAAAAATTCCGAGTTGATGAGTAGTCTTATCGAATATATATACGAGTGCAAAGGGTTAAAATACAGTAGAACCTCGATAACTCAAATCTCGGTAACTTAAAAACCTCTATAACTTCAAAAAATAATATGTTCCCTTCCCATCAGAGTCCAAAACCACAATAACTTAAAATACGTAACCTTTATAACTTAAATAAGTAATCTCTGTATTGGCCCTCAGAAGCTGAAATCTTGAAGAAACAAGAATCAGGAGAAAGTCTTCAACGTAAAAGACGAAAAATTGCTGAATTCCCTAATTTAGAACAATATTTGTTTACGTGGTTCAAACAGTGTCGAAACAAAAACATCAGTACTGAAAGAAAAAGCTGAAGAGTTCGCTAATTCGCTGAAAATCAAAAATTTTAAAGCCAGCAATGGCTAATTAGAAGCAATAGAAAAATTAGAAGAATAGATTGGAAGAGATTCAAGATAAGTAGATATAATTGGAAAATAATGGTGTTTAAGTCAAGACAAAAACTTCTGATCAAAGGAGTCAGAGAATTCGCTTAATGAATATAATTATCTGTTATCCATCGTTAAATATCTAATAAATACATATTAAAAATTATTAATAAAAATATTAGTTATGTTTCTATTTTTTGTAAATGTATGATATAAGTTTACATACGTATATTTAATATAAGCGTATAATCTATAATCTATATATAGAGATTCGCTCAATTTATTATTTATTATTATAATCGTTGTAAAAATAAGATATTATATCTTTTTAGATTCTACTCTAAGTTTATCATTTTAGAAAATTCATGCTTTATGAAGAATCTGCAGTGGGATTTGGCTTTGAGGGGAAGTAGAAACATGAGTTGAATTTCAAATAAACCCTCAAAATTGCCTATTATAAAAGAAAATTATATTACAAAGAAAAATATATTTTTCGAATGTAAATCAAAGAGAGTATTTCAAATTTATTTGCAACCCCTCCTCCCAGAGCCGAGCCACTGAATTTAATTTGAGAGATGAAAATACAAAATATTTTTTACATTTATTGATTTGAAATGCTAGCTATGAAACTCAAAAAGTACATTAAAATTTTATTTTTTATTAAATTGATTGATTAGAGTAAATATTTCACTACTAGTATTTCAAAATTAAAGAATAGGAATGACAATTTGAAAGAGTAAGTCTGATAAAATTCCAATCCATCAATATCAGCATGAATTTCAATAGACTGTCGGTATTTATAAAAAATTCTTAAATAAAGGGTGGGAGAATATTTAAATCATAATATAAAATCAGTTTTTGTTGTATAATCGGTGTTTCTTGAACTAATTTTTCTTGACCTTTTAGAGGGCAGGTGAATGGACCTTTACGTATAATCAATCGATAGAAAAGTTCATTATCACCAGCTACTGGATATTTTAAACTTAAATTAAATTAATATAGAATTATGTGATAAACACTTAGTAATTTGTTTATTTATTTGTATTAAATAAATTCTTTTAGATTAATGTTTAATTTTTTTGAACAAGTATTTCATTGAATATTAATTAATCTCTTTCAGCTTGATAAAATGCGGATTTTTTTATTGAAAGTTGGAACGTAAAAGTAACGATATCCCTATAAATGAATAACCAATGTCCTTTACGCAATATTGTAATTACTAGGGGAAATGAAGTCCCCTAATTCGTAGAGTATTAAATGAAATTTAAGCACCCCTCGAGATTAAACTTTTGAAATTGGAAGGTTTATTGCGAAAGCTCCAAATTCACTAGAACTAATAATTATATGAACTTTTTTAAGGTTATAAATATAAATTGTTATTTAAAATATATAAAAATTTTATATTATAATTATAAAGTCTCATCTATATATAAATAAAATAAGTAATAAATTCTATAATTTTTGCAATATTTTCAATTTATTAATATTATATTTACAAAATATATGAACAAATTTTACTAATGATTTTTAATTAAAAAACATGAAATATGAATATATATCAACAAAAAGAATATTAAATATGTATTTTAATTTTCGATTTTAATTGAATTATTGAATCCTTTATAAAAGTAATATTTAATTTATTAGTTTTTTCCACATTGAAAACATTCTTAATTTGAGAATAATATTGAATTTATTATTTTTTTCAATTATAATAAATAGTATATAAATAACAAATACATAGATATTTATCACAATATTTGAATTGAAGCTAATACACATAACAATAACAATTTATATTTTAACATTATTCATTCCTTTTATTATTTTTTTAAATATCTTAACAACAAAGAATAACCTTAAAGATAATAATAATATATATATATATATAGAATATAGATAGATAATATATACTATATAATTAAAAGGATCCAATAAACAGTAATTCAAAATGTATTTATATTTATAAAGGATATAGTAAAATATTTGAAATATATTAAGACACAATGAAATGATAAAGAAAATATAAATTGTATTGTTTAATTCAAGATGAGTTACATATTTTTTATTTAATATAATATTTAAAAAAAAGTTATTATATATATGATATTAAATAAATAAAGAATATGATTCATTACTCACTCGGCTGAGCTGAGGTTGGTCTAGAGCACGGAAAGCACAGCATCCAGGGGTCGTTCTGTCATGTCGCTACTTGATACAATAACTAACATCAAGTTCTCTGAGGCGGCGTAAGGCCGTCTGCTATGATCCCTTTCTGCTCCTGGAGCCTGGAAAGCTGTGGGTCAGCAAACGCATGCGCAAATTTAATGTCCCTTTGCCTACCTTCCCGCGAAAACATTTGTCAATAATCGTTTTCAAGTTCGATATCTACTCGAAAGCTGGCGGTAGTTTCCTGATAAATTATTGATAAGATAAATGTAATTTTTGAATAACAATATATAAGCCACACCTTCCTAAATGTTTCATTCAATTGGAAAAACAATTGATACACTAACTTGAATATTTACTAGAAGAGCTCTTTTATATTTTTGTTTTGAATTATGCATGAAAAATAAAAAAAAACAATGGTTTCTAAAAATTTCCTCCGAGAAATCCTATATAAACAAGCTGATGGGAGCATAACACAAAATGCTCTTATCACCCTATAATTAAACATTTTTTATACAGATTATACTAGTTATTTTAATTATCAATATTGTTCTTATTTCATATTTATTTATCAATATGATTATAAATATGAGAACATTAGATATTTCAAATAATAAAAGGTACTTTAGATTTTGAGGAAGTCATCATGAAAAACATTAAATATAATCAAATCATCGTAATTTCTAATGATTATAAATTGATTTTATTATTACCTCTTATATTTTATTTTTTCAATTTGTTGTACTCTTTCCATTAATTTCTTATGATTGGTTTGTTTAAAAGCAAACCAACCGCACTTGTCTCATTAGTTAGTTTTACACTTATTATATAAAATATGTAAAGCGTTTTCCATTAAGACAACCTTTTTTGAAATTTAATAAAAAAAAGAAAATGTAGTTGTTTTTATTGCAATAAAGAAAATACAACATTGAGGTTATGAATGGAACAAAAAATGCACCCACTAATTCTTTTGATGAAACTTTCAGGGCTCAATTTAATTAATGTCTTGTCTTTTAATTCAGGAATTGGTTTGGATTATCAAGTTCGCAATGGGTCAAATCAAAAAAAAATTCCTAATTCACTTATTGCTGTTAGATCCATTCTTGAAATTGATTGTTTTGTCCATGCATAACCTCATTGCAATAATACCTAAACTTTCAAGAATTGTGTTTTTTTTTAAATTTGATAAGAGACAGTCTTAATGAGAGACACTCATAAATATTATTTAATAATTATTGCATTCTGACTAAAACTAGTTATTTACTTTAATTTAAAGCATGGAATTTGCTAGAATAAAATAATACATTTTTTGATAATTTATCATAAAATTATCTATTTCAATTAAATTAGAAAAATAAATCGTTTTTTTAATCTAACTCATTTTCGAATATTAATTTGTTGTTGACACAAAAAGTAGAAAACGAAAATAGGTTATTATCAAATTTTATGAAATTGATATTAAATATCTGAAATAAGATCTTATTCTTTTTTTGAGATATTTGTTTATTATTAAATGTAAAACTTTTTCATATTCATTCTATTAATTTTTTTTTTCAAGTATCTAAATATATTATAATTACATAGATTATAAATATTATCTAATGATGATTTATTTCGAAATAATTTTATTTTATTATTTTGTGTTTTTATTTTTTGTTATCTTAATCAACATCGAAAATATCCTGTTAAGCAATTTGATAAACATGAAACATTCACCCATAAAATTATAATTATCATATTTTATTTTGATTTTATTTATACATAAATATAAATCCGATATAAAGAAAATAAATTCTTTATTATTATATTTATTTTAAATATTAGTCGATATTATATAATTATAATTAAATAAACATAAAATTATTTTATTCACTTCTTTATAATGCATTATAATTTTATATAATGTTTATATTTATAAAAAATTGATAAGAAAAAAGTAAAACTTAATACTTATAACATGTACCCCAATAAAAATAAATAAATACAATGAAATTTTACATATAAATTAATTATATATCTATAAGTTTTACAATTCAATAAATATTTACATTTTTGTGATAGAAAATAAATAAAAAATAATATATAATATTTAATAATGTATAATAGTATTAATTAATTATTAATTACAGATTAGGAATATAATAGTTTACGTCTTTTGCTTCTCACACAAAAATTTATTTATTTAAAAAAAATATATTTATATAAAATAATTGCAAGAAATGGCTAGAATGAGTTTAATTTGGAACGACAATTGTATAAAAATATAGAATAAAATATTAAATATGTTATATTTTTTCTATAAAGCTATTAAATAAAGAGATTCATCATTTACTAATATCCTTCAAAAAGAATGTCAGGCACAATTTAGTGAATCATGGACAATTTATTTCACTTATCTATAAATTAAACATTTATAATTTTCAAAAAAATTTAAAATTTACAAATAATTTTCCAGAAAATTATAAATTTATTTTTTGTTTATTTTTATGCAAATTAAAAATTAGTTTAACGACAGTTTAGCCTCTTTTAGATTTATTAAATTTACAATAATGTAGAAAGCTGTGTTATGATATGAGATAAGAGAAAAAATATTAATATATAGCCAGACACTTTATGAAATAACTTCTTTTATTTTATATAAGTAAAAATAAATTTTAAAATTCAAATTATTATATTCAAGTTTATGTATAATAACTAAAATGCTTTGATAGCTTCTTCTAGTCATCAATTTCAGATTATACTGAATTACCCGATAATCTAATAAATAAATGTGAAACATCTGGTAAAAAAAAATTCAAGTTATCCTTATTCATTTTTTTTTTAAAGTTTATACTTAGTTTTATGAAATAATTTTCATTTCTATTAAAATAAAACTTCAAAACATCTTTCTTGTAGAAACTTGAACACAATGTTATTTTTAGGTAGAAGGACCATCTAAACGCTTCAAACACAGTTTGAAAATTCTCAGGTGATTTATGTTATTACCATTGAGAGTTTTTCAAAATGAACATTCTTTGGAATTCGTATATTGTTTCAAAACAGCAAAAAAATCAAACTTTAGATATCTCATTAGGAACTTTATCTAAGGGCAAAGTAGAACTCGAGGCTGAGAATCTATTATTATTTTTGAACATGGTTTCAATTTCAGATAGTGTTTTGCCATGAGTTTCTGGCATAAAAAACCAAAGATATATTATTGAAATTGCACTGATGATACTGAAAATGTAGAATACCCCACTTGTAGAAGGTAAATTCTAAAAAAATAAAACATTAATGAAAAATAATTATAGAAACTTTATTTCATTTTTATATAATTGGAAAGAAAATAGGTTAAAAATTGAATAATAAAAATGATAAGAAATTTTATCATTGCCTATTACTAAATAATTTTATCGAATTTTTATTAGGTTATTTATTCTTGAATATAATAATATATTTTATTTAAATCAAAATAACAATTATATATATTATTTTATATATAAATAAAATATTAATTAATAAATCAAAAGATAAATAAAAATACTTACATCTCGAAGAGAAGGATACATTTTAATTGCAATAAAGGATAGGATGTAACCACAAAATGTTGTAATTCCAGAACAAAGTCCTTTTACCCTTGTAGGATATACTTCGCCAATCATAGACCAGGGTAACGTGTGAAAGCCAATCACTCCAAATATCTTTATTAAAAATTATGAAAAATATGCCAAAATATTTACTAAAATAAAATTTAGTATAAGTGATATTAACTTACCACAAAGAAAAATACAGCAATTTGAGGAAGAGATTGTAAAGATTCGCTTGGATTATTTGGATTACATTGAATGTATAATGCAAACGTTAACATTGATAGTGTCATACCAAATGCAGATGTGAGCATCATTGGTCTTCGGCCAAATCTAGAATTAAATAAAATTAAAAAATAATTTAATTGAGATATTCAACATTTATTTTAGATTAAAAAAGAATACCTGTTAAGCATGCAAGCTACTATAATTCCTGAAGTAAATTGAACAAATCCCAAAATAACTGTTGCTATATAAGGATCTAATACATCAACTTGTGCTAAACTGAACAGTTCAACAGCATATGCTACCACTACATAGACTCCAGATAATTGTTGAAATGCAAATAAAATTATCATTAAACATAATGGTCGATACACCTATAAAAATTTAAAATTTAAATTAAAATGACCAATATAGAAAAGAATACTGCTATATAATGTTACTATTATATTTTACCTCGGGGCTTTTAATCTTTTGTAAAAATGTTTCTTGATTTTCATCCAATTTTCCTTTAGATGAAACATTTTTTTCAATTAATTGAAATTCATTTTCAATTTCACTTCTAAAAAACCCTTTTGAGGAAACCCCTCTTAACTTTGAGAGGGAAACTTTTGCTGCTTCTGTCTGACCTTTAGATAAGAGCCAAACTGGGCTTTCTGGAAGAAAAATTACAACCAAAATACAACTGATCAAAGGAATTATACCGGCTAATCCAGCAACTAATCTCCATTCCACTTCAAATATTGCTCCTGAAAATAAGAAAAAAAGATTTTTAACAAATTAGAATGGTCTAAGCTTATAAAAAAAAACAATTTTGCAAATGCATATTTTATTAAATTAAATAAATAAATAAAATAATAAATAATTTATTTCATGTTAAAGTTTTGGTATACTTCTTTTGTCCAAATATATAAAACTTTTATTATTAAAATTATGAAATAATTATTTTTCATTTTTCTCTTATACATTTATATCTTATCTTATCTTATTATGCTAGCTAAAATTGTATATATGTATTTATCTATATATCATGGTTCTCAAAAACCGCTCTAACGATTTTTTTCAAATTCACACTAGATATAGTATTTATAAAGAAAAATTAAGTTTTATTGATGATATCTCTTGAAACATACAGCTTCATTATTAATTTCTTAATTGAAAATTATATATTATATGGAAAACGTCAAAATTTTTAATACTGCCTGCTAAGACAGTAAAAAAATGACAATTTTTTATCTAAATACATATAGTCCAGCGGTTGGACTGATGTTTTAACGAGTGGATTTCGTCGGTTCGAAACTCGCCGGGTGAATCGTTATTTAAAAATGAAAATAATGATTTTGTTATTTTTTTTTCTTTTTATCTATTGTTTACTTTTTAATAAATTACTATTCTATATTTATTTATTCATTGTTCTTTTATTAATAAAGTTTTAGATAGTTTTATAAGTTTTAATATTTTTTCAATAAAATATTATTCAATATATTTATTAATATTATTTTATTTATTATTATTGAGTACCCGAAGTTCCATTCATTTTAATCAGATTGATGCAATGATGCAACAGTTAATAATTGTAATATTGTAATAAATTTCTATCTTGAAAATTGTTACATATTATTCAGGATATTTTAAAAACTATTTCTTTCTTTAATTAATATTCATTTTTTCTATAAGTCAGATATATTTCCAAATATTAAATAATTTTTGAAGTGAAAACTTCTTTAGCGGCGTTGAGCACTTTTGCGGGATGGGGAAAAAGTATAGAACTCGCGTGATCGTGACCAACACCATGAAACCATCTGCTTTCAAATTTCTTATAACAGAGCGCGAAATTTGAATTGTCATTAGAACTGTTTTATAAATTATCTCTAACATATAAATATATATTTATTATGTAAAGTTCATTTCATATATACATATATAATCAAAATTATACGAAATGAACTTCACATAATAAATATATATTTTATGTTAGAGATAAGAATTATAAAACAGTTCGTATTGCAATATTTTAAACAAAGTTGTGTATTTATATATATATAAATATAAGTTACAAATTTGTTTAAAATATATGTTTAAAATAATATATAAGTTATATATATATACATGCATATGAAATTCATCTTTCTCGTGAAATAGCGCGAATTTCGTCTGTTTTAAAATTTCTTACGCAGAAGTTTTCACTTCTGTCGGCCAGTCCCACGACTGCCAATTTTGCTTTTTTAATTCCGAAAAGCTGCAAAGCACGTTTTTTTGTCTTTAGTTTGTTTTATAACCACTTGGGGCGCTAAACAGTTTTTCAAAAAAACACTATAGAAAAAAAATATATGTACCTATATATTATATATTTATGTATTATTGAGGAGCACAAGTTCATTAATTTTAATCAGATTGATGCAAATGTGTAACATTTAATAATTGTAATAAATAATTAAAGAATTGTGTATCAATATTTTTTAAAGGGTAGAGCGAGAGCTCGGTGTCCCAGGTATTAATATTACCAGCCAAATCCAATAATAATGAATCATTTTTTTTAACTTAAGTACCGAGCCGAGGCTCGGGGTCCCGGTACTTCTTTTATTATATCCGTTATAAAGAACAAAACTTCTGAAATACGTAACGATATTAATTTAATTTTGAATTTGTGTTACCTCAAAACATATAATAACTAAAAGAAATTTTGCTTTATTTTAAAGAGATTGGAGAATTTCTTCAAAAATCTTAATTCTTTTCTAAAATTTATGTAGCATATACAAATTCTTCTTATACCTTTTCTGTTCTTTTTAAATTTTATTTATATTTTCTTTTGATATTTTATATTAAACAAGGTTAATCGTTAAAGTATTGATACCAGCTGTAATTAATTTCGGAGATAAGAAAACTTTTCAATAAGTATACTTTTAGAACAAACCTTAATTCAAAAAAGAATATTAATTTTCTATAATTCTCTATTTTTTTTAATAAGTAGAAAATATGAGAATTTATTTCAATAAAAATAAAAAATTCTTTTTCTATACAATAAACAAAAAAAAGCTTCTTTATTGTGGAGAGTATCCACTCTTATGCGCCGATGTCTCTACTACATATATTACACAGTTCACTGTTATACTAATATGACTTTGGTTTATTTTCGATAAAAACACATTTTTATCTCAAAAAGCCACTCATTTGGTGAATTTAAGAAATAATAAACACTCAAGAATAGATTCGTTAAACTACGCATCAGATGTAATCTAATTATAATATATTCTAATAATATATATA
Organism: Labia minor; assembly: GCA_963082975.1. Lineage (NCBI taxonomy): Eukaryota > Metazoa > Arthropoda > Insecta > Dermaptera > Spongiphoridae > Labia > Labia minor. The sequence continues at coordinate 28,763,280 of OY720347.1, forward strand.
TTAAATAAATGAATTCAATTTTTGAAAACAATTTTTTCTCCTGGTTGATGTTTTCGATTTGTATATATTGTATATTTTTGAGTGGACAACTAATTTTTATTAAACACTCATTTATAATTAAAGTATAACTACTTTACTTAACAACTTATAAATTCTAAGAATATACACAATACGCCAATAAGGAAAAAATATTTTCAACAGCCGACTTGAAATTAAAGAAGATTGAATTTCGGTTTTATTTGAAGTTTAAAGTGTAACATATCATTTTAAAAATGTACGATATGTTTAAGATGTTATCATTATTCAAGTTCCGAAGTCTTTTGAAATTAATGTATGATTAACAAGAAATGATAACACTTATCTTAAATGACTTAATAGTTGTCTTCTAATTAATAACCAATTATTAAATTAATTGTTTTTTTTTCAAAACAAATCTTTTAATCTTGATTCAATAATCTTTTTTTTGTGATTTATTCTTGTCAATCGGAATTTCGGATCAAAAAATTTATTAAAAGTTCATTTAATCATGCCAATAAATCAGTGTGTTTCGAATAATCTCTGGTAAATATAGAATTAATTGATTTATTTAATAATAAATAAGTGATTATGGAATAAAATCAAGTGTATCAATTTAAATCTTAAATGCAATTTTACGTTATCATGGCCTATGCATGTTTCTAAAATAATAATATAATAATAAATGAAATGTCTATTGTGTACATTATGTATAGATATTTTAGTAATAGATAAGAAATTATTAATATTGTATGGCAGATTTGCAAAATCATTCATCAATAAAATCTCACTAGTTATAATCTTCCCGATCCCCTCCCATCTTACCCTATTCATAATATTTGTTTATACACTGACTTCTTTTTTTCAATTTTCAATCGATTTGTTTTGTTTTTTTTAATTTTATATGAATTAAACCGAAAATGGAAAATATGTTAACATATTTATTTTATTCTTCACTGATAATTAATTATTAATTAGAATATTATTTTTCAATAATTTAAACATTTTTAAAAAATATTAAAATAATTAATTCTCATAATGTTATAAATATTTAATATAAAGTTAAGTCTATTTTAATTCAATTTAAGTTATATGTGTTAAGAATGAATTATTTAATTAAAGATAAGGAAATTCTTTTTTTGCTTTTTATCTCTTTAGATGGGGAATGTTAAACAAATTTTATATGATGAATTCAAAATTTGTCAATTAATCATGTATTATATATATTATATATATAACGTAAATATATTGTTTATTATTATATTATATTTATAGAAATCCAGATGATTTATGAACATTAAACAAGTAATGATAATTTGTTATTAAATAAGAATAATTAATTAGCGAGACAAAATCTTTGAAAATGTTGTAAATACATAATTAATCAATAATAATTTTATTTTTATTTTAAAAATGATTGATGATAAGAATTTTATCAAAATTTATAATAATTTTTAAATATTCGTATATTTATTTGATTAAAAATTTATTTTTTTAAATTGCTTTGAGCTATTTATTTCTTTTTAAGATGTAATGTAGAAAGAACATGTAATCACAACTATTTTTTATTAATATTACAAAAGATTAAATTACCAAAAGTGTAGATAAGGAGTATGCCGAAAGCAATTCCAAGAGAAGATAATGTGACTAGAGCACTCCGCAGAGAGGCATTCGTACTTTCTGCCAGATAAACAGCAGCAGGTACTGATGAGAATCCTGTAGCTATACCGGTAAATATTCTTCCTAAATATAATTGAGCAAGAATTGTACTGGTAATTGTTTTATCTGAAAAAAAATGATAATACTATTATAAGAAAATTCGGGGCTCTATAATAAAGAATTAATTGTTAATTGTATTTACCACTTGAATAAGGAATCGAAACAATAAGACTCCAACCAATGAGATGTGGAACTCCTAACATATAAAGACTTGGTCTTCGTCCAATCCGATCCAAAAGAAATGCACATAGAAGACAACCCAACGGTGTTACAAGAGTTGATAAACTAGCTATAAATGGAAGTCATTCAATTTAAAATATTTTTTAAATAAATCTTAAACGTTAAATTTATCTATCTATCTACCTATCTCTGTGGCCCTACGGAACTTAAAAGTACTTGGCCGCAGCAACCACACTTCTTCAAGTATCCCTACTGAGCCACAACCCTCCAATCCCTACCCTTCCCCATCTCTCTCATGTCCCTTCCTACATTATCCACCCACCGCGTCCTTGGTCTTCCAAGCGGGCGTTTCCCACTCGGTCTCCCCACTAATATATTTTTCGCCATTCTTTCCTTTCCCATTTTAGCCACGTGCCCTGCCCATCGCAGCCTTCTCGATTTTATAATTCTAACTTAAGTAACTGACCCAAAAGCGGACACCCTTAATGATTAAAAATCCTAAAGTTGAGACCATAAAGTGGACACATCTATTTTTACACCTTAAAATAGTAATAATTTATTAAAATTTTATTAAAAATGTTTTTTCTTAAACGGAGACGGTATTATTAAGTTTTTAATCTTTTCTGTCAATTCAACCATCTCCTGGCTCTCTACTTCTGTTCGGCTGTCCCTCTAAGAATTCGAACCTGACGGCTTCCATTGCTGGTTTCAACATTTCCTTATCAGGCTCTGCTGGTAATGGTTCAGTATCACACGTTAAATTATCGCCTGATACAGATGCCAGTCAAAGATAATATAATGATTCGTCTGCAACAGCTCCTTTCCTTTTGCCTGAGTTTATTTGAAATTGTTTCAACTTCGATTTTTCAATCTTTCCTCTAAAAGTTTCCGAAAAGGCTATTCGAATCATCAACTTGGACTAATTCTATTTCGACGGGGATTTTTGAACAATGGTATGAAGAAAGCATTGCGATTCCAGGGCACAATGCCACATTTTTTAAATCCGTTTGTTAGGGATTCTCTTCTAAAATCTTGCATGCTTGTTTAAAAAGAAGACAAAATTCATGTTTCCATTCGTGGACTTTACTCTTCCAGGACATTTTCAAGCTTTTGAAGACTGCTACATCCATTGGCTGAATAAGGTGAGTAGCGTTCAGGTACAGGGCAACTAAGATGATGCCATTTGCTGAACAAAATTCCGCAAGGTCCACTGACAGATGGGATACATGACCATCCAAGAAGAAAATAATTGGGAGCTTGATGTTATTGTTAACGAGCTAAGGATGGAAATAATTTACTATTTACTCGAACATTGTTTCTTGTGTCATCCAGCCATTCATAGACTAGTAATATATAATCTGGTTAATATTTTTTTGGTAGTCTTCAATCTCTTGTGTTGTGAATGTGATCAATATTAATATTTACTTTACTTCTTGTTAAATTCTGGTACGCCCGAATAGATAGAATTTTAAGGCGTTTCGACTAACATCACCCTTGATGTTTAGGGAGTTTTTAAATTTGGCCACAAGGCCTAAAAATTAAAAATGTCTCTTTGGGCAGAGGGAAATAGTCATTCTAGGAATTTCATATTTTTTTAGCCGCTGCTTTTACCGATATTCTATTGTCAATTTCTTCCAGCGCTTTTTTAAAATTTTCTTTGTCATATTGAAACAACTTCCCTGACATTATGACTGCAATATGCAGAGCAAATATATATATATATATATATTAATATTAAATTATTATTATTATTTTAAAAAATACCGATTTTCTTAAGATTATTTATTGAATTTTAGTAATATAATATAATATTTTACGATAATTTATTATAGTAATAAAATTAATCTATTAAATTTCTAAATATACAAAATAATATTTGAATGTTTAAATTAGGGCTTACAATACCAATAAGGAACTAAAATCTGAATACCGGTATTTGGTATTTGAAATTTGAAATACCGGGATACCGGTATTATTAATAATAAATTTACTAGCTATATTTACACTTACCTCAGTTTTTATATTGACTTTTTAACAAATAATATATGAAATCCAATAAATATTGTTCTGAAATAAGTAGATATTATTTATTTTATTAGGAGTAGATAGATACAAAAAAACGTGCAAGTAAAATAAAGTAAATATTAAATTCTATGTTACATTTTACATATAATAGGCTCGTATGGTATTATATAATTAAAGAAGTAAAAAATATAAATTGAAAGTATTTAATATTAATAACTTGCGTTTTGTTGATTAAAGTATGTCTTGAAAAACACAACGAATCAAGCGTTTCATCATCAAGCGAGGACCGAATTTTCGTACAAATATAACCAGCGGTCGAAAAAGCTCTTTCTGATTCTACACTTGTCGGCACTATTTTCATTAAAAAATCATACACATTTTGTAAATTCGTAATACCAAAATACCGGTATTTTTACATAAATACCGGTTTTTAATACCGGACAAAAATCGTCTGTGATCCCGGTATTGTAAGCCCTAGTTTAAATAGTCACATTTCAAATTGTTAACTTATTAAAGTGAATAATTAACTGGACACTAACAAAAAATACATATGTCCGCTTTAAGATAGGCAGTTTGATAACGAAATCTGAAAGTGGACACAGGGTATCCTCTTTTGGGTAACATTATCTTTTGGTGTCCACAAAGCGGCCACACCCACCAAAGCCGGATTTTAAATAATTTTAATAAATAAATCTTGATGCAACTTTTTATTACCTTATAATTTTAACCTTTACTTTTAAACATTAATTTTTCAAAAAAAAAAATATAAAGTAATGAACAAAACTTACCTCCTTAGTAAAAGCAGCAAGAGAAAAGAAAAATTTTGCCAATTTCTAAAACCTATTTGTTAGAAATTACAAAAAAAAATATTTGGAAACAAATGTGGACTATTTATTCATATCTACTAGGTTCACTAATAATGTACTGTTAACAACATAAAATATTGATTGGGTGTGAGATTTAAACTTATTACACAAAATAATATTTTTAGGTGTCCGTTTTAGGGCCATATCCGCTTTAGGGTCACTTACTTTATATCTGGAGATGCATAGAGGTCTTTCAATTCCTCGTTATGCTGACTTCGCCATTCCACGGTGACCTCTTCTTTCTTTGGCCCATAAATGCTTCGCAGAATCCTATTCTCAAATACTCTAAATCTACTCTGGTCTCCTAAGGTCATAGACCATGCCTCATATAATACAACCAGCAAAATAATTGTTTTATATATTTTAATTTGTATCCTCTTTGATAATAATTTTGACGCGATAAGCCCCTTTACTGCATGATAACAGGCGTTTCCCGATTGCAACCTCGCTTAAAATTCTTCTCGAATATTATTATCCTTCGTGATTACAGAACCTAAGTATTTAAATTTTTCTACATTTTCGAATTCTACATTTTGTATGTTAACACTTTATGTGTTAAAGTGAAATTTATAAACAATTTAAATAACAATTTCATAAATTTGCTTCTAAGTGTGCAGTCACCTTTATTATTTAAATAAGTATATACATATAAGAAAGAGTAATTGTGGTTTTGATTTGTAAGATAAGTATTTCACTACTTTGTGAATGAAACTTTGTCAATAAAAATTGTTTCTATTAAATATAAATAAATTAATTAATTATAATTTTAATTCCATTATTTCGAGTTATATATATTATAAGATAACTTTTTTAAAAGAGTTAATTATTACCAAACCAAGAAATTTGTTCTTCGGAGAACCCATCAACATCTTTCATAGGTTTTTCAGCAACCGCAGAAAATCCTAAAACACATCCAGAGGTAATTGCCGAAGACGCGGCAATCAATCCGTAACCAATCTAAAAAAATAAGAAAAATCTTATTAGAATAATCTCTATTTTATTCAATTACAAATAACATAACCTTTTTAATTAATTTTAAATATTATCATTACCCAAATTAATTTAATTTATAAACATGTCCTCCTCACAAAGTAATTTTTCAGTCAAAATTTATTATACCATAAATGTTAATTTTTCTTTTATAAAAATATTTTTACAAAAGAAAAACATTATATATCTTTTTTTAACTTTTTCGGAATACTGTATATATAGTAGGGAAAGTTTCATTCTCTTCCCTCAAACACTACGTCTTTATTTAAGTAATTAATTTCATCTTTTCAAGAGGAATTATATGATACAGTAAAACCAATAAATGTCATTGTAAATAAATCTTAACTCTTTTGGTATACAAAAGAAATAAGAAAATTAGAATGAAAAAAGGATAACAATAAATTTTTGAAAATATGTATTTCCATTGAGATATTTAATCTAGTTATATACGTATAGTATAGACTTTATAAGGAGTCCCTAAAGATTATTATGTTTAAAATAAAATTATACCGGATCGAAAAATAAATAAAAAAACATGTTTAATAAATAGTATACTATATACCACTATATAGTATAAAGTGGGGACTCCAAATATACACACTTTCACATAAAAATGTCATAAATTAATTTCAGCTTTAATTATGGTTACAAGACTTCTTTACACCCTGAAATATGTTATATGATTGATGAAATATTTTTATCTTATATTATTACTATCTATTTACTGATTTTTCTGAGGCGTTTTTGAACTTAAAAGTTTTTGGTTTTTGAACCACATTCCTCGTACAGTCCTTCATCTTTAAAGCTTCTTTTGACCAATACTCTCCCAATTTCCTCACATCTCTCTCTATTTCGTCTGATCATTCGTTTTTGGTCTAGCAACGGATCGCTTTCCAATTAGTCTCCTTATAAACAAGCTTTATATCAATCTTTCCCTCGTCCATTCTAGTCACAGCTTCTTCGATTTTTAAACCATAACTATGTTTCGAAAAGGATAACATTTACATCCTCATAATGCAATCTCCTTTTACTCCCCAGAGATTTTATTTAATAAATGTTTCCAAGAATTCTATTTTCAGATACTCTAGATCTATTTAATTATTTCAACGATTTCAAATCTTGTTTTGTACTCTAAAATTTTGTTCATTGGCTTTATTTTTCTCTCTTATCAAAATATTATATTTTGTGTTCGTACTATTAATTTCGATTCCTATTTCTCTGCATTTATTAATTTTTCTAAGCTATCTATAGTTTGAGTCCAGTTTTTTTAACATATTTAAATTTTCATCGTAGCCTAATAGTTTAATTTTTTTTTTTTTTTGCTCAATTAAATTTCGTTGGATTTATTCTAAATTTTTTTAATCATTCTAGATTAAATAAATTAGGTGATAACGTGTCTATTTGATTTTTATCTTATATTATTATAACTATTTATCAAATAAATTATTCAAAATTTGAGTCCATTCGCAAAGGTCAATGCCATCGAAACTTTTTTTTGTCTATTCATAAATTCTCCTTTAAACAAGTTATCTTAATTATTTTAAAAATTGTATTAATGATTTAATTAAGGCAATTAAATATTAAGTATTTCAAGAATAGTAATGAGTTATTACTTAAAAAAAATCTAATATAGGAAAATTACAAATAATTTAAATAATTAATATAACGAAGTTTAATAAATAGTATGTTTAATAATTGTAAATATAAAAATTATTTTAATTTTCAATATATATGTTTATTAAAAAATATTAATAATAAGTGAATATATATTTCTTTGAAAATATAAAAATAGGTAAAAATAATTAATTATAAATATCTATATTAATGCTCCCTTTGAATTATTAAGAGTTTCTTTTATAATCTTGGGTTCATAATCCATTTATATATATATTAGTTAAAACTGAGGTGACACATTCATTCAGTCTGGCTTATGACGAAATGTGGAAAATTCAAGAGTTTTGACAACATATCGCCTCGCTCCCTGATAATGGGACGAAAAGTCAACAAATCTCCGGGACAATTCCACTAGAAAGGGAGAAGGAAAAATAGTTGTCTGTTTTATAGAAAAATCATTTATTTGTGAAATCGTCTGACGATAAGAACGCATATATTGAAATGGCGACGGAAACTACTCCACTGCTTTTCTCAAATTATAAGGCAAGTTTTTGAATATAAATTCGTTAATTTTATGGATTACTATATTTTTTTAATAATATTTACACATAAATATATTAACTGGCAATTGATTATTATCATTATTCTTTAAGAGTGCCTCAACTTTTGGATTATGTTAGTATCTGTAAAAGTGTCAAATTTTATTAATTTATTTCAAAAAATTGTAGACTTCTTCATAATTGTTTTTTGATTCATAAAAATCCTTTAGAGAATTATATATTTTCTTTTTTCTTTTTCCAAGGGGGCATTCTAATAAAAAATATAAAACACACATTTTTATACCAAAAAATGCACCTCGCCCCCCCCCCCCGAACATTAAAATAAATAAATAATAATCCATTGGTAATTAATTAATTAAATTATAAACTATATTTTAAATAATTATATAAGAATTCAATGTCAAATAATGATTGAAATTATATTTCTACAATTTTATTTTCGTATATGGTTAATTTTTTATTTCTCTCTACACGGTGAATTATAATAAAAAATATTATATAAAACACACGAAAAAATGCACCCCCCTCCCCTCGCCGAAAATTAAAACAAATTAATTTAATTATTAATTCATTATATGTTTTAAGTAATAATATATTGGAATTAAATGTCGAATAATGATTTAAATTATATTATAAAAATTTTATTTTCGTTATTTTGAGTTAAGTGTTAAGGTAAAGTATAGTAATAAAAAATTGTGTATTTGACAAGCACTCGATTTGTGAAATCCCCTGAATACAATTTGGATAATTGTGATTTTTTTGAATCTTTAATATACTTGTCTGGATAAAATAATTCTTGTTTCTATTCTACATAACCAGGAATATTAAACTCATATGATATTACAGGTCTTATCTTGTATTTTATTTTCGATTAAAGTATTCAATGCCTATATTTCTATATAAATGTATTTTGTATTAATATACACAATCAGTACAGTATCAGTCTATTTACATTTTGCTTAACTACATTGATCTTACATTTTCATTTTTCTTTTATAAACTAATAAAAAGAATTGTGTTTCCTTTTAAATAGAATAATAAACATTAAGTTTACATTGACAAATCTTATCATAAAAAATAAACATAAATAACTGTTGTTCTATTGTCTTTTTCAAATATTTGTTTGTGTCAAATAAATTTATTATTTTTTCTTTAATTCATTAAATTTGAATTTACATTTATGTATGTAATATATATATATATATATATTATAATAAATAAAAAATAAATATTCAGATAGTTCTACATAAGTATATATATATTTAAATAATTGTTTATCATATTTTAATTATTGAAGTGATATATATGGAAGCTTTTAAAATACTAATCAATAATATATTTTTATTTTTAGATTTTACATTTTCCAATATACGCGTACATACATACAATAATAAATCATGAGTTAAAAGGAGATGAGAGATTCTTAACCTAAAAAATTCTTAACAAAATGCATTTTGTTTATATTGTTGAATTATTAATATCATTAAATCCTTATTTTTTTTTATAAAAAAATTATAAACCAATTGTAAAAAGAGATCAATCATTTATTTAAAACATATATACTCACGAATAATAAAAATGAAAATAGAAAATAATATTAAATAAATCATATGAGCTATTTATAGGTATAATAATATTTTAATTTTATTTTTTCAAACTCAAATAAACAAGGCATATGTAGTTATGAAAATAGGCAAATATTTAATCAGGACCAAATTTTTCATTTTTAATTTCTTTTACATAATCTTCGTAGTGATTACCTCCATCAAGAATTAAAATATTATATTGAGATAACAAATAAATAAAATGAATTAATATTGAAAGAAAAAATAATAAATAATAAATTATTAATTGAATAATTAAATAAAATTTCTTTAATTCGTATTTTAAAATGATATAAGAAAATATTTTAAAAAAATAAAATTTTATTCTATAATTAAATGCTTTAATGCTAAAGCTATAAACTATATGGTATAAACATTTATAATAATAAAATTTGTTCTTTTTTATTTAATTAATTTAAAATTTTTTTTTAATTTAATAATTTTAAATATCTTCTAGGAATGATGACAATATCATTAAAATTTGCTGATAATTACAGAACTATTTAGTGATTAGTATCTTTAATAACGCGTGATGTTATCAAAATAATTATTATTTAACTAGAACTGACTAGAACTGACTTATGTAATTTATAACCTAGGTCAGTTCAAGCCCTTTTGGATCAGTTTGTATATTTTTCATAAACACATTATTTAATATATATTTATAGTTATGAATAAATTATTATCTATAATTATAAATAAATAAAAAATAAACAAAAATAATCGGAATTTGTTATCGAAGGTGTTTAATATTCAATTACTAAAGTAAACTTGGAGTAAATTTAAAAAAATCAACTTTTTATAATGATAAAACTCGGATGAAGTATCAAATTGATTGTTTTGTTTGGTTTCTTTCTGTATGTATTTTTTTTGTAACACGATCATTAGTCATTAGAAGTTTAAGAAAGTTGAAAATAAGAAATTTTCTCATGTTGAAATAAAGCCAACTAATAAATGAATGATATTTTAAGGTTTTATACTAAAAAATTATCTTTATAAAAGATTTATTTTTTAAATTTATTTTTAGTTTTAAAAAATAACTTGAGTGTCTACGATTAAATCTATCATCTTTACAAAAACAATATATTTTAAAAATTCAGATAAAATGACCAATAAAACTATCATTATTTTTTTTAAATACACTTTTTTTGATAAAAATTTTGATACATTACTCAACTAAAATAAGATGATCTATTAAAAAAAAAATAAAATTGAATAATTTTACCTGGCGTAAAAATTCTCTCTTCTCTCGATCAGATTTCCAGAGATCGATTTTCATATTGTGCAAATTATAATTCCAACAGACATATAATCGATTATCAGTGCGGCTTACTTATATATCAATTGTCTTGCTGTCAGATTTATGTCACTCTATCTAATGCAGACGTAGTGATTCAACTTCGACGTATGACAGAATATATCCAGGTGTAATCTTAATTAGCATGCTATTTCATCCAATTATCACCACTAAGAATGAGGAAAAATACCAATTAGGAAAATGTTTTTCTTAAATTTACTTAAAAAATATATTTTCATATAAAAGTTTAAAAAATATATTTATAAAATTTGAAATTTATTTGATTGATTATTTATAATAATTTATAATCTTATCAAATAGTAATTTTAAAGAGGCAGGTATTTAGATAATAATTTTATATTTAAAATTGTATGATAATGTGATCAAATTTTACTAGTTTATAATCCCAATATTATGATTACATGTATATTGATTACTAAAATAAATAATTAATTATTATTCATTAAATAATAAAAATGATTTGATGATTGATTAAAAACGAAAAAAAAATTTTAACTTGTGATATAAATCAACAATAAAACGTTACTATAAAAATAGTATTTTTTTTTTGTAATTAGTTCTTAAAAATTTAATAGATTTAAAAATATGAAACATTCAAATAATATATATAATTTACAAACATAATGTATATATCCCACAAATACATTATATATTACATTTTAATATTAAATGAATAATTTTTATATATAGACCCGTATATATTATAATGATGAAAAATCTATCCATAAGAATCTGTTTGTACACATATAGAATATTTATATTTATATACGTATATATTTTTAAATTATTGATTCTTTTATTTGGATTTAAAATCTTGAATTTTGCCTTAACTACCCTTAAGTGTGGTTATTAAATAATATTGATAACATTTTGTTATTCATATTATATATGTTACGGTAAATGTACACTCTTGGGAAATGTACACATTTTCCGGTAAATGTGTACATTTCCCAAGATTGTACATTTACCGTGACAAAAGTTAGGTATAAGTAAACTGAATATAATGTATATGTACATTTCCCGGCAAATGTGTACACCTGCCTTTACGTTTTGGTAAATGTATACTCTTACCTTCGTATTTTAAGGAAAGGTGGAATACAAGTAAATTAAAAATGTTGCAGTAAAAAAAATTTTATTTAAATAAACATAATACAAAAAGCTTTAATAACGAAAATTATTTTAATTCAAAAATGTGAATGAGAAACAAAACATACTTATTACATATAATATGTCGTAGCTTATGATCCCAATATTCATAAATACTATTTTCGTCCTAATTTTTTAGGACCAATACGATGGGAATCAAACAAATAATTATAATATTAAAATACTTATTTTTATTATAACAGTTAAATTTTATAAAATTATAAAGGAACATATAGAAATTTCATAATGAAAAAAGTGCTATTTATTTGAGCAAGAATTACTATTGTGGCACTTGAAATTACATAATATTCCAGCATTTTTAGAACTGCATTTTTTTGAGGAACATGTTCCTTTACAGATGCATCTTTTAAAACCTTGGCCACCAGTAAGGGGGACTGCATTCCTATAATTTCTCTTACCGATTTCTCAACATCTTGAGGAACATCTTCGTATGATATAAACTTTTGTTCACAAATGGCGAATTCATGCCTAGAATAAGATTGTTTTAAAATTCCGTTTAGTTCCTAATTTATATAAATTTTTATCGTCATCTCTAGATCGTACAAGTCAGTACAAGTGCTCTACTCGATTTCGTATTTTGTATGCTCACATTTACCAAAACGACATGGTCATTGTGAATTCAATGTACATTTCCCTTATTTGAAATTGTAAATGTTAGTTGAATGCACATTTCCCAAATGAGGAGGCTAATGTGCACATTTACCGGAAAATGTGTACATTTGCCACAATATCTACTTTTACCGTAACATATATAAATTATTATACCATACATAAAATCTATGTAAATTGTACTTAAAGTTATCTATAAATTTTTATATTTATTTATATAGGTATTATATATATAATAGATAGGGTATAAAATTAGGAAGAAGATTCTTATTCTTTTAAAATCAATAATTTATTAATTTTTATATATTATTCAGAATTCAAAAATTAAAAAAAATATTTTTTTTTTCATTTTTTACTATCTCGCCAGAGATAAGTAGTATTTTCGATCACGAAAATTTTCGATGTTGAGAATTTGATGTTTTTATACGTTTTAAAGGTTCCTGAATCATTTTCACTAAGGTTGAGAAAAATGTCTTTGTGCGTGTGTGTATGTGTGTATGTATGTAACCAAGATTACACAAAAACGGTTTGAGCTAGAATGATAAAATTTGGTACATGGACATTATTCAAAATTCATAGTTTTCTATCAACTTTTGAGAAATGTAGCTCAACCAGAAGAGGGTCATTACATACCACGTTTTGATTTTTTTTCCTCTAAAGTGACCGTAAAAATAAAGATATATGTTTGATAGTTTTTCACATGATTAATAGTTGTATAAAACTGCTATATATAGAATTAGAGCTTGATTGAATCGCTGAAAGTACCGGAATTAATTTTTTAATACTGCAAATCTCACGCGCTATCACGTGACGTGGTGCCATCAACAAAGAGCCAAACATGCGCTGGTTTAATAAATATTATTTATTAATTTTAATTTATAATTTAATTAATTAAATTTAATTTAAATATAATATATTAAGTTATTTAATCCAATTCAAATTTGCAAGATAGTCGAGTAGAGACACTCCAGATTTTTTTATAATGAGATATATGTAAATCCATTTCTAGCTCGTTGTAATTGTAAAAACATCCTAATTCAATTAACAGATTCGAAGAATTTGATTAAGACGACTCATCAGGATACAACTACTTTTATATCATTATTTCGTAACTTTCTAGTAATTCTAAATCTACGGAAAATACTTATTGAAATATGTATATAGTAAAATATTTTCTTATCTCTTAAATAATATAACGCATTTTAATAAATTTATCAAACATCTTTAAATGATGATTACACTTTTTTATATTTGTTATTAACCATATAACTTTTTTTATTGAAATTTCGACACATGGCCATTGATAAAGCAAACATTATAGGTATTACATATTAAAATTTATTTTAAATTGAATTATTTAATCATAATTTTAATATTACTTATTTACGTAACTTTTATATAATTATTTTTATTATTTTAGTTTTTATAAATATACCTAATTTTTATCTATCACTTTGCAAATCAAATACAAATCATATTACCGATAATTTATATTAAATAATAATATTTGATTTGATTTAAAAAATAAATAATATTACTTAGAAATTGATATTATAATCATTTTATATAATTTAATTAAAGTAATTCACAATTTATAAAAATACTTATTTAAAATAAATTATCTTTTATAAATAAATAAACAACAATAAATTTAGTATAAAATTAAAAAAATCTAAAAACGATAACAATGAAAAACACTACAAATAATGATAGGATCTTTAACATATACCTAATAATATAAGATGAATTAATCTTATGTAGAAAATAAGGCGAAAATCTGTATTAACAAATTGTATGTTTGTAATTCACAGACTTTGGAAATAACTAAAACTAAAATTACGAGGATTGTCCCAAGACTTTCTAAAAAACAAAAGAAAATTTTTAAAAGTTTTTATTTTGGATTAACTTCTTTCAAAATTAACCAACATCTTATCTGTTTTTCATTATTACATTCTATATTCATGGTCATGTTAATTAAAAGGAAAGAGAATCATGGCTAAAATTAAAACAAATAATCCAAATGACTTTTAAATCTCAAACATCTTTTTTAAAGACAAAATCATGCACACTTTAATATTTAATATTCTTTTGAAATTATATAATCGATATATTTCATTTTTTTAACAAAAGTCCATAAAATTCGATTAAAACTTTTTCTAAAATTTTTACAAATTTTATTCAACCAAATAATAGGACCTTATTTGGAATAATTTGATTTGATTTTTACTCCTTAATAATTAAAGCACAAAATTATGATATATTCAATAAATGATCAAAAAATCAATATATTCGCTTAAGATTTATTTAATTTATATAATATATATAACAGGTAAAAAATATTTATAATCTTGTCTTACCTTCTCAATTTTGTTTTCTTTCATGCAATAAGCATCTGTGATTTTTCTCATTTATCACATTTGTTTAATATTTCTCATTGTTCAACGTTGTTCATTAAATTATTAAAAATATTATTAGAACAATTAGTATTTATAAATTCTACAAATGGTTTTAAATAGCAAATACTATTCAAATTGAAATATAACCAAATACTTCTACTTCTACTTGCTTGCTTTATAAATTTTCTTTATCTAGTAGGCATACGTACATTAATATATGAACATTTTTCTTATCTAATTTTCCTTAATCATTTCCTAAACGAAAAGCAATGTTCATATTAATTAAAAAAATAACCAAGCAACAACATTAAAATTAATTACTTCTGTTTAATGTATATTAATAATACTGAGCACATATATTTTTGATTAATATATCTAATAATAGATAGATATCTAATAATAGATATAGTAACATATAAATAATTGATTTACATCTGCATTATGGTCTTAGAACAAAAACCCTTCCCCAGGAGTGTGGTTTTCTATCTCTCTCTCTCTCTCTGACTCTAATTTTGATATTTATTGACAATTATTTTTATATTAATATATACTTTAATTAAAAAAAACAAAAATACAAATCTTCAGTTCAAAAATTAATTTCATAAAAATCAAGTGGACCGTTTTCAAGATCAGAATGACATTCATATATACTCTATATACTTATACATACAATTTTTGCTTGTATAGCAAGATCAGATTAGATAGAACAAAGAAAGTCTAATCTTTACATTGAAGTTTCAAGGATGGGGAAAGTGTATAAAATATAATATTATAATAGTATGAATTTAATTTGGTCATGACCCAACCCCTTTGGTAAATTCTTCTTAGAGCCTAAAAGATTAAAGTAAAAAGAAAAAAAAACAAATAAATTAAGTATATATAAATTAATTTAGAATAATTTCATTTTGATTTAAATAAAATAAAAATAATTAACTGAGTTACTACATTAAAAAGGATGTATCTGTCTTGAAAAAAATTAGTTTAAATAATAATCTAAGTTTAAATTTAAGTATACCTAAATTTCAATTATATGTGTTAAAGTACAAAATAGAAGGTAATTTGATTTTTTGTGTCTATTTATTAACTAAATAAAGTCACAACTATTGTGTTGCTCTATTTTTTATAATTCTTAATAAAACAAGAAAAAGCATTTATAAAAATTTTAAATTTCCTTAAATTGAAAATACTTAAACTTCTTTTGATAATATTTAAAAAAAAATATTTTTTATAAATTCTAAATCAATTTTTTATATGCATTTTTAAGAATTTAAAACATTTTAATTATTATTTATTTATTTATTTATCTTTTTTTCTAATATGTGAATATGCAATTTATATTTCTAATAATATTAATAGCACAATGTATCACTAATTACAATAATTATTATATTTTCTTTCAATAAATTTATGTCACTTAATTTTATATCGTTCACGCATTAATCAGATGTAAATCCCCTTAATAACATATTATACCATCCAATTATCCAATTAATAAGATTAGGGGAAAACCAATTAAATCATATGATATTAATTTTATATTACAATGATAACCACCCCACCACCAGAACTTCAAATTCGTGTGATGTAAATTTGTATAAGAGATCTATCTGAAGCCAAACAATTTTTAGTTGAAGAGTTTTAACGTACAATATTATTTTGACTCATCAAAATCCCAGGTTATACGGAACTCTTGACCGCAGCAACTACTTTCCTCCTTCCATACTAGATTTTAATATTTTTATTAATAAAGATACATACTTTTGTATTTTTAATATTAATTATCATAACAGTACATATTTAATATTGACATTTGTTTTTGTTTAACAACTTGTTTATCTATAGGGTACTATGGCTTCTGTGAAAGTCAAAGTGGTTTATTTATATTAGGATGAAATCATGCTAGTGTGAACAAACGTCACATTCTGTTTTTAGTTATGTGATAAGTTTTTAATAATTAATATTTAATCAATCAGAATGGTTTAGTATTTTCTATAGATAAATTTTCTTTTGAAAATCAAAATAATAAAGGTTTAATGATAGTTTATAAAACTATCATATCATTTTATTGATTAAAAAAATGAATTTTAAGATAAATATAATTAATAATTAATTAAATATTTACAATAATTTATAAAAGATAACTTAATTATAATTTTATGATTAATTACCGACCGACGATAGTAAGGGAGGTATTGTTTTCACACCAAATTTCACATGTGGAGATTTTTACATATCTCCACGAATCATGCATTTTCTTAACAGAAAAAAGTATTTTTAGCATGATGTCTGTCCGTCCGTCCGTCCGTCCGTATAGATGTGTACAGCCTGAACGGCTCAACCGATTTTGATGAAATTTGGTATATTTACTTAATGCATCAGTGGGATGAATTGATCAACTTTTGGTGCAAATCCGGAAACCGGAAGTGGTAGTATTAGCGATCGACGATAGGAAGGGAAGGGTTATTTGCACACCAAATTTCACATGAGGAGATTTTTTTACATATCACCACGAATCATGCACTTTGTATTGGTTTTATCCTCGGGAAAATCATATTTATTAGTTTTTTCTTGATTTAAAATTATATGACGTCATCCAGCCATTCGTGACGTCACAGCCTGGTCTTGCATATATATTATAAATAAAATAAAATTAAAAATGTTTATATTTATTATTTATGTATCCATATCTGTTTTTTATTACATTAATAGATATATTAAAATTATTTGAAATTGTTTCTGTAGCTGCTAATTAATTTACTTCAAACCGTCGGTCGGTTCGGACCTGGCCACAGGTCAACTTATTTTAATTTAAATCAGGGTTCCTCCGCTGAGAAATATGACTAGTCTGTGAAGAAATTTTACCTAACGACTTTAAAAATTTTGTCATTCAATAAATAATAATACAATTTTAATTTACAAAATTTCGGAATAAAAATATTAAAAACTATTTTTAAATTTACATAATTTATAATTTACAAATTTTTCTGGTCCCCCTCACTAAAATATTAGAGAAACAATGATCAGGAGTGAGCCGCCAGTTTGGCCCGCCTAACATTAAAGTACAATATGATTGGTATACTAAACTTTTTGCGGGTCACTTTGATAAAAAAAACTAAAATGACTTTAAGGGCGAACAACCTTTTTTTGATAAAAAAAACTTGTTTTAAAGTCATTTTAGTTTCTAGTATCAAATAAATCATTTCAATGTTTATAAGTAAAATATAAGAATTATTGAATTACACTTATAGATTTTTTTTTTACAAGTCAATTATTATTTAGACTATCGTTTTTCAACCTTTGTGGACCAAACGCCCACTTCGTAAGGCCGGCTTCATAATTCGCATCTCTATAAATTTTAACAAATAAAAATTGCATGATAATACCTAATATAAGGTAGGTACACTTGGTGATATTTAGAGCCATATTGAAAAATCGAGTTTCAGAACCTGATCGCAAAATCATTTTTTTTAGAGTTGAAAATGATTTCGCCCCCCAAAAATAACTTATCAACCCCCAAAAGTGTATAGTCAAATAATCACCCCCTTTAAGATGTCGATCGAGAATCACTAATTTAGACTATATATATATCTATACTCTCTACATATGACATATTTTTTAGAAATAATCTTATTTTCATTGATTTTTTTAAAATTTTTATTTATTACAGTTATTATTATAGCTATTATTAATGTTAATGTTAATGCGTTCTTATTGAAGTGAAGTCTCAGATCCTTCTTTAACTTTCTTCCAGAGGATGCTGTTTTTAGGCATTCTATTTTAATTAAAAATTTTTCATACAAAATCAAGTGACAAAATCAAAAATTTTTCTTTCTTTAAAAAAATATTTAATTTAATAAAAATATTCATAATATAATATTTTGTATAGGTAAATTTTCACGGTATCCCAATAGAACAGTGCACATTTTGGGAACACTTTCTCTATTCCAGGGATGAGCAACCCACGGCCTCCCGAACAAACATTTATGCGGTCCTCCAAACATAATAGTACAATATTCGTTTACTTTATTGGCATCATTAAGCATATAGAACAGTGTCGTTGGAAACGGTAACAATTATCAGCAGCTCCATCCCCATAGATCTGCTCATTGATTTGCGAATACTCATCTGGGAGGGCAGAAGGAAAATACAACAGTGGACAAAGCAGAACTGAGGAAAAACACCTTGGAATTTTTGCAAAGGCGATAGAATCAGTCGCTTAAAGGAAGGTAGACAGCGACATTGATTCCAAACGTACGCTTTTGGTATGAAAGGAAGCACGGAGAGGTGAATTATTACATCACTCAGATGCTCTCCGGGCATGGATACTTCAAGAAGTACTTACATAAAATAGGGAAGGCTGATAGTCCCTGTTGTATATACGATGATGGGAAAATTTACGACACCGTATATACGATGATGGGAAAATTTACGACACCAAGCAGACGATCTTCGAGTGGTTATGGTTGAACCAGGAGAGAAGGAAAATGGAGGAAAATATTGGGAACATAGTAACAAGAATGTTGGCTGATGAGAAGAACTGGAGAGAGATTGGTTTGTTTATAGAAGACATTCTTCGGAAAAAGAAAAAATATCTAGATAACTAGAAATAAGAAACAAAATGCGGAGCCTAGACGTAGGCTAACTCGATGAAAAAACAGAGAACACCACCCTGAAATAATACGTAAGTGGATGTTGTTTTTCAACCACGAGGGAGGTTTTTTAGTGGGTGCAAGTCCCACATACCAAGATTATGACGATAATCTTGAGATGTGTTAGACATTTTTCTACCTCACGGCAAAAAAAAAAAAATGTATCATTAAAATTTTGGGGGCTTTTTAATTACTGTTAAGTTAAATATTTATTATAATAATCGCTTTAACAATGAAACGATTTTTTGAGTCTTTGAAAGAGACCAATATTATGTGAATTGTTCATTAACAATTTAAGTTTTAATAATTTATTAAGTTGTTTTTTTGTCTGCGGCCCTCCAATAAATATTGCGGCCCGTCAAAAAAGTCCAACTTTGATAAAAAAGGTCCCATTCCCACCCCTGATTTAAATGAATTACAAAAATATATATATAAATACTTAGTAAATTAAATGAAAATATCTTAAGAAAATTGTAATCAATAAAACAATTGTATATATAATATTATTTGCTTACTTATCATACTAAGCACGTAAATTTTTATTCAATTTATTTAGGATATCAGAATTTGATCCTGGGGGGGGGGGGGGAGTTGACTAGCCGCTCCACCTTCCTTTGACGGGTGTTCCCCCCCCCCCTGGCTGTCTCAAAGACAAATTTTCATTAAAATTTTTTTTTAAATTTAAATATTTAAAAAAGTTTTGTAAATGAAACATTGATTTTACAAAATTTGGCAAAAAAATTTAATTTTTGTATTTTACTTACTTGTATTCACAATTTGAAAAAGAAAATATTTTTTGCAGCTATAAGTAGATATCATTTTAGCTTTCCTCATGGATAGCCTATAAGATGGTCGGAAAATTTTGAAAAATTTTGCTCCGAGATTTTTTGAAATCTCCAAAAAATTTTGATCCGGTCGGCACGAAATGAGATATTGTCTTGAAATTTGATATTTAAATGTTTTTTTGTGGAATGATGGGCGGGGGTTGGATTGTTTTTGGACAAGTAAGAGGGTAGTTTAAAGAGGTGTCAAAGCACATTCTATTGATTTTCTCAATAAATACCGATTTTTATAAGAATTATCATACTATCATATTAAATTTATAGGGAATCGAATTTTCTAAAAACTTCAGTATATTCATTTTTACCTAAACTTAATAATAAAGGAGTTATTTATAAAAAAAAATTCTTTAAGATGTCGAAAGCTTTTCGTCAGTCCGTAGTGGAAGGATATTTTTTAAATAAGTTGACCTGTGGCCAGGTCCGAACCGACCGACGGTTTGAAGTAAATTAATTTCCAGCTACAGAAACAATTTCAAATAATTTTAATATATCTATTAATGTAATAAAAAACATATATAAATATAACATAAATATTTTTAATTTTATTTTATTTATAATATATAGCTGAAATAGCCGGCGTTGCCCGGCGTTACCCGAGGCTGTGACGTCATGAAGGACTGGGTGACGTCATATAATTTTAAATTAAGAAAAACATAATGAAGATGATTTTTCCCGAGGATAAAACCAATACATTCGTGGTGATATATAAAAAAATCTCCTCATGTGAAATTTGGTGTGAAAATAACCCTTCCCTTCCTATCGTCGATCGCTAATACTACCACTTCCGGTTTCTGGATTTGCACCAAAAGTTGATCAATTCATCCCACTGATGCATTAAGTAAATATACCAAATTTCATCAAAATCGGTTGAGCCGTTCAGGCTGTACACATCTATACGGACGGACGGACGGACGGACGGACCACTTCCGGTTTCCGGATTTGCACCAAAAGTTGATCAATTCATCCCACTGATGCATTAAGTAAATATACCAAATTTCATCAAAATCGGTTGAGCCGTTCAGGCTGTACACATCTATACGGACGGACGGACGGACGGACGGACCACTTCCGGTTTCCGGATTTGCACCAAAAGTTGATCAATTCATCCCACTGATGCATTAAGTAAATATACCAAATTTCATCAAAATCGGTTGAGCCGTTCAGGCTGTACACATCTATACGGACGGACGGACGGACGGACGGACGGACGGACGGACGGACGGACAGACGGACGGACGGACAGACATCATGCTAAAAATACTTTTTTCTGTTAAGAAAATGCATGATTCGTGGAGATATGTAAAAATCTCCACATGTGAAATTTGGTGTGAAAACAATACCTCCCTTACTATCGTCGGTCGGTAAAAATTAAACTTAAAAAAATAGATTTTATGTGAGGGAATAGAAGCTCCAGAACCCCCCCCCCCCCCCCCAATGCCTCTTCTCTGGCTACGTGAACGTGATTTTAATATATATAAACAAATAAAAAAAAATTCAGTTGTGAGATCAACTATTTCTTTATTGTCTTCTTCGCTATTCCTATTAACACCATATGTGGTTTCTGAAAGTCCAGCTTCACTATCTAATTCTTAAATGGAATAGTATTTAAGAATTAATTCACTAATTTAAAAAAAAAATCAAATCTTACCTTTTTTCTTATTTTGAAAAAAATCTGTAATTAGCCTACGCTTAACTTCGTTTCATAATTTTTATGAAATTAGCAATTAATGTATTAATAATAAAAAATATTTAGAATTTGAATAATATTTTAATTGATTTATATTTAGATAATAGTCAAATTTTTCAAATCATCTAGTAATCTTATATTAAGTCTTTTGTTTTTTTATGATTTAGAAGAAATAATAAAATAATTTTTTTTATTTCTTATATTAAATTCTTTACGAAAAAATAAGCAATTTTTATTTTTGTTAAAATTTTTTTAAAATTAAATAAACTTGCACAAAGTTTTAATTTAAGAATTTTTTTTTTTCAAATAAAAAGAATTATATTTTTTCTTTTCTATTTGTAAAATAGTACATTATGTACTGTACAAAATGTTATATATTATATAGCAATTTGAATTTTTTTCTGGGAGGGGGGGGGGGTTAAAATCCTAAAAAAACCCTGGTTGCGCCACTGTTAGGATATAATAAATTTATAAATATATTCAATAAAATAAAATTATGGCTTGTTACGATTCCATAATAAATTTTAAAATTGAATGAAATATAAAATGTGGTTGAAGGAAATATCTATTAAAGGTGAATAAGTAAATAAATACTGAATGATAACAGTTTGGATTTGTAATATATAAATGTAATTGTTTATTTTATCTAAAAATAAAAAAAAAGTTATAGTAATTAAGATATTAAATAAACAGTTAAAATTAATTTAATCCTATGACAATCTTTTTTACGAATATTAAGACAAAATATTATTAAAAAAATAATAAATATATTTATTATTTTAGAATAATTATATTTATAATTTACTTTTTATAAAAGATTTTTGTTTAATTATTAAATATATTACAAAATAATTTTTATTACATGAAATCTTCCATCATTTCTTAACGGGATTAATTTCACGCTTTATCAAGCAAATCCTTTAAATAGAATTTAGACTTCTTTACCCGGACACAATTAGGCAAACAGTAAACTATTGAATCCTGATCGATTTCATTGTGACGGACTTTACGCTGCCTGGGTAGATTACTTATAATGAAAGAAATTATTTTCCCTTCATCCAAAAATGTATCTATATAATCAAACATTTAAAAGCGAGTCCATCTATCCATACATACCATCCTTAGAATTCATATGAAGGACTTTTCGATAGTCGATCAGTTGATATAAATATGTAATATATATACTAATTAACAAAATTATAATTTAGTTAAAATATTAAATAAATAAAAAATTAAGCATATCAAAAACTAACCAAGACAACATGAAAAATAATCTATTATTCTAATTAAATTATATCTAAATGACCAATTTTCAATACATAAAATAGATAAATAAATAAAAGATTAGCTAAAGCGCGATGGAGACTGGCTGGCTCCTTTTTTTCTTTCTGTTTTTGTTGATTCTTCACTATGCAAAACAGTTTCATTATACGTTTGAAATAGATTAAACAAAATGATGTCAAATGTCAACTCTTCTATAGATACCAATCACTTATTAAATTCAATTGTTCCGATTCATTTGTCGCTCTGATCAAAAAATTGATTGACTTCTTTGTTTAATTGATAAACCATTGTTGGTTCATTATCATAAGAGTTTATTAAACGTCATTAGTATTTAGATGATAGCTAACTTGGGTTAGAGGTCAAACGTGTCATAATAGATAATGAAATGTTCATCTGCATTAGAGTATTAATAGAAACATGACTTCGGTTAATGTCAAAATACCACGTGATTAGTTACAATTATCCAGCTATGAGAAGAATTGAAAGCCTTAAATAATTATAATGAGATAGGTTATTATCTATCTATATATATATAACTATTTATAAAAACAATTTCATTAGTTTTTGAAAATTCGAATTCATTTAATTTATAATTTTAATAATAAATATCCTAAATGCGAAAAATAATACGACTAATTCTGGTGGATTGAAATTATAATAGATTCGCGTTTATATATATATTTTATGTACATTTATGCCTCCGTGAAATAGCAACATTAATCATAAAGGCCACAAGACGCAGAATTCCGAAAAGTCTCTTAAAAATTATTTCGAAATGGACATTGAGATTCAAATCTCACAAAAACACGTGGATATATTATATATATATATATATATATATGTATTTATACATTAATTTAGTTTTTTATATTTAATTTGATCTTCTGAGCTTCATCTCCTATTCTGATCCTATTTGTTATCAATCTCTTTCTCAAAATAAAAATTAGTACTTTTCTCAAATTACGATTAAATTGATTATAAAATTTGAAATTAGTTTTTAATTATCTTAATTATTAAACCAATTAAATAAAAATTTATCCATTACACTACTAAATAATATTAGTTTTTCCAAAACGCCAGTAATTTAAGCACCCTTATACACCGTCGCAAATTTAATAAATTCTTTTTTTTTTAATAAATTTTTATTTTAAATAATTCTATATATAAATTAATGTAATATATATAATTATATATAAAAAATAAAATGTTAGGTTAATTAATAAAATTCTTATAATTTATTATATTTTGCTAATATTTTCATTAATAAATTAAATTAAATCATTTATTGATATAGTTTAATATTTTTTCTGATTTAATCTATTGAATAAGAAATCTGTATTTTGATGATGATATTTTACTTACTAATACGAAATAATTATACATATAAATGAAACAAAAATTATAATAAAAAATATAATAAATAATAATAACAAAATCTAAGTATGCTCTCTCTAAGTAGAAATTTTTAATTAATTCTTTTCTTTATAAGTTTTTGAACTTTGATTATTAAAATGCATGTATGCATGAATATGTATTGCATAAATGGATTTATTTTTGATGATGTAAATAAGCAAAATAATAAAATTTTATCGCCTAGATGTCTATATTTACAAATAGATTTGCATAAAAAAATCCATTGTGTTTTCCTAATATAGTTTAATGCATAGTTAATTACCTCCTCGTATATCTTTGAACAATTTATTTGATAACATTTGATGATTTATTAGATATTCCTGTAATTATCAAAAATTTCCTTATTTTTCTCCAAAAATAACTCAAATAATAAAAATATAACTTTGTTTTAGAATAAATATAATATTGAAGTGAATATGATTTGCTAAAAATATTAATTGTGATAATAGAAAAATTGAAAGCTCTTACATTATTTAAATAAATTTTTATTAAACGCAAAAGTAAAACTACATGGATTTCCGTATTGTTTAATATAATATTTAAAATCAAATTCTAATAACAAAATAAGTAAGAAAGACGTAAAATTTCAACTTTTATAATTTTAAATACAAAATCTAAATTTGAGAAATACCATGGAGAGATTTTATATTGATCTAGGATGAACTTTGTCTCCCTTTTTAATATGCAACCATTCTATCTATCTATCAACTCCCAAAGTGTGTATTTATTGCATTTAGGACTGAGGGTTGACCAAACCTTTCCAGATCATAAATAGATAAAACTGTCAATCATTTAAAATTAATTTGCTATTAAAAATTAATTTCTTTAATGTTGAATCACATATTAATTAAATTAATGTTTTATTTATTAAAAACCAATTAGGCTCAAATTTCGAATGAAACAATAGCTTAATTTGAAATGTTTTTAATAAATGTTGGATTTACATATTTCCAAGGCAAAACATTTGATCATTTATGAGTATTTGTGAAATTCTAAATGATATTCAAAAAATTTCCAAATCATTTAAAAGTTATCTTTTCAAATGTATTATAATAGAGATATTTAATTATTTATTTTTTTAAAATTAACAAATAAAAATTATTGAAAATTAAAATTCATTAAAATTCATTTTTAATCTAAAATTTTCTATTTAAAACCAAAATCTCAATGTATTAAAAAAGTTAATAAATTTATAAAAAATAGATATAAATCGATTTGTTTATATAAATAAGGTAAGTGCACCAATAGAGCAAATAAGAATTATTTTAAATTAACACTCTTTCCTCATGATATTTCTCAAAATTTATTTTTCCCAAAATATATTATATCTTTTTATTTATTTAAATACTTATATTTTTCATTACAATCACACATATTTAGGCACCTATATCTTGACGTATTTCTCACAATGTCTAATCATGTACCTACTTAATATGATTAATTATGATTAATAATTAGCCCAAGTGAAGCAATACACAAAAGGAAAAAGTTCAAGTATTTAGATATACAAATGAATAAATTTTTTTTAAAGGATATAGAACAAGTGTAAATTGTGTGAAAATGTATAATATTTATTTACATTAAAGTGGTATGCAAAATAGTATACATAAAGCATGCAAATTCTGTTAAAACATCTTGACTGATAACATTATGAGGAAAGATTTAAGGAAAGAGGAATGATTTCTATTATGCAATTATTATGATGATTTTATTATTAAAGTTACTAACAAGAAATCCTAAGAATAGATTATTTATAATAATTCAAACTATCAAATCTACTAATATGAATTTGAGAGATTTTCGATAACAACATTCATAACGTATTTGAAAATAATAAATAATGATATATTTAAGAAAAATGGATAGAAAGTGTGGGGAGTGGGAAGTGTATATATTAATAGTAATGCCATCAAATTTAAAGGAATGTTGCGGTCATGAACTTAGGTCCATTGAAATAATAGATAAATAAATATATTAATGTAACTGTTATTCGACATTCATTGCTAAACATTAAATTTTTGTAATATTTGTATTATCTAATTATTTATTTATTAAATAAAGTTTTATGGGAGATTATTATGATGCTTTTTGATTTAAAAATTGTAATATCATATATACATTCATGTTTCATATACATTTAATGATAAAATTAATTATTTAATATAAAATAAATATTTAATTGAATATGTTTTAGAGAAATACATTGTGCATAGAATTTAAAATGATCATGAACAATTATAAAAACAAATCAAGAAAAAAAAATAAGGAAATAACCGGGTATTTTTATTAAAACTAATTATTTTTTTTATTGAATTTTTTATTAATTACATTTCAATAATTTTTTAATAGAAAATTCTCAATGAAATAAAGTAATTTATATTTTTGTGTATTCTGAATACAAATGAAAAATAATCTATGTATTAATAATATTAAATAACAAAGAAAAGACATAAAATTTAATAAATATTTTAATTTAGTCTTAAGAGAAATTAAAAAAATAAAGCTCAAAGAGCATTAATAAAATATATTTATTTTCTATTTTATTTATTTTAATCCTTTCTTTAAATTTATTTATGACTAGGGGCACACTTGCAATTTTTAGTTGCGCAAATGTTCGGTTTTTTAAATATTCTTTTTTTAATCTAATGCTATTACAATTTTTTTATTATTGATTCATTTGATATATATATATATATATAAGAAAGACCAAAGAACAGTTAATAATATTGTTTATCTTAAGAATTAGAAGAACCTTGGGAATTAATTAGTTTAATAATATTGTTTTTAAAAATAATTAATAATTTAAATAATTTGAAAATTCTAGAAGAGAAACGCATTTTTATATATATATATATATATATATAAACCTCTGACTTTTGTACGTCCTATGCAAGGACAACGCCTATCAAGTCGGTTAGATCAATATGTCCTATGATCAGTAGAACAAGTTCTATCAATCTTTACCTTGATTATTCTTGATCGGAAGCGCTACTTCTTATAAAGTAGCTTCCCAATGTTGATTCCGGAGACTGGGTTGACTTCGTCTCATAGACCGCAGTTAGAGAAATTGCTTTGCCAGGCCCGGGACTTAAACCCGGGACAACGAGAAAATGGACCAGCTACGCTACTTCCTACCCTGTGGAGCTTCTCTCTCTATATATATATATAATATATGTAATATATTATATATAATAAATATATATTATGTCCAAAACAATAATTATATCTACATGGAAAGAAGTTTGGCAATACCCTCTAAATTTAACTAATAAGAAAGAGAATGTCTCTAAATGGAAAAATTTTGTAATTTTATAAATTAAATGACACCAAAACATGAATAGTGATTTGTAAATTTTAAAGAATATATTTTCTTATAGATGACAAGAATTTTAAAATGCAAACATTTTTCATCAATATAATTGTTTCTGGATGAAGACAACTGAACATTTAAGATATTAATGAATATTAGGATAAATCGAATATATACAGAAATTTCTTTTTAAATATTTGATATTATACTTACATTAATTCTATGTTATTCACATATCTACTCGATCAACTTTATTTTACATTAAAAAAATTAAAAATTAAAAAGAACATCTTTTTATAATGATCCGCCTATGAAGAATATTTAAAGGATAATTGTGATATTTATTAAACAATTTGAAAACCATTCTATAACATGTTATTCCAATATATAGGGGAACATTACTATCAATGGGCGACTGGTTTCTTTGAATGGGCATGCAGTTCCTCCCACTCCAAGGGACAAATGAGAACTAATAAAGGCTTGACTTTGTCGTTACAATAAATTTAAAATTAGTAGAGTATTATTAATTTATTATTTTATAAATTATGAGTTAATTTCCATTGATTTAATTGTGAATTAATTATTAATTAAATGTTATTGAAATAAATATTTCTCGTTGATTTTTATTCGGTCGGTTATTAATATTATTCAATTGTTTCTTTTTAATTTAGTTGCTATTCGGTAATTGTGACAGTGGTTCATTAACTGTATCGCTTAACAACAGGCCAAGTCTACTGAAAATAATTTTCTATTGTGAATTTGAAAAAATATTGACAATTGAACTAACATTAAAATATGGCTTGCATAAATTCAATCACTATTAACATCTTGCTGAAACGTTTCGTTCATTAACACTAGTAAATTAGAAGAAAGAAGTTAAAAGCTTATTTTCATTTACACAGTTTCTTTCTGTCTCCTTGAAACTACTCAAAACTATAATGGTAAAAACGGGTTACACTTATTGACAATTAGAAAAATGTACTGAGAATTTAAGCTAGCCCATCCTAAAAGATCGACCATCGATAGCAACCTTCCATTATTCACTTTTTACCGACCGACGATAGTAAGGGAGGTATTGTTTTCACACCAAATTTCACATGTGGAGATTTTTACATATCTCCACGAATCATGCATTTTCTTAACAGAAAAAAGTATTTTTAGCATGATGTCTGTCCGTCCGTCTGTCCGTCTGTCCGTCCGTATAGATGTGTACAGCCTGAACGGCTTAACGGATTTTGATGAAATTTGGTATATTTACTTAATGCATCAGTGGGATGAATTGATCAACTTTTGGTGCAAATCCGGAAACCGGAATTGGTAGTATTAGCGATCGACGATAGGAAGGGAAGGGTTATTTTCACACCAAATTTCACATAAGGAGATTTTTTTACATATCACCACGAATGTATTGGTTTTATCCTCGGGAAAAATCATCTTCATTATGTTTTTCTTAATTTAAAATTATATGACGTCACCCAGCCCTTCATGACGTCACAGCCTCGGGTAACGCCGGCAACGCCGGCTACCTCAGCTATATATTATAAATAAAATAAAATTAAAAATATTTATGTTATATCCATATCTGTTTTTTATTACATTAATAGATATATTAAAATTATTTGAAATTGTTTCTGTAGCTGGAAATTAATTTATTTCAAACCGTCGGTCGGTTCGGACCTGGCCACAGGTCAACTTATTTACATACTTTAAGAACAATGAGAGAACTTTAAAATGAATGAATTTATAAATTGTAAAAAAAATATTTCCATTTATTAACAAAGGAATGTTGGTTTATTTTATTTAGATTAGATTTAAACTAATAATTCTTGAAATACATTATAAATTGTTTCTTTTTTGTTATCTTTACAATATCTAATTAACAGACCTAGTAACCGTCTGGACCATATAATTTAATCTAATTTAAAACTTATAAATAAGCAGATTAATAATCCTATTGTTTTTTTAGTATACTAATTAACATATACATATATAAATATAAATCCTTTATTTAATGCAATCTACGTTTTAAATATTTTTTAATCAATCAAATATATCTCTTGAGAATAGTATTTAATAAATATTTTTAATACTTTCTTTTTATTTGCCCAATACAGGGTGCTTCAAAAAAATGTACACACACTTTAAACTATTGTAGTTTTCCCGCTCTACAAGGCTAATGTTATATTTATTTTCAACAAGATGGTGCCCCGCCGCACTTTCACAGGGACGTACGAGCTTACCTGGATCAAAATTTGTCGGGCCAGTGGATAGGACGCAGGGGGCCAATCGAGTTTCCAGCACGCTCTCCAGACCTTACACCACTGGATTTCTTCTTGTGGGGCACAGTAAAAGATGAGGTGTACAAACGTAAACCACGTAACCTAGACATTCTTTGGAATGAGATTCAAGCAGTGTGTAGAGTAATCTCATTGGACGTTTTGATACGATGTACAGAATCAGTGGTGACTCGTACTCAGAATTGTATTGATGCTGCAGGTCACCAATTTGAACAGTATTAACATTTGTTATTTATGTTTCATTTACATTGGACTTTCAGCTTTCTATTTTCCTGAAATTTAACTTTGTAGAACGGTAAATAAATTTTCTATGGAAGTTCCAAGTGTGTATACATTTTTTGAAGCACCCTGTATAATATTTTAACTATATATAATTAGTTCTAATATAAATACATACATGATCTTTATTTTGTTTTTCCGAATAATAAATTAACGATGGAATGTTGTAATCAATGCATTTATCACTAGTAAGATAATTCAAATATTGATTTATTAAATTATATTTTAAAATAAAAAATATTCTAGAGCTCTTGAATAAATTATGAGAAGAAATTTGAATCTCAAGGTAGAAATATAATAGGTATATTAAAATTAAAAAAAAATTATTAGAAAATTGAATCATTAAATTAAATAATTGATTTTCCTATTAAATCAATATTTACAATGATTTGTTGCGTATTTAATTATTCGAGAAGAGTATTTGATAATTTTTAATCCCTCTGATTAAACTTTATTAAATGTCTGGTTCAGAAACTAGTTCTATATAACTTTATCAAAGTGTACTTAGCTATTGTATATGGATTGTGATAAGAGATTACTTTATTCAGTATTTACTCGAGTGACAATGAGAAAAATATTTCGTCGTAAAACTTAAAGATACCTTTTGTTACATTACTTTATTAAATGTTAATAATAAATTATTTTATTCGTTATTATTTCTAATTATTATATTATTACTATCTGTATTTATATATCATTTATTTTATTTATTTATCATATTTATTTTATTGACTATTTTAAAAAATTTATAGCATAACACTGGTTGCTCAAACTTTTAAGTAATTGCTGCCCAGTTTTCAATCATAATTTTCATTGCTCCCCTGACTTACAATACACTGAATTAAACAATAATGTATTAATATAATGAGTATGAGATAATCGCTGTTTTTGTATACAATAGTCACAATTATTTTTTATATTTAGAAATAAATATAATCTTTATCTACGGAACATATAAGTTCTTGGCCGCAGCAACTACATTTCTCCAAGTGTCTCTATTATGATCTACACCCATCCTATTTTCTCCAATCTCTTTTATGTCTCTTTCTAGATTATCCGTCCACCGCGTCCTCGGTCTCTTTCAACCCGACGTCTCCCAAATATATTTTTTGACACAGACTTTCCCATTCTCCCATTCTTACTATTAATCTATTAATATAATATTCGAATTTAATATCAAAAGTGAGTTATAAAAATTGAAAACTAATTAAGTTTTTAAATTTAGAGAAGAAATAATAATAAAATAAAATAAATAATTGTTCAACAAAACTTTCTTTTGATTAATTATCTATATATTTAATACGATAGTGTCCGTCTGTACGCAAAAAACTCCAGAGCCTAAACTACAAGGAGTAAGGTAACCAAATTTTTCTGAGGTGAAGGGTACCTCAAATGATAAAAAATAAAAAAGAAATTAGAATCTTAGGTAACTCCTGAGCTGAGCTGCGGGTGTTTCATTTTCCAGAAATATATATAAAGGAGAGTATTTGTTTGTATGTATGTAATTTGTTTACTTTTTTACTGTCATAGAAACAGATATATATATATATATATATATATATATAAAATTAGAACCTCTCTCTCCCTCTATTTAAAATTTTAAAAAAGGAGTGTTCTAGCCAGGTAAATGAATCAGACTGGAAGAGGAGACATGTGATTAGAAAAATTGGGGAAAAATCAACCGAAATGTGTAACGGACAAAGTATTTATATTCTTAGTTATTTTTTTTATTATACATTTTATTTTGTTTATCTATTTTTTAGTTTATTTTGTTTTTCTATTCTCCTATTTTATTAACAAAGTTATTTGGTCGCATTATTCTTAAAATGTAATATATATATAGATATTATATTTCACATAAGGGGAGGGACCATCCCTCCAAGTTTTAATATTTTTAGCAGTTGAGAATGTACAGTGGAACGAGTGATATCATCCTGATATGACCTGTATTTATCACGTCCCGTGATATAATTATTTTGTATATAATCATTTTTATCATCACACCCTGTGATACAGTTTAACTAGTGATATCATCCCGATATGACCTGGTATTTATCACGTCCCGTGATATAATTATTTTGTATATAATCATTTTTATCATCACACCCTGTGATACAGTCGAACAAGTGATATCATCCTGATATAACCTATACTTATCACGTCCCGTGATATAATTATTTGTGTATAATCCTTATCATCACACCCTGTGATAATTATTTCTGCTAATTCCAGTGATAATAGTGAATTACATTTTCTTATTTTTTTCTATTTAAAATTTGTATATTTAATTTGTTAATTTTTATCTATTTAATTAAAGTAAATTAATGTGAACATTATTATTGTGTTTTCCCTTTTCCCTTAATTTTTCAACACTATTTTATACTTTGGGATATCCAAAGTTGGCGCCCATCATTAACTTAACATAATTAACAATTCACGGTCATCGTGGATCATTACAAGTGCCCCATACTTAGATCCCCTTATAAATTGGCACCCAACGTAAGAGGATCGTCTACAAAGTGACCCCAACTTGAAACGGTCCTCCTTACAAAGTGGCGCCCAACGTGGGGCCCGATTAGTACACCACGGCTCCTGAGAAAAGTACATTATTCATCTTTGGTGAGCAGTATCATCATTTTTTCATCTCAACGGACTTTTACTACAATTTAATATTTAATTAATAAAATAGAAATTTAAAACTTTTACTTTTATACTTTAAATTTAAATAAATTATATCTTCTTGTTTAATACATATAATAAGATTTAACACTTGTTAATTTTTTTTATTTTATTTTTAATTTTCACATTTATCTAACAAATAGAATATTTATCTATTTAATTCTAATTCAATAAAAATAGTTTGAATATATTAATATTATTATTAATTATAATCAATTAATTATAATTAATCAATTTATATGTTTAATTTGTAAAAAATTTTTTTTTTAAACTTTAAATTTTATTCTACTACATTATATTTAAATTAATGAATTAATAAAATTGATAAAATATCACTATATTTTCAAATATTTCAATACTCTTACATATTTTAAATTATATTACAATTATCTTATTTTATAATTAAACATTGTATAATTCAATTGTACGCGACTAAATAACTTTTAATTTTGATTAATTAATTAATTTTTTTTTTCTCTTTGGTTAACATTAAATTTAATTATCCTATTAAAAATGTCATTTTTCGGCAAAGGGAAAAAGGAGGATCTTATCCTTTTAGCACAGGAATTAGGAATAGTTATGAATTTAGATTCTCGTAGGATCGATATAAAAAATGACATCACGTCATTGCCTGATTATGATGAAGACCTTACACGGGAATTACTTATGACCATCATAGAGGATAGGAAGGAGAAAGAAGAAAGAGAGAGGGAAAGGGAGAAAGAAGAAAGAGAGAGGGAAAGGGAGAAAGATGAAAGAGAAGAAAAGGAGAAGGAAAGACAATTTGAACTAGAGAAACTCCGAATTCAAACCGTAGTGAACCAGGTAGAATCACCAACCCCACTTCAACCGAAAGTAGATATATTGAAATTCTTACCTCTATTTAAAATTAACGATGACGATATTAATACGTATCTGCGTCTTTTCGAAAGACAAATGAATTTTCTTGGCATATCTGAGGATGCATGGGTCACTTATCTTATTTCGGTCTTACCCACAGATATTACCACTCTAATAATTAGAGAACCAAATGAAGTCGCCCAAGACTATCAACATATTAAGAAGCTCCTACTTCACCGATTTAAATTAACTACGGATAAAATAAGAAAACTTTTCTCCACCTCCAAGAAGACATCAGAAAACACTTGGAAAGATTTTTACTTCAATCTACGCGGTTATCTAGAAGCCTGGCTATCCGATCTAAAAATTGAAAATTTTGATCAACTTAAAAATTTGATCCTAGCTGATCAAATGAAGAGAAAGTGTTCATCCGAATGCAAAGATCACTTCCTCGACTCTTGGGAAACACTGGTAGATCCCCTCGATCTCGCAGAAAAATTCGACTCCTATGATAACTTAAGGGCCCCATTTTCAAAAACAATCCCTTCAAATAAATCTATCGAACCCCCTAAATCGAAATATTATGATCGGAAACCCTTTAGAAACTCACAACCTCGTGAAAAACAAAAAGAAGAGACTGACTCTTCAACACTTCGTTGCTACGGCTGCGGAACTCCAGGAGTCACCAAACCTAGGTGTCTAACTTGCAATCCGAAGCAGGAAATTACCAACGCACAAGCCTTACAGTGTAACGTTACTACAGATAGAGATACTAAACTCGCTCTAATAGAAGCCTCCATCTATGAAGCTTCTGGTTCTATTTGTGTTGACAGCGGGGCCACTCGCTCTATTGGCGGTCAGCGTCTTCTCAGCTATTTAAGACAACGAGGAGAACATTTTAAAGTAGAAAAACTTTCCTTAACTCTAGCTGACGGGAAAAAGCGTACACATTCCGTGTTATTAGCTACAGTTCCTGTAAAAATCAAAAATAAAATAATATATATAGAAATGATATTCCTACCCAATGTTAGTGGAAATAGATCACTATTAGGTCTTGACTTCCTCAGAAAAGCAGGTTTAGTATTAGATATGCGAAACAATCGCTGGTATTTTCATAATTATCCTAAGAGAAAATACAAATTTATTCGAGAAAATCTCTGCACCACTGAAGAAAATAATACTGTTGTTGAAAACACTATTCAGCTAACTGAGGAACAGAACATAAAACTTGCCCATTTATTAAAAGAACATGAAACTGTCTTTCAACCAGGGGGAGAGCCAACTCCTTACGCTGGACATGATATAAACACAGGCGGTTGTTTGAATGCGCTGCAAAGGGCTGTCGAAACCACGGACGGTACCAATATCAGCAAAGAAGATCCTGCTGTCCGATATAGACAGCTGGTGGGGTCTCCGAGAGCCCATCGGGGCCCACCAGGAGTTATGGAGCCACCACAAACTCAAAAACAATTATTTACTCAAGGACTTGTTCCCCCTCATACATCAGCATTGCGTCTAAGCCACGACACGCGTTCTACTCCAGTATTTCCTCTAAGTAAGCGAGGAAGGCCAAAAATTGTCCGTTCCTAAGGCTGATCCCTCAATCAAAAGACCTCGGAATCAGAGGGGGAGGATGTAACGGACAAAGTATTTATATTCTTAGTTATTTTTTTTATTATACATTTTATTTTGTTTATCTATTTTTTAGTTTATTTTGTTTTTCTATTCCCCTATTTTATTAACAAAGTTATTTGGTCGCATTATTCTTAAAATGTAATATATATATAGATATTATATTTCACATAAGGGGAGGGACCATCCCTCCAAGTTTTAATATTTTTAGCAGTTGAGAATGTACAGTGGAACGAGTGATATCATCCTGATATGACCTGTATTTATCACGTCCCGTGATATAATTATTTTGTATATAATCATTTTTATCATCACACCCTGTGATACAGTTTAACTAGTGATATCATCCCGATATGACCTGGTATTTATCACGTCCCGTGATATAATTATTTTGTATATAATCATTTTTATCATCACACCCTGTGATACAGTCGAACAAGTGATATCATCCTGATATAACCTATACTTATCACGTCCCGTGATATAATTATTTGTGTATAATCCTTATCATCACACCCTGTGATAATTATTTCTGCTAATTCCAGTGATAATAGTGAATTACATTTTCTTATTTTTTTCTATTTAAAATTTGTATATTTAATTTGTTAATTTTTATCTATTTAATTAAAGTAAATTAATGTGAACATTATTATTGTGTTTTCCCTTTTCCCTTAATTTTTCAACACTATTTTATACTTTGGGATATCCAAAGTTGGCGCCCATCATTAACTTAACATAATTAACAATTCACGGTCATCGTGGATCATTACAAGTGCCCCATACTTAGATCCCCTTATAAATTGGCACCCAACGTAAGAGGATCGTCTACAAAGTGACCCCAACTTGAAACGGTCCTCCTTACAAATGTAATTAAACAAAAAAATTCAAGAATTATGCTACGCATACGACTTACATACAATTAACATAAAAAATGTAGAATTTGAAAAAGTATAAATATTTAAATACTTAAGATCTCTAATCACGAAAGATAATAATATTCGAGAAGAATTTAAATCGACGTTGTAATTGAGTAGCGCCTGTTATTATGCAGTAAAGGGGCTTATCTCATCAAAGAGGATCAAAATTAAAATATATAAAACAATTATTTTTCATGTTGATCGATGACTAGGGTGACCATATTTCGAAAATACCAAACCGAGACAAACGGTATTTTTTAGAACTAAATTGAAAAAATTTTGAAAAAAAATTACGAAATGTCCTAAATATTGAAAAAACAGTAGGGTGTCCCGAAGACATTTTTGGGACAGAGCACCTAAAGACGGGACGTTTGGTCACCCTATCGATGACTCTGGGAGACGAGAGTAGATTTAGAGTATTTGTGAGATTAATATTGTTCGCAGCATTTATAGGCCAAAAGAAGATGAGGTCACAGGGGGATGGCGGAGATGGCATAACGAGAAATAATGTCCAGATATAGTTAAGGTTATAAAATCAAGAAGGCTGGGATGGGAAGGGGACGTGGTTGGAATTGGAGAAACTAGAAATTGGGAGAAACCGATTGGGAAACATCCAGTGGAAGACCAAGGACCAAGGTGGGTGGACAATGTAGGAAGGGACATGGGAGAGATGGGACAGGGTAGGATTTGGTTGTAGCCCCCAGGATAGGGACGCTTAGAGAAATGTGGCTAAGAACTTTCGAAAACTGTAGAGACACAGAGTTAGATAAATACAATAATAATATATAATTAATTTACTGATTAAATTAAAATATATTTTCCAAGAAAACAAATACATGTCTTATCTACTTATACTGATTGAAACAAAATGGATGAAAACCTTTTACATACAGGCTTTCAACCAAATACTATGTATCACTCGGGGGTACAGGGGGCGGAGCCCCCGTCTAGGTGTGAAGAGCGCCGAAGGCGCTCGGAGCAGCTAGTATATATTTATTTTTAATGTTATTAATTAATTTAATATTTATATCTAGAGTGAATTCTTTTAAAAAATTCCTTGTTACTTTTAATTGAATCAAAAACTTCTCTACAATTTAGTAAACAATGCACTTTTTAATAGGTTTAATATTATTTTTAAATTAAAATTAAATTAATTAATTATATTTATTAAATTTTTTAAAAAAAACAATATTTAACACAAAAACGCGTTAAAAAATTCGACATCACTTTGAAAGGAAAAAACTAATTACATTATGTGCGATTCGACTCTATTATGTTCTATCTCTCTTTAGTTCATTGATAACATATATGTTAGAGCAAGATTGTTGGAGGCTATTTATTTTTTAATGTCTGTTTCTTTGTTTATTACATACATTCTCCTTTCATTATCAATTGGTCGGGACTAAATAGCAAACCGGCCGGGACCTTCATACTGGGATTATTTTTTTGACCGGGAAATCTGGGAATCCTATTTATTAACATAATAAATATATAACGAAAACTAATTTTCTATTTATGGCGAAATAATTTAAGTATTAGGAAAATTATTTATTACTCAATTACAGTTAATTTACTCGTATTATTTAAAATCTGTGCTTTGAAATTTAAAAATAAATTATTAACATATTGCCTAAAATTCAAAGGAGGTAGTAGAATATTTTATAAAGTAAATTTATTCATTTGTGTATAGTCTGTTTAAAAAAATAAACTATTATTTAAAATAATTTTTGATTTAATTATTCGACTTATTATACTAGTATTATATTATTCTATGTGTAACGATTTCTATTTAGTGAATAATTAACACTTCGACTTCTCCACTTCTCTTCGTTTAACACAAAACAGAATACTTATATAATTTAATTATTTGTTGTTGTTTATTGAACTTATTACTCCATAGGAAATTATACTTATTGTTATTTTATAAATTGGATTTCAAACTTTTATGAAGATTTCTAAAACACTTGAGTGCTATTATATTTAAAAAAAAGAAATTCATAAAAAGAGTAGTAAACTTTTGAGAGTCCAAAAATTAAAGATAGATTTATTTAGATGTTTTTTAAATAAAAATTGAGAAATAAATTGTTTATTTTTTTTATTTTTTAATATTTTGATATCCAAATAACAGGATTACATTTTGGTATGCTAATACAATAACAATATTTAGTAGTTCAAATTAAATTAAAAAGTACAGTATTAATTAACCTACATCAATGATAAGAAAATGTTATTCTTAAAGGTAATCTTATTGAAAAGTCGGTCGTTCTATATGGAATACAGTAAGGACGAAAGGATGGAGATGATTCTCTAGAATGCTTAGATAGTACTTGGATTTGATTCTCCCATGCAGAATGACAAGTGGTCCATGATCGCGCCAAGATATCGCGCCCCATAGAGCAGTGTTCCCAAAGTGCGGCCCACGAACCCTTTGAATGCGGTCCGTGACATCAATCTGATGGTTTATATTTTTATTAATATTAATTTTAATTAGACAAAAAAAATAGTAAAATAGGTAAATAAAAAAATTATATGTATACTAAATGAGGTAAATTAATAAAAAAAAAACAAATAAAAAATTCACGATATAATTATTACTTATTTAATATAGGTGACTCTCCTTTTTTTTGGCCCGCAAGTATTTTGGGGTATACTAAATTGGCCCGCCTAGAAAAAACTTTGGGAACCCCTGCCATAGAGCTGAACAGTGGGCAAGAGGGATTCAAGATGAAACACTTCTTTGCTGCTGTGTAGGCCAAGGCTTGTAATCTCTGCAACAATGGCGTCGCTTGGAACTAGAAGTTGCTTTCACCAAGGGTTTACGAATTGTCTCTCTACTATAAATGTTTGCAGCTT
This sequence comes from Labia minor, assembly GCA_963082975.1. Classification (NCBI taxonomy): domain Eukaryota; kingdom Metazoa; phylum Arthropoda; class Insecta; order Dermaptera; family Spongiphoridae; genus Labia; species Labia minor. Next base: position 28,803,025 of record OY720347.1, read on the forward strand.
GAAGTTCCCTTTTGATAGTATTGTTGAATCGTCGAAAGCCGTGCCACCTATACCAAAAATGATCAAGATTTTGATTTACCGGTAACATACGCTTCACTAACACTAAATTCACACGAACAAAATTACTCAACAATCGAAAAGGAAATTTTAGCGATTGGATAGGCAACACAATATTTTCGACCCTATTTTCAAAATAAATAAATGCCTATCAAGGCATCCACTAAAAGTCAAATTAAACATTACCCCAACCCCATCAAAACCATTTGTAATTATTCATATCGATAGTTTCACAATTCGTAACCAAAAATGTTTAACGGTAATAGACTCTTTTTCTAAATTCGCCCAAGCATACAAATTACTGGTGCAGCCACTACTATTAACTTCTATACTCGTATATATGTATATACTATAAAAGTATACTTCACAAGATGAAGTTCGAATTACCAATATTCATCGAATGGCAAATATTTAATTTTATTTCAGTCACACGGTCAAAGAATTATGTGAAATTCATTTTTCAGTATTTTCAATTGAATCTTTTCATACAATTTTTTCCTCCATTTTATTTTATGATTATATTTATATTAGAAAAGAATATTAATTCGAGTATTGTTCATTTACTTAAACAAATAGGAATTTCCAAGTAGGTTGAACATAGATTTTTTAAGATCTTATTTGAATGATGATCAGATAAGATTATCATTAAACTACCAATCGATTAGGTATTATAATAAAATCAAAAAGTGTCATTTAATAAAATATTTGTATAGTTTATGAAAAAAAAAATTGATAATCGCCACACAATTAATGATAAAATAAAATCCTTTTTTCTTTATAAAAACTTATCATTAAATTTTTTATAAAAATTTTTATTAAAATCAAAAATATGCTTTTATCATTTACAGTGTATATAATCTAATTTTAAATTATATTATATATATTTTTTAAAAATTAAATTCTTTCTAGAAAATGATTCACCAGGGAAAAACCGTTTAAATATAAATGTTGATCAATCGAGAACAAGGAATTTAAATTTATAATAAAATTTATTAATTTATTATTAAAAAAAATGATTTCAAATAATATTTTTTTAATTAATTATGTATTAATATAAGCCAAGTAACTGTTGTTACTTGATACTCCAATAATTTAGAAAAAATTTTCAATCTTATTTTATGGTTTAACATCACAGGTTGATTTTCAGTTGAGAATTATCTAAATAAAAATTAAATTTAAAAATAAAAAACGTATTAATTAATATAGCTTCTTAGTAATTAAATCACACTGAATGTAGGTATGAAATGTAAATATGTATATACATATTGTTTACAGTTTTGAAGGTCAACTATCTAATTAATAATTTATAAAATATGTATATAGGTAGGTAATTAAATACTATTTTTATATAATTGACTTTGGAAATGCTTTTCAATCATCTAGGATTTGGGATAAAGTTTTTATAATTATTTGTATTTTATGTCAGTCGATGTTCAATGAAGTCGATGACAAAGAAAATTTTTTCTAGAGCCCTCTTTTAAATAATTAAACTTTTATTAGATTGACTGCCATATAATGATTCCCCATGACGTTGCCGTATAGATAACAACTTTGCAGGATTTGAACCAGAAGAGAAAATTGCGAAATTTTAGATAAAAAATTTTAAAATTTTTCTTCAATATCTAATCATTAACCAAAAGAGAGAGAGAGAGATAGAAAGAAATGTAAATGTAACAAATTGAAATTCATCCAAATTTTTATCATAAAAATAATAAGAAATTTCAAAAAATAACAGGAAAAAAAAATTAATACGAGAATCTCACACTACTTTCTTTTATGAAAATAAAGAAAATATAATAGAAATTATACAAATAATATACTGAATTACTTTTGATAAGAAATTTCAATGAGAATTCAGTAAAATGTCTTTGTTTAATAGTAAAAATTAAATTTCACCTTTATAAATCATTTTTGCCCCATCCAAAGACCCACATAAACACACACCAATTGAAATATAAAATTGTCAAAATTCTAGTGCTAATTTTTATTTTATACTAAACACTGGTGAAAGTGAAAAATATTTATACGTATAATTATTTATTATATCTATGACTAAACAAGGTCTATAAAACAAGGTCAATGATTTTAGAAAAATGGTACATATGATGCATACGTAGAATTTGATCTTACGTAGATAATGTGTTTGAGGTAAATATTTATTAAATTTTTTTTATTAAAATATTCATCGTCTTGTTTATAAACATTGTAATATTTTAGAAGTAATGCACATATCTAAGAAAATGCTAATACCTATTGGTTTTTGATATAATCTTTTGGAGGGGGAGAACGTAAAAAGTCACCCACTGACAAGAAGATATTTAGTTCGGGAAATATCGGGTTGCCTCGTAGTTGTGCCGAAGAGAGGCATCAGGAAAATCTTGACAAGTCGTCGTGACACTCAGCAGCATTCTGCTCGCAACCGTACAGTGAGACCTGTTTTCGTGACGGCATTGACAAGATGTGCAACGATCGACCTCTGTCCATGGTCAGTCCTCCTTCAACACTCCTCACTAACCTAAGGAAAATAAAACACACATGCCACTAATCACTAATAAAATCAATAAAATAAAAATTAATTTAATTTTCACTATAATCAATATTTCAAAAACCATTTTATTGTACTTTAATTAATATTATTATTATTAAAATATGAACAAAATATAATATGTATTTTATTCGTTTTTCATTTTATTTAAACTCGATTTTATTATTATTAATATTTTTTTTAAATTATTTTAGAAATAAAATTAATTGAAATTATCAGGAATAAATACTCTATTTTTTTACATTTTATCTCTTTAGTTTGATTATTACTCATATTTCTTTTATATATAAACTCACAGTGTATGTATTTAGGTATGTTTTTTTTATTTAATATTTGTATAAAAAATTTTGAAGTAAAGATATTACCTATATTAATAAACGAACTTTGCTTACATTTAAAATTGAACTACCCCTGATAAATGTATAAAAAACAATTTGATTTATATTTAATTTCTTAATATTTTTTAATTAAATAATTTTGAATTAAAAAATAAATTTTTGTAAATATTTTTATATAAATTAATTACAATTCTAGTTTATGATTTTATATTAAACTAAAATTATGGCAAAAATTCAATTTTGAATTTTAAGAGAAAAACATTGTTTAGGGCCGTAAATTAGTTTTGAGAAAATAATTTTTATATTTGCTTATATAGTTTATATTTCTCCTTTTTTTATATAAAAATGATTTCTTTAGAATATATATATATTATATTATTATACATATATATATATTTATGAATAATATACAATATTCGGTATATATTTAAAAAACATTAATAACAAATTCACAAAGTATTTGAGTTAATTTAAATGTGTATGTATTATTTAATATGCACGAAAACATCTTGAATTACGTTGAATCGTTTTTAAAGACAATAATTATATAATTTGTTAAAAACAAATTCTAATATTATTTTATTTTAGATTATACTATTTTATATTAAAAATAAACCAATTTTCTATTAAAATCTTTTAGGATAGAAAATTTTGAAATATATAATAATATATATTTATAATTAATGTAAAGTCCTCACTGATTAATTGAATAACTTTTATTTAACAAATATCGAGTTTGCTTATTGTTTATTTTATGAAAATTTAAATTTAATTTAAAAGAAAAATTAAAATTATTCAACATAGAAACGCACAAATATTAAGATATTTAATACTTCTGTTTTTACTATCTCGTAAGAGATAGTATTGTGATCACGAAAATTTTCGATGTTGAGATTTTGATGTTTTTATACGTTTTAAAGGTTCCTGAATCATTTTCACTAAGGTTGAGAAAAATGTCTGTGTGTGTGTGTGTGTAGTCAAGATTAGGCAAAAACGGTTTGAGCTAGAATGATGAAATTTGGTACATGAGCATTATTCAAATTTCGTAGTTTTCTATCAACTTTTGAGAAATGAAGCTCAACCGGAAGAGGGTCATTACTTACAACGCGCGTTTTCATTTTTTTTCCTCTAAACTGACCGTAAAAATAAAGATATATGTTTGATAATTTTTCACATGATTAATAATTGTATAAAACTGCTATATATAGAATTTCAGCTTGATTGATTCGCTGAAATTACCAGAATTAATTTTTTAACACTGCAAATCTCACGCGCTATCACGTGACGTGGTGCCATCAACAAAGAGCGAAACATGCGCTGGTTTAATAAATATTATTTATTAATTTTAATTTATAATTTAATTAATTAAATTTAATTTAAATATAATATATTAAGTTATTTAATCCAATTCAAATTGCGAGATAGTCGAGTGGAGACACTCCAGCTAATTTATATTTTATATTATGTTAAAACATAACTTTTAAAATAAATTATTTACGCTTTATCAAGAAAATAATATATTTTTAATTCATTAATCATAATATTAAATTTATTTATTATTTGATATGATATAATATTTTTATGTAAGTGAAAGTTCGCGCCATGCGCTTCGCTCTTCACTAACTCCGAATATAATTATACAGCTAGGAAAAATATAAATATAAACTCATCAAATTTAAAGTGGAGACCAATTAATTTAAAAGTATGCTTTATCATGATAAAGTATATAATAAATTACAGAAAATAATTATTTACTATATATTAAAATTTTTACTTTATTTTAAATTTTTTTTGAATATACTTATTTTAAAGTCTATTTTTCACATTTTTATTAAAGGGTTAATATATATATAGATATATATATAAAACTTTATATTAATTTACATTTATAATATATATGTAATTAATTCATTCACACACACTTGAAAAATGAGATTAATTTTTGGAACTATAACTATTATAATAATTATTTATCATAAAAATACGATAATAAATTTTTATATGATAAGAATTCTATTTTTTTTCATTTATTATATAGCTCACCTTTTTATAGATAATATTATATATAAATCAATATGGATCGTATAATAAATCTAAAATATAAACATAAACATGAGATAAAGATGAGGTGTTGATATTTATCTATGCCGGGGAGGCTTGAGTATAATTTAAAATATTAGGATATATTTAAAAGTTGAAACATACAAAGAAAATTAATGTCTCTAAAAGTATGCCAATAATTTTTACTTATTTAAGTCCTATTAGTAAATTAATAAAATTTGCAAATAAAATATTTATGACGATATTATATTGTAATATTTTAAATTATACATGGCCTTGTTAATGAACTAATAGCCTCGACCTCTAACCCATCGGATTCATTTTATGATGATAAAGCCCAATTCATTTTCCGCTTAAACATTTGCTATCAACATGGCTAATAGGACTATATTTTAAAATTTTTTTTTGATGATTGTTGTAATTACGATTTCGGACTATACAAAGCAATATAAGATTTAGATTAAATTATTTAAAGTAAATCAAATATCTTATGAAAATTTTTTTATAAAATTAATTTAATGTTTAAAATAGAATCATACTTAAACAAAATGTAGAGGTATGTATATACAACATACTTATATATTCTATTTATCTGTTATATTGATTGATTAAAGAATCGGATTATATCATTTTCTCACGATATACATGAGTGGTATACCTGTGTGCTCTAAATTCGTCTACTCATAATCCGTATGATTGATTAGTTCTAATCTATTTTTATTTTTATTTTTTTTAATCATTATCTTCAAGTATATTTTGATTAAATTAAACTTTTTAAAGTTTTCTTTATCATTACTTTTGTATTACATTATTATATTAAATAATTTTTAAAATCTGTTTAAAATATTATGAAAAATACAATGAACATAAGTATACAGAACATTCTTATAGTTGAGAACAACCGCCTAGTGATTATGCAACCAAATTGTATCTCTGAGAAAAAAAATTAAATCTTAAAGTATATCACATATAAAAATATTATATCTTAAATAACATAATTGAAAATGGATATTTTTATTTAGTGTTTTTTTTAAATATTAAATAGAAAATTTTATCCTAAAATATACATATATATATATATATAGATATATATTATATATTATAAATTAATAATTGAATAATTAACAATTTATTTCCTTAAATGAACGTAAAATAACTTAGTATGCATCTGAAAACCAGATTTCAATTTCTTAATTCTATACAAAAATAAAAATAGTATTGATGATGATGATTGATTAGTATTATATAAAAAATTTAATTTTCTTATATTTTCAGTTCGAGAAGGTGGGGAGTATTGAAGAACAAATAACGAGTCCTCAGCCACGCTCAAATCTAAAATCAATTCTTTTACAAGTAAGTTATACTATATTTATTTATCTCTATCTTTATGCGAAAGGAGATAATATACCGTAATCATTGACTTAGATATTTTGCAAACGTTTTAATAAATGAAAGATAAATATTAATAATCCTTTCAAATGAATCATCTATTTCCGAAAGATTTACAACTAAAAGTTTCATTTAAATTTACTCTACAAATTTTATCTTTGATGATAATAAATATTTAAACTTAGTGATACATTTGTTTAATTTAAGTACAGTTGGATAACATATATATATATATATATTATTTTAATTTTTTTGCAAATGCTATTGGAAAGGTCAATCTATATATATATATATATATATATATATATATATATTTCACCTAATAATTAATCCAATTCGAATTTGAGAAATAATCGAGTGGAGATACTCCAGATTTTTTATTTATAACATCCAAACAGAATAAAAGGAATCATTTGAAAAAAGACATTTTCTTAAACAACTAAACCAATAAATTTATTAATGATAATCATATGCAGTTTTAATTTCTCCCCTAAATTCCATCAGAAAAATAGAGGTTTTTAGAGTTTGTATAATTTTAAATAACACTAAAAAATTAATTTAAAAAAAAATGAAAATTCAAAAAATAATAAAAAAATAACAAAAGAAATCCCATAAAAAAATATATAAAAATTTAAAAATATTTCTTAATTATTTTTTGATTGTATTTTTAAAAAGTGTATGATATTGGGGTAGTTTCATTGTGTTTTTATTTACTATTAAATATGGGAAATACTCAAAATCAACTAATTTGTATTTTAAATTTTAATTTTTAATTGATGATGATTCCAGTTCTTATTATGTTGTGCCGCAAATTTGGCTTGCCTTGGTCCTGGAATGGGTCTCGGCTTCAGTGCAGTTGCCCTCCCTCAGATGAAACAAAATGGACCGGATGGTTTACCAGCAATTTCTAATACCCACGCCACCTGGATAGGTAAGTTATAAAGTACATTTATATGATTAAAAAATAATTCTCTAAAAAATCATTATAACATAGTTTTAAAATATAATTTATAATAATACGAGGGCAGGTCAATAAGTCCGTGACTTTTTGAAAAAATTATTTCATTTATCAAAATAGTTTCCTTTGAGCTCTATACACTTCGTCCAACGTTTCTCCAATTTTTTTCATCCCTTCCAAAAAATAAGATTTATCGAGGACGTCATAATAGGTATTTGTTAGTGAGATGATTTCATCGTTGTAGTCAAATCCTTTTCCACCGAGCCATTACTTCAGGTTTGAAAACAAGATATAGTCACTCGGGGCTAAATCCGGATGAGGGAGCATTTCGTATCCCAATTCATAGGTTTTCATGGAAATTCACTTTTTTAAATTTTCTTCTCAAATCATGAAGGAGTCTGCTATTAATGGTTGTCAAACAAAAACTAAAAGACCCAGTTGGTTCAAATTTCGACAGGAGTCAGCTGATGGTTGTCTGCTGACTGGAGCAATGTTGCCAATTCATTTAAGGTACGGGAAATTCAAAATTTCACAGACTTATTGATTTGCCCTCGTATATTGATATGTTTAAAATTCAGATGATAAATAAATTGTTTTTTGCGGCTAAAATTTGATGAAGCGAGTAATAAATATTTATTCAGTAAAAATTTAAATTTAAAAAAAATAAAAATATTATTTTTTTAACATTATTAAGTTTAATTAAATAATTAGAAATTGAAATGAAATTATTTTAGTCTAAATAAAGACATGTTAATTTTGTAAAAAAAACTTTTTGCTTTAAAAAAAAACTTTTGATAATCGAAATCACATATACTTACTTTTACTCTTTTTGTTTCCAGCATCCATTATGAGTATTGCAACACCAATCGGATGTCTTATGAGTGGTCCAATTTTGGATAGGCGAGGACGAAAAATGGCCCTTGGACTAGTTAATCTTCCGTGTCTGGCTGGGTGGCTTCTTATTGCATTTTCTCCTGATTTTTGGGCATCCAATCCAATGCCTCTGTCGCTTATTTATGCTGGACGAATCCTTACAGGAGTATCCATCGGAATGGCTTCTACTCCTGCTACAGTATATATCGCTGAAGTAGCTGAAGATCGTTTGCGACCTTCTTTAATCAATGGCACTTCGATTGCAATATCGCTTGGAGTGTTAATAGTCTATATATTTGGATGGCTAATACGAGATGATTGGAGATTAGTTGCAGGCCTTTCTTGTATATTTCCAATATTATCAATGATATCAGCGTGGTTTCTTCCTGAGAGTCCCACTTGGTTAGCTGGAAAAGGACGACATGCAGAGGCTGCAGCTTCGATGATGAGAATTCATAAAACTAATATTGTTAAAAATCCTACATCCCTGAGAGAAGGACATCAAGAATCTATAAAAATAGCCTTTTGCAAGAGGGAAACTCTAATTCCATTAGGAATTATGTTAGGATTTTTTCTATTTCAACAAATGTCTGGAACTTTCGTAGTTATATTTTATGCAGTAGATGTTGTTCAAAAAGCCGGAATAACTATTGATTCATATCTAGCTACAGTATTAATTGGTTTAACTCGATTTCTATTTACAATTATAATGTCTTTTGTCTCTAAAAAATATGGACGTCGACCACAAGCTATTGTGTCTGGAGGTGGAATGACTCTATGCATGGGCGCATTAGCCTTATATCTCTATTTAGGAACGAATTCTTATCCATGGATTCCAACTACAGCATTAATTTTATATATTTTGACAAGTACGGTCGGATTTTTAACTCTTCCTTGGGCAATGATAGGTGAAGTTTATCCTATCCGAGTCCGGGGACTTGCATCTGGACTGACAACGTGTATAGCTTATTTATTCTGTTTTGCTTCTCTCAATTTGTATCCACTAATGCAAATGAATTTAGGTAAGCTTAATTTCTTTTATATTCAAATTTAATCAAAACCAGAATGTAATATGAAAAAATCTAATTTAAAAATTCTTTTATTAAGAACTACAATTTATAATTAAAATTTCATTTTTTTTTTTCATTTATTCAATTTCACACTAGATATTATTTTTTCAATACACTTAAATCCATGAATAATATATTATTTTAATTATTTTAGGTGATTATGGTGTTTTCTTTGTTTATGGAATTGTATCTCTTGCTGGGACAATATATGTTGCTTTATTACTGCCTGAAACACATGGCAAAAGTTTAGAAGAGATACAAATGTTATTTAAAAAGAAAGACGAAATATCTGAAGTGGAAGATAAATTATTACAAAAATCTCTTCACATAACGATTGTTCCTTCGAAGAATACAAATAGTTAAAATAAGTGAACATAAAATTATACCAATGTCACAACTGATTTAATTTTTATATGTTTGTAAATTAAATATACTGTAAATAATTATTATATTATTGAATATGTTTCAATATTCATTAATTTATAAGATTCTATAATTTTAATCTTTTTATACCGAAATTCTTTCGGAAAAATAATTGTATATATGTATATATTTATTATTCAAAAAAATAGCATGTTTTAATGCTTAATATTCCATATGTTGAAGCCATTAAAATAAATCTAATGAATTTAATAATAAAACTATTTTCTACTCAAAATCAAGCAATTACCCCCATTCCTACAACTCCCACTAATCCTAAAAAGGTAACCTTCATTGACTGGATCTGTCAGGTTTCGTGGGTTAAGCTGATGCTTTTTAAAACTTGAAAAACCCCTTGTGATCTTAAGGTTTCGACCCACCCTCGATCCAAGACCCTGAAGTACAGAGCATCTCTATAGATTGAAAATAATATCAATATTTCATTTCTTATATCATCATAAATGTATTTGCATTCAATCGTCACATTTTCGAATAAAGATTAAAATCAACTCTTTCAAGTATTTAAAAAATGATTAAAAATATACATCAAAATGTTCAAGTTTATAGATAAAAAAATATTTTTATTTTCTGGATGATCTAGGTAATTATAATAATGATTTATAAGAGTATTTATAATACAGTGGTTCCCATACTTATCTAGCCTACCGCCTCTTTTCAGAAAAACTATCACTCAACGCAACTAAACAGAAAAATATAATTATGTAATCATATGAAACTATTTATTAAACTCAGAATAAAAAGGTAATACAATTTCCGAAAATATGACCATCACTGTTGATCTCCCTGTGGAACGCTGCAGAACCCACATGGGGCATTAGCGCCCACCTTAGGAATCAATGATTTAATAAAAGAATTGAAAAATGTTATTATTATATTACGTAAGATAAATTATTATTATTATTAAATTTACAATATTATTTCCTTTTTTACCGACCGAGGATAGGAAGGGAAGGTTTGTTTTCACCTTCGGATTATATCATTCAAATATGTATTTCATATCTATAAAACATACACTCGCGTTTATTTTAATTTTATATTTCTTTATTAAATTGCAACCAGGAATAACAAGATCATATATATATTAAGCTTGAACTAGGAAAGTTAACTATTAAGTTAATTAAGAGTATGTTTCTCATTCATAGATTTTTATTTCAAAATAGTAAAAGACACTTTTTATTATCTCGCTAAATATATAGAATTTCAGCTTGATTGAATCGCTGAAAGTACCGGAATAAATTTTTTAACATTGCAAATCACGCGGAGCCATCAACAAAGGGCCAAACATGCGCTGGTTTAATAAATATTATTTATTAATTTTAATTTAAATATAATACATGTTAATTAATCCAATTCAAATTTCCGAGATAGTCGAGTGGAGACACTCCAGCTTATTATAATTAAAAAAAAAATACAATTTAAAAAATCTAAAATTAAAAACTTCTAATTTATGAATAGTTTTTGTTTGAACTTTCCTGAGATAAACAAAAAGGTTGACGGTGAACTTAGCAACGCAAATATGAATCAATTCCCTCTATTTCATTGGAATAGTCAACTTTCCTGAGATAAACAAAAGTCTGTGCTTCTAATTTTTAGATGGAAAGAAACAATAGAAACTCCCTAATTTATTTTTGTAAAAATAAAGGATAGTCTATAAAGAAATTATTTATTATTTCAAAGATTTATTTTATATAATACAATAATTCATTTTAATTTGTGGAAATCACAGACCATCCCTAATGGAAATATTTCAATTTTCAAATTAACCACTAAATTTTTGTAACGTTGGCAATAAATTTCCGAATATAACTTAGTCTAAATTCATTACTATATAAATGTTTTTTAATATTAAGAATTATTTTAAAAAACTATTTTTAATTTTTTCTATATTGATTTTAAATTGAATTTTTATTATCCAATTGTTAAATATTAAGATTTGTTTAATTTTTTATTTAATAAAATAATAAATTAAATAAACTCTTGATTTTATTTTATAATGAGCAATATAACAAAATTGTTTTCTTCAACCGAAATCTTTCCTGTTACTTCACCAAAGAAAATTAAAGATAAAATTATTTTAAATTCTAAAAAAGGTAAAAAAAGTTCATATATGATGGATCCATTTATTATTCCACGAGTTAAACAGGTACACTAATTTTTTTAATTAAAAATTATTTTCTATCTCTGACTTTGATTTATACTTAGTTAATTTTGGTATAATTCACTTTACATTATAATATTCATTTTTTTTCATTTTAATTATACTTATTAATATTGATGTTGTTTTTTCATTTTACAGTATATTAATGAACATAAACATAATCGCTATCTTGACATAGATAAAATGGTAAATGAACTTCAAATGAAATATAAAGAATATTCAAGAAGAAAAAGAAATGCATTTAAAATATGTGTACAAAAAGGTTTTAATGACCAGTTTTGATTCATCTAAATAATTAATTATATATTTATTTAATAAAATAATTATTTTTACAGCTTTTAATTATGCAATGATAGAAGGTGGGAATAATGAAGATTTAATTGAATCAAGTGACGAAATTGAAAGTGATAATCTAGATGTTAGTTGTAATATCGAAGATAAAATAAATGCAGATATCATTGACCTTTATTTAAAAAATTCTCCAAAAATCAAGTAAATATTACTCATTTTAATTTCATTTATATCATTTGCTTTGGTATATATTGAAAACCCCTTACACCTCGCAGAATTTGATGAAACTTCGCCAGTTGATTCTTTGATTAATTCTAAGAAACTTTTTCCTTAGGCATTTCTTTGGAGAACTTCTAGTTTTCGAGATACAAGTGATTAAAGATTGGATATCAATTAGATGGTTATGAATGTCGAAATGTGCAGCCATTAAGAAATTTTCATTGACTAATTCACTAATTATTCACATATTCACTAATTTTAGTTTTTTCCTGTTCGGTTTGGATATAGGAAAATTATTTTATTAATTAATTTTTTAATTTTTCTATATACAATCCGAACTGAAAAAACCGAAAATTAGTCGCGCCCTCTGCTGGTCAACCTGATAAGACATGGTAGCTAAATGGGATATCAATGGATTGATATCCAATCTTTAATCACTTGTATCTCGAAAACTAGAAGTTCTCCAAAGAAATGCCTAAGGAAAAAGTTTCTTAGAATTAATCAAAGAATCAACTGGCGAAGTTTCATCAAATTCTGCGAGGTGTAGGGGTTTTTTTATGAACTAAACTGCTTATTTAAATTATTAAATTATAGTATTTTTCTAAAAAATTATCAAAAATATCTTAAACTCGAAATTAATATTTTTTCTTGAGATAACTTTGATCGAAATTCTTGGGAATTCTAAGGAATAAGAAAAATTAGTCTAAATATATATATATGTAATATACTTATTTATTTTATTTGAAAATACATTTATTTTATACGATATATTGAACTGTTATATTTAACGATGACGATTAAAGATGAAAAAAATCAATAAATAATATATTTAGACATAAAAATTTTCTCTATCAAAGATATTTATATCAATATTTTTGAATTTGAATAAAAATAATGGCGTTGTTTTCCATCTGTTTGCTTCTGTCAAATTTGTATTTATTCAGTCAGTCATAATAATTATCTGTCAAAATAATTATCTGTTAGAACAAACTTTTCGGACGTTAAATCCAAAGTACGACAAATGATAAATAGTCAAATTTTAGACAACGACATGTTTGGTAAATACTAATATTAGGTTGAACGAATAAATCGTTGCTGTCATTGAAAGTCTACCGGACAATCCGAGAGAGTCGATTCCTTAAACATACACAAGAACAGGGTCTTTAGCAAATACCAAGTTGACTTATTTAAGGCATGCACCCATAATAGATCCAACTGACCGCAAAAAAGTTACTAATTGATAAGAATTTTAAGCTTATATATATATATATATATATAGTGATTTGGCCACAACTGTCGTTTGATTTATCCCGGCTTTAGTTTTTCAGATAATATGGCATTATTAACATTATAAAAATTCTCCCACTCATTTGATTAAATTTATTTTATTCCACCTTTATTTGATAATCGTTTCTATCCCTATAGTATTAATAGTTGACTAGACTTGTTTTTGTTTATAATATCTGGATTGTTTTAGGAAAAAAACAAATGAAAAGGAATTAATTAATATTAGTTCAGATGAAGATGAAAAAGAACGTCCTCCCAGACCCGCTGCTCCACCACCAACTATTTCAGTAGGACATCTATCGGATATCACAGTTACACCTGCACATATTATTACCAATAAATTAGCAAAAAAGAGAAAATGTTCCGAAGCATTTTCATTCAAAAATATAAAACTTAAAACATCGTGGCCAAGTATGTAATATTTATTTACATTTAAATTTTACTATTTTAAATTATCTATAAAAAAATGATTAATATTAATTAATTCTAACATTTCAGTACCTGTTGAAACATTTGCTGACTTTGGGGGAATTGAAAGTATACCAGAAGATATTCAATTAATTCCCTACCAAATAACTCATCCAAATATTTTTCAAACAGTAGGCAAAAAATCTACGCCGGGAATTCTATTATGCGGACCACCTGGCTCTGGTATTTGCATATTTCTTTTTTATTAACATATAACATTAACCTTTAAACAACTAACTCTTATTTATCTTTTAAGGTAAAACTTTTTTTGTCAAATGCATGTCTGGACATTATAAATTGCCATTGATTTACGCTAGAGACTTAATTGGTGGAGTTTCTGGTGAATCTGAACTACGGATTCGAAATTTATTTAAGGAGGCTGAAACTAATGCTCCTTGCATATTATTTCTTGATGATATTGATACCATAGCAGGGCAACGCGATCAAGCGCATGGTGACATAGAACGACGAATTGTCGTGGAATTAATGACTTGTTTAGATAAATTAGGTAAAAAAATTAAAATATATTTTAAAATAATGTGTCTTCTACTAAACATTGAATCTTTAAACTATTATTTAGAACCTGGTGTTTTGGTCATTGGAGCTACATCTCAAGCAGATTCACTTGACCCTGCTTTACGCCGAGCAGGACGTTTTAACAAAGAGTTCTCTCTTGGAATCCCCAGTCGTGAACAACGTGAAGCTCTTATAAAAGTGATTTTCAAAGGATATAAATTGGATCCAGAGATAAAATTTTCTAGAATCGCTCAACTTACACCAGGATATGTTGCTGGAGATTTAAAGGTATTTTATATTTATTATAATCATTTTCATTTAAGTTTCATAAATAATCAAAGAAATATTATAAAAAAATTATAAAAATTATTTTTGAAAATGAATAATATTAATTTTTATTATTTTTCAGTTTTTAGCTGATGAATGTGTTACAAGTACTTTTAAGAGAGTTTATCTAGAAAAATGTTTGCAAGTAGAAAATTATGAATTTGTTACTTTTAACCCGGAACAATTCAATGACTTATTTAAAGAAAATGAAGAAGATTCACTTTTTATCACTCTTGAAGATCTTAATACTGCTTTAAACCTCGTGAAACCATCAGCTTTGAAAGAAGGGTATACAAATATTTTTTTATTTTATTAAAATTTATCGAGTCAGTTTAGAATTTATTGAGTCATTTATTCTAAAAGGTTGAATTCGAGTAAAATATATAAAAAATAATTTTTTAGACAAACACATAAACTTTGGGTTTGATTTTATTAAAATTTATTTTAATATTTTTAAATAAAATCATTACTTTATTTTAATATTTTTTTTAGATTCATTACTATTCCTGACGTTACTTGGGATAATATAGGCTCTCTTGGAGAAATTCGAAATGTTCTTCATTCTGCAATTTCGGCACCTATTAGAAATTCTAAACGTTTTACTGAAATGGGCTTAACTGTACCAATTGGAATTCTTCTTTGCGGTCCCCCTGGTTGCGGAAAAACATTGCTAGCTAAAGCAATAGCCAATGAAAGTGGTCTAAATTTTATTTCTGTACGAGGGCCAGAATTGCTAAATATGTATCTTGGTGAATCAGTAAGAGCTGTACGACAGGTTTTCGAAAGAGCGAGAAATTCTTCTCCATGTGTAATCTTTTTTGATGAACTAGATGGTTTGTGTTCAAGAAGAAGTAATTCAAATAATGATGCATCTGCTAGACTTGTTAGTCAAATGTTAACAGAAATGGACGGTCTTAATTCTAGCAAAGATATTTTTGTGATTGCTGCTAGTAATCGCCCTGAACTAATCGATCCTGCAATTTTAAGACCTGGACGAGTAGATAAGATATTATATGTGGGTTTGCCAAATGAAGAAGATCGCAAAGAGATATTAAAAACAATAACTAAAACGAAACCACCTCTTGCTCCGGATGTTAATTTAGACGAAATAGCTAAAGACTCTCGTACTGATGGCTATACAGGTGCAGATTTAGCTGCTTTAGTACGAGAGGCTTCGGTTTACGCAATTTCGGAAGAAGAAGAAGAACTTCCTAAAGTTAAACAAGAGCACTTGGAGAAGGCGTTAACCGTGATTCGAAGATCTGTTTCTGAAAAAGACAAAAAATATTTTGAAAAAATTAAAAAACTTTATGGAACCAATTTATATAGCTCACCCATTCATAAGGGCTCATTATTAGATAGAGATATGTTAAAAAATTTAGAATCTGATTCAAGTGATGCTCAAAACCAAAATAAAGATTATCTGGAGGAGCAAATGGACACAAATGATTAATTATATTACTATTAAATTTTATTTGTTTTATAAATTTACATTTTATTTTTTATTTAAATAAATTTTATTTATCTATCAAATATATTTTACATATTTTTTATTTTTAGACAAGTATATATTTTATTATGTTTATTAAATTATTTTAAATGTAGATTTTATATATATTTATGATAGCATCAAAATTCAAAGTCTAGAGATATCAAATGGTGAAAATCTAAATAAATTACAATCATTTTATCTAAACTGGATTCTACAACATTCTGAAATGTTTAAATATCTAAATCTTATTTATTTTGAAAGAAATGTTCTTTTGGTAAAAATATTCTGATTTAAAAAAAAAATTATATTCTTAAAATTGGTAATATTCAATTTAAATTTTTTATTATTACTGATATGAAAGATATTGTTAGAGTATTATATATATATATATCTATGTATATATTCTTGTGGATGATCTATTGATATAACTCAAGAAGAGACGCTTATTCTATTATCTAGATCAGCGGTTGCCAAAGTGGTGGTCCGCAGAAAAATGTGGAATATCCTTACTCATCATGTTAAGTTATGTTTTAAGATGCATTAAAACATGATTCAATTCATAACAATACGTGATAAGTTATAAAAACTCAATGTTTATGTGTTCTTTGATCACAATTTTTATTTATAAATAAATTTAACACTTAAAAAATCCTATTAGTGGTCCGCGGGATTTAAATTATGAATTAACTGGTCCGTGAGGTCAAAAAGTTTGGCGACCGCTGATCTAGATTTCTTTCATATATTTTCAGTTCAAATCTGTTTTTCTGACTATTATTGAATTTATATATAAATGATTGTGTTAAATTTTATTATTTAGGTATTTAGAAATATTTAGATTTTGGAAGAAAAAATAAGTGGTATGCAAACCAATGCAAATTTTTGTAATAACTTAGTAAAAAATTAAATTTATAAACTAACCAAATATTTGTAAAATTATTTTATTTCTTTATTGATTTATATTTTGTTGAAATTTATATTCTTATTTTTTAATGTTTAATTTTCCATTATTATTATTATTGTTTATATACTGTATATCTATAAAGATGGAAAATATAAATTTTCATTTCTTTTATCATCATGAATGAATAGGCCCTCAATAAGAGAAACAATAAAATCAACCCTTTCAAATACTAAAAAAAATTATGAAAAATAAACATTTTAATGTTTAAGTTTATCTAAGATAATAATATTCTTTTATAAGGAATATATACTATGGCCCCTACACCTCGCAGAATTTGATGAAACTTCGCCAGTTGATTCTTTGATTAATTCTAAGAAACTTTTTCCTTAGGCAATTCTTGGGGAAACTTCTAGTTTTCGAGATAAAAAGGATTAAAGATTGGATATAAATCCATTGATATCCCATTTAGCTACCATGTCTTATCAGTTTGATCAGGTTTTTTCAGTTCGGATTGTATATAGAAAAATTAAAAAATTAATTAATTAAATAATTTCCCTATATCCAAATCGAACAGAAAAAACCAAAAATTAGTGAATATGTGAATAATTAGTGAATTAGTCAATGAAAATTTCTTAATGGCTGCACATTTCGACATTCATAACCATCTAATTGATATCCAATCTTTAATCACTTGTATCTCGAAAACTAGAAGTTCTCCAAAGAAATGCCTAAGGAAAAGTTTCTTAGAATTAATCAAAGAATCAACTGGCGAAGTTCCATCAAATTCTGCGAGGTGTAGGGGCCATAGTATATATACCCTTTTTTTGGTATATATACTAAAAAAAAGTAAACAAGAGTCATTGAGATAGGTAAATAAGATCAAATAATGATCAAATCTGACATACTTCCACCTTGAGTATTGTATGTTCAATACTCAACATCATTCATTAAATCTTGAGGGAATTTTAATCATTCTTCCAGTTCTTGTCTTCTTCATCTCTTGCTGAAAGGTTACATCTGGAACTTTCGTAAGAGATGATTCTTTAGCATCTTCACAGCGCGGCGGCATCTCCAAAGGATAGACCCGCTGAAGTCGGTCGGCAAAGCATACCTTCAGCAGTCTTCAAATAGGCAACGCGGACCTTCTGGTCAGGTCCTTTCACCAACTCCTTGACTATTGCTAATGGCCAGTCAATCCTTTTGAGGTCATCGCTTCCGACGAATATAAGATCACCGACTTTAAGATCAACATCCTTCTCGGTACCATTAGCCGACATTATAAGTTGTCCAAGATATTCAATACGAAATCTTTGTTGAAGTTCTTGTTTCAATTGGTGTCTATATTTTATTCTCCTTTTCAGACTTTGAGAATCGATTTTGTCAAAGTCAGGAACTCCACCCTCATCAATTTCTTGAATAAACATTTGAGGAGTGATGAGAAGTGGATCATTATTGTCATCAGACATGAATGTTATGAGACGAGCATTTATTTATCTAAGACTCACAGTCACAGACTATGGTATATAATTCTTCGTCTTCTAGAGAGGCTCTTCCAAGGATTTTCTTTAAAATATTCTTCAATACGCCAATTAATCTCTCCCAAAATCCGCCTCACCACGATCCAGTAGGGGGGTTGAATCTCCATTCGATTTGTAATTGAGAACTATAGTCCGAAATTCTTGTCCAATCAATTTTTTGCAGTAAATTTTAAGTTCCTCGAAAATTGGTCCCGTTGTCACTGTAAACTATAGAGGGATGTCCTCTTCGTGCTATGAATGGCCTGAACGCCATAATAAATTTTTCAGTGGGTAACGAGGAGACAAGATCTAAATGAACAGCGCGGTACTGCACATGTGAAAATACAGATCTACACTTTAGTCTGATTCTTCAGAAACAAAGGACCGGCAAAATCTATACCTATTACTTCAAAAACTCGAGCGTCTCTCACTTGGTTTTCAGGTTGTGCGGGAGACTCGACTTCTAGCGCTTTTTTGGCGAATCGTTGACATTTAATGCATGTGCTGACTACTCGCCTCACAGTTTGTCGGCAGCGCAGGATCCAAAACTTTTCTCGGAGCAAATTCATAAGACTGCCCCATCATATGACCATTTTTCTGATGATAAAGTATTATAAGTCGATTTATATCAATACATGGTTAGAAGGAAGGATAATAGGGGCTCGGAAAGCTTCGGTGTCCTTCCTGTTCCATATTTTCGTTTTCAAACCATGTTCGTCTTCAAACACATTTAATTTCTTCAATTTAATGTCTTCTATTCCTTGGAACGACTCTTTTTGAACGAGTCTCAAAAGACTAAATTTAGCTCTTCTTAATTCTTCAGGTATTAACATTTTAGAATTGGATTGTTCAGTTCGGTGAAATTTATTTGCAATAAATCTGAGCATCCAGGCCGCCATAGTTCGAGAAATAACGAATTAACGAATGGATTAAATCATCATCCGTTACCCTTAGATTACTAAATATAATCTTCTTTTTCTCACGAATTATTTCTTCTTCGTCAAAAAGAGCATCGCTTGTTGGCCACTGCTCTCGCGGTAATCTTAACCATGTAGGTCCCTCCCACTATTTGAACTGAACCAGAGCAAGTGGTGAACAACAACAGTGGTGGAGTCCGTTCAATAAAAGACTGATATATCACCCAACTCTTTTAATATATTATGAGCTAAACGGGCTGCGATCGTATCGTGTTCTTCTTCAAGGGAGCTACTCTCGATTTAGCTTCGATAATCCAGCCATTCATGACGTCACAGCCTGGTCTTACATATATATTCTAAATAAAATAAAATTAAAAATATTTATGTTATATCCATATCTGTTTTTTATTACATTAATGGATATATTAAAATTATTTGAAATGTTTCTGTAGCTGGAAATTAATTTACTTCAAACCGTCGGTCGGTTCGGACCTGGCCACAGGTCAACTTATTTTAAAAGGAAATCAAATTTTTTCCTCTTATAATATTGATTGAGTCACGAGTACAGACAGCATTTTAGCCTATAATTTAGTCATTATTTTTAATGAAATTGTCATTTATGAGTAAATATAATTTTATTTTCTTGTATCTCTCATATTTTCATTTTATCAAAAACAAAGATATAAAAGATATATAAAATATTTTGAAAAATATACTTTATTTAAAACTGATAATAAATATATGTAATAGTATATATACTCGATTCTCAACTTGTACTAATCAACATGTTTTTGTCAAAAAAATAATTGAAAAATAGAATCTAAAATATTCAATATATTATTATTATTATATTTCAATACATTATTGTATAGAATTAATTGTGAGATTTTATGGTGAGAGGGGGCACGATGAAAATTAAAAATGAACACTGGACTATGAATACTGAAAGATTGAGAAACGCTGGTATATATTGTATTATATGCAAGTGAGGAGTACTTCCATGATTTTGAGAGGCGAAAATAAATTTTTGATTGTTACAAATTAAAATTATTAAAGATACGACTAGAAAGGGGTCCAGAGGTTCGCAGCCCTCTTTCCTCTTTCTCGGATTATTAATAAGTGTCAGATA
Source organism: Labia minor (assembly GCA_963082975.1). Lineage (NCBI taxonomy): Eukaryota > Metazoa > Arthropoda > Insecta > Dermaptera > Spongiphoridae > Labia > Labia minor. The sequence goes on from OY720347.1 coordinate 28,823,979, forward strand.
ATTATTTGACATAAAATGTTCTATCTTATTTACCTATCTCAATGACTCTTGTTTACTTTTTTGTATTAAGTAATAATCTTAATTTTAAATATTCATAGTTCATAAGGAATCATTTTTTTAAAGTTCCGAGCGGCGGCTCATAAAATATTAAATTGGTTTTTTTTCTTTCAAAATTCAAATCGACAATTTAACAGATCGCAATACTTTTTTCCCTTACTATTATATTAATATACATATATAGTTAAGTGAAAATAAAAAAGGTTTTATTAAATAGAAATACAAAATAGCAAATTTAAAATAGGATATATACAAAAATAAGCTGGAGTGTCTCCACTCGATTATCTCGCAATTTGAATTGGATTAAATAACATAATATATTATATATAAATTAAAATTAATAAATAATAAACAGGCGCATATTTGGCTCTTTGTTGATGGCACCACGTCACGTGTTGGAGCGTGATTTGCGGTGTTAAATAATTAATTCTGGTAATTTCAGCGATTCAATCAAGCTGTAATTCTATATATAGCAGTTTTATACAATCTTTAACTATATGAAAATTACCAAACATATATCTTTATTTTTAAGGTCACTTTAGAAAAAAAAATGAAAACGTGTTAAGTAATGATCCGCTTCCGGTTGAGCTACATTTCTCAAAAGTTGATAGAAAACTACGAATTTTGAATAATGTCCGTATACCAAATTTCATTATTCTAGCTCAAACCTTTTTTGAGTGATCTTGTCTACATACACACACACAAACACACACACACAACCACACACACACACAGAGACATTTTTCTCAACCTTAGTGAAAATGATTCAGGAACCTTCAAAACGTATAAAATCTCGACATCGAAAATTTTCGTGATCGCAATACTGTAAAAATAAAGATATATGTTTGATAGTTTTTCACATGATTAAAAATTGTATAAAACTGCTATATATAGAATTTCAGCTTGATTGAATTACTGAAAGTACCGGAATTAATTTTTTAACATTGCAAATCACGCGCCAGCACGTGTCGTGGTGCCATCAACAATAAGCCAAACACACGCTGGTTTAATAAATATTATTTATTAAATTTAATTTAAAATTTAATTATTTAAATTTAATTTAAATATAATATATGTTATTTTATCCAATTCAAATTGTGAGATAGTCGAATAGAGACACTCCAGATTTATTATCTTTAGCTATAGTTATAAAAGGAATTTTAATATATCAACGAAATTTTACATTTTTAGGATAAATCATTTTTTACGATACGAAACAATGACATTATGGTCAAAAAATTTTAAAAACTAATTCTTAGGACCTTAAACTTATATCGGTTAACATATTAGATTTTCTAGACAATTATTAAATAAAATAAAATTTTAATTAAACTATTAATTCAATATTAAAATAATTATAATCTTCACCTGAAATACTAAAAGAATTAAATAATGGGACATGGACATAAAAAAATATTACAATAAATTAAAAGAGCATAAGATACATTTAAACTATAATCTTAAGATTAAATGAAGCCTAATAAGATGTTTATTTCTGTCATTTAATTCAAACCATTTCAGCTTCCATGCGTAAATATGATTTTATTCTCTGCATCAAACAAATAGCTTAGTTACAATGAACGCCTTCCATTTGATTAAGATGATAGGGAGACGAGAAGTCCTTTCTTTATTCTAAGTCGACGCGCAAAAGATAATCGATAGACCCCTTAAAAAAAACCTTCCAAGTTTATTATTAGCTTACACGGTACGAGAACTACATAAAGATTGTTTGATTTGGAGGCGATTCTCTTCTCTAGGATAAAGATAACTCAAGAAATAAAATGAATTATACATGACGTTTTGTGTGATCGTTGGAGCAAGATATGCAATTCTAATGGTAGGCATAGAGTGTTATTGTTTTAAAAGAAATTCTTAACGAAAATTCTCAAGGGAAAATATTGATAATAAAATTTCTCAACTTTCTTGTACGGCCAACTTTTACAAAAGCTAACAATTTCATACATAAAGTTGTTTTTTTTTTAGATAAGTTTTTATTTTATTTTATTTTTATTTTTTTATTTTTTTTTTTAATTATATATATACATGTATTTTTAAATAATACATATTTTTGAAAAGTTCACCATTTTAAATATTCACTGAAAAAAAAGTTTGGTTGATAAAAGTTAACAAATATACTCTAAAAAGAAATAATTAGAATTTTATTATATCGAAAGTCTAAAAAGAATAAAAAAAAAGTATATAAAAAAAGGTTTCAATCATTTTATTGTTCAATACAAAGTTATTTTAATATAATTTTTAATATTCTCAACTTTATAATTGATGTTTATTTATGTATATGATAAAATTTCTCACATATGATTAATTTATATATACGAGGACAGGTCAATAAGTTCGTGACTTTTTGAATTTCCCGACTCTTAAATGAAATGGCAAAACTGCGCCTGTCAGCAGGCAACTATCTGATTTCTGTTGAAATTTAAACCAACTGGTTTCCTTTGAGCTCTATACACTTCGTCCAACGTTTCTCCTTTTTTCATCCCTTCCAAAAAATAAGATTTAAGATAATAGATATTTGTTAGTGGGATGATTTCATCGTTCATCGAGTCAAATCGCTTTCTTCAGATTTGTAAACAAGATATAGTCACTCGGGGCTAAATCCGGAGAATAGGGAGGGAGCAATTCGTATCTCAATTCATGGATTTTCATGGAAATTCACTTCTTCTCAAATCATCAAGTATTCTGCTATTAATGGATGTCAAACAAAAACTAAAAGACAAATCATTTTTCACAACGATAGGCTATATAATTAGTAATCATAATTGTTTATTTGCCTTTAGCAAAGCTCTGCACGAGAATTTTCTTTCTTGTTTTTCTTTCAAATTTTTTTTTCTTATTTCATTACCTCTATCTCTATCTATTCCTCTATTACATATAACCACTGTGCCGCGGCACTTTTGTGTGCCACGAGATTATCAAAATGTTACGCCAAATTATTACAAATGTAAAGAGGCTCTTAAACATTTCCGACTTTTTTTCTAAATTTTTTCAATTTGGTTCTAAAAAAAAGTAAACCGTTTTTGGGTTTTTCAATATGGTAAGCTTTAACACTTATGTTTTTCTTTGTGTGCCGCCAAATTTTTAAACCGTTAAAAGTGTGCCGCGGTAAAAAAAGGTTGAGAATCACTGCTCTATTATATAATTTTATTTATAATTTAAAATAAATAAATAAAACGAAATCATATTGTATCTCTAAAAATGTATAATATTATACGGAGTTAATCAAAACGATAATAGAAACGAACATATTGAGAAATTAAAACTAAATTAGTTTTGGTATAAAATGTTAAATATTGTATATAATGTTAACGTGTATTATTGATTCTCAAAAAATGCATCAGATAAAAGATATTCAATTCTTCTTTAACACTTTCTAGATAGATATATGTCTCTTTTTTTAAGTAATTAAAATTCTTTTCAATTGTATGTTGATTTATTTCTCATAAAAAAAATAAACGCTTTATTTTTTTAATTGAATTTGCTTTAACCAATATTTTATTATTCTTCTACCATTTCGCCTTGGAAATATGTCCATCATTCTTTCTATTCTCTTTCTTAACCTTTTCGGCTTTTTTTTCGTGAGGGTGGGCGCCGCGTAACTCGCAGAACTGCACCAAGGAATTAATTCAACACGGTCTCGCAATTTATAGACCCCGGGGCGGCCCGGTGAGCTTTATGGCCCATAACTTGTACCCGTTTCATCACTTTTATTCCAACATATTTGATACGGCGTAGGAATTTCACTTTCGACCCCGCCGGAAGCTGATTATTTATCGCCGTCTGCCGTGCATTAAAATCTATTCCATCTAGTAAAGAAAAAGAATGAGAAAAGCGCCAAGATCGAAGAATACGAGACTCATTCAAACTCCCTTTCGTACTTTTCGCATAAACTGAAAGTAATATCAATCATTGGTGGAAAAATTTTGAAATTCTAATTTTCGAATAGATAATCAATATCTTCCCTATGTTATAGAAAAAGTTCATGAATAGTTCCATTTAAGATAACACCTAACCTATAAATATATATAAATAGTCCCTTGTCCATAATCGTATTTTTTAATATTCAATTTTAAGAATCTTAATATAATTAGAACCATAGTCATGATCATTTCTTTTTTATATATTAATTTCCTTTTTAATTTATTTTTTTACCATTCAGATTAAAAATTAACTTTTTAAAATAATAAAGATAGACATTGAACAAAATTTTGTTTGTATAGTATAACAAATCATAACCAAATTAGATTAATAAATAAACCTTCAAATAGCGACAATATGTATAATTATTTTTTTAAATTGCTTATTATATAAAATATACTACTTTAAGTGCTTTAGGATACTTTTAGTGTAATTATATTAAAATAATTATTTTATTAATAAAACAGATTTGTAATTTTACATATAAATTATACAGAAATTTTCATTATTTGTTGTTGATTTTATTAAATTTTATTATTTGATTATTGTATTTTTTAAAATAAATTAATATTAACTATATAATACCTTATATTATCTTTAAATATATTTAAAAAGTTAAAAGCAGTTTTGGTGATATGAACGTATTTAAACCATTCCATTAAATTCCTTTTAATGCCCCACGGTGCTATTGGAAAAAGTGACCAAAATCGATCAACCAAGTTTTAAAATTTGAATTTTTTATTCCTGCTTTATCTGATAATGTTTTCTAAAATCAATTTGATTTATTGTAATGTTTGATTTTTATATTTATTGGCATATTTTGAATAAAAAACAACTAATTAAAATTATTTTTCCCATAAATGAACTTTCAATAGTGTATTACCAATAAATCATTTTACCTCTTCTATTTATATAAATGATTAAAATTAATTTTTAATAATTCTTCGTGTGTAAAATTTTCACACAGGTTCACTAGTTCTATGCAAATTTATTTTCTATTTGGGTTTGCTAAAAGAAAATCACTTCTTTGCTTTACTGAAAAATAGAGCGTACCATGAGTAATGACCATATGTGATATATTAAAACTTTTGAATTGAATATCATGGTTATTTTTTTATTGATTATACTTATTTATAAATTAATATATAATGAATAATATAAATAAAGAACAATATTGAAGTGTAATTAAATAATTAATGAATAACAACTTTCTCCTCTGTAATAGAATTGTTAGAACATTAGAAAAATGCCTTGATTCTACTAAACATTAAATAATTTAATTATTTATTTAAAATAGGTACATATATAACGTATAACTTTTATTTCCAAGTTTTTCTATTCAGAATAAAGTTAGAACAATGTTTAATGAAAGAATTAGTACGAATGTAGCTATATTCGAGTTACCTCATTTTAATTGTTTGGCACCCTATTGTGTTGGGGTTGATTAATATGTGAACTAAACATTAAACAAACATCCAATGAGGTCAAAAAGTCAACAACAGTCTCAAACTCTCTCTGTCTCTCTCTCTATATATATAACTTATTCTCCTATAGATTCAAATGATATTCATTTTCAAATAGAATAAATATATTCAAATAATGCAAATGATATATTATAATTAATATTAATAATAAAATGACATAATTACACATATGCAAAAAAAATATTTTTGTTTAATTTTATTATTTAATAATAATTAATAATAGAAAAATACAAATCATCAAGAAGTTAATAATTTTTACCGACCGACGATAGTAAGGGAAGTAGTTTTCACACCAAATTTCACATGTGGAGATTTTTACATATCTCCACGAATCATGCATTTTCTTAACAGAAAAAAATATTTTTAGCATGATGTCTGTCCGTCCGTCCGTATAGATGTGTACAGCTTGAACGGCTCAACGGATTTTGATGAAATTTGGTATATTTACTTAATGCATCAGTATGATAAATTGATCAACTTTGGGTGCAAATACGGAAACCGGAAGTCGTAGTATTAGCGATCGACGATAGGAAGGGAAGGGTTATTTTCACACCAAATTTCACATGAGGAGATTTTTTTATATATCACCACGAATCATGCACTTTGTATTGGTTTTATCCTCGGGAAAATCATATTTATTAGTTTTTTCTTGATTTAAAATTATATGACGTCATCCAGCGATTCATGACGTCACAGCCTGGTCTTACATATATATTATAAATAAAATAAAATTAAAAATGTTTATATTTATTATTTATGTATTCATATCTGTTTTTTATTACATTAATAGATATATTAAAATTATTTGAAATTGTTTCTGTAGCTGGCAATTAATTTACTTCAAACCGTCGGTCGGTTCGGACCTGGCCACAGGTCAACTTATTTATGAAATATATTTACATTAAATTAAATTTATATCACATTCGGCAAACAATTTTAAATTTAAATTGAACCATTTACATTAATACACCACCTCCTTGTTTTTTTTCAAAATATAATTTCATTAATGAACTTCTTACTGATATATTTATAATTTTTTTTTTAAATTTTCATTAAAATCTTTGAATAAAATTAAACTTATTGATTTAATAGAATTAATAGAATTAAACTTATTGATTCGATTTAAGATGTATTCTAAAACACCACTAATTTTAAAAATTAATATTTGTTGATTTTATTTTATTTTAATATGTGTTTTATTTGAAATAATTTGCAGTAGAACGTTCACCTCTGCACTCCCCGCTCGCCCCTCTCCATGCCCCTCCGCCTCCTGGCCACACCTCCTCTTGTCGGCCGGACGACTGAAGGCATTCGTTCCCCTTCCCTAGTGAGTGTGAGACCCTGAACGGCTTCTCCACTGAAATCATCCCTTAATCATCCCTTAATCAAGAATTAATTGTAATTTTATTAGTGAACTTTAAAAAAAAAAATATTTCAATAAAAATTAAATTTTATAAAGTGCATTTTTATAATTTTTTATTCATATACCCAAATAAATTAATAAATTTTTCATTCAAATCTTTGAAAAGAATTAATCTTAAATATTCTATCAGATCTCATTAATTAAATTTTATTCAAAGTTAAATTAAAATTATTTAAAAATTAAAAATTCATATACAAAATTTTATTTTTCTTTAAATATATTTATTGAAATATTTTTTAAATTTCAATATATATATAAATCCTATTAAAACTTATTTATTTAAAAAATAGAAGATGAGCTGATTATTTTCAAAATTCATATAATATAATTATAAATCAAAAAAATATAAATTGCTTATATTCATATAATAATAAATATAATATTTAAATATTATATATATTCTTTCTAATCTCATTATCGCTCACACCGTTCCTTTCAAATCTCATATGAATATTGTTTTGTGAATTTCATATTATTATAACACTTTTGAAAAATGAATAATATTTCTATTACCTACTCGTATATATCAATTAAACAGAATAAAATCTTCGTGAAATTAATAATATAATCATAATTAGTTTTCTGATGTTTACTAATATTTTTATTATATGTCTATTAAATGCGTATTATAAATTATTATAATCATGGTTCTATATAGGATGTAAAATAATTTTAGTATTTTAATATATTACAGAAATAAGATAATATTTTTAAAAATCTATACAATTTTTGAATCCTATTATTATTTATTTATATCTTATTTTTTTATTTCCTGTATATAATATAAATATCTAATCTTAATTATTTTTTTCTTTATCGAGGCGAGAGTGATGGATATCAATTCAAGTCTACGAGCTGTTCTTCGAGTTTAATCTGCGAGAAATATCAACCCTTTATTAACTCCGAGGTCAGTATTTAATATTAATTTTATTTTTAATTCAATTTAAATTTATTGATTATAAACTAATAAGTTATTTTTCTTATATTTCATGTTTCAATCTTCGTTCCTGCTACTGAATGTTGATTGGAATTCTTGATTATCTTCTCCATCCTTCATGACGATGAAATGATTGAAATACAGCTCTCCAAATGTAAGTAATAATCGTTATTTATTTAGCATGGTGCACTTTAAAATAGAAAATGTAAATATAATATTTAAAGTAAAGTTTAATATAATATAGAAAGTAGAATTAAATTACAATGATTTTTTGCTTTTGATAATATTCATTAGGAGATTATAGAGAAATATATTAAATTATATGACAGAATTTAGTGAGATTAGGGAATTTCAGAGTAAATCTTTCAAGAAGAAGCATTGATAAAGGAGGCAGAAGAGACAAAGGTATTTTTAGAATTAGTAGGTTTCGATGCGTTATACTGGGAGGGTGGCTATTTTTTGATATATATAGTTGTTAGGAATTTTTAGGTGGTTGCCTCCTACATCCATGCATATTCTTATCATACTAATTCATAGATTAGATTAGAATTATTAAATAAATAAAATGTGGGTGGATAAAACAAATGCCATGCTATTATTTAAGGGATGAATTTCATGAATTGCACTTCAGGTCTGAATTGAGCCATTTTGTATTACTGAGAGTGTATTTTGAGGTGGATTGGATGAACGGGTATTCGGGAAGGTAATTCAGCATAGTTCCCAAATGGGATTAGCCTGAACAGGAACAAATTGTTGGTTACCTTTTGAGCGCAGGGCTTTTTTGATTAGCATGGGCCTTCCATGCCTATTGATGGAGGCTATGCACTCCCTTACTAGGTAGGTTTTATTTCAGGTTGCACCGAATGTCGCGATTTCATTTCGAAATCCAAAAAATCAAAGGCACTCTCAGCTGATTCAAAGAGGCTACAGACCAAACGCCTTATTTTTTTAATCTTTTTTTTTTAAGGCAAACATTCTTTATTATTACTTTTTCTAAATTTCGGAAGGCGAGGCTTGGAAGGGCTAATTTATGGGGAAAGGAGGAGGCCCTTTTAAATATTCAATTGTTTTATTTTATTTAATTAATAATAAAAAAATAATTGAATATCGCGATTATTTTCTTTAACTTTTTATTTTCATTTTGAAATATTCAATTTCATAATTTAAACTTTGATATATTTTAAATATTTTACTATATAGGTAGATTTAATTATTATTATAATTTCTCAATTTAAAATTAAAATGCAAACATCACAAAAATAAGTTGACCTGTGGCCAGGTCCGAACCGACCGACGGTTTGAAATAAATTAATTTCCAGCTACAGAAACAATTTCAAATAATTTTAATATCTATATATTTAATACGATAGTGTCCGTCTGTACGCAAAAAACTCCAGAGCCTAAACTACAAGGAGTAAGGTAACCAAATTTTTCTGAGGTGAAGGGTACCTCAAATGATGAAAAATAAAAAAGAAATTAGAATCTTAGGTAACTCCTGAGCTGAGCTGCGGGTCTTCCATTTTCCAGAAATATATATAAAAGAGAGTGTTTGTATGTATGTAATTTGTTTACTTTTTTGCTGTCATAGAAACAGATATATATATATAATTAGAACCTCTCTCTCTCCCTCTATTTAAAATTTTAAAAAATGGAGTGTTCTAGCCAAATTAAGAAATTTAAATGCCTTATGCAACATTGATAGGTAAATGAATTGGACTGGAAGAGGAGACATATGATTAGAGAAATTGGGGAAAAATCAACCGAAATGTAATTAAACAAAAAAATTCAAGAATTATGATACGGATACAAAATGTAGAATTTGAAAAAGTATAAATATTTAAATACTTAAGATCTCTAATCACGAAGGATAATAATATTCGAGAAGAATTTAAATCGACGTTGTAATTGAGTAACGCCTGTTATTATGCAGTAAAGGGGCTTATCTCATCAAAGAGGATCAAAATTAAAATATATAAAACAATTATTTTTCATGTTGATCGATGACTAGGGTGACCATATTTCGAAAACACCAAACCGGGACAAACGGTATACCTTTTTTTTAGAACTAAATTGAAAAAATTTTGAAAAAAAAATTACGAAATGTCCTAAATATTGAAAAAACAGTAGGGTGTCCCGAAGACTTTTTTGGGACAGAGCACCTAAAGACGGGACGTTTGGTCACCCTATCGATGACTCTGGGAGACGATTTGGAGTATTTGTGAGATTAATATTGTTCGCAGCATTTATAGGCCAAAAGAAGATGAGGTCACAGGGGGATGGCGGAGATGGCATAACGAGAAATAATGTCCAGATATAGTTAAGGTTATAAAATCGAGAAGGCTGTGATGGGAAGGGGACGTGGTTGGAATTGGAGAAACTAGAAATTGGGAGAAACCGATTGGGACACATCCGGTGGAAGACCAAGGACCAAGGTGGGTGGACAATTAAGGAAGGGACATGGGAGAGATGGGACAGGGTAGGATTTGGTTGTAGCTCAGAATAGGGACGCTTAGAGAAATGTGGATGCTGCGGCTAAGAACTTTCGAAAACTGTAGAGACACAGAGTTAGATAAATATAACATATACAATAATAATATTTAATTAATTTACTGATTAAATTAAAATATATTTTACAAGACAGTGGCGCAACCAGGATTTGATCCTGGGGGGGGTTTTGACTAGCCGCTCCACCTTCCTATGCCCCCCCGGGCTCTCTCAAAGACAAATTTTCATTAAGATTTTTTTTTTTTATATTAAATATTTTAAAAAGTTTTTTAAATGAAACACTGATTTTACAAAATCTGGCAAAAAAATTTAATTTTATATTTTATTTACTCGTATTCACTGTTTTAGAAAGAAAATATTTTTTTCCAGCTATAAGTAAATTATTTTAGCTTTCCTCATGAAATAAGGATAGCTTATACGATGATCGGAAAATTTTGAAAATTTTTGCTCCGAGATTCTTCGAGATTTTCACTTTTCAGACGGTTCTGAATCCAAAACTGCAAAAAAAATGTTTTTGAACGGGCTCGTTACCGAGATTACGTCTAAACAAAATGAGATATTGTCTTGAAATTTGATATTTAGATGTTTTTTTTTTGGGAATGATGGGCGGGGATTGGATTGTTTTTGGACAAGATCGGACCATAAGTAAGGGTAGTTTAAAGATGTGTCAAAGAATATTTTATTGATTTTCTCAATAAATACCGATTTTTATGAGAATTATCATACTATTGTATTAAATTTATAGGGAATCGAATTTACTAAAAGTTTCATTATATTCATTTTTACCTAAACTTAATAATAAAGGAGTTATTTATAAAAAACTATTAGGTTGTCCCATAAGTTTTTTCCGCGTCACGCTATGAATGAATCTAACTGCCTATGTTTATATATATATATATATATATATAAACATGCAGGCTTATCTCTTAGCCGTTTATGGCATCTTATTTAATCATCCCAGAGCTTTTTCAGAGTACGTTTCGTTGGTGACAAAGTCTCTTTAAAAATTTTTCTACTATAGAGAGCCAAAAGAAGCATTTGCGGCAAAAGAGATTTGCACCGTTTACGGGAGTGGTGCTTCGACTATTAGGACCGTCCGCAATTGGTTTAAGAAATTTAGAGCTGGCCACCCCCAGCAACGACGGATATTATCAAGACTGTGCATGCTGTAAATCCACGATACAGTGTGCGCGAGATAGCGGGTGAAACTAACATTCCCAAAACAACGGCACATAAGCATTTAATCAAAATGGGATATGCGAATCGATATGAAGCTTGGGTTCCACACCAATTGACGGAGACCGGCCTTATAAAGCGCGTCCCTACATGCGATTTGCTTCTACAGCGACACAAAAGAAATCATGTCTTAAAGAGTCTTGTCACTGGAGACGAGGCTTGGATTTTGTATCAAAATGTGGATCGAAAACGGATTTGGTCTAAAGAAAATAGACCTTAAACTGTTGCGAAGTCTGGGCTTCATCCGAAGAAGGTTCTTTTGTGCATTTGATGGGACTGGAAGGGTGTACTGTACTACGAGCTCCTTCCTGAAGGTGATATGATCAATGCTGACAAATATTGCAATCAACTGAATTAACTAAAAACCGCCATAGCAGAAAAACGGCAAGAATTGGCGAACCGACGAGGTGTAGTATTCCATCAGGGCAACGCAAGGCCGCTTATTGCGTTGATCGTAAGGCAAAAATTATAACAGTTTGATTGGGACGTTCTACCTCATCCTCCATACTCCCCATACCTTCCTCCATCCGATTATTACTTGTTCCTCTCCTTAAAAAACTCTCTCCATGGTAAATCTTTCAAATCCATAATCGAAATAAAAACGCACCTAAATGAATATTTTGAAAGTAAGCCTCAACTATTTTGGAAACAGGGCATAATGAGGCTTCCTGGGAGATGGAAGTAGGTTATAGATCAGAATGAGTCATACATAACATAATAAATCAACCTTAAACAACAAATATCGTGTATTCATTTATTATCAAAAAAAAGCGAAGAAACTTATGGGACACCCCAAATACTTTAAGATTTCGAAAGCTTTTCGTCCGCCCGTAGTGGCAGGATATTTTGAAAGAAATCATGTAAAATCCCTAAGAAAAAATCCCTATAAAAGAATAAATCTCTAAATAAAAAATTTCCCTAATTTTTTTTTTACTTATTTAATAATGAATAGCCGAAGAGACTTGAATGAGGTAGTTATACATCATGCTTGGTGTCATCACATCTGTTCCATCTGCTTTTTTAGAGTCCCATTATTCATGGTTTGCCTTCATTATGGTCAGAAACTCATCATGCGAGTCGCTGAATCGTTTCCTTGGTGGATAAGGCTTCTTACCACGAACACCACGACAGATTTCCAAAGAGATAAGGTTATTCTCAATATGGATTTGCTTAATCAGGTCCCATACTGATAACGTGTAACCTCCTAAGCGTGAACGAAGAGCATTGTTGTAACCTTCCAATGCATTGTTTGTTCGAGGTAAACCCATCAAAGTGGCATCGTAGATGTTCCAATGTTCCAATTCGGGGTCATAAAAGCCAGCCAAAAATTGTTCACCTAGTCAAGTGCGCTCGAAGTAAGAAAAAAGATCACGAAGTTTTACCCTGTTGGTCGTCCAGCTAATGCTTGGTAGGCTACAATGACTTTTGATGGTGGTACCAAAGCCAAAGCTGCAAGAGTTCGTAAATGAGTGGAGTTGTCAGGATTATCTATATCATTATAGAGCTTCAAAACTTCTGGCATTGATTTGATGTTTCTATAAATGCATTGGGCAAAATGAAAAAGACAACCTCTGATGATTACCTCCTTGTGAGGTCGTGTCTCAGGCAACTGGGTGTCATGCTCACCTTGTAATTAAATTTTCTTAATCACAATTAAAATTAATACAAAAATGAAAAATTTTGTTTTTAGTGATTTTTTCTTTTATGGATTTTTTCAGTCATGGATATTTTTATTTAGGGATTTTCGGTTTTAAGGATTTTTCTTTTTAGGGATATTTGGTTTTAGGGATTTTTGACTTTTTTATGGATTTTTTCCTTTAGGGATTTTTACCCGTTTACATTTTGAAAAAATTAGTCTTCACTTCATAATTTTTATGAAATTTTTAGAATTTGAGTAATATTTTTATTTATTTTTTTATATTTAAATAATAGTCAAATTGGGAAATTTCACAATCATCTAGTAATCTTATATTAAGTCTTTTGTTTTTTATGATTTAGGAGAAATAATAAAATAATTTTTTTTATTTCTTATATTTAATTTTGTACAAAAAAATAAGCAATTTTTATTTTTGTTAAAATTTTTTTAAAATAAAATAAAATTACTTATTATACACTAAGTTATACTTTAAGAATTATTTTCTTTTTCAAATAAAAAGAAGGATTATATTTTTTCTTTTCAATTTGTAATATAGTACATAATATACAGCAATGTATATTTTTTTCTCTCCTGGGGGGGGTTTTAACCCCCAAACCCCCCCCCTGGTTGCGCCACTGTTACAAGAAAACAAATACATGTCTTATCTACTTATACTGATTGAAACAAAATGGATATAAAAACCTTTTACATACAGACTTTCAACCAAATACTATGTATCACTCGGGGGTACAGGGGGCGGAGCCCCCGTCTATGTGTGAAGAGCGCCGAAGGCGCTCGGAGCAGCTAGTATCTATTAATGTAATAAAAAACAGATATGGATATAACATAAATATTTTTAATTTTATTTTATTTATAATATATAGCTGAAGTAGCCGGCGTTACCCGAGGCTGTGACGTCATGAAGGGCTGGGTGACTTCATATAATTTTAAATTAAGAAAAACATAATGAAGATGATTTTTCCCGAGGATAAAACCAATACATTTGTGGTGATATCTAAAAAAAATCTCCTTATGTGAAATTTGGTGCGAAAATAACCCTTCCCTTCTTATCGTCGATCGCTAATACTACCACTTCCGGTTTCCGGATTTTCACCAAAAGTTGATCAATTCATCCCACTGATGCATTAAGTAAATATACCAAATTTCATCAAAATCTGTTAAGCCGTTCAGGCTGTACACATCTATACGGACGGACCGACGGACAGACGGACGGACAGACATCATGCTAAAAATACTTTTTTCTGTTAAGAAAATGCATGATTCGTGGAGATATGTAAAAATCTCCACATGTGAAATTTGGTGTGAAAACAATACCTCCCTTACTATCGTCGGTCGGTAAAAATCATATATGTATATTGTAAAAATAAAACTCTTTTTCATTATTATTTCTTTTTAACTTACCAAATATAAAAATATTTTATTTTTTTTTATTATGGAAAGTATTTCATATCAATATAAATATATTGTAATCGAATATATCTATACTCACACAATAATAATTTAATATTAATAAATTATCAAATTTTTTTCTTATCATTGTACTGATAAATCATATTTGGAAAGAAATAAAATATAGTTAAGCTTATTTAAAAAATTAACTTAATGTATAAGTTTTGTTAATTATAAACATGTGGTACAACTTATTTTAAATAAATAAATAAAATTAGATCTCCTAAAAATTTTTTTAATTTTGATAGATCAAATATTCTTATTCTTTAGCTGACTTACAAATCCCATACGATCATTTTGCTTATTCTTATGTGTATTCTGTCCCAGTGTCCCAGCAAAAATTCTCCGGGAGATAAAAATGTCTCGGTTTACATAAATATCATATCATCCGTGAATAAAACTAATATTATTCAATTTTTACCGACCGACGATAGTAAGGGATGTATTGTTTCCACACCAAATTTCACCTGTGGAGATATTTACATATCACCACGAACCATGCATTTTGTATTGGTTTTATCCTCGGGAAAAATCATCTTTATTAGTTTTTTCTTAATTTTAAATTATATGAAGTCACCCAGCCCTTCATAACGTCACAGCCAGCTACTATAAATATAATAAAATTAAAAATATTTCTGTTATATGCCTATCTGTTTTTTATTGCATTAATAGATACATTTAAATTATTTGAAATTGTTTCTGTAGCTGGAAATTAATTTACTTCAAACCGTCGGTCGGTTCGGACCTGGCCACAGGTCAACTTATTTTTAATTAAATTTGCCTTTCTGTTCTTAATGTTAGTTATTTTTTAAAAGATTAAAGTTTATATTTATTTTATTTTTAGATGAATTTCCAAGTGCAAAATTATGTATTCTTTTAAATTTAAAAGTAGTAGTAGTTTAGATTCCATTGTACCATGGGGAATTTACCAAATTTCGTTTCTCATTATTCTTTCCATCTATCAATACCAAGTTTGTAAATACATTCATATAAATCATTTTATTATTTAATGATGATTAATTTTTATTAAAATACAGATTTAAAGTATGAAAATAATGAAATTAGAGTATTAAAAGCAATATTTTTTTGATTTAGTTCACGTGTAATCCATATTTACCAATTTTTGAATTTTCTTATGACTTTCAGTCGAAACTATTTTTCATTTCATATTAATTTAACTGATCAGAAAATTAATGTTTCATTTGAGTGTTATTCTTCTCCTTATGCATACAAGAGTCTTCCATGTCTTTTTTTCTCTATTATTTAAACTACTCAAAGCAATGCGATTTAATAAAAAAGCATCATTCTCATTATAAGCTTCGACAAATTTTGACTAGATTATCTAGTGAAGTTTTTGGAATGATAACAAAAATCCTTGCTAAACATAGTCAATAGTACAAGATACAAGATAAAGCATGATCTATCATTTATTATGATATTTAAATTGTTATGAATTGTCCATGTTAAAACATTATTATAATCGAATTATCATCGCAAAACAAAATAAAGTGATCAGATTTTTAAATTTTAAAATAAATTTATAAGGAAAAATATATATTTTTCAACAATTTCTTAGATGAGTATATTTTAATTAATTATCTTATTAAAGTGGTTAAGAGTCGACTGGTCTATATATATATAAATATATATCCAGTGTGGACGTGTGCCAGTCTCAGGATTGCCGAGGATTCTTCGGAGCTCCACAGCAACGCAAAGTACAAAGTACAAAAACCACCCAACCTATCAATCCAAAATCCCGATATTAACCCTTTATCACACAGACTAAGACCCAGAATCCCAAAAATATTCTCACCTAAATAATCTCTTGAAAATGGCGCCAAAATGGGTGCCGAAACGTCGAGAAAACAATCTCACAAAAATACGTGATTATATCCCTGATAAATCTGATAGTAATAATAATATATATATAATATATCATTGTAAAAAAAACAATTATAAACAAGTATAAACAATTTTTTAATTGATTTATTTTGTTCATTGAAACTTTTTTTTTAATATATATTTTATGTTTTATAAAAAAAATATTGTTTTTTAAACTATATACCTGAACACATTTTTTTATAGAAAACAATTTGTTGAACGGTATGAAATTATTAAACACAATTCAAATTGATGAAAGAAGAAAAATTCAGAAATTTATTATTATTTTTATTTTTCAATTTATTCAAACCCAATTGATAATCTATATATTTTATATATTTTATATATTTACTCTATTTATGTTTTAGATTCATTTCTTCATCAAATTAAAATTTATAAAGAATATTCTTCTATTTTTATTTCGCTGGCATTTTAATTAAAATTCTCGGATGTAAAAATGAATGTTGAACATTTAGAACCCCTCTCTCCAATCCTCACTTTCCTTCCCCTCCTTCATCCACTTACGTAAACTAATTGTACTTGTATCTTTCAAAAAAAAAAAGAAAAAAATATGATTAGTAAAGCATAGAATTAATATGAACATAAATTTTCTCAGTTCCTGCTACGATTTTTAATTTCTTTATCAAGAGATAGTGACGCGCTACCTGCGAAGGGTTCTTATTTGAGGGTTGAAGAGGGTGAGACAGGGGGTCCGATGCGACCGTTGCGTGCCTTTTGACTCCGCGCCACCCCGTCACCCTCCAAACCACGCCGACACCCCATCCATCGCCAGATATTAATGACGTTTTTAATTAAACCGTTGTCGTTGAGCGATGGCTCCAATATGTCGCCTACGCCTTAAGACCTGCCAAGATCTTTTATATCTCCGTATTCTCTACAAGCTCTTGATGCACCAACAGGATTCAACAATTGCAATTTAAAAGTTCATAAACTTGTTAACAGCCCCGACAGCTCAAATTGAATGTAACTATTACTTTTTATCTTCAAATTTTTCATCTAGTTTTCTTTTCATTTTAAAAGAATTATGATTAAATTTAGTGACAAAAGAATTTTTCACTTAATGGATATTTTACTTAATTTTCATGAACAATTGCCTCTTCATAGAAAAATATATTTAGAAATAAAACATGAGTTCAAATTAAGATTACATACATTAATTTTCTTCTTATTTGTTTTTAAAATTTATATAAATTATAATAATAATCTCATTAAGCTGGCCAGTTGACGTTTTGGCTCAGCGAGATGGTAGATAAAGAGGAAAATTTATTATTAAAACTTTCCTAATGTAATAATAATTGAAAAAATAGTTGTGAAGTTGGATTATGACAAGTTACTGAAAAAAAGTTCTTGTGATATTTTAGATTATTTGATAAAAAATAGTTTTAAATAAAGAACCTTAAAAAATAAGAAGTAAAGAGTTTCATCTATACTTAAATAGTTAATTTAATTTTTAATTTCTAACTTCTAAAAATTGTTTAAAAAATATTTAAAGATAAGATATTAAATTTGGATAAATTAAACGGGGTGGCTTTTATTGTTATTTATTTATTTATTTATTAAGCCGTAATTGGTTTATTTACAATTATTACAATATATTACATTATATTTTCTTTTAAACCAGGCCCCTTTGGGCAAAGGCCTCTTCTTTATTGTTAACTTCTATCAAATAAAATATGATAGACAATAGATCCAAGGAGATATATATAACTTCCACTCTCACTTTGTAATTCCTAAACTAATTAAAGTGAATGTACCAGTAGTTGACACTATAAGGACAACTTTATGAGAAAAATTTGATATCTTCTATTTTTTATCAGATATCAATTTGCGTTTGGGTGATAATTGGTTAATAATGAAGAATTTATCTGCAAACCATAATTATAATTTTTTTAACATTAGCATCTAAAAGCACCAGTAGTTGACACCGTTAAAATTAGGTAAAATATGGACATTCACTTAATATTTAATATTGATGTCAATACTAAAAAATAAAAATAAAAATTAGTGATTTGCCTTCTTAAGCATTGGAAGAACAAAATACTAAATATCCATTCGTTCTATTCTATAAAAATAAATGTTGTGCCGTTTACTCAGACGGTGACTCAAAACTTTTAT
The DNA here is from genome assembly GCA_963082975.1 of Labia minor. Taxonomy (NCBI): domain Eukaryota; kingdom Metazoa; phylum Arthropoda; class Insecta; order Dermaptera; family Spongiphoridae; genus Labia; species Labia minor. Next base: position 28,842,680 of record OY720347.1, read on the forward strand.
ATTTACCATACACATTTTCAATATAAAAGGAATTACTTTCATATAGCGCACATTTAGAAATGTTTAGACAGATTAAGTAGATTAAAGTCTTATTATCCGATATTAAATGTACAACTACTGGTATATTTACCCTAATTAAGTAGAGTATATACCAGTGATTCTTAAACACTTTGTCGCGAGATGTTCAAAAGTGTGCCGCGAGATTATGATAATATCTTAAACATTTCCGACTTTTTTTCTAAATTTTTCCAATTTGGGTCTAAAAAAAAGGTAAACCTTTTTGGAACCACTTTTTTCAATATGGTAAACTTTTACACTTATCTTTTTGTGCCGCCAAATTTTTAAACCGTTAAGTGTGCCGCGGTAAAATAAAGGTTGAAGAACAATCGTTATTTTTTATTCCATTTATTAATTATTAAATATAATTAATTATTTAAATTAATCTATTATTGATTTTATTTATGCATTATTAATATAAACTAGCTGCTCCGAGCGCCTTCGGCGCTCTTCACACCTAGACGGGGGCTCCGCCCCCTGTACCCCCGAGTGATACATAGTATTTGGTTGAAAGTTAGTATGTAAAAGATTTTCATCCATTTTGTTTCAATCAGTATAAGTAGATAAGACATGTATTTGTTTTCTTGTAAAATATATCTAATCCAAAACATACCTGTTAAAAAGGAGACCAAGTTCCTATCGGTTATTTGTTTGCCTAAAAAAGGGTTCAAATCCATCCCAATGCCAAGTTTAGATGCACTTGTTTGTTAATTATCATCCCATGTCCCTTCCTTCATTGTCCACCCACCTTGGTCCTTGGACTTCCACCGGATGTTTCCCAATCGGTTTCTCCCAATTTCTAGTTTCTCCAATTCCAACCACGTCCCCTTCCTTTATAACCATAACTATATCAGGACATTATATCTCGTTATGCCATCTCCGCCATCCCCCTGTGACCTCATCTTCTTTTGGCCTATAAATGCTGCGAACAATATTAATCTCACAAATACTCCAAATCGTCTCCCAGAGTCATCGATAGGGTGACCAAACGTCCCGTCTTTAGGTGCTCTGTCCCAAAAAAGTCTTCGGGACACCCTACTGTTTTTTCAATATTTAGGACATTTCGTAATTTTTTTTTCAAAATTTTTTCAAATTTGTTCTAAAAAAAAAGGTATACCGTTTGTCCCGGTTTGGTGTTTTCGAAATATGGTCACCCTAGTCATCGATCAACATGAAAAATAATTGTTTTATATATTTTAATTTTGATCCTCTTTGATGAGATAAGCCCCTTTACTGCATAATAACAGGCGTTACTCAATTACAACGTCGATTTAAATTCTTGTCGAATATTATTATCCTTCGTGATTAGAGATCTTAAGTATTTAAATATTTATACATTTTCAAATTCTATATTTTGTATGTTAATTGTATGTAAGTCGTATCCGTATCATAATTCTTGAATTTTTTTGTTTAATTACATTTCGGTTGATTTTTCCCCAATTTCTCTAATCACATGTCTCCTCTTCCAGTCCAATTCATTTACCTGGCTAGAACACTCCATTTTTTAAAATTTTAAATAGAGGGAGAGAGAGAGGTTCTAATTATATATATATATATATCTGTTTCTATGACAACAAAAAAGTAAACAAATTACATACATACAAATACTCTCCTTTATATATATTTCTGGAAAATGGAACACCCGCAGCTCAGCTCAGGAGTTACCTAAGATTCTAATTTCTTTTTTATTTTTCATCATTTGAGGTACCCTTCACCTCAGAAAAATTTGGTTACCTTACTCCTTGTAGTTTAGGCTCTGGAGTTTTTTGCGTACAGACGGACACTAGCGTATTAAATATATAGATATGTATATTAATTAATTCATTCATTTTACTATTAATTAAAAAAACAATCGTTTAAAAATTTTACCTATAATATATGTTAATGTTTTTTATAATCAAATTTAGAACTCATCACATTGGGCTCTTTGGCCTACATTGTTCATATTTTATTTTATAGTAATGAAAAATAAACTCTTAAGGATTGTGATTCACCTAAAAATTTTCAGAGAATAATTTTTATAATTATTTTTTAGAGAAGAGTAAACTCTTTCAAGAAAATTGGTAATTATACAGTTTAGAGAGAGAGAGAGTATGTGGGCTATCTTCGATTTCAATGATTTTATTATCTCTAGATTCCTTTTTTAATCCCAAGATAATTTAAATACAACTACAACTAAGGTCGTGTTTCCTTTGATTGTAACACAGCCATTACCGTTTTCTTTCTGTCCCTCAGTTCTCTTTTTTTTAAACACTTTTTCAACACTTTTATTGCAAAATAAACTTGAAGTACAGTCAATTTAGTATATCAAAAGAAATTTAGGAAAATGTAAAGAAGTAAAATACAGTACAGTATGTACAGTTGTGCACGTGTATTTCAAAAGCGGCGAGGACTGAAATAAATGACGAGAACTATGTGTGAATTTCCAACGAGATTTTTGACGTGTATTGAAAGTGACGACATCCAAATAGGCGACATCCGGCTATCCACTACTCATTACTTTTAGCCAATAGCCCACTCTTCGGTTGTGTTAAAGGTGGTCGTGGTTGTGTTTTATAGGAAAATCAAAAATTAAATTATTTTATAAAACCGATCCGAAGAGTGGGGTATTGTCTAAAAGGATTATATACTCGTATATATATATGTATTGTATAGTTGTAGTTAAATGATTTATGTTCCCATTAAAAAATAAAATAAAAAAATAATATATATATTAATTTAAAACAGGCTCCACATTGTGGTTGGTACCTAGTGCTTAAATTCATCCAATCGTCGAACTAAAAAGAACAATACCTACCTTACTATCGCCGGTCGGTAAAAATTAATGATATAAATAAAATTATATAATTTTATTAATTGACCTCATAATAATAATTTTAATCACACATTCTATGTTTGGTAATTTTTAATATATTTAAAGGATGATAAAATACAAAATGAAATTTATTCGTTATTAATTAACTGATCTCCAAGTCATCTTTATTGATTGGCTTCTCTGAACAGGGGAACACATCACTAAACTTCTCTCTTCAATTAATTCTCATTGTATTATCAATATCATGTCGAACAGTGCTGAGGCTGATTAGAATAATACACAGAGGACAAGTTTACCCTTCTGACAAATTTCAACATTCAGACTATATTTACACTCCCTCTATTCATATAAAATATAAATTCAAAATATGGATATTTACGGATTTATGTTTTCATTAGTAAATATTCTATTAATATTATAATTTAACAATAGGTATTTTACTTTATATAAATTACAGTTTTTCTCCTTTATAATTCAAGAGTATAATTCAGGATTTTAATGATTATGTCCATATATTGAGACGAATAATTTTAAAAATAGAAATTATATATTTATTTTTAAAAATGACTGCTAGAAGAATTTATATTAGAAATTATTATTGAAAATCATGCAACATTATTCAAAAAATATGAAATAGATAATTAGAAAATTTTTAATTCAATCATATAATTAGTTTTAAATTTAGACTAATATTGTAAACAGAAAAACATAATATAAGAATATAATATAATTATTTATCAGTAGAAAAATAATTTACTAGTGGTGGAGGATGCATAATTCGAGGGCTTCATCTATCTTGTGAGTGAGTAAATGAATGTTCATTTGATTTTCAGCATAAATTGAACACGTATGTTTTAACTAAAATTAGTTGGAGTGTCTCCACTCGACTATCTCGCAATTTGAATTGAATTAAATAACATAATATATTATATTTAAATTAAATTTAATTAATTATAAATTATAAATAATAAATATTAAACCAGCGCATGTTTGACTTTTTGTTGATGGCACCACGTCACGTGTCAATTCAATCAAGCTGAAATTCTATATATAGCAGTTTTATACAATTATTAATCATGTGAAAAATTATCAAACATATATCTTTATCTTTACAGTCACTTTAGAGGAAAAAAAAATCAAAACGTTGTAGGTAATGACCCTCTTCCGGTTGAGCTACATTTCTCAAAATTTGATAGAAAACTACGAATTTTGAATAATGCTCATGTACCAAATTTCATCATTCTAGCTCAAACCGTTCTTCCGTAATCTTGGTTACACACACACACACAGAGAGAGAGACATTTTTCTCAACCTTAGTGAAAATGATTCAGGAACCTTCAAAACGTATAAAAACATCAAAATCTCAACATCGAAAATTTTCGTGATCGCAATACTATCTCTTACGAGATAGTAAAAATGGAAAATTACTTTCTATTTAATAATCAGTTTATAATGTCTTTGGTAGGGGAGTAGATCTTGAATTGAATTTATAGAATATATAATAAATATTATGGGAAGTTATTTCTGGGTTATTTTCATCTTGTTTAGTGTTTTCGGCGCTCATTTTGGTGCCATTTTTAATGGAATAGAAGAAGGGAAATTAGAGATTCTTGGTCTTAGACTGAGTGAGCAAGTCATATGGAAATTTTTGGATTTATTGGATGAGTGAAGTTTTTTTATCCAGTGTCGTTTTGGCGAGCCGAACTCTAATTGTCTCTGGTATTATTTGTCTGAATATCCAGGAGATTTCAGAGCCTCACGAAAGTAATATACGTATATATATATAAATATATAGTTATTATATAATGGCTTACTTTTTAAAATGGAAACATGTTTTTCCAATTTGTAAGGAGGATGTAAATAAAAAATTGTATTGTCTTTCCTCTCGTAAGTCAATATCTCTATTATAAAATAACTAATAACATGACGTATTAGTTTTATATTTTTGTGTCACATAAACTGATCAATAACTGTAAGAGTGTATCTAGATAAAATAAATTAAAAAAAAAGATTCTACAAAAAAAAATTCTTATAGTAAAAATATTTTTTTTTGGAAATTCCGGATAAACAATGTATGCAGAATAACTTTATATTTAAATGAACATAAAAATATAATGATTCTAGATAAATATACTGTTTTTTTCTTGTCGTAACTTTTCTTACGTTATCAATAAAATCCTTAATACAAGCTGTGCTGTTTGTAGTGTTCCATAATCCTTTCAATAAAATTTTTAATTGACTTTTTATTTTAAGATGTAATCACTGAATAGAAGTAACTTCTTTTTATTATGGATTAACTATGATTAAAATCAAATTGAGTTATAAAATTTTGTGATGATCCGTTAATTATATTTTAAAATGATAATTTCAAAACATACTTAAATTGTACATTGATTAACTTAAACTCATTTATTTTTAACTTATATTGGTTGATGAGGATAAAAGAAAAATATTTATTTAATAAGAAATTTGTATTTACTGACATTTCGAATATAATATAAAGTAAAATTTGCAATCATAATAAGAATTATTAATTTAGAGCCTAAATTTACTTGAAATGTTATTAATACCTTTTTATCAATTACTAAAGAATTAGAATTTACATTAAAATTTCTAATTTTTTGTTATAATGAACTGTATTTTCTATTTTACAAAATATATAAATTAAATATAGATAAATAGAAACTTAGAAAATTTTGAAGTAATAATAAAAAATAAAATTCTAATTAATTACTATCTCGCCAGAGATAGTATTGCGATCACGAAAATTTTCGATGTTGAGATTTTGATGTTTTTATACGTTTTGAAGGTTCCTGAATCATTTTCACTAAGGTTGAGAAAAATGTCTGTGTGTGTGTGTGTATGTGTGTATGTGTGTGTGTATGTATGTAGGCAAGATTACGCAAAAACGGTTTGAGCTAGAATGATGAAATTTGGTACATGGACATTATTCAAAATTCATAGTTTTCTATCAACTTTTGAGAAATGTAGCTCAACCGAAAGAGGGTCATTACCTACAACGTTTTGATTTTTTTTCCTCTAAAGTGACCGTAAAAATAAAGATATATGTTTGATAATTTTTCACATGATTAATAATTGTATAAAACTGCTATATATAGAATTTCAGCTTGATTGATTCGCTGAAATTACCAGAATTAAATTTTTAACACTGCAAATCTCACGCGCCAACACGTGACGTGGTGCCATCAACAAAAAGCCAAACATGCACTGGTTTAATATTTATTATTTATTATTTATAATTTATAATTAATTAAATTTAATTTAAATATAATATATTATGTTATTTAATCCAATTCAAATTGCGAGATAGTCGAGTGGAGACACTCCAGCTAATTTTTACAAGCTTTTATTTAGTTTCAACCCGTGTCCTGTCGTCAAATCTTGCAACGTTAATTTGACCCACTTTCCAATCTTCGAATGAGCTGGAATTTTGCATACATATGTAACTCCGATGACAAAACGTAAATTCCACTTCATATAGACATAGTTATTAATTATAGTGGCAAAGGAAAAAAATTGAAAAATTTGTGCATATACAATGAAATGTCCTTCGTATTCTTTTCCTTTCTCTGTATGTTTGGCGCCCACGCTTTCATTTTTTAGATATGATTAATTGTAAGGAAATCGTGGTGTGTGTGGTGAAATTATTTTCTCCTTTTTAGTGCATTTAAATAAAAGGGTGTTTTAAAATATTTTTTTTATTAAAAGTTATTTGTCTAATATCATATATTTTTATTTTTACTTTACATTCTTCCATTCTCTATCATATTCCCATATATTATTAATAGATAATTAATGTTTTAAAATTTCATATAAGTAACAAGAATTTTCAACATTTTATAAAAATTAAGCAAAATAAAAAAGTAATCGTTTTATTTTTAAATTTAAATATTTTTCTAAAAAATAAAATGTTTATTTTTTTATGAAATTTAATTGACAATTAGGGGTATTTATAAATCAAAATTCTAGAGTAATAATAATCCCCTCCCCTTATGTTTCATTATTCCATTATATTATTTCATCAATATTAAATTATACTTACGGTAGTATATATATATATATATATATATATATATATATATATATATATATATCATTTTAATAACTCATAAAAGTAGAATATTGCAACTTCTATTTCATTACTAAAGTCAATCAAGCAAAAAGACTAAGAAAGACTTTTATAATATTATATTTAGTTTCTAATAGCAGCATATCATGATATGCGTCTTTTATTTTAAGGGGAACTAAACTTTCAGTAAAAATTTATTAATTGGAAGAATATTTAACAGATGTTAAATGTTAGTAAAAGAGAATAAGGTAATTTATAAAAGAGTATTAAAAATATCTTTTTTTATCTCTAGAAAGGCTACATTATAATCATTATTTAGATAAGGATTTATAAAAAATAAAAATATTTTAAATAATTATGTTATTTTAATAACTTTTCTATAAAATGTTTATATGGAGCTCAACATAGAGATATTATAAAAAAGTTTGAATCCTCAGAAGGGTAATGATTCATCATTGATTTAATTTCGTTTAATAATTGTGTACTATAATAACTATGTAAGTATTTGTTTATAATATTTGATAATATTTACATAAATTAAATTTGTCTTATACCCATTTCTAATTATGAAAAATTAAATTGATATATATTTATAATCATATGTATTAATAGATTAGAGTTACCGGCATAAATTGAGAATATTGATTAACTGAATTTTAAATTTCAATTTTTTAAATAAGAAAATAAATCTGTAGTGGTTTTTTAAAGCAAGTTCTTTAGGAAAAAATACACTGATGTCCCTGGAAGGTAAGATAATTGTTAAAACTGATTCTGGCAAAAATTTTGGCTTTTTCGAATTTCAAGGCATTTTCACTAAAAGTTTGTTTAATTGGTTTTTAAAAATTTTATATTCAGTTCCAAGTTTTAAGAAATAAATAAATTTCACTCCATTTTTTTTAATTTTCAATCCGATAATTTTTTATTTGAACAAAATTCTCATCACTTTGTATTAATAACTATTATTGAATTATTATTATTGTCTTATGTGAAGTAATCAGTCCTAAGATAGTAATATAAAAACATGGCAATTAAAATATTATTTTTTATTAGTATTATTACAATTTTAATTTTAAATTCAATTAAATATCAGAATTTAATTTTAAAAAAAATGATAATTATTAACATATTTCAGTAAAATTTAAGTAAGTAAATTTTTTAGTAAAATAACTAATATAGAAACAACCGTCAAGAAAGGTTGATTTTCTAGTACTATATGTCATTAAATTGTGATACTCATTTTTCAATTCTTTATAAAATAATTGATATAACTTGAATAAAGATTAGATATATTTTACAATGTAGCGGAATATTAATCAAAAATTCGATATACTTCTGAATTAGTCGCATTAAAAAGTATAATCAACTTTTTTCTAAATTAAAAAACATAAATATTATTACTATTATCCTTTAATAAACATGCAAAGCACGATATTTTTACATTGCTAACTGTCTCGAGCTTATTTTTTATTATTCAGTTCGTGATTACTGAACATTTCTCAAAGTTTTTTCCCCTTAGAATCCTACTTTAATTAGATGAAGAATTGTCAAAATTGGATAACATCAAAGAAAATGATCGCATAAGAATGTTTGAATAATTTTGGATTATCAAAAAAGTACACCATATATCTAAAACTCTAAAATATATTCTTCTAAAAACTATCTAATAATTTGATTTAATAAAAACTATAATTAAAATACATATACTTATATCAATGTATAAAATTCATTATATAATTGAAAGTTAAGTTCAGAGATTGAATTTCAAGCTTATAAATAGAATATTAAGTTAATAATTAACTAAATAATGAATTTTACTAAAGCATCAGTTATCTGTTCAGGTTTATATTTAAACATATACTCTGTGTTCTAGTTGATATGCCCCTGTTACCCCGAAGTAATACATATTATTTGGTTGAAAGTCTGTATGCAAAAGGTTTTAATTCATTTTAATTCAAACAGTATATTAAAATATTCATATCTTTTTGGTTCTTATTTAAAATATATTGAAAAGACCCCGTCCACGTCGGGGTTCAGTTTATATAGTTAAACTCCTTCTTTCTTGATTACTTTTGAGTAGCATATCTTTTTTTCGACTTTTAAATTGTTTATTTCCCATATTAATAATGTGTGTGTGTGTGACAATTCGTTCTTTTATTTTATGAAGACTCAGAAAAATGAACATGGTTTAATAAACTAATAATTAATTTATATAATCATAGGACATCATAGTTAAAAAAAAATATGTAATAAAAATAAATAAAATGGGCTACCTCAGAGGTTCCCAATCTTTTCCGGTTTGCGGCTCCCTAAATAATCAGATTTTTTTCCAAATTTTTGACTTTCTTTAAAAATTGGAAAACTTTCCTTTTTTAAAAGCGATTACCCCTTTAAAAGCGAAAAATTAAGAAATTATACTTACTATTTTCCTTGGGATAATATAAAATATCTAAATGGGGCCCCCTAATGACGGCAACCCGGCCCCCCGGGGAGCTGCGGCGCACTCTTTAGGAATCACTGGGCTACCTTATGAATTTTTACTACTACTTTTTAGTGATATTTACAACGAATACAAAGTAACTAAATATATCAAGAAATAAATAATTCTATAAAATATATGTTTAAAGAAAATAGCAATTTAATATCATCAACAAAAATTTACAGACTCTTTTTAGTTGCGAACCCAAACTTTAGTTTAACTTGTATAAATTTTTTTGCCGAGATAACCATTGTGTCCTTCTTTCTTTAGCCAATCAACGTTTTCTCTCATTCGGATCTTATTATGTTATTTTCTAAATAATGGAAATAAAGAAAAAACCGAAATAAACTGAAATTATTAAATTAACGGGGAAATATGCAAGAGAGGTGATATAGCAATGCTTGGGTGTGAAAAAGTTCAATTGAATCTACTCAGTAGTTTATGGTTGGTGCCTTTTTAAATATGAGAGCATTAAGTAACATTTTTTAGATATTTTACTTTTTTTCTATGGAAAAGGTAAAAATGCTGTTCAAGCTAGAAAAAAATTAACGGATGTAGAAGGTAAAAGGATGTTTTGACAATACGCCAGTGCCAGAACTTGTTTGCAAAATTTAGTTTCGGCAATTTTGATGCCGAAGATGCACCTTGTACTGGAAGGCCGATTGAAGATGATAAAGACACGATAAAGACATTAGTTGGTTTTTTGAACAGTAAAACTTTTACTTCAAATGAAGTTTAAAAAAATCATCTGGATCAGTTTTTTGCCAGCAAATATTTATTCATTATACGAAAAATGTCTTTCAGTTTTACAAAAAAAAAAAAAAAAAAAACCAAAACGGAATTACTTTCCGAATAACTTAATACATTTTTACCGACCGACGATAGTAAGGGAGGAATTGTTTTCACACCAAATTTCACATGTGGAGATTTTTACATATCTCCACGAATCATGCATTTTCTTAACAGAAAAAAGTATTTTTAGCATGATGTCTGTCCGTCCGTCTGTCCGTCTGTCCGTCCGTATAGATGTGTACAGCCTGAACGGCTTAACGGATTTTGATGAGATTTGGTATATTTACTTAATGCATCAGTGGGATGAATTGATCAACTTTTGGTGCAAATCCGGAAACCGGAAGTGGTAGTATTAGCGATCGACGATAGGAAGGGAAGGGTTATTTTCACACCAAATTTCACATGAGGAGTTTTTTTTACATATCACCACGAATCTATTGGTTTTATCCTCGGGAAAAATCATCTTCATTATGTTTTTCTTAATTTAAAATTATATGACGTCACCCAGCCCTTCATGACGTCACAGCCTCGGGTAACGCCGGCTACTTCAGCTATATATTATAAATAAAATAAAATTAAAAATATTTATGTTATATCCATATCTGTTTTTTATTACATTAATAGATATATTAAAATTATTGGAAATTGTTTCTGTAGCTGGAAATTAATTTATTTCAAACCGTCGGTCGGTTCGGACCTGGCCACAGGTACTTATTCTCTTATGAAGAAGTTAATTTTTTAATATAAACATACTAAAAAATAAGTTGACCTGTGGCCAGACCGAACCGACCGACCCTTTTTTAGGCAAACAAATAGCCGATAGGAACTTGGCCCCCTTTTTAACAGGTATGTTTTTGATTAGATTTCAATACTTTTTTTTAAGAAAACTTCCTATTTTTTCCTTTTTGTGCAGCGCCCGCGTCCATTCTTAGCCTTTGAAGTAATTTTGTGTTTAAAAAAATTGCAAATTTTTTTAAATTAAAATTATATTTGTTTATATATTAAATATAATAATTTTATTTGTTCTTTTATTTTATATTTCTGAATTTCCAACTTGTATTGAATAATAAATAATTAGAACTATTAATTAATTCATTGAAAATTACATAGAAGCTGTTAAGTTATAACAATAAAAATAAACAAACTAATTAATTTAAATTATAAAGTAAAATGGTTTAACACTATTATATATATTTATAATTTACACCTACCGCTACTTGTATAGGTAAAATGTCACTTCCGGTAGTCAGATCATGATGAAATTTGGTATCTGAATTTTTTTCATATTTGTAAATTTATATACAAAATAGGAAGCAAATATCTCGAAGCAAAATGGTACTTTACTTGAAAGGTAAACGCAACCAGTGTAGGTAAAGTACCACTTCCGGTTAACCGATTTTGACGAAATTTTAAAAGAAATCTACAAACTGTGAATAATATCGGTGTACCAAATTTTGAAGTCCTAGCTTGATTAGTTTCTGACAAAACCAATGATTTCGTTTGAATTCGTTAAAATCGCATTGATATTCGATTATAACAACTCAAGTTTGACCGATTTCTTAAATTTCATAATTTTTTGTTAACCTACTTATAACACACGACCTGTATGCCAAATTTCATAGCGCTAGGACAATTGGAAATACCCTAAGAATTTTGTTGACCAATCAGTGAATCAGTTCCAAAATAAGCCATTTTCACAGGGTCATATTTCAGGATCTACTGAAGCTATAACTATGAAATTTGGCATACTGCTTTACTTCTAGTATATGACTACGTAGATAAAATTTTATCTCTGTACTTGCAATAGGCACGGAGATACAGGGGGGTCAAAAGTGACTCCAAACCATTCGTGTAAATATACTTACGGCATGCGCGCGGCTTGCTGGAACTTGGCCGGCGCACTGCCGTGCGCATAGATATGTAAGACTAGGCTGTGACGTCATGAGTGGCTGAATGACGTCATATAATTTTAAATTGAGAAAAACATAATGAAGATGATTTTTCCCGAGGATAAAACCAATACATTCGTGGTGATATGTAAAAAAAACTCCTCATGTGAAATTTGGTGTGAAAATAACCCTTCCCTTCCTATCGTCGATCGCTAATACTACCACTTCCGGTTTCCGGATTTGCACCAAAAGTTGATCAATTCATCCCACTGATGCATTAAGTAAATATACCAAATCCGTTGAGCCGTTCAGGCTGTACACATCTATACGGACGGACGGACGGACGGACAGACATCATGCTAAAAATACTTTTTTCTGTTAAGAAAATGCATGATTCGTGGGGAGATATGTAAAAATCTCCACATGTGAAATTTGGTGTGAAAACAATACCCCCTTACTATCGTCGGTCGCTAAAAAATAATATACTATAATATATACATTAACAAGAATCTATATAGAGAAATTCAAATCATTTGAATCAAAGGTGTTTATTGGATATTTTTCTATTATTAATATTAAATACATGAAAGAGCTAATCCTTTGAATTCCCCAGTTCAAGTCAATTGAATTGAAGTGAATTGGCTAAACTTTCGTGCTGGAATGGAACGCAATCATGATAAATGAAGTTACACCTTTCACTTCTAGTCTGCAGATTTTTTAATTTTCCATTGAAAGGGGTATTCTTGAGTTGAGAAAGTTGACAGCTAGAGAATATAGAAAGCAAAGTTGGTTCTCAACCAACAAGGAAGGGTAAAATGGAAAGTGAAAATAGGCGTCGCAGTGGCCGCCAGGTGAGTTCTCCAACTTCTTTCAACTTGTTCTTTTCAAGCTGATTGGGTGAATGTTGGTTGTTGAAAACAAAGAACTCAACAAGGGTGGAGGCCAAGTGGCGAATACCCTTTCAGTTGTAATCCGGTATTATTTGTCGGTTGCCTGGCAAAAGCACAAGAATCGTCTATTATGCAATTTGCAAAGCTTTTCGCAATTAATTGCAGCTGGGAGTTTATCTCATTGAGGTGTAATTTGATAATCTAAAGAGTCGAGTGATCGTTTAAACCTGCTAATTTGATTTCTAGTTAAAAATGAAATAAAAGGAATGCGAGAAGAAAGGATGAATGTTTTTTTTATCTTTTACCCTCTTTTTCTCCCTTCCTTTTCTTAATTCCATTCTGCATTGCTCATTTCTCCTCATCCTGGAAAGAAGGGATTTTGTCTGCAACAAGTTAACAAGGCTACATTATAAATTGTACATTTGACGTTTATAAATTTTATAAAGTTAAGACTGTCTATAGCCTTTGTTATATTACAAATGAAATATAAAATTCAATTTTTATATTAATTATTTAATATTGTATAAATCAGGGGTGGCCAACCCGTGGCCCGCCGTAAACATTTTTGCGGCCCGCGAGATTCATCACACTTTTATCATTATTATTATATTATATATGTTTATATGTAAAAATAATAGTAAACATAAAATAAAAATTTTATATTTTTCAATTTGTCACACCAAACAATATCTAAAATGGGTATGTATAATTTTATATGCGGCCCGCGAAGTTATGATGCATATCCAAAGTGGCCCGCAAGATCTTTGGGTTGGCCACCTCTGGTATAAATCATCATACAAAAGCTATTTATTAATAATTTATTAATTAATTAATAATGAATGATTTTATTTTTATAAAAACTATCATACTATAGTAAAACAATAATTTTTTAGTATTTCAAATTTTTTTTTCTTATAAATATAATTGAAAGAAGTCTATGGGGTATAACACATATATGGTCTTTCAATTTCGTAGTCTTGGGTTCAAGTTTCTGGTCTGGAAACAAAATTTCTTTATAGTTAGTGTCTTCTAAATGTGGTCTATCCAACCTACATGATCAAAATTGGAAAGCTACTTGAAATAAAAAGTAGCGCCTCTGATCAAGAAAATCAAGATAAAGGTTGAGTGAATCGTTTTATACTGACCATATAACACCATACAACCGACTTCATAGAGGTTATCCATTCAAAAGCCACAGGCTTTATTTTTACATATGTTTAAAAATATTGTTTAAACTAATTCACATACTAAGATATCTAAAATAAAAAGAACATAATCATATTTTTTAATTAAGAAAAACATCTTATTGAATCATTTGAACTTATAAAGATTATTAAGTTAGCTTAATTGAAATAACAATAATTATACAAAATGATATTCTATTATTAATATTATTATTTGCGGATAAACTCTGAGGACTAGGCAGTGCTTTTTAAATAGAAATTATTAATTATTGTATTTCTTTAGGCTCTAACTCAAGTCTTCAGTGTGGTAGACTGTCGTGCTAACCACTATACCACTGAAGAATCAAAAATTGAGAGTTACTATCCAGCTTTGATCTAAGTTCAACCACACTTGATCCCCCGAAGATCGATTAGTTCCCACAGCTATTGTAATACTATTATATATAAAGAAATTAGGAACATTTCATTATTATTTATTCAGTCAAAATTTAATTAAGTTATTTGAATATAACTTCATTCAAATAAGTTTTAAAATTTTATTCAATAGGAAAATCTCTCTTCAAGGTTTTTCGGCGTGTACAATTTGATATTCAATAAACGTTTAGTATCATTAAATTATCGGATTATAAATTCGTTCAGTGTGTGTGCATTATTATTTAAAAATTTACATTTTATCTTCGCTCTTATATTATCTATTATAATTGTCTTTTTTTATTCTAACTACATATTTATGCTCACAAGATTTAAGTAATTTTAATTATAAAATCGAGAAGGATGCGATGGGCAGGGCACATGGCTAGAATGGGAGAGGAAAGAATGGCGAAAATATATATTGGTGGGGAGACCGAGTGGGAAACGTCCGCTTGGAAGAGCAAGGACGCGGTGGGTGGATAATGTGAGAGAGGAAGTGAGAGAGATGGGAGAGAGGGTAGGGACTGGAGGGTTGTGTCTCAGAATAGGAATGCTTGGAGAAGTGTGGTTGCTGCGGCCATGAACTTTCGAGTTCCGTAGAGCCACAGAGATAGATACATAGATTTAAGTAATTGTACTTATGTATTTAAAAAAATAATAGAATTAATTTATATTTTTTTTTAAAACTGACTTGTATTAATTATAAATAATAAATATTTTTTTTTAATTTACTTCTAAAATATATCAAAAGCTCCACAAAACTAATAAAACCGTTTCTCTCCAAAATAAAAAGGCTTTCACTTTGTTTTAAAAGAAAGTATATATTTAGGTATGTAACAGTATATATATATGTGTGTGTGTGAAGGTTTTAAAGCCGCGTTGGTTTAATAAATATTATTTATTAATTTTAATTTATATAATTTATAATTAATTAAATTTAATTTAATATATTATAATGTTGTTTAATCCAATTCAAATTTGCTAGATAGTCGAGTGGAGACACTCCAGATTTTTTAATATTTTAAAAGGATTTTCCAATTTTATCAAATAAATATATTTAATAAAAATTGATTTAATATGATAACTTTTTGAATAAATTATCAAAATAAAATGATATTTGATTAATTATTTAGAAATTTAATTTAACATTTATATTTTATAAAATAATTTTTATATGTATTTATGACGGGATCTTTAAAGAGTGGACGAATACAATCGATGTGGATCTATGTGGAGGTTGGGAATGTACCACACTTTTATATGGACCTTATAGATTTTAAATTTATATTAAAAATTATAAGTGTTTTTATATATATAATAGATATTGATACCAAAATGTTCATACTTATATGAATACCGTATAAGAAATTAATAATTGATAATATAATAATTAAACATTTTCAATTCTACACAAATATACAAAACTTTCCTTTAGTTTATAAAGATAAGCAAAAAGCAACCAAAATTCAAAAGCAATTATTCATTATTTAATTGAAAATAAGCAGAAGTTAGGGGAAATGAATTCGTGGACTGCCAAAAGGGCTTCTCCCCTACATCGTATTTATGACAAGTGCAAGAGGGTGAAGGGTGTTCACTGCCACGTAAAAGATGACTACTGGCAACCACTTCCTTTACTCTGGGCCACTCGAAATCAATATTGAAAATAATTGATTTTGGTAAATAAATAAATTTTTCTCAAATCATACTATATTATTCAGTCATCTATTGTATTTATAGTACCTAGATATAATATATTTTATAATAAACATCATTAGATTGATTATAAATAAATATCGAACACTTATATTATTTATTTTTAATAAAAATTAAAAAAAAAGTTATTTCAAACTAATTTAAATTAAGTTAGTGTTGGGGCAATCTCGAGAGTATAAGATGTCCGAAGATATATATATTAAATGATAGATAATGACTATATGTCCTTACGGTCGCCGTGTGTGATAAGCAGTGGTGTTGTCGAGCCAGAACGCTCCGGATCGTCGTTCCGGTACTTACTTTTTGGACAGGAATGCGTTCCGGAACTAAAGATGATTTCTGATAACAAGAATTAGCTGACGTATTGAAAAAAAAATTAAAAAGAATTGCTGATTTTTTTTTCTAATTTTTGACGAATTTTTATATGTATTATTATAAACAAGGGTTTGAACCGAACCCGAACCGGAACGTACCGGCGCGTTCCGGTAAAATAAAAATTATCACAACACCACTGGTGATAAGCTCTGAAAAAAGGCTATTAAGGGCAATAATAAATAAAAAGAAGAAAGTCAGTTTTTTCTGATAAAATAACAAAGGAATTGCGTTATTTTAATAAAGAGATAAGATTTCAACAGCTATTAGTTGATAACTGTTGAATAATTTACATTTAAGATAATAAATTTGATTACAATTCTTTTAGAAAACTTTCTAAATAACTTAATATCTAACTTAAATATATATATATATATATATACAAATTAAATAATAATCTTATAGCTAGTATAAGTATTTCTTAGTATGAATGTTCAGTGATAAAACGATGAAACGATACCCTTTTATATGAAAGCGATGTGTAGATCGAAGGTAATTTGCAAACGAATACACTTATCCTTCCTTAAAGACCAAAGGCAGCTACTGAGTTCTTGGAAAGCAGTTGTTCGGTCCAGAGGAAAGTTGAAGATGAAGAATGATTTAAAAGCTTGCTTCTCGAAGCTTTGAGAGTAAACTTGTATGATAAGAAGAATTCCTTCTTGTTGGATTAGGATGTAATGGATGAGATGAATCTCTCTAGCTACTACTAGAAAACACGTTAGTGTGCAACCCTAAAGAGTAGTCTAATATCGAACCGTATAAAGGAAAAGACACCTCTTTACACGTCCAATCCAAGATGAAGATGAATTTTAATTAATAACGAACATAAAAAAAAACCAATTAGAAGTTACCAATAAGAAGTCTGATTCACATATGTTAAGTATATCAAAAATATTAACCATATTGTAATATATACATATACTTCGCTTTAGCACATTGAGATTGCATGGATGAGAAATTCTATACCGTGGATATCCATCGTCTCCTGTTACTGCGTTGGCTGCAAATGCTTGAGGATATTGCTTAGAACATTTTTCGTTTACCATCCTTGGCGAATTTGGATTTAGTGTACCGGATAGTTCATGTATCCTATTTTTGATAAGAAATGCAAATCCTTATCGGCATTGGTACATGGAATCTTGGCGCATATCACATTCGTCTGAAGATATTTTATTGCCGATCCAGATTAGAATCTGCTCATGTGACAATCCTCTCTTTTCCATTCCACTGAATACATCCAGGAGCGCGCTGTTACAAACACTTCACAAGTTGGCATGAGTTAAGTAGTCACGATTTCCGCACCAAATGACGTCATTTGGAAGCAAGAGTTATATTTCCTGATATTCGATAGAAAATGCTTCAATTCAGCAGTATATCCAGCAAGTAGAGTTTTCAATGGTTTTGGTGGTGCATCAAGTGGGGTTAATTTGATTTTTCCACCAGCGCAACATATTCCTTTCTTTTTACCACGTTTTTCTTAGCTTGCTTTCTTGTTTATTTATCTGTTCGGATCAAATCTTGCAATCGAAATTTCGACCACTTCCAGTCATCCAATCGCTCTGAAACTTTTCAGAGTTATGTATTCTCGATGACAATACAATAAAATAACACATTCGTAGCTTGCAAGTGTTTAATTAGAGCATAATTAATGAATATTTGTATTTTGTTAACTTAAAAAGGAGAAACAATAATAATACAACAAAAGGCCCTTTCCAAAACTTACCTTTCTCAATACATAATACAAAAGAAGAAAACAACAAAAGGGACTTTGTCAAAACATTAAAAATAAATAATACAGATGTCCATAGTCCGCTTGTTTAAAAAAATATTCAAGAGTTGATTCTAGTATGTATTAAATATATTCAATATATTAAATATTAAATATATTATTTTTGATTTAAACGAATAGAGAATGGATTTTACATAAAATTTGTAATCATTTCACAAATTAATAATATAATAAATGACACATTGTGAATTGACGATAAAAATAAATATATTTCATTAGATCTTATTTTATTATACTAGCAAAAATTGTATAAATATATTTTTAATTTTCTTTCGAAATTAATTAAAAAATTTTAAAATATTTTAAATATAAAAAATATTGATACAATATCTAATACAAAAACGAGGCGGGATGCAAATATAATACATTAATTAATAATAATAATCAAAATATTAAAATCCGTTTAAATAAGAAGTTTGAAAAAATGTTCAGGTCGCTCCCCTCCAACTAAATGACAGTCCTGATCGTATGTTCCATGCTGCGAATTAAATTTGGATTAAGCATCATAAATTCTAAAATAATAATTAAATAAATTTCAAATAACGATTAGATATTTATTAAATGAATTACTAATAAATAATATTCAATCTAATGAAATAAAGAATCTCTATATATTATATACACGGTAAATGTATTAGAAAAAATAAAAAGCCATTTTTTTTTTATGAAGAATTTTGATTTTTTTAAATTATAATTTCTGACTTTTGATTGATTACATTTAAAATCATTTTAAAGTTATAATTTCGTCTTTACAAAGAGAGATAAAAAATTAATAAAATCAAAATATTGAAAAAATATAATAGGGAGGTAGAAAAAAGGTTCAAACTCCCCTCTTCTTATTTTTACTTAACGGGTCTTCTGATTGGTTGCCTGTTTCGACACACCTTTTTTCGACTTAAACGCCACCCTCAATTTCCTTCAGCTATCATTTGCTCTCTGCATCTCACCAAGTCATCATTAGCACTCTTGCTAACTGAGTGTATTTTACCACGTTTTTCTTAGCTTGCTTTCTTGTTTGTTTGTTTGTTTATTTATCTGTTCGGGTCAAATCTTGCAATCGAAATTTCGACCACTTCCAGTCATCCAATCGCTCTGAAACTTTTCAGAGTAATGTATTCTGGATGACAATACAATAAAATAACACATTCGTAGCTTGCAAGTGTTTAATTAGAGCATAATTAATGAATATAATTTTGTATGGGAAAATCAAAACAAAAAGTGTAAATATTTAAATTTGAAAAAAACCGTTAAAAACCCGTTAAAAGAATAATATAATATGTATAATATTTAAAATGTAAATAAATTTGAAAGAAGGTATATTAATGTTTTGTACTGTAATTTAGAAAACAAAATTTAAATTTATGATGAGTTTTAGGCAATAAAGAATTAAAATATGACAAATTTAAAAATTTCTCTTTATAATTCAATTTAAATTTATTACTTTCAGGATAATAGTATTTCATGACTATTAAAGTCAATCAAAAAACTTAAAAGTAGTATAGGTCAAGTGAAATCGATTGCAATATATGAAGACTAAAAAGTAGAAAATAATACTTTATATAAAAAAAAAAACTTTTTTAAAAAACCACGTTTTTAACGCACTAAAAAGAAGAAAATAATTTTTCTGAAACCCCATAGGTACTGACATTACAAACAAGAGATATGATTTGAAGAAAATTTTCTATAACGTAAAACGTGGGGCGCAACTATGGCTAAAATATTCTGTATCGTATAAAAATTTATAAATAAATGTTATTAGGTACAAATTAATAGGATAAATGAATTCATATTTTAATTAGCTTCAAAAAGTAAAGCTTATAACTTATCGAAATTTTTAAAAGAGGTAAATTTAATTTATGAAAAGATTACCTTTAGATTACTAATAATATTCACTTTTAAAAAATTCTGATAAAAAATGACATCCTAACAATATTCTGGTAAATAATATAAGAAATTTAACTTGAAGAAATCTAAAACTAAATTTTGCTACTGCAAAACTTCTAGCAAATATTTAATATTTATGTTAATAAAATTTCTAAAGTGTAAATTGAAGATGTTTATTTAATATTAAGGAATTAATTTTCCAAAAAAAATTTACATTAATAAAAGTATTCTGTTGGATTACTAATAATATTCCCTTTTACAAAAAGTCTGGTAAAAAATATAAAACTTAAAATATAAATCCATGGATATTGAAATAAATTAATCAAAGAAATTATATTGCATTTAAAAAATTTATTATTATTTGCGCCCCACGTTTTACGTTATAGAAAATTTTCTTCAAATCATATCTCTTGTTTGTAATGTCAGTACCTATGGGGTTTCAGAAAAATTATTTTCTTCTTTTTAGTGCGTTAAAAACGTGGTTTTTTAAAAAAGTTTTTTTTTTATATAAAGTATTATCATTATTAAACTTTGAAGGCTGGCACTAGGTACACACATGACTCATCTGGCCAATGACAACATGTCGACTTGAAATATAACAGCTTGATTGTACTTTAACGCATGACGATTGTATTGCAGATTCAGTTTAGCTATTCTTTGGGTTTGAGTTTCAGCTATCCTCACCCTGTTGCGTTCATTCTGATGAGAACGAATCAAATCTTTTGTTGTAGAACGCGACTGACGTTCTCGCAATCATGCATCCTCAACCTGGATGCTCGTCTTTCTGCTGGTTCCACTTTATGTATCTGGATAGTGCTTAGTCTGTTTCTCTCTTGTAAGGATACCCACTCTTATTCAGTCATATTCCAAAGTGTTCTTCATGATCCTTTGTGTGGTGAGTGCAACGGCCCATATTCGATTTTCTAAATACATGAATTTAAATATTTAAGTAAAATATTAATTAAATAAAATAGTTGAATAATAATTATAAAAAATTAATATTTTTTCTGACCAAGTAAACAGCAGTCGACTGTTTGGGTGTTTCAAGATGAGCCAAATTCAACAAATTTACAAAGCACTTCCAAGCAAATGGTCGCCTGTTTTGTCGGAAAAACTAGACATGTCACAACCGTACCACTAGAACAACGCAAAACAGTCAATTCTGGGAGGTACACAATCATTTGTTTGCCGATTTTCGATGATTAATATTTGGTTTTGTTCCTTAATCCCGAAATATAAAAGACAACCCTCAAATATATATTTATTTTAAGGTAAGTAACATTTATATATCCAAAATAAAACATTATAAATCAATCGGAACAAAAGTGCATATATTAATTGATAGGATATGTAGCACAAATGGGAGACTATTGTTTAAACCTAAACCAATTGAAATATGGGAAGAGGGTGATGAACAATAGGGTGGAAAATTAATAAAACAAAATTTAAGGGATTTACGAGAGAATCGATATTAAATGTGGCTGAAGATAGAATCTGAAATCAAGATCTTAATATTTTAATAGCACTATTGAGTTAAATCGATAATTAATTACCTACTATATAAATTTTATTCAATATCAATTGAATCTTCTAGATTTAATTTTGATTACCACAATCAACACAGTCAACAATTATATTAAAACTCTTTTAATTACATCGTCAGAGTAATTTTACTGTTCGCAAAACTTTTTTTTTTAAATGTTCATAAATTTCAATGAAATGGGAAAAGACAAATAGGCGGAACGCTATGTAAATTGATTTTATATTCAAATGCAGGTAACTTCATTTTTGCTGAACCATCTTATTTTTTCTTTACTGAATTCTCTTTTAATTTTAACATTTTTCCCTCCTTATTCAAGCTAACAGGGGATTTCCAAAATCAGTTATTTTTCACAAAATTATTTTCATTTATATTCATTCATTATATCGTTTTTTATCTAAAAAATATTAATCAAATTATTTAAAATTAATTTTTAGTAATTTCAATGAAATAAAATAACAACTTTATATTTTATATATTCTCAATCTATTTAAAAGAATGAAAAAAAAATAAAATTAAATGCAAATAATAATAATAATGATTATATCTGTAAATATAGATTTATAATCGAATATGATTCATTATAAATTTACTAAAGGTATTGCAGGAAATAAGATGCCACATAATCTGGTGACAACACGGTTGACTTAATCTCATAGACCTAAGTTCAAGTCCTAAGCCTTGAAGATTCGAACTAGTCCAGTCCAAAACAAAGACTAATTAAATATTTTATGACTGCAAAAAGTGATTTACAACCTTGAGCGCACACCTCCCTACCCTCTTCCCTACCCCTTCAAAATTCAAGGCATTCACTATCATGTGATGACCATTCTCGTCGTCGTTCATCGATCCTATCTGAGATTTTTCATTCATATTTATTTTTTAATTGTTCCGTAAAATAATTAAAGTTTGTGAGCCCTGTCTAGATGAGTATATTTGTAATGATGCAGGAGGGGTTGGATCGTTGTCTAGGGGTAAATTATCATGATAGAGCAACAACACTTCGTGTTTGGGGTTTTCTATAAAATGGTTTATTTACAATAAATATACATAAGCAAATACACACCTATCTCGTCATCATAGTCATCACGAATCTAAACAAAATAGTCCAAGCCAATCCCAAAACGAATCCCAAAACCAATAGAATCCCCTGCGGGAGTTCTCGCTCTAATTTATATATTAATCCTTTCCATACTTGGTTGTCAGGAGAAGGGGTGGAAGACTTTCTCCTGGTCGTCACCCAAGGCCTGATCAGAGGTTCGGTCGTCCCGTGGTAAATTTCCACTGCTACCCTCGGTTACATTTTACAATCAGGGACAAGGAATTGGAGTGAGGAGGTTGAAACACCCTTCTCGCCAACATCCCTTGACCTCAATTTCAACTCCCTCATATATATCATGCAATTATATAGATATAGGAGAAAAAGAAGAACAAGAAAAATCTGGAGTGTCTCCACTTGACTATCTCGCCGATTTTGCGTAATCTTGTCACACACATATTTACACACAGACATTTTTCTCAACCTTAGTGAAAATGATTCAGGAACCTTCAAAACGTATACATCGAAAATTTTCGTAATCACAATACTATGTCTAGCGAGATAGTAAAAATGGGTTTTGAGATTAATTAATTTAATGTTTAATTCAATTTGGTAGCACTCTGGTTAATTTTGAATAGAAATAGTTTGGTGAATCTAGCGACAGTTGATAAGGGAAAGGGCAGAATTGAATTCATTCAGAAGTAAAATCATATATTAAATTAAGAAAAAATTAATATTTAATAAAAAATAGAATTTAACAGAATTATATTTGGTATCATAAGAAATTATAAAGAGGTAATTGATTATAAAATAAAGTTATTTATTTAATATTAGAAATGAAATCAAAGTTTGTAATGAGCAATTGCAATTTTAATAATAAGGGTCGACCACTTAGCTGTTGGAGCAAACAGAGAGACAGGAGTCTTCAGTAATCTTTCAGGGTTTTTCTTGAGTTTTTGCTTAATCTTGTCTACATACACACACCCACACACACACACACACACACACACACACAGAAGACATTTTTCTCAACCTTGATAGTGAAAATAATTCAGGGACCTTCAAAACGTATAAAAACATCAAAATCTCGACATCGAAAATTTTCATGATCGCAATACTATCTCTAGCAAGGCAGTAAAAAATAAAAGATAAAATTATAAATATAAAAATAAGATTAATAAATAAATTTAAAAGCGAATTATTATTTAAATATAAAATTGTAAACTTTATAATGTAAATAATTTTTTTTTTTTTATTATTTGACACTTATTTAATTTAATAAAATAAAATTTTAAAAAAATGAAGTTAGTTACAAATTAAATTAATTTTGACAATTTGTTTCTAACTAACTTCATAATGTTATAGATATCACATACATACATCGCAAATTATATATTTAATGATTTAATTTTATTAGATCAAATTAATTCAACAATTCATTTGAAATAAGATATTCTTTAATTATCATTTGTAATGAATATCAATAAAAGAAAGAAATTGTATTTAAAATATCATAAATAATATGTTGATAATTTTCTACATCAGAACGACAGAAAGATAATTTGCGGTACCTATATACCTGAAATAAATAAACCAAAAAAATATTCAAAAAAGTAACATAGCTGATAAAATTTAATATTTATTTTCCCCATAAACAAATTTCTCTAGATAGCACTAGCTTTTGTATATATATTCCACTAATATAATTTAATATTTAATAATAGTACGATATTTCTAAAGTGATATAGATACAATTCTTTCCCTTATATAATTGTTTTTTTTTGCTTAATAAAGCTAGAAATAATTTTCATATTTTTCATGCAATATTTTTAAATTGAACTATTTATTTAACATACAAATTATGAAATAGATAAAAATAGGTTTCAACCTCGAAATATTAATTCAGCTCTTCTTCTCCCTCTCGTTGGCATATCCTCAATGCCCAAGTGTACAAATGTGCCCGCCTTTGATGTAAGTGAGGAATTACATTCACCCATCCTATGACACACCTGGGGGATGGTAAGGCCGTTGAGGGTTAATAGTTTAACAGGGCAGGGAGTCGCCTCCACTTCTGGTACTACTGATGGAATTTTTAACAACCTGCAGCCAAGCCTTCGAGTCTCTGGTTGGCCTTTTCAACTCGCATGGAAAACTGACTTGCTAAAATAATCTAGCAATTTCGCTAATATTATTCAAATGGCTTGCGGCGAGGATATCAGACCTCGTATCGCTATCTACAAGACTCATTTTATATTCTTTATTTGATGGCTCTTTTGTTTGATTAATATATTTATAAAAGAAAATTCATATTACTTGGTCTTATTTTAAAGGTAGTTTGTATAAAATACGATTGATGGGAAGAATAAAAATGATATATGCAATTTTTTTTCCATTCATATAATTTAAATTAATAAATAAGTGAATATTATTCCAAAAATTAATTGAAAAAAGTCCGTCATTTGTATTTAAATAAATATACAATAATAAATATATTTATAATTTCAATTTTATATAATAATATTTAGGACACTAAGAAAACAAAAACTATTCCTCAAATATTAGAGCATAATTTAAAATGAATAAAAGAGCCATTATGGAACAACTTTAATAATATTGTTCCCTTTGATAATGGATTATTGTAAATATTCATTTGTTCAAATTATTCTAATAATTCAAAATCATTAATTGAATAAAATATATATATATATACTAGCTGCTCAGAGCGCCTTCGGCGCTCTTCACACCTAGACGGGGGCTCCGCCCCCTGTACCCCCGAGTTGTACATAGTATTTGGTGGTTGAAAGTATTAAAAGGTTTTCATCCATTTTGTTTCAATCAGTATATTACATAAAACATTCATTTCTTTTTGTGTTCTTATTTAAAAAATATATTTTAATTTAATCACTATATTAATTATATATATTATTATTGTATATGTTATATCTATCTACCTATGTGGCTCAAAGATACTCTAAAGTTCTTAGCAGCAACAACCACATTTCTCCAAGTGTCCCTATCCTGAGCCCTTATTCCATCTCTCTTACGTCCCTTCCTACGCGTCATTGGTTTTCCAAGCGGACGTTTTCCAATCGGTCTTCCCACCAATATCTTTTTCCTCTCCCATTCTTGCCACGTGCC
The DNA here is from genome assembly GCA_963082975.1 of Labia minor. Lineage (NCBI taxonomy): Eukaryota > Metazoa > Arthropoda > Insecta > Dermaptera > Spongiphoridae > Labia > Labia minor. The sequence continues at coordinate 28,868,759 of OY720347.1, forward strand.
CTGCCTATCGCAGCTTTTTCCCTTTTATAACCCTAACTATTTCTGAAGATGCAGAGAGGCCATGCAATTTCTTGTTATACAGTCTCCCTCATACCCGGTGACCTCATCTTTCTTTGGCCAATAAATGCAGGGAAGAATCCTATTCTCAAATACTCTGAATCTACTCTCATCTCCAAGGGTCATAGACCATGCCTCCCACCCATATAATGCAACAGGCAAAATAATCTTTTTATATATTCCCTTTGATAATAATTTTGAAGAGATAAGCCTCTTTATTGCAGATAACAGGCGTTTCCCGATTGCAACCCCGATTTAAATTCTTCTCAAATATTATTATCCTTCGTGATTACATTCAATTTTTCTACATATTCAAATTCTACATTTTGTATCTTAAGATTTTGTATGTTAATACTCTTCCTCTTTGTTACTAAATATTTTTTCTTATCACTATTAATTTCAAACCTCCATTAAATTTTCCTCGCTATCTGTAATTGCAATTGCCGAATCTCCTATTATATTTAAGTCGTCTGAGTAACCTAATATTTTACAATTGATTTCCGCATCTTATTCTTTCTTTACTACCTTCAAGAGAAATTTGAAGATTGAAAATTTGAAAAAGTTTATCCGGATCTATTGAGTTATGCGTATGTTTTACTAAAGTCTACAAATAATTAGTGAACAGAAATATTGAATTCGCGGTTTTGTTCCTAATATCTGTCATAATGAAAATATCTTAATTAATGTTGGTCGATTTGGCCTGAACCCGCAATGATATCTCCTAATATTTCCTCCGCCTATAGTTTATAAGTATTGTATATGTTATAATAGAGTATAATATTTCTTGATCATTACATTTTGGTATTTTATTTTCATTGCTAGATTATTATTGAATATTTTTAATTATAATGAAACTTGAGAAAATGCAAAAATAGAGACTTGAGACAATTTATAAAAATTAACGGTATAAAACTATAGATAAATGACCAATATATACATTCATTAATAGTATTAATTTAAATTAATTGATTTATTTGTTTTTTTTATTATTAAGTTCAATTATTAATTTTTTTAGATCATAGTTATTTTCCTTAAAAGAAACTTAAATTCTGTGGTGCTAGGGGATTTGAAAATTATTAGCCGCAATATGAAGATTTCGCTTACAGTTTCTGTCATGTCCGACCTCCATCCAACAGTTATTTTCTGTTAAGTTTTTTGCTTCTCTTAATCATGTGATCTATATATTTAATTTTTTTTGATTCATTATAATAAAATTTAAACAAATAAAAATTTTTACTTTGTTAATTTATATAAATTTCAATATAAACTGATTGTGAGTGATACGCTTAGCCAATACTCTGAATAATTTGTGTACAAAAATATTGAATGTTCTTAGCGAGATTTGATATAATGTTGTACGATTTGTCCTAAATCTGAATTAGAAGAAAATTATAAATTGCATTAAAATGAGACCTTTTAGAATAAATTATTTAATTGAAATGATATTTAAATATAAGAATTTAAAAAAATATTATATTCTTTGTTTGGCAATTGTTATTTAATTATGTGCAACATGATTCGACTTGCACAGAGCATCGTTATTTTTTATTAATATCACATAATAAAAATAAGTTGACCTGTGGCCAGGTCCGAACCGACCGACTGTTTGAAATAAATTAATTTCCAGCTACAGAAACAATTTCAAATAATTTTAATATATCTATTAATGTAATAAAAAACAGATATGGATACATAAATAATAAATATAAACATTTTTAATTTTATTTTATTTATAATATATATGCAAGACCAGGCTGTGACGTCATGAATGGCTGGATGACGTCATATAATTTTAAATCAAGAAAAAACTAATAAATATGATTTTTCTCGAGGATAAAACCAATACAAAGTGCATGATTCGTGGTGATATATAAAAAAATCTCCTTTGGTGTGAAAATAACCCTTTCCTTCCTATCGTCGATCGCTAATACTACCACTTCCGGTTTCCGGAATTGCACCAAAAGTTGATCAATTCATCCCACTGATGCATTAAGTAAATATACCAAATTTCATCAAAATCGGTTGAGCCGTTCAGGCTGTACACATCTATACGGACGGACAGACGGACAGACGGACGGACAGACGGACAGACGGACAGACGGACGGACAGACATCATGCTAAAAATACTTTTTTCTGTTTAGAAAATGCATGATTCGTGGAGATATGTAAAAATCTCCACATGTGAAATTTGGTGTGAAAACAATACCTCCCTTACTATCATCGGTCGGTAATTAGCTGGAGTGTCTCCACTCGACTATCTCGCAATTTGAATTGGATTAAATAACATAATATATTATATTTAAATTAAATTTAATTAATTATAAATTATAAATAATAAATAATAAATATTAAACCAGCGCATGTTTGGCTTTTTGTTGATGGCACCACGTCACCTGTTGGCGCGTGAGATTTGCAGTGTTAAAAAATTAATTCTGGTAATTTCAGCGAATCAATCAAGCTGAAATTCTATATATAGCAGTTTTATACAATTATTAATCATGTGAAAAATTATCAAACATATATCTTTATTTTTACGGTCACTTTAGAGGAAAAAAAATCAAAACGTTGTAGGTAATGACCCTCTTCCGGTTGAGCTACATTTCTCAAAAGTTGATAGAAAACTATGAATTTTGAATAATGTCCATGTACCAAATTTCATCATTCTAGCTCAAACCGTTTTTGCGTAATCTTGCCTACATACACACACACAGACACACACACACACACACACACACACAGACATTTTTCTCAACCTTAGTGAAAATGATTCAGGAACCTTCAAAAAGTATAAAAACATCAAAATCTCAACATCGAAAATTTTCGTGATCGCAATACTATCTCTGGCGAGATAGTAATGAATCTTTTAAACATAATAAATAAAAAAGACATTTTAATAAATTTAAAAAATATACCCAATTTAAAAATGTCAAAAATTTAAAACAACTTTATATCATCATATTTTAATTTTTATATAATATATATATATTTAGTAATTAATAATAGAGTAATTAAATTAAAATAAAAAACAAAGATAATATAATTCAGTCATTTTAATTCAGGTTAAATAATATTTTTTTTTATTATTCAATGATAAAATTTATATATTATTATATATATATTATAGAAAAGAAGAAATATTCAATTAAATAAAAAATAATTTAAGATAAAAATATGATCTAATAAATATTTTAATTAAATTGAGAACTTTTAGAATAAATTATTTAATTGAATTGATATTTGTATATTAGAATTTAACATAAAAAGGGAAATATTATAATAATTCTTCGATTGGGAATCTCTATGATAATTCATTGTTTGAAATGATTCCGCTAGGCCGACAGTGAGCCGCGAGCTGCTCTTGAATGAACAACACGGAGAATTATATAAACTTTAAAAAATTAATTTCTGCGGTTATTGATAAGATATTAATAAAATTTATAGCCTATGTTACTCTAGAGGTATATAAGAATATTGTGATGTAATTTCAAAGAAATCGGTTCAGCCAATTCTGAGTCTATAAAATAGTAATTTTCCGGACAGACAGACAGACAGACAGACAGACAGACAGACGTGAAAAATTCTAAAGTCACTTTTGGATTCTAGAGGTCATGAAACGCGAAGATATGCAAAAATTTTTAAATTCTGAGCAATGTGCAGACAAAAACCTTTTTTTATATATATAGAAGATATATATATATATAATTATTATAATTTTTTTAGAAAAGTTTTTTATTCAAACATTCAATTAGGTCCATTAGGTTTCAAGTTAATTGCTTTATGCGCATTTCAGTGTTTACATCATTGTTATTTTCAACTTCTGATAATGACGCAACTACTGAAATAGACATAAAGCAAATACAGTTTTACATTTACTCTTTTTACATTTTATACATTTTTTTATTATTATGCATTGTATGAATGAAATAATATAAATAACTATATTCTATTTCATGTATATTTTAATTAATTAAAATTTCTCTTTTTTTCAATTTGTGATAGTATAGTTGTTTAATGAGTCCTCTAATGACTAGTTTTAAATATTTAATCAAATCAAAGTTTATTATTTATTATTAGTATTTGTTTGTTTTGTTTTGTTTCTTTGTTAATTCATCTTCTGTCGCTCTCAAATAAATTAAATATATAAATTATTTATATAATTTTTCTCATTTAAATTATTGAATTTTGTGGAAACTGGGATAACTGGATGGTAAAAATAGGAAACAGCAACCCTCCATTCTCTTTTTCCATTAAACAAAGTTACTAAGCTTCTAATAAATAATTAGAACAATTACTGCCACTCTTAATTGGTAAAAGAGCGAATAATAACTCAACACTCAACTCATTTTCAAGATACTAATGAGTATATAATTAATAAAATGTTATATTATAATATTTTAAAAATTTACCAATATGAACCTATTATGAACAATAAAATTATTTTAAATCTTCAATTGTTATTTACAAAATTATTTATCAAATGATTAATTTAGTGATAAAGCTTCTAATTTTCTTCGACCTTTATTAATTTTTAATATTTTATTTATTAAATTACTTAATTCATTATTTAATTATATTTGCAACGTAAATTGCAGAGAATTTTCATTTATTAGTGTTTTTTTTCGTTGATAAAAATTCAATATTGTTATTAATATATGCATATAGAGTGTTTTTTTAGGTGTTTTTTTGTATTTAATTTCAAATTTCATTTTCTCTAAAAACTTTCTTCATTTAATATAAATTTAATTTTAAGTATTATTTAAATTTTCAAATTATTTAACTTGGTTATGATGGATTTTCTATTTAACCTAGAATTAGAAATTGTTTATAAACTGTATAGGTTTTATTAAAAGATAAATTAATTATATAAATTAATCTTAGATATAACTTACGAGGGCAGGTCAATGAGTCCATGACTTATTGAATATCCCGTCCCTTCAATGAAATGGCAGGAGTTTCTCTATTAAAATACTTTTAACTAATTTTTTTTACCCATTCATGCCAAATACCCACCACCGCATTTAACTCGATTTCTATGAATTTATGTTTGAAGATGCATAGAAATCTTGTAAATTATTATTATTCAATCCTCATGATTCTTCTGGAATTTTAAGAAGAAACCAATTTTAATATACCGTTTATTCTCGCACTCCAATAGACCAGGCCTCACACCATATTTTTATTTTTTTAATCTTAGACAATAAATAAATTTTATTTTTCATTATTTAAGTAAAAAAGTGGAACCATTTGACCGCTTTGATTAAAATCAATTGATCGTTCTTTGGCGATTCATAATTCTTAAAAAAAAATGAATTATTTTGTTAAACAAAATAGATACTTGAGCACACGCACTAATTTAATCGGAAAGTTTTAGGAATAGATGGTTATTGAGACGTTAAAATATATTATACTAGAATTAATACAATAATTTTATAGTTTTTATCATGATTATATATTAATATTTTCTTTTTTTGGTAAAGGAAGTATCTACCTTCTAAGAGTATTTGGTCTTTTTATAATACAAACCTCTTATTACATTTACTTGTTAATGTTTAATACTTAACTATAAAATCCAATAAAATTAACAAATTAAATACGAGTATATATCAAATTTATTTTAATGACTTTATTAATTATTAATAAAACTATTTATTTCGTAAGGAAATTAAATAACTACTTTTTTATTTGAAATCTGAGTAGTCACGTTTTCTCGTTAAAACGCATTCAATCTTCCTGCCTCAGAGAATCATCCATCTAAAGTTGAAGAATTCAATAGCCTTGTAATGTTAATCGATTGCACATTTAACCAATTGGTTCCAGTTTTTTTTATTAGGTTAAAATTACAATTTATAAAATTAGTCCATATTAGTTCATTCTTTTGAAATGTTCGAAAGCATTAAATGAATTATTTGTTATTAATCTTTCGAGATAGATAAAATGAATGTAATATAAAATTTACTTATAAAGATTTCATCAAACATACGATATATATATAATTTACAGTATGGGTCTATTATAAACAATTAGATTACTTTCAAGATTTATTATTCTATTATATTCAATTATTAAAATCTAAATATGAGATCAAAATGATTCTAAATAAATAAATACGAAAATTAATATAATTTTTTAAGGATCTCGAAAATTAAAAATTAAATGTTTTTATCAAGTTATTATTTTATAATTTTGATGATTATTGAAATTCTTTAATTAATTATAAATTATAAACTCAATGTGACACTTATGATCACAGTTAAGTTCTCTAACACATTATTAAAACTATTTTATATAAATAATAATTTAGTAATTAAAACAAATGTTGAATTTTGTGGTAAAAGTTTAATTTTTTCATTGGGAATGAATAGACTGTTGTGCTTGCCTTAAATCAGCAACATCAGAAACTCATCCACACATCATGATAGGGTGTCACAAAAAGATCAATTGGAAATTATATAGAACAGTCTTCCAGTCATTGATTTGGGTAAAACTAAACAGTGAGTTCCATTTTTAATTCCAAATATACTATTCTTATGCAATTTTTGCCTCTAACTTACGAGATAAGTAAAGATTTTTTAAGTTTGACAGATTAGCTGGTTATGAACATCGAAATGTGCCAACAACCCTTTCAATACGAATTTTAAATTAGCTAAGTCACTAATTATTCACTAGTTCACTAATTTTCGGTTTTTTCGGTTCGGTTTAGATATAGGGAAGTTATTTAATTAATTATTTTTTTAATTTTTCTACATTCAATCCGAACAAAAAAAAAACAAAAATTAGTGGTGCCCTTTGCTGATCAAATTAATAAATCATGGTAGCTAAATAGAATATAAATGGATTCACATGCAAATAATATTTATCTAATCAATTAGAAGAGACCCGCAAAAATTGCATAAGAAAAGCCTTTTTGGAATTAAAAAAGAAACTCACTAGTAAAGTTTTATCTAAATCCATGACTGAAAGACGGTTCTATATAATTACCGAACAATTATACAATTCAACAATTAGATATAAAATATATATAATTCAGCACCATTAAAATATGTGAATTATTATTTGGTTTATAAAATAATTTTTTAATACTAAATAAATAAGTTGACCTGTGGCCAGGTCCGAACCGACCGATTGTTTGAAATAAATTAATTTCCAGCTACAGAAACAATTTCAAATAATTTTAATATATCTATTAATGTAATAAAAAACAGATATGGATATAACATAAATATTTTTAATTTTATTTTATTTATAATATATATGTAAGACCAGACTGTGACGTCATGAATGGCTGGATGACGTCATATAATTTTAAATCAAGAAAAAACTAATAAATATGATTTTTCTCGAGGATAAAACCAATACAAAGTGCATGATTCGTGGTGATATATAAAAAAATCTCCTTTGGTGTGAAAATAACCCTTTCCTTCCTATCGTCGATCGCTAATACTACCACTTCCGGTTTCCGGAATTACAGCAAAAGTTGATCAATTCATCCCACTGATGCATTAAGTAAATATACCAAATTTCATCAAAATCGGTTGAGCCGTTCAGGCTGTACACATCTATACGGACGGACGGACGGACAGACGGACGGACAGACGGACAGACGGACGGACAGACATCATGCTAAAAATACTTTTTTCTGTTTAGAAAATGCATGATTCGTGAAGATATGTAAAAATCTCCACATGTGAAATTTGGTGTGAAAACAATACCTCCCTTACTATCGTCGGTCGGTAATAAGTCAATATCCTTTTATTCCTAATAAATTGATTTATCTTTAAACGTTATATCAAATTTATTATAACAAAATACATATAATAATATGCAAAATAAAAAAATAAGTGAAATTAAAATTATATTAACCAACAACAACCACAACGAAAATTGAAATTTATTGATTAAAATTTATTATGAAAAATCATTTAAATAAAATTTATCAGAACTCATAATATATATAATAGAATGAAGAATAGTAATATTTATTATATAAGTATAATAGAATAACAGATAATTCTTAAATAGTAGATTTTATCGAGAATGACGTTTGTTATTATATATATTTTTGATGTCCATGGAAATTATCCGTTTAATATATTTAGAAATGTTCAATCATATTTTAGTGTGATACTAAGATTGGTAGTAGGAGCTCTACAAAATAAATTGACGTAAATTTTTGAAAATTCATTCATTTGTAATAATTTATTAATTAAATATTGTAGCTTATATTTTTTTTTCAGTAAAAAAGTTATAAACATCGAGATTAACGAAATGATTTATTTGAAAAAGTTATTCATGTTAATAATAATAATAATATTCATCTTTCCAAAAGATATTTATTCGCATTTATTAATTAATAATTTAACATTGGATGTAAAACCAAGAAATTTCAAATTTCTTTTAAGAACAATTGAAGAACATTTTGACATTCAAAAAGAAATTTTAATGATTACATTCTTAATTCCAGATGTTAAGATTACGAATGATTTTTTAAAACAATTACATTATAATGAAATCAATTTTAAAATTGAAATAGAAGAACATTTTCTTAATTTCTGTATGAAAGAGAACCCTTCTATTATTATTGAAGGAATGATTTCAAAAGGAAGCATATTAATTTATGTTGATTATCATGATATGGATTGCACCGAGAGTGGCGGACTACGCCAAATTTATTTCAACAGTTTCAAAAATGATCCTTGTTATTTTTTCTTACTTCGTTTGGTGTTTTTTTTTCAATATTCTACCAAGTGTGCTGATGAATTTGAATTATGGATTCAAGAGGCTCGGAATTCAAGATTTAAGAGAATTGAAAATCTTTCCATGGCATATTTTAATAGGAAACCAAATTTTCATGGAATTAATTGTTCCTTTAAAGTAGACTATAGACAATATTTTGACCAATCTAAATTCTATTTATTAAAAGAATACATTCTTGATAAATGGAATTTGACAGATGGATCGTCTGATTTTCAAATTTGGTTTGAATCCGACTACACACTACAACTCTATCCTGATTCATTTAATATATATGATCAAGTGCCGTTATGTGTTGTTCTGTCAAAGGGTCATCATTTTCCGAAATGGCAGGCGATAACACGATGTTTTGAGTTACGACTCTGGCTTTGTTGTATTTTCTCCTGGCTTGTAGCTTCATTGATTTGGATAATTATTTATAAAGACAGGAGACGTTCGATGTTTGATCGGTTTTCTCAAATGACTGGACTTTTTGTTTCCTTTCCTGTCGACTCGGTTGCATTCATTCATCGGCTACCGTTTCGTTTGTTTATCAGTGGCATAATGCTTGTCTCTCTGATCCTTATCTCTGCTTTTCAATCTCAAATGTACTCGAATTTCCAATCCCCGGGGCGATACCCACCAATCAACAGCCTCCAGGAGCTGAAAGAACAAAATTATATCATTGATTGCTCAGACGCTCATATTTGTTGGTTTATAGATAATATCGATTTTATGTATAAGAATCAAATAATGTATGTTAAGTATGATATGTTGTCCAGAAACAAAATACCACTTATTGATATACTCTATAACCCAAATTTGACTTTAATAATTCCATGTAAAGAATCAGAAAATGCAATTAAAAATATAAATAATTTCGAAAGTTCATTACATGTAATCCATGAAAGAATTCTTAATTTACATTTGAGATTTTATTTTAGTGTTTATTTTTTATATTTAAAAGAATTTCAACAAATATTATCTAAATTTAATGAAAATGGTATTTTTAATTGGCATGATGAAATGGATGAATGGAAAAAGATGATGAAATCTTTAATTAATGAAAAACCATCCTACAATGTAAAACCCTTTACATTATCTAATCTTCAAATTGTTTTTCAAATTTTAATAATTGGCCATTTATTAGCATTCTTTGTGTTTCTATTTGAAAATATTATTGGTCGACATCTTTTTAAAAAAATATATTCAATAATCAACAGAAATTAAAAATGAAATATTATTTTAATTTTTTTTTTTAATTTTTTTTTTTTTAATTTTAAAAATTGAGTCTAATACAAATTTCTCTAATATCTTTTAGTAAAATTCAACTCATTTTTATTATATATGAAAATAATTTTATTTAAACCAAATATGAGCCATTATTAGTGTGTGGCCGGGTGTTGTAATGATAGAAGACAACGCCTTTCCTATTATTTAATTCGAGCCGTTCTTTTGTGCAATTGCCTGGTATAATCTCTCCAACTGTTCATAGTAGAGTTATGAATTAATAATCTACCCCGCATGGTAAACGATTCTTTATAAAACTGTTTTGTGGGTGGTGTCTAGTTCAATATCAATATGAACGCCACTAATGTATCTTTCGAGAATTTTTCAAAAATTTCACCAATTTTTTTAATGACTGTGTACCTCTTACCTCAAAAATTTCAAAAAGAAATCTATGTTTCATTTCTTTGCAGTAGTTTTTGATAATAACTTTACCGTCCACAGTACAAATTTTTTAATAAGCCTGCGATGCATTCTTTTCTTTGTCATAATAATATTGGAAAATATCGAGAATTTTTTCATTAATTTTCTTCATGGTTAAACTTTTTAACTACTAATCAAAGATTTTTCACTCATAGTCACCTTTCTATTGAGCATTTTATGGTGGCACTACGATTTTAATATTCGAAGTAAATTTAATTTAAATTACTCTATAGTAAAACAGGTCTCGAACTGTATTCCAAACGCATTATTAAAATATAATAAAAATATATTTCATTCAACTTTTTAATATAACCTATATTCTACCTATATATTAAAATATTTAAAATATATCACAGTTTAAATTATGAAATTGTATATTTCAAAATGAAAATAAAAAGTTAAAGAAAATAATCGCGATATTCAATTATTGTTTTTATTATTAATTAAATTAAAAAAAAACAATTGAATATTTAATAGGGCCTCCGCCTTTCCCCATAAATTAGCACTTTCAAGCCTCCCCTTCCGAAATTTAGAAAAAGTAATAATAAAGAAAGTTTGCCTTAAAAAAAAGATTAAAAAAAATAAGACGTTTGGTCTGTAGCCTCTTTGAATCAGCTGAGAGTGCCTTTGATTTTTTGGATTTCGAAATGAAATCGCGACATTCGGGGCAACCTGAAATAAAACCTACCTAGTAAGGAAGTGCATAGCCTCAATCAATATGGATGGAAGGCCCATGCTAATCGAAAAAAAATAAGTGGAATTAAAATTATATTAACCAACAACTACCACAACAAAAATTGAAATTTATTGATTAAAATTTATTATGAAAAATCATTTAAATATAATTTAACAGAACTCATAATATATATAATAGAATGAAGAGAATAGAAATATTTATTATATAAGTATAATAGAATAATAGATAATTCTTAAATAGTAGATATTATCGAGAATGACGTTTGTTATTATATATATTTTTGATGTCCATGGAAATTATTCCGTTTAATATATTTAGAAATTTTCAATCATAGTTTAATGTGATTAGCAGTAAGAGCTCTACAAAATAAATTAACGTAAATTTTTGAAAATTCATTCATTTGAAATAATTTATTAATTATACATTGTAGTTTATTAGTATTAAAAGAAAATTTAATTTTTTCAGTTAAAAAGTTATAAACATCGCGATTAACGAAATGATTTATTTGACAAAGTTATTCCTGTTAATAATAATAATATTCATCTTTCCAAAGGATATTTATTCACAATTATTAATTAATAATTTAACATTGGATGTAAGACCAAGAAATTTCAAATTTCTTTTAAGAACAATTGAAGAACATTTTGACTTTCAAATAGAAATTTTAATGATTACATTCTTAATTCCTGATGTTAAGATTACGAATGATTTTTTAAAACAATTACATTGTAATGAAATCAATTTTAAAATTTTGTCTGAACATTATCTTAATAAAGATATGGAAGAGAACCGTACCATTATTATTGAAGGAATGATTTCAAAAGATAGTATGATCATTTATGTTGATTATCATGATATGGATTGCATCGAAAGTGTGAGACTACGCCAAATTTATTTCAACAGATTCAAAAATGAACATCTTTATTTACTCATATTTCGTTTGGTGTTTGTTTTTCAATATTCTACCAAGTGTGCTGATGAATATGAATTATGGATTCAAGAGGCTTGGAATTCAAGATTTAAGAGAATTGAAAATCTTTCCATGGCATATTTTAATAGGAAACCAAATTTTCATGGAATTAATTGTTCTTTTAAAGTAGACTATAGACAATATTTTGACCAATCTAAATTCTATTTATTAAAAGAATACATTCTTGATAAATGGAATTTGACAGATGGATCGTCTGATTTTCAAATTTGGTTTGAATCTGAATACTCACATTATTATGATTCATTTAATATATATGATCAAGTGCCGATATGTGTTGTTGTGTCAAAGGGTCATCATTTTCCGAAATGGCAGGCGATAACACGATGTTTTGAGTTACGACTCTGGCTTTGTTGTATTTTCTCCTGGCTTGTAGCTTCATTGATTTGGATAATTATTTATAAAGACAGGAGACGTTCGATGTTAGATCGGTTTTCTCAAATGACTGGACTTTTTGTTTCCTTTCCCGTCGACTCGGTTGCATTCATTCATCGGCTACCGTTTCGTTTGTTTATCAGTGGTATAATGCTTGTCTCTCTGATCCTTATCTCTGCTTTTCAATCTCAAATGTACTCGAATTTCCAATCCCCGGGGCGATACCCACCAATCAACAGCCTCCAGGAGCTGAAAGAACAAAATTATATCATTGATTGCTCTGACGCTCATATTTGTTCGTTTATAGATTCCATCAATATGATGTATAATTATCAAATAATGGATGTTAAGTATCATACATCGTTCAGAAACAAAATACCACTTATTGATATACTCTATAATCCAAATTTGGCTTTAATAATTTCATGTAAAGAATCAGAAAATGCAATTAAAAATATAAAGAATTTCCAAACTTCATTGCATATAATCAATCAAAGAATTTTCAATTTATATTTGAGTTTTGATTCTTTAAGTAGTATTCCATATTTAAAAGAATTTCAACAAATATTATCTAAATTTAATGAAAATGGTATTTTCAATTGGCATGATGAATTGTATGAATGGAAAAAGATGATGAAGTCTTTAATTAATGAAAAACCATCCTACAATGTAAAACCCTTTACATTATCTAATCTTCAAATTGTTTTTCAAATTTTAATAATTGGCCATTTATTAGCATTCTTTGTGTTTCTATTTGAAAATATTATTGGTCGACATCTTTTTAAAAAAATATATTCAATAATCAACAGAAATTAAAAATGAAATATTATTTTAATTTTTTTTTTATTTAGTCTATTATTTTCTATTAAATTCTCTGGTAAAATAATCAACTCGCTTTTTTTAATATCTGAAAATTTTTTTATTTAAACCAAATATGCGCCATTATTATTTACAATGTTTCTATATTGTTTGGGCGTATTTATTATGTCATCATTAAAGAATTTCAATGATTTGTTTTTGAAAAACTGAATCAAGTGATTTTGTGTCCAGTTAATTCCTTTTCAAGAGTTCTGAAGAGATCGGAATAAGTCATAGTCAGAGGCTGCTATTTCCGGACTATATGGAAGGAATATACTAAAACTTCCCTATCAATCTCTTGAAACTTTTGACGGGTCATTATAGAAGCCGGGTCTTGTAATGATAGAAGACAACGCCTTTCCTATTATTTAATTTATTTTTTACAATTGCCTGGCATAATCTCTCTAACTGTTCACCGTAGAGTTATGAAATAATAATCCGACCAGCTATGGTGAATGATTCCCTATCAAAGTGTGTTTTGAGTGTATTACCTAGTTTCTCATAAGCCTGCGATGCGTTCTTTTCTTTGCCATAATAATATTGGAAAATATCGAGAATTTTTTCATTAATTTTCTTCATGGTTTAACTTTTAAACTACTAATCAAAGTTGTGGCACTCAGAGTTACCTTTCTAATGAGCATATTATGGCTGCGATACGATCTGAATATTCGTCGTAATTTTAATTTAAATTAGTCTATAGTAAAACATGTCTCGAACTGTTTACCAGACCCATTAATAAAATATAACAAAAATGTATTTCTTTCAACTTTTTAATAAAAAATTCTTAACTTTAAATAAATATAAGGCGTTTACTTAAAATAAGTTGACCTGTGGCCAGGTCCGAACCGACCGACGGTTTGAAATGAATTAATTTCCAGCTACAGAAACAATTTCAAATAATTTTAATATATCTATTAATGTAATAAAAAACAGATATGGATATAACATAAATATTTTTAATTTTATTTTATTTATAATATATAGCTGAAGTAGCCGGCGTTGCCGGCGTTACCCGAGGCTGTGACGTCATGAAGGGCTGGGTGACGTCATATAATTTTAAATTAAGAAAAACATAATGAAGATGATTTTTCCCGAGGATAAAACCAATACATTCGTGGTGATATGTAAAAAAATCTCCTTATGTGAAATTTGGTGCGAAAATAACCCTTCCCTTCTTATCGTCGATCGCTAATACTACCACTTCCGGTTTCCGGATTTGCACCAAAAGTTGATCAATTCATCCCACTGATGCATTAAGTAAATATACTAAATTTCATCAAAATCGGTTTAGCCGTTCAGGCTGTACACATCTATACGGACGGACAGACGGACAGACGGACGGACAGACGGACGGACAGACATCATACTAAAAATACTTTTTTCTGTTAAGAAAATGCATGATTCGTGGAGATATGTAAAAATCTCCACATGTGAAATTTGGTGTGAAAACAATACCTCCCTTACTATCGTCGGTCGGTAAAAAAACATTTTAAGATAAATATATTAGTGTTAAAATTATATTTTATTTCCTAAGTTCTCTAATAATAATATGAATTTGTTTAATTCTAAATAACAGATTAAATTGATTAAAATGAAATCTTAAAATTTTCATTCTGAAATTTTGAAATTTTTTTATAATTTAAAGTATAATTAACCTTGTTGATTGTTTGATTACCCATTTGTAATTTTGAAAAACAATTCTTGTTTATTGAAATATTAATAAATGTGTATTTTACCTTAATTCGTTATAAATGTTGTTTATTTTTAAAATATAGTTTAAAATATTAATAAGAAGCCAAACCTAGTAAAATAACCATTACAATAGATAGGTTGAGGTAAAATTCCTTCTTCAATCGGTTAGAACCGATTAAGGTGTATTTTTCCACCAATGCTTTGTCCAGTTCAGCATATGTTGTAATCTTTGTCATAATCTAAGAATATTTATTAATGTACTGGTTGTTTGATAAACTTATTGTAATTTTAAAAAATCTTTGTCATTTTTGAAATATTAATAAATGGTGATATATATATATATATATATAATTGTATTTGTAAAATGGTTAAAGTTGTGATTATTTTTACCTCTTAAAATGTTTTATCATTTATTTTAAAAATAACATTTAATATAATAAATAATAGCTAATTTTAATTACCATATCTACTAACAATAAGTATGTAATAATATTTAGTTAAAACTGTCAGATATCATCATCCTTCATACTCCAAGGTTGAAATAAATGTTCTTTGATTGGTTAAAACCCGTTCAGATATTTCATTCTATAAATATTTAGTGTTCAATTTTATCTCATGATGACGATGTTGCTATTTTTTATTTCAACGTTATTTTATAAAATATTTTATATTTATATTTATTTCAATTAGCATCCCAATTTTGAGACGTTGTGTACTTGAACTCATAGAGAAATTATCTTGAAATTGAAGAACGGACCACAAGATTGAGAGATTTCAGTTTTTTCCAACACGTTTAATACATATTTTATAATTTTTTTCATTTTGTTCACTATGTTAGCAAATTCTATTCTCTATAAATTTCATAAATTTTCTATATATTTAATTGTATTTATAGTTTCTTTACATTAAATTATTTGAGCCAAATTTAGATTTTATAGCTTATAATATAAGACAGGGGTGGGCAACCTTTTTCAATAGTCAACATTATTGAAATAATATAACAGGGGTGGGCAGACTTGGTGATAATTACTTAGAGCCAAATTGAAAAATCAAAAATGTTTAAGAGCCTGATCGCAAAAACATTTTACTTTTTTTTTTTAGAACCGAATTGAAAAAATTTTAAAAACTTTAAATTAATTTGAATGCGGACAATTGAAATGGCTTGGCGGGCAATCTGATATAAACCATTCTATTTCGATTTTTTTTTAACTGATATAAAAAAATAATATATAATGAGACTTATTATTTTAAAGATATTTTAACATTTGGAAACTAACTAGTTTTGAAAAAAGTCACTTTTTTATACAAAACTCTTTAGAATTACATTCTATTTGAAATACCTATTATGAATGGAATATAACGTCAGACAAGTGGTGTCCACTTGCTTGAATGCAAATTTCCAGCCTTTGCAGGAACGCGGTGTGTTCAACATTTCATCAATTTCTGCTACTTCCTTCTTAATTGCCTCCTTCCGATCAGATAATGTTGGGTGCTTTTGAGCGTAGACGCATGACTTAAGATGTCCTCACAAAAAAAATCACAACTGCTTAAATCAGGTGATCTTGGAGGCCACGGAATGTCTCCGAATCGTCATAGCACCCTTCCTGAAAACATGCGACGAACCATGGTCATTGAAACACGTGTAGTGTGAGTGGTAACACCATCTTGCTGAAAAAAACATGTTTTAACGTCGTGTAAACATCGCCTTCTTAGCTGTGAACGCAAGTAATTGTTAAACATATGAATATAACGTTTTCCGCAAATACATATTTTCTATAGGTTCTACAAGTTTTACTTTGATATTTTTTAATCATAAAATATAATTTATGAAAATAAAACAAATAAACATATAGATGATTAAAACTCAATAGTCCTATTATCATATTATGTATGTATGTATGTATAATGTAATTGAAAAAAAAATTTTGTATGGGAATTCCTATTCTTTTATTGCTTTATGAAAAAAGATGATAAAAGGCTTAATAATTGAGTAAGTTCTCCCTTTGTGTTGGCTTATTCATTTAAATAAGGGAAACTATTGGAAAAGGCATCAGGTATTGTGCCATAAGGAGAATGGAAAAACAAAAACGAACTCACACAACCCTACCGGTACATTCATATACAAACACACACATTCATGCCACCAGTTTTTTCATTGAGGTTCAAATTGGTTTTGTTGGGCCAAGTTGCTGCCCTTTCTCCCCTCAACAAGTGTCCAAAGTTAGAGTGGGGCACATTCTGGAATTGTTTTTTTGCTCAAAAACAAATTCCCTCCCTTGTTTTGAACAAACGATCGACACTAGGCGTCGACTCTCGCCGCTTTTTGAAATAATCAAACCAATGAATAAAAAAAACAGCTTGCAGCAAATTGCTCCCAACTACAGTTAATCTTTCCAAATTTCAATTATTCAAATACAACTTTTCCGAAATAAAAGTCATTTTATAAAAACTCAATGGCGTTTATAATAAACAAAACCATTTAGTTAAGCCATATATATATATATATATATTATGTTTTCATTAGAGAGAGAATTAATTACTTATTAATTATATAATAATAAAATCATAATAAGTATTTATATTCAGAGATTTTAATTCTCCTTTTATCTATATATATATATAATAATATATATATAAGCATAAAAATGCCCTTTAATAGAGAAATATAGTAAAAATACTAGAAATTAACATTTATAACAGACATTGACACATGTGGACGATTTAAAGAAATATTCTAAATTAAAAATAGAAAACTATTGTCATGATTAAACTCATAAATAATCATAAATTTCATGACATGTTTCTTAAAGCTTTAATAGAACAAAAAGACCGAAAAAGAAATATTTTAAATTGAAGAAAATAAAATATTTCAAAAATTTCTTCTTTTTAAAACTATTAAATTACTTGACTTATAGTTGTCGATATTTTCGAGAGGTGACCAAGGAACAAATGTCTACAAGATGGGTGTAAGTTGTTTGAAAGTTAGCCAAGACAACTTGGAGGGGATAAATAGTTTTCCAGGGAAGGACAATTTTTAATCAGTCTTCAGGATAACTCGGAGAGAGAGAAATCATCCAGTGAATTCCAGGAGAGGAAACGCGGCCACCCCTACCGCAGTCACGCCAGGCCACAAAAGATATCTCAAGAAAAACTCTGAAAGATTACTGAAGACTCCTGTCTCTCTATTTGCTCCAACTATTCATATATACAATAACAGCTAAGTGGTCGAACCTTATTATTAAAATTGCAATTGCTCATTAATTACAAACTTGGATTTAATTTCTAATATTAAATAAATAACTTTATTTTATAATCAATTACCTCTATAATTTCTTATGATACCAAATATAATTCTGTTAAATTCTATTTTTTATTAAATATTAATTTTTTCTTAATTTAATATATGATTTTACTTCTGAATGAATTCAATTCTGCCCTTTCCCTTATCAACTGTCGCTAGATTCACCAAACTATTTCTATTCAAAATTAACCAGAGTGCTACCAAATTGAATTAAACATTAAATTAATTAATCTCAAAACCCATTTTTACTATCTCGCTAGACATAGTATTGTGATTACGAAAATTTTCGATGTATACGTTTTGAAGGTTCCTGAATCATTTTCACTAAGGTTGAGAAAAATGTCTGTGTGTAAATATGTGTGTGACAAGATTACGCAAAATCGGTTTAAGCTAGAATAATGAAATTTGGTATACAGGCATAATTCAAAATTCCTAGTTTTCTATCAACTTTTGAGAAATGTAGCTCTTTCGGAAGAGTCATTACCTACCACGTTTTGATTTTTTTCCTCTAAAGTGACTATAAAAATAAAGATATATGTTTGATAGTTTTTCACATGATTAAAAATTGTATAAAACTACTATATATAGAATTTCAGCTTGATTGAATTGCGGAAAGTACCGGAATTAATTTTTTTAACACTGCAATTTGACATGATGCCATCAACAAAGAGCCAAACACGCGGTGGTTTAAAAAATATTATTTATTAATTTTAATTTATAATTTATAATTAATTAAATTTAATTTAAATATAATATATGTCATTTAATACAATTCAAATTGCGAGATAGTCAAGTGGAGACACTCCAGCTTATATTTTCATAACCCAACCTATACTAAGCCTCCATAATACGACAATATATATATAAATATTTATATGATAATTTAAAACCTACATATAAAGAGAAATACACACATTAATGTTTTAATTTAAAAGTAAAAATTAATTGGCATGATTATAAAATTTTATAAAAATAATTAAAATAACTTTTTAATATAAATTCATTTATTTAAGTGATAATTGATAGATTTTTTTACATGTTAAAAAATAAATTTATATATTTTAATAATTGTTTGTATTAGTGTTTTTGTATTGATTGTTGTTTGAGTATGGACGCATTCTTTGAACTTAGATAAACATCAAATTACTGAATAAACACACACTTATATATATATATATATATATATATATATGATGGTGATAAAGAGGCGATTTCATGTGTCAATTTAATAAATAAACTAATTATCTGTAAATATTAAAGAATATAAATTTTAATAAATAAAAATTAGAGCTTTATATATAAAATATTTTTTTTTAAATTATATTGATCGATTCATAACAGGAATTATTAAACATTTGTTTTTTAATAATCTAGGCACATTCAACTTTTGAGCTCTTAATAAACGTCATACTAATATTTAATTAATTTTAACATTGATTGATTTCTAAAATAACATAATCATATTGTATAGTTTGCTCATTTATTTTTAATTTCTTAATAAAGCAAGAGAGAGCGATTGCGTTTTGTAAAGGTATGAAGGGAACTTTATTGACCAATCGTCTGGACCACTTCTATCAAGAAATTATTGGGTAGCATTTCCGAAATCCCCAAGGTAGTATTTCTTAATTCTTGCTTATTATTAGATTGGAACATAACATACTTTATCCTTTATTACTTTGTTCGATAACATAATAAAATGTAGATAGGGAAAAGGGAACAAAGAAAGTGAGTGGAATCCGAATTAAAATACGTTCGTGGCGGAGTGGGAGGAAGTTCATAATGCCGCCAATATCCGTATTCGCCGTTCCTGTTAATTTGAATGTGTCGGAGGCGGGTTTATCGCGAGGGCCTCTGGTCGCGTGTCCCAGGAAAAAGGTTCATTTCCTGCCGAGATTGCGCCCTGCCCATGGGGGAATGTTCCGCCCTTTGCCCTTCTGCCATATGCCGTATTAGCGAGCTGCGATGCAAACTTGTACACGCTGCTCTGCTCGTTGATTAGTTTTGGCCTTCCGTCAAAACATTGGACAAGTTATGGGGGTGCAAGTCCCGAGTCCCTCAGGCAATCCCATCCCTGTACCCTGGGGATTCGCTAGCTCACCTGCCCTCCGACCCAAGTCGACCTCTATTAGCTTATGTATGTTTTATTGGTCCTCGAATCCCATGGGCCTTGCTTGCTTTGGCAAATTCAACTTGTGTCATACGAATAGGAAAATAATATATATATATATATATATTTATATATTCACATTGATCTAAAAGAGATGGGTAACGATAAGAAATACTATTTAATACTAGATGATTGCTGTAAATTTTTAATGATTTATAAATTTACAATTTCTCTTACTCTTATACTAGAATGTGTGAGATTATTAAAAATCCAACAAGTTTTCGACTGAGTAGTAATATTAATTTTTTTAAAACAAATAAATATATATAATATACACTAATATTCGTTCATCTCTTTGTATTAGTGGCCTATTACATTTAATTGAGTTTTTTTATTTATTATTTATTTATTAAAATATTATTTTTAATTCTAGGAGAAATAGTGATTTAAATTTTTATACTGAATAAAGAAAAAAAATATTGAAAATTTGTAGTTTATAATATGTATATATATATAATATTTGGTGTTCATATTTTTTTTTAATTGTGTATGTAGTTAAAAGATGATCATATAATCTTGGAAAATATCTATATTCTGAAATGTGGTAAAAATTAATTAAAAATCAAAATTTTTAATTTTAATTTGTTTTATTTTTAATTTCATAAGTATTATTTGAATATTTTATTATAACATGGTGGACGTGGATAAAATCCTTTATTCCTGATAACAAACGAACATATATTATTGTGTTATTTTTATATAAATAAAATATTTAGTAAAATAATATTTAAAAAATTATTTAAAAAATAATAATTTTATGTATAATTTATTAACTTGGCTCTAAAATATAATAATTAAATTAAATAAAATTAACTCTCTCTATTAAAGTCAATACCATACTAATTGTCAACATATTTATGAAATTTCCCTTTTTTATTGTTTTCTTTTTATTTTTATCTTTAATTATTCTTGATTATTTATGTTAATTAAATTAAATAAAGCTAATAGTTTTACCAAAAGTTATTAACCTTTAATTCTTTAAAATATTTACAATAAAGAGACAATCATTTTAAATAGAAAAATAAATTTAAGAAAAAAGAAATCTTTTTAAAAAATACACTTTACTTAAAATTGCACTAAAAAGTAAAAAATAAAATCACTGTAAAGTGTGTGCGCTCAAATTATAATAACACCAAATGGAAGCAAATGTTTTACGGTGTTATTATAATTTGAGCGCACACACCAAATGGAAGCAAATGTTTTACGGTGTTATTATAATTTGAGCGCACACACTTTACAGTAATTTTATTTTTTACTTTTTAGTGCAATTTTAAGTAAAGTGTATTTTTTAAAAAGATTTCTTTTTACTTAAATTTATTTTATACTTTTTAGTCATACATAAATTTGTGTTCAGCGCCTCTAGAACTGCTATCGCCATCTATGATTGAAATAGTGAACTATTCCATATTCCGCATATGAAAGTTTAGTTAATTAATTACCACTAATAGATAATTAATTCAGTGGATTTTTCAATTGATTCGTGTATTATTAGCAGGAGCAAGCGCGTATGCAAAATTTCAAGTTGATTGAATGACGGGAAGTTGTTGAAATATCGATTATAAAATGCCGCGGACAACCTGCGTACAAACCGCGTACAAACAAACGGACAACCGGACAGTGTGAGTTAAATAAAGTGTATTAACAATATTATTTATTTGCTGATATATAATTTATTAGCAAAATTTCATTTTACATTTTATAAAAGGATAATTGTATATTGTATATTAAAATAATCAAATCTTTTCTTTAAATAATTTGTTATTATTATTATCTAAATAATATGTATATAAAAATGAGTTTTGTCTGTACATAGCTCAGAATTTGAAAAAAATTTCATGACCTCTAGAATTCAAAAGTGACTTTAAAATTTTTCATTTCTATCTGTCTGTATGTCGTATGTTAAAGACAAGTAAGAAACTTGATTGGAAATGGGGAGACCAATTGAGAAACCATCAGTTAGAGTCCATAGATAAATATGAACTTGAGAAAGCTGGAAGAGAATAAAAATCGAATGGAGGAAGTTCAGGACAGAGGCTGTTAGAGGAATCTCTTTCCTGAAGCTAATAATTTTCCAATCCCCTAGCACCTCATAGATAGATAAGTTTCATCTGAGGGGAGTAATAAGAGCGAAAACCTCATTTAAATTTACAAATAAATTAATGAATTTAAATTAATACTATTAATGAAAGTATATATTTCAATTTTATATCACGTTAAAAATGTTAATTTTATTTTTATAAAATGTATCAAGAGATAGTATTTAACTTTATAAATTTCATTATAATTAAAATTACTAAATTGGTTCTTACTGCCAACTGATCGATCACAATGCGCGCGACGCCTCGTTTTGTTTTTAAAGAATGCAGTTAGGCTAGCACGCGCGCGCGACTTCAAACTATAACGCGTTTCGTAGTATTTTAAAAAGTTCCGTATTTTTTGATCAGCCCTTGTATAGAATAAATCAATGAAAATAAAATATAAAAATAAAATGATTAAGGAATATTATACTCCATTATAACAATTACAGTAAAATTATAATGTACTGATTAAATTAAACTATAAATAAGAACATTAAATGTGTGAAATGAATGTTTTAATATATTGATTGAAATAAGATAGATGAAAACTATTACATACAGACTTTCAACCAAAAACTAGAGCCCCCTGTCTAGGTGCGAATAGGGCCGAAGGCAATCTGTGCAGTTAGTATATAAATATAGATAGATATGTATAAAACAAATAAAATCTTAATAATAAATTTAAAAAAAAGAATTCTACGTAAAGGATCAAGATGCATTTCCCCCTTTCATATCATTTGATTAATAATATAATAATATAATATATGATATACTAAAATATAATATATTAATATAATTATAAAATCGAGCTTATGATGATCTACATACCTATATCCATTTAATAATTCTGTTTTAGAGGATTATAAATTTATAATGTATAAATATATATATAAATCAATGATTAATTCACAGAGCCTACGATTTAACATTCATGCGATTTATTAATAAAATTTCTCTAGATATCATATGAAAAAATAAGATCTAAATTATTATAAATCCGTCAAAAATAAAATAATCTATTGAATTTATAATTAAATTATTACTCTACATTAATTGAATGTATATAATCAACTTAGCCAGAAAAATATATCTTTTATTCCTTTAGTTTCTTATGGCATTTTTATTTATTGATTTTTTATGGATTATTTCGTAATTGCTAAGATTGTTAGATTCAATTTATTTAATATAATGTCATAATATAACTTCCTTATGTTTCTATCAGATGCGAAAGGGTAAAATAACTCTTTCCTCTCATCTTTTTATTCTGATTTTATAATTCTAGCAGGACTTAGCCTATGAGACTATGATCTGTGACAAGTTCTATTGAATGAAAACTATTTTCATCAAAATTCTCGGCTCAAGGTAAAATTTTTCAAGTACGAAGTATTCTCTTTAGAATACCTTGAATGTATTTTGTATTATGAACATTAAAGATGGTCTTGGAGATAAAATTTTGTTTTTAAATTTCTCAATGACTAAGGGCGGAATTCATAGTCGAATCTTATATTTGAGATTCTCTTAAGTACAGTCTTAAGAGGTCATCTCGATTCATAGCCACTATCATTACCGTACTACCGTATTTAAGATGACTTTTAATATAAGATTCGTCTATGAATTCCGTTCTACAAATGGTATCAAAAACTATTTTTTATTACTATCTCGTAAGAGATACTATTGCGATCACAAAAATTTTCGATGTTGAGATTTTGATGTTTTTATACGTTTTGATGATTCCTGAATCATTTTCACTAAGGTTGAGAAAAATGTCTGTGTGTGTGTGTGTTTGTGTGTGTGTGTGTGTGTGTATGTAGACAAGATTACGCAAATACGGTTTGAGCTAGAATGATGAAATTTGGTACATGGACATTATTCAAAATTCATAGTTTTCTATCAACTTTTGAGAAATGTAGCTCAACCGGAAGAGAGTCATT
The DNA here is from genome assembly GCA_963082975.1 of Labia minor. NCBI lineage: Eukaryota > Metazoa > Arthropoda > Insecta > Dermaptera > Spongiphoridae > Labia > Labia minor. The sequence continues at coordinate 28,893,344 of OY720347.1, forward strand.
ACTTACAACGTTTTGATTTTTTTTCCTCTAAAGTGACCGTAAAAATAAAGATATATGTTTGATAATTTTTCACATGATTAAAGATTGTATAAAACTGCTATATATAGAATTTCAGCTTGATTGATTCGCTGAAATTACCAGAATTAATTTTTTAACACTGCAAATCTCACGCGCCAACACGTGACGTGGTGCCATCAACAAAAAGCCAAACATGCGCTGGTTTAATATTTATTATTTATAATTTATAATTAATTAAATTTAATTTAAATATAATATATTATGTTATTTAATCCAATTCAAATTGCGAGATAGTCGAGTGGAGACACTCCTTATTTATATAGTTTACCATTTTGATTAATAATGGTTGGGCTTCCAATATAATAGTTGGATAAAAATTAACAGACTTTGGGAGTCAATTGTATAAGTTGGATAATAATTATGATATATATATATTTACTAGCTGCTCCGAGCGCCTTCGGCGCTCTCCACATCTAGACGGGGGCTCCGCCCCCTGTACCCCACGAGTGGTACATAGTATTTGGTTAAGAGTAGTAAAAGGTTTTCATCCATTTTGTTTCAATCAGTATATTACATAAAACATTCATTTCTTTTTGTGTTCTTATTTAAAATATATTTTAATTTAATTAGTAAATTAATTATATATATTATTATTGTACATGTTATATCTATTTATCTCTGAGACTCTAAGGAACTCGAAAGTTCTTGGCCGCAGCAACCACATTTCTCCAAGTGTCCCTATCTTGAGCCCTTGTCCCATCTCTCTTACGTCCCTTCCTACGCGTCCTTGGTCTTCCAAGCGGACGTTTTCCAATCGGTCTCGGCACCGTTTTCCAATCCAATATCTTTTTCCTCTCCCATTCTAGCCACGTCCGCTGCCTATCGCAGCTTTTTCGCTTTTATAACCCTAACTATTTCTGAAGATGCATAGAGGTCATGCAATTCCTCGTTATGCAGTCTCCGCCATTCCCCGGTGACCTCATCTTTCTTTGGCCAATAAATGCTGGAAAGAATACTCTGAATCTACTCTGGGAGATGTCCCAGGGTCATAGACCATGCGTCCCACCCATATAATACAACAGGCAAAATAATTGGTTTATATATTTTAATTTTGATTCCTTTTGATAATAATTTTGATGAGATAAGCCTCTTTACTGCATGATTTATTATCCTTCTACATATTCAAATTCTACATTTTGTATATTAAGATTTTGTTACTAAATATTTTTTCTTATCACTATTAATTTCAATCTGAATTAGAAGAAAATTATAAATTGCCTCCTCTTCCAGCCCATTTACCTATCCAGGCATCTTAATTTCTTAACACTCTGTTTTTTTTAAATTTAAAATAGAAAGAGATAAATAGTTTTAAATTATATTCGAATGGTCTATTATATTCTATATATCAGTATTTTTTTCTGAATTTAATACCAAGTTGATTTTCAAAATTTTCCATTCGTTATGTATATGATTGATTACATGTGTTAAAATTTAAAAAAATTCAAATATTCTAATTTTTAAATTTATATATAATTTAAAATTATTTTTTATTAATATCATATCAAAAAAGAGAATTTATTAAAAATTAAAAATAAAAAAAGAAGCCTATTAATAAAAAAATATAATTGAATACAATAATTTTGATTTAAAACAAATTTTAATTTTAAAAAAATACTCAATATATAAAGACATAAATTTAAAACATCTCGTTTATATCATTTGTCTAAAAAACATATTTTAATTAACCAAGAAATCATTTTTGCACTTAAAATATATTTGTAATAATAATTGATACAAAATCAAAAATAATATAATTTAGTTACTTTAAGTTACGTTTTGAATATATTTTTGTATTCATAAAACATTAAAAATAATATATTCTCTTTTTTTAAGCTTTCACTTTCAAATAGAAAAGAAGAAATATTCCAATATATAGAAAGAATAAATAAAAATTAAGTTATATATAATCTAAATATTTTATTAAATAAATTAAAATGAGAACTTTTAGAATAAATTATTTAATCGAATTGATAACGGAATTTTATAAATTAAACCACATTTTGATATTTGTTATTGTAAATTTATTCAAAAAATACAAAAATATACACAACGTTTCGATTGCAGAAGTAGCAAATATCAATATGTGGTTTAATTTACAAAATTCTGTTATAAATAAAAACAACCACCAAAGCTTTAATAATTTAATATAATTGAATTGATATTTCAATATTAGAATTTAAAATAAAAAGTGAAATATTACAATAATTTTTAAATTCTGAGCAAATGTCAAATTATCGCCACCAGCGCCTCTATGATCTAGCATTGTAACTAAACTAATTTTATTTAAATTCCACCCCTGGACACACCTTACCAATTAGCGGTTTTATAAAAGAAGTCTGACATGCCCTGAGACCTACTGAATATGCATAAAAAATTTCATAAGAATCGGTCCAGCCGTTTCGGAGGAGTATGATTTCAAAGTTTTGTGACACGAGAATTTTATATTTAAGATTTATGTAAATGAATAATAAGAGAAACACAATAAAAAAATAGGATTTGTTAAATAATAAAAAATAAGCCTCGCTAGCTTGAGTTAGGATTGATTTAGAACAAAAAAATAGTTCACACTTAAATGTTATCAGTACAAGGATGTGATCTCGACTCTTTTGTCATGACAGAAAGTGGGACCGGGTCACCGCTTTTTGGGAATCCCTCCATGGTTCTGGGTTGGCCCACAGGGCAGCACTTCACGGGAGCCAAAACCAGCGGACGGTTCGCCCGTTACAATAGGTATATTTCTAAGATAATTTTATATATTTTTATAAGAATATTTAAACATGTTTATATTATTTATATATTATAAGAGCAGCTGTAAGGGTGTGGTTTTTACAAATAAAAATTTCTGAGTTTAATATTGTCTTTGAGATAATTACTGACATTACTATTTTACTATTATCTTTTCTCATTTACACTTATGTAGTATCCAGAATAGCCAAGATAATAATTTCACTTAGTTAGTTATTTTAATTAGTTATATAATTAAATTCATTTTCAAATTTTAATGGGCAATGAAAAAATAAGCATATAAAAGTATATTAAATTATTTTGTATTTATAATAATAATATCATTGGAAAAGTTAAAAGTAATATGTATTATAAATGTATAAAAAAAATGAAAGCCGAGATAAGATAAATTTAAATCAAGGTTTGTCATGGTGAATGCAAAGCCAAAACCATTAGCATTCGTTTGCAAAAACATCCATCATTTTATATTGGAAACATGATGAGAGAGCTAGAGGAAGTTACAGACAATTAAATGATATAAAGTGTATTGTGATTTTATAAATGAATCCCATGAAAAAAAGCTGCGTTTTTATTTTTACCTGAAAAACATTTCAGTACTTTTATATATATGTATGTAAATTAATCATATGTTTGAGCATATAAAATATTTCAAAATAAGGTTATTACATACTCTAGTATAGAAATTCATTTAGAAACAAGATTGCTTGTTCACTTACAAAACCGTAACATTTAGTGTCTTGTTAATAAAGTATTAGATTCTTTCCTTATTAAAATATACATATTTCCTTGTTCCTAAAACACAACTTTCGCTATTATTGGTGTAGTTCCATGATTAAATTAAATAATATTAAATACTAATTAATTTTTATAAAATACAATATTATATATGTATGATAAATATAATAACTAACCAAATATGTTTTATAAATGTAATATATAAAGATCATACAAATTTAAATAGTCTATATATAATAATTTCTAATTGATTATTTAATACTTAATTTTCGATGTTCGGGATTTTAGAAACTCCAATCAATTAGTAAATCATATGTTGCAAACTTTATAAAAATTTTGATAATTTTTTTTAATAAATTTTATTTATTCACTAGCGTTTTAATGAAGATGACGATCTCCGCGCAACCGTGACTGACTGGCTCAACACTCAGGCGGCGGATTTCTATGAGGAAGGAATTTCGAAGCTCGTTCATCGCTACGATAAATCTCTCAACATTTTTGGCGATTATATAGAAAAATAGTATTTTAGTTGCTCTTTCAAATGTATATAATAAAAAACATTTTCCTGTTCTTGTTTTGTCTTAATTCCAAAACGTAATTTACTTTGTAAATTGCGACCAACCGACGATAAGAAGGGAAGGTATTGTATTTCAAGTCTTTATTTATAATTGGTATAATGTATGTGTGTGGGGGGAGGGATTTCTTAAAAATCCTTATTAAATATTAAAAGATATTAACACTCTAAAGGAAAATATTCTCTGAAAAAAAATTACAAAAATATCGGTGAATTTTCAAGATCCATGCTTGTACAGACGATGAAATAAAATCCCCCCCACATGAGTCACATGGTTGATAAGCAACTGGTTAAGTTAGATTTTGGATTGAAATAGATTGAACGATTCCCTCTCCCGCCCAATCAACTTCCTCGACGCCTTCAACGCAATTTACTAACCGTGTTTTCTAGATAATTATCCAAAATGTGATTAAAATCGACAATTTGATTCGCAACTTTGCAAAAGGTTCCATGACCAGGTTTATAAAATTATACACACATATATGAATGTATACATAAGAGAAATGGGTGGGAGAGAAATGAATTCAGTGAATATTTCTTGCTAAATATTATTAATGCTAATATTTAATATTTGTTTTTCATTTAAAATATGTTCAAAATTTATGATTAAATTAGATTCTATTTATATTTTATTTTTGTTTATACAATTAAAAAAAATATTTAATTTATAAAATGAAATTGAATTCTAATCTTTGTTTATAAATTTGTTTATACATAAAAGAATAATATATATTATTTTATTTAGTTCGGCGGTTTTCACCCTTAGATCTCTTAGATCTCCCTCCTTCCCCCCTCCCCTCTCCGCTGAAAAAAATAGTTTAAATATTTTGTTTTAAGTTTAAACCTATACTTTGGAGATTCAGTTTAATATATTAAAACTTTATTTTAATTTAAATTTTAATTTGTTGTCTTCTCAATATACATAGAAAGTATGAATTATTGAAAATTGAAAATATGAAATAGTAGTCTTCCTAATTATTTCAGGTAAAGTTTAATTATTATTATACTTTAAGTATTTCTCGTACGATGTAAGTGGAATTTTTTTTTTAATCTATTCTTCATATAAAAATTATGTATTGAGAGGAATCATTATAATTATCATCAATTTAATTAATAATATATGTATGTAAAATTCTGAATTAAATGAACAAAATAATTTATGTATCATTTGAATGAATTATCATTAAAAGATATACACAGTCCAGTCACATTAATGTGACCACCACGTACTTTCCACGTCAGAGTTAAATAACCAATCACAGTATATATATATAGCACAGTGCAGTTGAGCAGGTTCGTGAACGTGTTCACTGGGAAGTTCATTTGGTGGTCAGTTGATCAACAGTAGCCCGTCTATCTCCCCAAACGCATCTCCGCAACCGTCGTTCGCCTCTGTCATCTATGGCCCGTAGTGCACCACATTTGCCACGTCGCTGATTTTGAACAGTCCCATTTTGTCATGCACGGTACACTTTTACTACACAAACAGTTCACAAACTAAGCCGTTTCGGAAATGCTTCCACCCCGAAAACCAATGATCATGCCCTTTTGGACGTCGGAAAAATCGCTTCGTTTCTGCATTATGCCAACGATTGAAATGTTTTCCGAAGCCTACACACACCCTTTATATATGTTCAACTGCAATGTGATTGGTTATTTAACTCTGACGTAGAAAGAACATGGTGGTCACATTAATGTGACTGGACTGTGTATATAACTTTCTAATTTACTAACTTTTTTTGATATTAGAAAATTGTCCAAAAATGTATTCAGTTTTTATTAAATATATTAAAAAACTTTTATATAACAATTTACAATCGTTATTTTAATTTAAACCTAGAATCTGGGCATATGTATAATCTTTAGATTCTGAACTGATAATTATTCCTTATTGTTAAATTTAAAATTCATTAATATTTTTTTAAATATAAAATAAAGAATATTTTATTATTTCAAAATCGTATTTTATTATTCAATCTACTTTTTTTTATATTATATAAAGTTTAAAGAATATACGAGGACAGGTCAATAAGTCCATGACTTTTGGAATGAAACGCGTTTTTAAATAAAAAAATTATTATATTTTTCAACGTCAACGCCTTTGAGCTATAACACTTCGTCCAACGTTTCTTCTATTTTTTTATCATTCTAAAAAATAAAATCTGTCGAGAACATCTTTGGTGCCGATTAACCCCAAGAAATCCACTTACTGCTGTTTGGTCTCTTTTGTGTTCTGGTTTACGAAACGATCCAAAAACTCATTTTCAGTGATGTTATATTTCCGCCAAAAATAATGCTTAATGATTACACGAAATTTACTTTTCCATTTTCTTCTCAATTCACGAAAATAATGTCAAATAATCTGCCTTTAATGAATGTCAAACAAAAACTAAAAGACCCAGCTCTTTCAAATTTCGATAGGTGTCAATTGATAGTGACAGGAGCAGTGTTGCCATTTCATTTAAGAGTCGGAAAATTCAAAAAGTCACGGACTTATTGACCTGGCCTCGTATGTTTATTATTTCTCTCTCTCTTACATGTATATGTATTATTTGAAAATGCCTCATTTTCAAAGAAACTTGATCTTATTTTCTTTCCGGGACCATCCAAGGGTAGGAGGATAGCACTATAGAAACTAAAATAATTATAATAACTAAATGATTTTCAAGTGATGAATCGAAACAAAATTATTAATCATCCCTGGTTTAATTATATATCATATTTTTTAATTTGGGATTCCTTCAGGTCTTCCATTTTAAAATGTTGCTGCCTGAACAACTCCCTCCCTAGTGTTCATCCTGGGTAAGATCCAGTTCCCAAGGGTTAAGATAAGTACACTTCTATAATAGTATTTATTTAAAAGACAAAACACTAAAAAAAATATATTTATATATCTTCAAAGTCCCAAAGGAGAAAATAATATTAAATAAACTATTAACTCATACACCAATAAATAAATCTACTTAATAAAATATTATAAAAATAGGAATAACTCAGAGGTAAAGAATCAATTAATATTCAACCTTAAATTAATTTTTAAAATTATCAATATTTTTTTTTTAAATTTCATCTACATATATATGTATATATAATATATATAATACAATGAGATAATGATTTCTAATATAAAATTTGTAATTGTTTCCTGTAAATGATTTTAAATTTTTAATGTTTTAAAATTTATTATTTGTAAATTATTATTCTTATAAATATATTTAAAAATTCATTTAATAAATTAAATAAGATCGAAGTTATATGAGGTCTACCACCTTAACTAACAAATTCCTGATAACAACTACACAATTATTTTTATATTATTTTTTATGTTTATCTGTTGGTCTTGTTTTTGTTTTGTAAAAAGTCATTTCAACTCAACAATTGATTGTCTTTTGTAACATCGAACAGGGAGACCTTTAGGGTCCCAGGAGTTGTATCTATGTGGCTTGGTTTTCCCCTGAGTGGAATGTCCAACTCAAACAGCATCGGACAACCAAAACTGCTCCCGGCTATCACGTCAAATCCTAGACATCATTCTATTTTGCTGCTAAAATTTATTGCTTTACATGATCATGATTTGACAAAAGCTCCAGGCAAATTACTAATCATCCTACCCCTTTTATATTAATTTGATCAAACAATTCATATACAAACAAAAATAAATTCCTGTATATCAATTGATATATGAATAATAATAATAATATCATTCAAAGATTTAATTATAGGGACAATGCGACACATTCAATCAAATTTGATTTAGAATAATATGATTTGTTGACAGATTTGTTTCTAAATAAACAAATTCAATTATCTATATGAATGGGAGAGTTTAGTAAGAAATTTTAATATAGAGAAGAGAAAAGGAAAAATAAGTTGACCTGTGGCCAGGTTCGAACCGACCGACGGTTTGGGGTAAATTAATTTCCAGCTACAGAAACAATTTCAAATAATTTTAATATATCTATTAATGTAATAAAAAACAAATAGGCATATAACATAAATATTTTTAATTTTATTTTATTTATAATATATAGCTGAAGTAGCCGGCGTTACCCGGCGTTACCCGAGGCTGTGACGTCATGAAGGGCTGGGTGACGTCATATAATTTTAAATTAAGAAAAACATAATGAAGATGATTTTTCCCGAGGATAAAACCAATACATTCGTGGTGATATGTAAAAAAATCTCCTCATGTGAAATTTGGTGTGAAAATAACCCTTCCCTTCCTATCGTCGATCGCTAATACTACCACTTCCGGTTTCCGGATTTGCACCAAAAGTTGATCAATTCATCCTACTGATGCATTAAGTAAATATACCAAATTTCATCAAAATCGGTTGAGCCGTTCAGGCTGTACACATCTATACGGACGGACGGACGGACGGATAGACATCTTGCTAAAAATACTTTTTTCTGTTAAGAAAATGCATGATTCGTGGAGATATGTAAAAATCTCCACATGTGAAATTTGGTGTGAAAACAATACCTCCCTTACTATCGTCGGTCGGTAATTAGTTAACTTATCGATTGATTATTAAAAATATGAAAAATATTTTTTATAAAATTGGAGAACATCTAGTTATCTATCTATCCAAGTTAATTATACAAGCAATTATTAAAGCTATTTATACATTTATGTTTGTCTTTTTGAAAAGGGAAATTTTTTGCTCATTATTTTTTATGAAATTTACGAATTAAAGTAAAGTATTTAAAGTAAAGAGTCAATTGTATAGAACTAATTTAAAACCTTTTAATTAATTTTTTAAATTAAAAACATAAATAATATATGCCATATATAAATTTAGAAATCGAAACATTGATGAATCAAGCAAGAAGTAGGAAAAAATTATATTCATATGAATATTATTATTATTAAGCCATTTATTCTATAACTATAGACATACATATATGATATAATACAGCTTTAATTGAAATTCCTTTTTTTTAACTAAAACATTTAATAAATATGATCTAATAATATTAAATTATATATATAAAAAGAAAATATTAGAATATATTAATTAATTTAAATAATTAGCAGTTAGTAATAAAATATAAAATTATAAATATGTTTATGGCCGGAAATTTATAAAATAGAAGATTCAGGATGTCGACAAAAAATTATAATAAAATTTAAATTTTTTTTCGATATCCTTAAAAATTTGCTTCCATATAAACATCATATTTATAATTTTATATTTTATTACTATAACTTCTAAATATTTAAATCAATTAATATGCCATATTCTAATAATCTTATTGTAATATATTAATAATTTAATATTATTAGATCATATTTATTAAATGTTCATGTAAATTATGAAAAGTTAATTTAAAATTATTGTCGAAAAGTGGAAATGGAGGAGAGGATGAGAGAACTGGAAGTGCGAGAAATTGAAGAAGGATGAAATATTATTTTCTTAATATGCATTACTATTTATTTTAAAATTCTATTAAAAATTAATGTTTTTACTTTTTCTATTCTTCTGTTACATAAACTATTTTTTAATTTATAAATCAAAGAATAGTCATAAGTATTAGTTATTATTAAATATTATATTATATTACATATATCTTGTTTACTGAGCAGCCTCGTTTGAAACTTTACAATTTTTTTTTTTTACGAAATGGGGGAATGAAAGTATTAGTGGTTTATTAATATTAATTAATTGTCTGAGTCGATTATGATGAATATTTTCTATTCGATTTTTGTTTTTATTTTATAATTAACTTTCTCTATTTTCTATTTTTTAATAAATCATCAATCAATATCTTTTTCAAAAACCCAAAACTTATTTTTTGATAAAAATTTCTTGATAAGCCCTGCTCGATTCATACGATGCCTATCTGAACTCACGAATATAAAAATATTAATTCTAGTTAAATTCATACAAAATTATTAAAGTACATAAGTTTTTAAAATATAAGATTCAGGACATTAAATCTCAATAAAAGGTATATTAACAAAATAATATTTCATCCTTCTTCAATTTCTCTCATTCTCAATTCTCTATCCCTACTCCATTTCCACTTTTTGACAATAATTTTTATTTAGGTTTTCTACAATCCCTATAAAGATTATCTGTTTCTTGTATTTATTATATTAATTTCACTAAATTAGTTTTATATATATTTATTTTCATTTTTATTATTATACTATTTTAGAAAAACTGTAATATCTTGTGTATATGATTTAAATGATAATTTTATTCAATTAGTATTTTTTTTATTTTATTATATTATTGAAATATAAAAATAAATACTGAATAAGTTTTTTTTTATTTTAAGAAAGTCTATTTCAGAGCTGAATTGAATCAGAAAAACAAAAGTTTTAGAATTACTTAGTTGGAAAATATATAGAATAGTCCGTTGGAAGTTTGTTAAACTAACTTTAATCATAGGGTTGGTAAAAACAAGAATTGACGATTTGTTAGCAAACTCTTTTTCACTTTGTTAAAGATTTTTTTTCTAATATATTAATAAATAACATTTTAGTAATTCCACATTAAATCCAAGTTAAAAAAAAGTTTATCTATAATAATTATAATTTAAATGATGTTTTCTATTATCAGTTCACAATAGTTCTGTTCATTATACAATAAAAAAGATATTTTAGTTTAACAAAATAAAGAGGAAATATTTACTTATTTGAAATAACTTAATTAAGGAAATGAATATATCAAACATGAAGATATGGAGAAAGTGACAATTTTTTTATTATTTTTTATTTAACTTATCCCTAAATTCTAAATATTTAGTTTTTTAAAGTCAATTAATAAAAAACATATTTCTGAACCATTTCTTAATTATTAAGTAATAAATAATTGACCTTTTAGGTTGTAAAGGATTTGGTTGGTGCGTTGGGAGGTTTGGACGTCTGGACCCCGACTGAATCAGCCAAGTTCCTGCCAATTCCTCCCCTCCACTTGAACTAAAGTTCCGTTAGCTTACTGCTTGAAAATTTGTCTCGGTTTATTTATGAAAAAAAATCTATATTTGCATGGGATTTATTATTATGATGGTTTGTTATGATACTGAAAATTGGATATAATAAACGTGGACTTGTAATGTTGGTGGTCTATCAATCCAGGAGAAGAAATTTAACATTAATGCTCTGAATATATTTGGTTTCTTTACCAAAATCAATTAAGTAATATAGAATTATGTTGATTATTATTATTATGTAAATTAAGCAAGTATGAATTTTTCCAGTAAAATAAACTAAATAAATAATTAAAAAAAACAACAGATTAGACTTTAAATAATTTATTTTAATATTAATTTAATTTATTTCGAAATATTATTAATATTAGTATATAAAAATATTTACACATATAAAGATGATGTTGATATGATCAAACAGGAATCGTCAGTAAAACTAAAACTCTTTACATTGGTTTTGTCTGCAAATAATATATGATTGAATATTTACCATAGGTCAATTCTGACCTTATAAACTTTTCAGAAATTTTTCCGGGCAGACATGAAATATATTTTAATTCTAAAGAAAAAATATGTAAAATTTTTTAAATTCTTATCACTATGATGATAAAAAGCATTATATATATATATATATATATATATATATATATACTATATAGATGACAATTAACACTTGGATAATTTTAATACAGCTGGAATAAAGATTTTAATTTTTTTTTTTATATATATATTACATGTATGTTTTATCACAAAAGATGAGATTTTAAATATAAAAATTTTTCACTTGAAACAATTTAAATACTTCTCTAATATAACTATCATAACTTCAATTATAATTATAAGTTTTTGAATCTTAATTTATAAATTGTATGTTTTTTTTTATTTAATTGTCTTTGTTTTTGATAGTATTAATTTCAAAATTAATTTCCTATTTAGATTTAATATACTCTTTTTAAAGAACATATATTTTTTGAAACAATAAAGAAGTATTTATGAAATTTACTATAACTAATCGAAAAAATGTCCTCGTTAATTGTTTACCCATTAGGCAGTGTAGGCAATTTTAAGCACTTTGTATGATCCTCTCAATATAAGATTAAACTGTTTATAAATATTATATGTTTTATAGGCATGTAAGTAACATATATTATATCGAAACATATTAAAAAGGTATATTATGAAAAAAAATGTGTTTATTATTGATTTTAATAAATAAAAATCAATAAAGAAAATAAATCATTAGTACAAAAAAAATATCTTTGTAATATTTATATATTGCTTTGTATATTTTTTTTTCCCCTCAAATGTCAAGGAAAATAAAAATCATTCAGGTGTTGTTATTATTGTCACTCTTTTCTTATGAAATGGATTCCACAATTTTTATTTACAGTAAGTAATTTATTTAAAATTCTGCTCTTAAACTTGACTCTCTCTTTGTCAACAACAACTTGTTACTTGAGAGAATGGCAAAACAGGTGAAGGCCTCGTCTTAATTAACTAATTATCTTTTGCTTTTTCAAAAAAAAAATGCGTTTTAACTCCCCTAACGCCAACATCCAAATATATATAATGAATAAAAACGGAGGATTACCATACACGGGAATCGCTTTTTCTCTCTCTCTCTCTCTCTTTCTCTTTCTCTTTTGCTTGTCTTTTAGTGGCTCCTGGTTTTTCTTAATTTCTTAAATGTTAAATATTATGCGACTAGAAGCTGCGCTTTTTAACATATTTAACAATTTTAATTGGTATGTTTATTTATATAGACTTAAAAAATTTAATCCAGAGAGAGTATTCCATTTCGTTTTTCATAATTTTTTATTTTTTTTATTTTTTTGTTTTACCTCCGTCCAACTAATCACCATTATCTCAGGTTGACTTCATTTCAATTACGAATTTAAGTACAAGGACATCGTTCTTAGTCAGTTGTTGTTTATGAATGTTTTAAAAGCTACTTATATTACTTCCCGACGTTTGTCAAAAAACACAAATGTTTTCTTCTAAGAAAATTAGTCTTTAGGGATGAAATTTAATTATCCTCTTAATTTAACAAGATATAATTATATTTAAAGAAATATTTCATTGAGAGTTATTTATGATCAAACAACTAACATTATTTATTTATTTTAAATATTAGTAATTATTATATTTCTTTGAAAATCAAAATAAATAATTTTCTATAATATATACGGGCTGTATGAGAAGTACCCGTGTTTGGCGACTGTTGTCACCGCTGATGCAAAATGTATATGTGATCATTTAACGCCATCTTTAATACAATTACTGTTAAAATTTCATACAGATTGTTTTGTTTTGATAGCTATTGAAAGTCGTCAAGTCGTCCCCATGGAGAAAGAGCATTATCGATCAGTGATTCGATTTTTTTTTTGGATAGGAAGACGTGTGAGGAAATCAAAGTGAAGTTGCATGCCGTTTATAAGGACCATGCACCTTCGATGACTACCATCAGATATTGGTTTAATGAATTCAAGCGTGGCCGAACATCCCTTTTTGATGAAGAGCGCCGTCCAAATGAGGTGACTATGGTTAACAAAATCCATATGGTGTTTGCAGACCGCCAGATGAAGATCAGATGATTGCTGACAATTTAGATACCGAAAATGAGATAAGTAAAGATTTAGGATTGGAATAAGGATAGATGAAGGATGTGGGTAATGCAACCAGAAGACATTTCAATAAAGAATTAAAATTGTTTAATCATCTAAATCATAAGACAATATTTTTAATTATCTAAGTATATAATAATAATAATATTATATATATACTTTATATATATTGTATAAATAGATATGTATTTTTAATTTAGCAATTATAATTTAATATTTAAACATAAATGATATTCGTCTTATTTATATATTAATATATAATAATTTATATTTTTTTTCTTGTGAGACGAGAAACGTGATTTATTTTCATGCCAATTAATTTAAAACGAAGAATTTAATAAATATTTATAAAATTTTAAATTAAAATTTCCAATAGTATTATATATATATATATCATGCATGTTCTATCTTTATTATTAACCTTATTAACTTGGAACTCGATCCCTTTTCACATCGACTAAATTTATCGTAGTCCTGGAAGATAACTACCTTCATTTATAGGAGATCTTTAAAATAATTGAAGGGAAGAAGATGAAAATTTTAAATTTATCAATCTATATTTATAAATAAAAATATTTTAAAAATTACTAAAAATTAAGAAATTAAAAAAAAATATTAAATTTAGTGAAAAGACAATTAATTATTTATTTATCTTTACATACTTAATATATACTTAAATTATAAACAATATATTAATTAGTTTAATTTATAAATACTATTTGATATTCTATATTAATTATTAATTTTTTGCTAAATGATGATTAAAAATTGATTTCTATTTATTATAATTTATATGTTTTTTATAAACTTAATGAATTTTGTAGATTTATATATTGTATATCTTATATAAAATTATTATTTTTTTTTATAACTAAATATTTTGAAATATATTTTATTTTATTTATTTATTATTTTTTTTTTAATCTTAGAAAATCGATCGATAAAAATCTTTTTTAAAAAAAAAAGTCTGATGAATTTTTATAAGTTAAACATAAATTTGACATTTACAAATTATGAACCTGTCAACTAGTTTATTGTCAAGTTGTTACTGTTACATTGTGAATATTTCCTATCGAAAGGTTTTCAAAAGCCCTTCGTCCACTAAACCAACAAAAGCATGCACTTGAGAATTAAACCAATCATATTAATATTTTATCGGTGGCGCGCGCGAGGTGTTGCCGATAAAACAGGCCGGCGAATAAACAAAAGCGGCTGTTTATGCGGGGCAAAAAGGGTGAACAAGAGAGCAGGGGAAATGTGGAGGAAGGTAGGAGGAAGAGGTGGGGGGGGACACTAGCAATTATTCTAACCAAGTTTGTGATTAAAATGACTGAATATTGTTTGCGGCCGATTGTGCCCCGGCTATGTATGTTTGCGCTGGGTTGGCGCATTAGCGGATATACCGCGCGTTGTTGAGCCAATATTTGACATTCACCCCCGACACTCCTCACTGGCCCCAACACCGTCAACGCTAAATCCAATTAGATCGATTATTAGCATTGTGTAGTGGAATATGAATGGAACGGCCAAGTTAGTTTGAACGATTCTAAGGCAGAACATAATAGAGACTCTGGGAAAGAGCTAGAGAGAGAGAGAACCAGTGAGAGGGACCTCTTCACAAAATACTTGCTCTATTGTTTGTTTACTTTATTTATGCAACGATTCAAGAAATAATTGCCATTGAATATACGTAGAATAAATTATTAGAAATTCTTGCACTAATTATATTACTAACCCTTCCTTTATGTTGATTTTAATCTAAGTGTTTAACAAAAGGACATTTGCTCTCATTTTGTTATAGAAAGTCGATTAATTTGTAATAAATTGAAGGAATCTTTAACTAAATTTTACATATTTTAAATATGGGGTAAATTCCAACCAAAGAACCTTTATCACTGAAGGCAATGGAATAAAACAAGATTCTCAGTCATACTTCTGTGTTTATAATTTCTTAACATTTTTCATTTCTCAAAGAATGAGAAGAATTTACACTTATTTTCTTCAGAAAAATAATTTTTAAATTCTTAACCAAGGCAAGAAATTAAGAAATACATTATTAATTGGAAAATCTTAAATTTAATTAATATGATAAATCCTTACTTGAGAAGAAACATTAAACAAATACAATGCTTTTGTGTGTTATTTTCTTATATGAACCTGCAACTTTTAAGACTTGACTCTATATATAAGTGCATAGGTATTCAAGAAGAGTAATTCTTATAAAACTTTAAAAAAATATATGATACAAAAAATTAGTAACAAAAATTTAACTGTACAAAAAATTAATTATGAGATAAATTAACAAAACAATATTTTATTCATTTAAATTTGTTTTTTTTTTAAATCTGATCTTTTATATTTTATAATATAATAATTTTATAATTGAATATTAGTACTTATATTAAGTGATACACCTAACAGATCCTGTTCATAAAAATATGGAGTGAATGAGAGAAATAGAAGAGGTGGAGAATTCAATAAATTGTTTTATTTCATATAAATCTTTGTTTAATTTATGTTATACTTCATTTCAAATTTTTTTTAGATAATATCATGTAAATAATTTACCATTTTAATATTTAAACAATCATATATTCATTTTTTTTCAATTTATTAATAAATCATTTATTACTAATTCTTTTAAAAAATAAAATATTGTGCAATTTTTATTTTGGTAAGAGATAATTAATCAATAGGACTTAGACTTCAGGGTCCGGTATTCTCTAATCAACTGAATGTAATAATTAACATAAACAGGCTTAATTTCCATGAAATTTGAATTAATTATATACTCCCCACTTTCTTTTCAGATTTGATTTTTTTCCTCAGAGGAAACTTTAATTTAAATTTTACTATTTATAAAAAAATTGTTTTATTTATTTTTCATGATAAATATCAAATGTATATATTAATATAAATATGTAGAAATTAATTATTATTGCCTATTTTTCATATCAATGTCAGTAAATCGTTTTTTTTTCCTTTGTTTTATTTATTCATTTATACTGTATACTTTAAGAATAACAAAAAATATCATTAGATTGTTAACAAAATATTCAAATATGCTTTTGAATTGAGAATTTTTTCCGGTATATGCCGAGCGTATAAAAATAAAAACAACATAAAAATCAAATCCACCGTTTTATGTGATATAAAAGATCTTATTCGTCTATTTTTCCTTAATGATCCTAATTTAAATATTTGAGAATGTCAAGTGTCAAGGGAAGATTTTACCAGTCTCTGGAATTGTGATCCCTATTTTTTAAGATCATTAATATAGTCATATATCATACCATTTCGAGAAAGTTTCTTCTCTATTTTATTATTCGACACTATAATATACTATAATATATCTTATTATAATGTAGATATATATATATATAGCATGTATAATATATATTACTAAAAGTTTATTATTCTAAATAAAGGTTTACTTAAACATTAACCATCATAATATATTTATATAATAATCCACTTTGTAATTTCAGCTGAATATATATTATTTCACTAATTCTATTTTGGTTTGTAATTGTATGTTCATAAACTTATTTTATTCTATTATATATCAAATTGAGTTTCTTGAATTAAAGATTTGTATTTAATATAGATTAGAGAATATAATATGATTATGTCTGTTCAATCGGCTGTCTATTTTTGATATTATACGTTAAAAAATTATAATAAAAAAATAAATGTCTTAAATAAAAATAATAATAATTTTTATTTTATTTATTATTTCAAAAACATATATATTATATTATACATATTATTATATTATATCACTGCAATTTCAGATAAAATCTATAACATTAGAAATTTTGATCTTAAAAATAAAATCTACAAGTTAGTCATATCTTGAAATTCATATCAACTTTCCTACTTTATATTAGAGAATAATAGACACTTGCAACACATTATTTAAATTTTTGAGACCGCTTTATAAATTGTGGATAATATTTATTTTTTAAGATTATTGGAAATTATAATTGATATAAGATTAATTTCCCTACTAAAGAAACATCTACAATATGAATAAGTTGACCTGTGGCCAGGTCCGAACCGACCGACGGTTTGAAGTAAATTAATTTCCAGCTACAGAAACAATTTCAAATAATTTTAATATATCTATTAATGTAATAAAAAAGAGATATGGATATAACATAAATATTTTTAATTTTATTTTATTTATAATATATATGTAAGACCAGGTTCATGATTGGCTGGATGACGCCATATAATTTTAAATTAAGAAAAAACTAATGAAGATGATTTTTTCCGAGGATAAAACCAAAACAAAGTGCATGATTCGTGGAGATATGTAAAAAATCTCCTCATGTGAAATTTGGTGTGAAAATAACCATTCCCTTCCTAAAGTCAATCGCTAATACTACGCATTTGCACCAAAAGTTGATCAATTCATCCTACTGATGCATTAAGTAAATATACCAAATTTCATCAAAATCCGTTGAGCCGTTCAAGCTGTACACATCTATACGTATGGACGGACGGACGGACAGAAAATGCTTGATTCGTGGAGATATGTAAAAATCTCCACATGTGAAATTTGGTGTGGAAACAGTACCTCCCTTACTATCCTCGGTCAGTAAAAATCTCAAAGTATAAAACATGAAATTTAAAAATTTAGAAAAGTTTAAATTCTTAGAATCTATAATTATGAAACATAATAATATTTGAAAATAATTTAAAATTAATATTACAATTAGGCAGCGTCTGTTCTTATACATTAATTAATAATAATCAAAATGTATATCTAGGAATTTAATAATACTATTTATTATTATTTTGCAGGTTTAATAATGATCTTTAAATATTATATTATGAGAAGTCCATAATTTTAGGGGACGAGAATATTTCCAAGTATTTTCAAGTATTTGAAAATTGCATTCTTCTTAAAATTTATTAACTGAAGAAGAAAGGACAGGATAGAAGAATCTAGGAGATTGGAGTATAGAGCATCTTTGCATGCCCAAATGTAGTTAGGGTATTAAAATCGAGAATGTTATGAGAGGAACTCGTGGTTCATATGTAAGTGAGGATAAGTCAGTGAGAAGATTATTTATAGGAAAATCAATTGTGTAACCGGTGGGTAACAAAGGACTCAGTGAGATGACAATATAAAACGTATTGGGTAAAGGTTCGGATGGATGATGATGGTGGTATCTTTGAAAAGAAACAGTTGGAATAATGTGGTTGTTGAGGCTAAGAACTTTTGATTTCAATATCCCTTTATCATAGATATATTATGTAATAATAAAATGTTATAGATAGTTTCTTTTTTACTATCTCGCCAGAGATAGTATTGCGATCATGAAAATTTTCGATGTTGAGATTTTGATGTTTTTATACGTTTTGAAGGTTCCTGAATCATTTTCACTAAGGTTGAGAAAAATGTCTGTGTGTGTGTGTATGTGTGTGTGTGTGTGTATGTAGACAAGATTACGCAAAAACGGTTTGAGCTAGAATGATGAAATTTGGTACATGGACATTATTCAAAATTCATAGTTTTCTATCAACTTTTGAGAAATGTAGCTCAACCGGAAGAGGGTCATTACCTACAACGTTTTGATTTTTTTTCCTCTAAAGTGACCGTAAAAATAAAGATATATGTTTGATAATTTTTCACATGATTAATAATTGTATAAAACTGCTATATATAGAATTTCAGCTTGATTGAATCGCTGAAAGTACCAGAATTAATTTTTTAACACTGCAAATCTCACGCGCCAGGGTGCCATCAATAAAAAGCCAAATATGTGCTGGTTTAATATTTATTATTTATAATTTATAATTAATTAAATTTAATTTAAATATAATACATTATATTATTTAAACCAATTAAAATTGCGAGATAGTCGAGTGGAGACACTCCAGCTAATTTACTATCTCGCTAGAGATAGTATTGCGATCGCGAAAATTTTCGATGCCGAGATTTTGATGTTTTTATACGTTTTAAAGGTTCCTGAATCATTTTCACTAAGGTTGAGAAAAATGTCTGCGTGTGTGTATGTGTGTGTGTATGTGTGTGTGTGTATGTATGTAGACAAGATTACGCAAAAACGGTTTGAGCTAGAATGATGAAATTTGTCACATGGACATTAGTCAAAATTCATAGTTTTCTATCAACTTTTGGGAAATGTAGCTCAACCGGAAGAGGGTCATTACTTACAACGTTTTGATTTTTTTTCCTCTAAAGTGACCGTAAAAATAAAGATATATGTTTGATAATTTTTCATATGATTAATAATTGTATAAAACTGCTATATATAGAATTTCAGCTTGATTGAATCGCTGAAAGTACCAGAATTAATTTTTTAACACTGCAAATCTCACGCGCCAGGGTGCCATCAATAAAAAGCCAAACATGTGCTGGTTTAATATTAATTATTGAAGTGAAACTTCTTTAGCGGCGTCCTGACATTTGGTTGAGAATGGAGAGTGAATTGAAAAATTGAAATTTCGTAACGCGTTACGAAACGCAAGAGAGAAAAAAGATATAGATATAACGAGTGAGAATGAGATAGCCTCTATCTCCGTCTCTCTTTTGTGCGGTGTTTCGTTCTTGAGAGAGAGGCTATCTGGGTCTTTCTTTTGTCCGGTCTTTCGTCTTTGAGAAAGAGGCTATCTGCGTGTTGCTTTTGTGCTGTCTTTCGTTCTAATACCCTCTCGCTAGGTCCAAAGTCCATGGCGCGCATGCGCGCTAGTTAAGTCATATAATTAGCTGGAGTGTCTCCACTCGACTATCTCGCAATTTGAGAATTGGATTAAATAATATAATATATTATATTTAAATTAAATTTAATTAATTATAAATTATAAATAATAAATAATAAATATTAAATCAGCGCATGTTTGGCTTTTTGTTGATGGCACCACGTTACGTGTTGGCGCGTGAGATTTGCAGTGTTAAAAAATTAATTCTGGTAATTTTAGCGAATCAATCAAGCTGAAATTCGATATATAGCAGTTTTATACAATTATTAATCATGTGAAAAATTATCAAACATATATCTTTATTTTTACGGTCACTTTAGAGGAAAAAAAATCAAAACGTTGTAGGTAATGACCCTCTTTCGGTTGACCTACATTTCTCAAAAGTTGATAGAAAACTATGAATTTTGAATAATGTCCATGTACCAAATTTCATCATTCTAGCTCAAACCGTTTTTGCGTAATCTTGCCTACATACACACACACACACACACACACACACACACACACACACACACATACAGACATTTTTCTCAACCTTAGTGAAAATGATTCAGGAACCTTCAAAACGTATAAAAACATCAAAATCTCAACATCGAAAATTTTCGTGATCGCAATACTATCTCTGGCGAGATAGTAAAAATTGATATTTATATATATATATATATATATATCGTGAAATAATTAAAATTCTCAAGTCAAATATACAGCGTGCACGCATACCGACGCATGTAATTGTGTGTGTGAACATGGTCGGCGATTCACACGCCAACACATACAGTTATGTGCGTCGATGACCATTCACGTTATTTATCCGAATCTCAACATTACTTTAACACTACTAAATCGATTTAAAATTATTATTGCATTTAAAACTGCTTTTCTCTACTCCACAGATTTCACTATGCCGAAAAAAAATAACGACCAAAATTTAGACGATATTATTTATTTCATACACCGTTCACTACTGGTTTATAGCCACACAGGTGCTAATGCACTTGAACGAGGCGAAGATAAAATCCCTCTAATTCTCGGGGGAGATTTTAATGTAAATTTTGGATCTGATGATTCGTTGCCGTTGATCAACTTTCTTCAAGAAACATTTGGTCTGCTTATAAATAACGATCCCAAGGAATCAACAACAAAATCTGGAACTACAATAGATGCTGTTTTTACACGTTATATAGAAAATGTCGAATCACGAACATATATATCTTATTTTAGTTATCACAAGCCATTAATATCAGTATTACCAATTGAAGCACCAACCGACAATAGTACAGGCAATGTAGATATGATGATAGAGTAGATAATAATAATAATAAAGCGAATATTTGTTACGAAAATTTTATACTGTTATATGTCTTTCGAAATGATCCCTTTATTTTTCTCTATTTCTCTCTCACTCACACTCTCAACTAAAATTTATCTTATTCTCTAGATTGTAAGAAGTTTCACTTCCGCCACGTGTACGATGCTGCACATTTTGCTTTTTTTATAATTTATAATTAATTAAATTTAATTTAAATATAATATATTATGTTATTTAATCCAATTCTCAAATTGTGAGATAGTCGAGTGGAGACACTCCAGCTTATTCTTTTTTGAAATAAAAAATTAAAAAAAAGTGTTCTCTTAAAAAATTAAGGTAGAATTTCCTCCTCTTTTGAAGAGAAATAAATTGTTTTAAACGCGCTTGAGTAAAGGTGAGGGTGGAAAAATGTTTAAAATGAAGTACAATCAAATATTATCTAAACATATCTTTTATTAAAGACAGTCCTTCAAATATTACGGTCCAATTATAAAGTAAATAACTTGATATTTTTCCGGCTTAATGAGTTTTTAGCACCATTAGTAACATCCCTCACCGAGTGAAGGCCATAACTATGAACTATACGCCTGTTACAACTGGGAGCAAATTATGGCAGAGATATATGACAGGATAGCATGACCGGTTGAATGCGTGCGCATCCTGACACGTGACACGTTCGTTATAAAACTGATAACGCTAGTCCTAAACAAAGTATAATTAGTTGGCTTATATATATATAAGGATCACTTTTATTTCGTGATCATCTAAACTTTTTGCATCAAACTTGGTGGAATCCAAATGTGAAAATGTCATGTTTATTAAAAGCAATTTAGAAAGAAAGACCGTTTCTTCTTGAATGAACCATATTTTCAAAATATATTATTGTATACAAATAATTTGTACCAATAAACACATCTCAAATCTTTAAAGATGGATCAATAGATTACTAATTTGAGAGAAAATGTTATATTTATAATTAGATTGTATTTAGAATATTGCAGTTTATATATTTAATCTTCTATACCCTCTTAACTTTAACATATCAAAATATCACACAGGAATTTCGGCCGTTTCTTGGTCTCAAAACTGTGTAGTTAAGTCTTTTCAATTTCATTTACCATTCAAATATCACTTGAATTCGAGGGTTATAGATGAAATTTAATAGCTATCTCTGTATTTAGTGTATGTAATATTAGAATTATTAAGTTATATATTATTAAAACAAACAGAAATAAAACTTAGAAATACAAAAAAAAGATATTTAAATTTAATAACTTCTTTTTAAATAGTTTTAAAGAAAAAGTTTGTATATACAGAAGTTGAAAATTTAAATATCTATAAATTTAAATATTATAATATTAAATTTAAAAACGTATAATTTCTCTTGAGACTAATAGTTTAAATTTAATTTAAATCATTTTTATTTATAATTTTAGAAATTAATCTATAATTTCCCTTTATTGACAGTATAGATAAGATTTCAAAGTTATAATCAGGCGTAGCCATAAAAAAGCCACCCAAATAATAAAAATACTGTTTTATTAAAATTAATTTTTACCGACCAACGATAGTAAGGGAAGTATTGTTTTCACACCAAATTTCACATGTGGAGATTTTTACATATCTCCACGAATCATGCATTTTCTTAACAGAAAAAAGTATTTTTTGCATGATGTCTGTCCGTCCGTCCGTATAGATGTGTACAGCCTGAACGGCTCAACCGATTTTGATGAAATTTGGTATATTTACTTAATGCATCAGTGGGATGAATTGATCAACTTTTGGTGAAAATCCGGAAACCGGAAGTGGTAGTATTAGCGATCGACGATAGGAAGGGAAGGGTTATTTTCACACCAAATTTCACATGAAGTGATTTTTTTATATATCATCACGAATCATGCACTTTGTATTAGTTTTATCCTCGGGAAAATCATATTTATTAGTTTTTTCTTGATTTAAAATTATATGACGTCATCCAGCCATTCATGACGTCACATCCTGGTCTTGCATATATATTATAAATAAAATAAAATTAAAAATGTTTATATTTATTATTTATGTATCCATATCTGTATTTTATTACATTAATAGATATATTAAAATTATGTGAAATTGTTTCTGTAGCTGCTAATTAATTTACTTCAAACCGTCGGTCGGTTCGGACCTGGCCACAGGTCAACTTATTAATTTGATCTTTAAATTGTATTATTATAATTATATAAAAAATAAAAACATTTAATATAATTTAATGCTATATTTAATTAAATAAGATTTTAATAAGTTTTTATATAGAATCTTGTAATAATCTAACCGTTCTAAAAGTTCATAACAAATATCATTAAACAATTGCATTAAAGTGTAAAAACGTAAAAATTCCAAAATCCAAAGATCTTCATTACAATCGTTTTCTTTTCTTTTTTAATTTATTTCTTTATTAAAATGAAATAAGTTGACCTGTGGCCAGGTCCGAACCGACCGACGGTTTGAACTAAATTAATTAGCAGCTACAGAAACAATTTCACATAATTTTAATATATCTATTAATGTAATAAAATACAGATATGGATACATAAATAATAAATATAAACATTTTTAATTTTATTTTATTTATAATATATATGCAAGGCCAGGCTGTGAGGTCATGAATGGCTGGATGACGTCATATAATTTTAAATTAAGAAAAAACTAATAAATATGATTTTCCCGAGGATAAAACTAATACAAAGTGCATGATTCGTGATGATATATAAAACAATACCTCCCTTACTATCGTCGGTCGGTAAAAATCACTTCATGTGAAATTTGGTGTGAAAATAACCCTTCCCTTCCTATCGTCGATCGCTAATACTACCACTTCCGGTTTCCGGATTTGCACCAAAAGTTAATCAATTCATCCCACTGATGCATTAAGTAAATATACCAAATTTCATCAAAATCGGTTGAGCCGTTCAGGCTGTACACATCTATACGGACAGACGGACGGACGGACGGACGGACGGACAGACATCATGCTAAAAATACTTTTTTCTGTTAAGAAAATGGATGATTCGTGGAGATATGTAAAAATCTCCACATGTGAAATTTGGTGTGAAAACAATACCTCCCTTACTATCGTCGGTCGGTAAAAATAATATTTTTAAAAGAGTTGAATTTGAAATGAAATAAGAATTTAAATCCTACATTTAAAATACATCAAATGATTAAAGTTAAAATATTTAAAAATATTTTTAAGTCATAATTTATGAAAATACAATGTTAAATCGAGAAAATAAAAAAAAAATTGAATTAATTTTTAATTCTAATCTAATTATAATATATAACAAAATACATAATGTTTAATGATAATTATATGTAAATTAATACAAATTGTGTTTATTCATTCTTAAAGAGTTTACTAATAAAATTGGAAGATTATATGATTCCATTTATAGTGAAAGTACAAATATTAAGGTGGTGATATATATATATATATATTATGGGGGAATATATTTCGCCAGATGATGTTTCGAGTATTCCAAAGCACGCGCAGGTTACATATTATAAGCTTAATATAAAAAAGCTGAAGAGCAAACGAAAAACATCTATTGAGTACAGGGTGTTTATGATTTCTATTCACTAATTTAAAAATCATATACATTTGGACTTTTTGGATTATATGTTTTAATAGACTGTGGTCATAGAGATTTATTAAAATTATATCTTTAATTACATCTTGTATTTATTCTTCTTAAATTTATATTATGGGGCAGCATGGCTGAGTGGGTAGAGTACTAGACTTCTACACAGGAAGCCTGAGTTCGAATCCCAGCATAGAACTCAAGATTATATATTTATTTAATTTAATTTAATTAATAAATTAATAAATATAAAAATCTAATTCAATTTAACATCGGCTGCCCCACCGAAGAAGGCAAGGGGAAACCACTTCGGTCAAATTTTCCCATGAACACCCTATGACTCCTGTGGAGTTATTAGGGCCACGACACTTCCGCTAGGAAGTTATCGACAACGAAGAAGAAGAAATTTATATTAATTTTATTAACAAAAGATATATATATATATATACCAATATATTAAAATTTTTAAAAAAATAAATTCCTGTCAAACATATACAACTCAATGAAATTATAAGTATACTTTCTTATTAATACAATAATAATAAAATAATATTATAACATTTCTGAAAAGTAATATATAATTAATATTAATTATACCATATTTTTAAAAATTATTTATTTTTATTTTTTTTTCATGTTTAGATAATAATTTTAAAAAAAATTATTCAACAAAAAATTAATTTTTAATATTGTTTTCGTTATTATAATCATTATTTTGTTTATTGAGCTACTATCTTCTTTCTAACAATAAAATAATTAGAATAAGATTTATACAATCATAATTTTAATTACAAAAATAATAAAAAAAATAATTCTATTAAATTTCATCAAAATATAATAGAAAATATCATTTATTCCTTTTTTTATCGTTTTAATTAATCAAAATATAATACTACACACAGTTAGTTATATACAGATTTCTTTCTTTAAACACGAACCAAAACTTATAAAAGTCAAGGTTCTACAACGTTTTATGATAATGGATACTGCGTTTT
Organism: Labia minor; assembly: GCA_963082975.1. Lineage (NCBI taxonomy): Eukaryota > Metazoa > Arthropoda > Insecta > Dermaptera > Spongiphoridae > Labia > Labia minor. The sequence continues at coordinate 28,919,692 of OY720347.1, forward strand.
CTTCACGATTTGAATATCCGTAAACAAATTGATAAAATTTTACCGGTCCCTTCATAGGAGTCATTAACATTTGCCCAATGATAAGAATTTTAGTGCCATTAGGCAAGGAATGATAGCTGAAAAAAGTCTTTAAAAAGTAATAAAATTATTTTGTTTTAAGACATTTATTATTATATCTATTGTACTTATATTATAATGTACTCAATAAATATAGTGATTTTTGAAGTGAAACTTCTTTAGCGGCGTCCTGACATTTGGTTGAGAATGGAGAGTGAATTGAAAAATTGAAATTTCGTAACGCGTTACGAAACGCAAGAGAGAAAAAAGATATAGATATAACGAGTGAGAATGAGATAGCCTCTATCTCCGACTCTCTTTTGTGCGGTGTTTCGTTTTTGAGAGAGAGGCTATCTGGGTCTTTCTTTTGTCCGGTCTTTCGTCTTTGAGAAAGAGGCTATCTGCCTCTTCGTTTTGTGCTATCTTTCGTTCTACTACGCTCTCGCTAGGTCCAAAGTCCACGGCGCGCATGCGCGGTAGTACGTTGACGCGGAATAATATTTCTCAGCTTCTACTGGGTCAAAGAATAAAAATTAGTATGACTTATGATCAAAAGAGGGCGAGATCTCCACCTTGTCCAGTAGATATCGCAATTAAATACAATTTGAATTTAAATATATATTAATTTCAAAATTTGCCTAAACATTTATAAAAATAAATATACATATGAAATTTGTTATTTTTTTTTTAATATTAAAAAATATTTAATTTGAGATTAATTATATGTAAAAAGATCAACTATCAAATAGATTCAAACTTTTATTTTCTTTGATTAGATTATAATTAAATATTATTTATATTATTTAAAAATTATTATTAAATTTAATTAATTATAAATTATAAATAATAAATAATAAATATTAAACCAGCGCATGTTTGGCTTTTTGTTGATGGCACCACGTCACGTGTTGGCGCGTGAGATTTGCAGTGTTAAAAAATTAATTCTGGTAATTTCAGCTAATCAATCAAGCTGAAATTCTATATATAGCAGTTTTATACAATTATTAATCATGTGAAAAATTATCAAACATATATCTTTATTTTTACGGTCACTTTAGAGGAAAAAAAATCAAAACGTTGTAGGTAATGACCCTCTTCCGGTTGAGCTACATTTCTCAAAAGTTGATAGAAAACTATGAATTTTGAATAATGTCCATGTACCAAATTTCATCATTCTAGCTCAAACCGTTTTTGCGTAATCTTGCCTACATACACACACACACACACACACAGACACACACACACAGACATTTTTCTCAACCTTAGTGAAAATGATTCAGGAACCTTCAAAAAGTATAAAAACATCAAAATCTCAACATCGAAAATTTTCGTGATCGCAATACTATCTCTGGCGAGATAGTAAAAAATGATTCATTATTATTGGATTTGGCTGGTAATATTAATACCTGAGACACCGAGCTCGCTCTACCCTTTAAAAAATATTGATATACAATTCTTTAATTATTTATTACAATTATTAAATGTATTAAATAATATTTTATTGAAAAAATATTAAAAATTATAAAACTATCTAAAACTTAATTAATAAAAGAACAATGAATAAATAAATCACGAAAATAGATAAAAAAAAAATGCACGCGGCGAGTTTCGATCCTTCGAACTCGGGGAGTAAAAACAATTGTTCTTACTGCTGGTCTATGATATTTTGATAATTACAAAGATATTTTTACCATCTTTCAAAGACATTTATTTGTTTTGTTGTTTTTTTTTGAGAGAGATTAATAAATATATATATATTTTATTAAAAATAAATATTTTTAATTTTATTTCGAAATTAAATAATGAATTTTAAAATATTTTAAATATAAAAAAATGTTAATACAATATCATTTAAAAAAAAGCGGGATTAATAAATATATATATATATTTTATTAAAAATAAATATTTTTAATTTTATTTCGAAATTAAATAATAAATTTTAAAATATTTTAAATATAAAATTTCGAAATTAAATAATGAATTTTAAAATATTTTAAATATAAAAAAATGTTAATACAATATCATTTAAAAAAAAGCGGGATTAATAAATATATATATATATTTTATTAAAAATAAATATTTTTAATTTTATTTCGAAATTAAATTATAAATTTTAAAATATTTTAAATATAAAAAAAATATTAATACAAAATTAAAAAAAGGCGGAAGTAAAATTTCAAAATGGATGCCATTTACGTCACCCATATATAATTTTCAATTAAGAAATTAATAATGAAGCTGTAAGTTTCAAGAGATGTAATCAATAAAACTCAATTTTTCTTTATAAATACTATATCTAGTGTGAATTTGAAAAAAATCGTTAGAGCGGTTTTTGAGAACCAATGGTTATAGATAAATAGATAGATATATACAATTTTAGCTAGCATAATAAGATAAGATATATATCGTGAAATAATTAAAATTCTCAAGTCAAATATACAGCGTGCACGCATACCGACGCATGTAATTGTGTGTGTGAACATGGTCGGCGATTCACACGCCAACACATACAGTTATGTGCGTCGATGACCATTCACGTTATTTATCCGAATCTCAACATTACTTTAACACTACTAAATCAATTTAAAATTATTATTGCATTTAAAACTGCTTTTCTCTACTCCACAGATTTCACTATGCCGAAAAAAAATAACGACCAAAATTTAGACGATATTATTTATTTCATACACCGTTCACTACTGGTTTATAGCCACACAGGTGCTAATGCACTTGAACGAGGCGAAGATAAAATCCCTCTAATTCTCGGGGGAGATTTTAATGTAAATTTTGGATCTGAGATGATTCGTTGCCGTTGATCAACTTTCTTCGAGAAACATTTGGTCTGCTTATAAATAACGATCCCAAGGAATCAACAACAAAATCTGGAACTACAATAGATGCTGTTTTTACACGTTATATAGAAAATATCGAATCACGAACATATATATCTTATTTTAGTTATCACAAGCCATTAATATCAGTATTACCAATTGAAGCACCAACCGACAATAGTACAGGCAATGTAGATATGATGATAGAGTAGATAATAATAATAATAAAGCGAATATTTGTTACGAAAATTTTATACTGTTATATGTCTTTCGAAATGATCCCTTTATTTTTCTCTATTTCTCTCTCACTCACACTCTCAACTAAAATTTATCTTATTCTCTAGATTGTAAGAAGTTTCACTTCCGCCACGTGTACGATGCTGCACATTTTTATTTTCATAAATAATAAATTATAATTATTAAACATTTTCTTATATCTCATGATAAAAATTAATCAAAGCAATTAACGACTTATTATTACACTTACAATTTTTTTTTTTTTTTTTAATATATAATTAATATAATAAAAATAATTATAGTCCTTGTGTGTTTTAAAATTAAAAAAAAAATAACAATTACATTGATTTAAAATTTTAAAAAATTTACAAATAGAATATATCTATGTTTGTTACAGAATATAAAATTACCTCTTTATTTTAGTGAATTTTGTTTCAATGAATACTTAATAAAGATTTGTTATATATTATATATTCTTTGAAAATTGTTAATGTGAAACACCCAGTGTTAAATATACTGAATCTCGTAAACAAGAATGAGGCAATGGTGTGTGTTTTTTTAAATGAATATCAGATGAGGGTGGTGTCGAGGGGGTCGAATTAGCCGCTGATTGCGACAGGGGCCCCCACTTTTGCACCATTTGCGGGCCATGGTGACGTTGTAATGCTCTCGATTGGCCCGACAAGACAACTTATCGCGCCCGGCTTCCGTCGCTACGATACGCGTCATTACGAGCCGACATGTGTGTGTGTGTGTGTGTGTGTGTGTGTGTGTGCCTATTTCTCTCTCTCTCTCTCTCTTTCTTTCTTGAGACCTCTACCCTTGTCCCCTCCTAGTCAACTCACTCTCTGAATCTATCCTCCCTACCAATCTGCTTTAATGTTTTTGTACCTCGCACAAGTACCAAAAAATGCATGAAATAGGTCTTAAACGAAATATAAATGCCTTATGCCAAAAGAGAATCCTTATCAAAGGTCCCGTGCAGAATATTAATAAGAGAAGTACGAATAAGGTAATGAACAAAATAGATCAAAGCGAATATTTATTATTATTATTATTACTATTATTATATTAATAATATAGTTTTAAAAAACAGAAAAATAATTCACCAATATTTTAATTAAATATTTCATATTAAAAAAAGATATCCATCACCACACTTTTACTTTCCCGCATACTTCGTATAAGGGAAGTATTGGAATCGTCAAAAATTTCGACTTCGAGATTTCGATAGATCTTGACGTTGTAGACCTCCCTGAGTCGGAAAATACCATTTTTCGAATTATGTCTGCGTGTGTGTATGTATGGATGTATGTAATGTTTGTCTGTGAGCAAATTTACTCAGAAACTAATCAAGCTAGGACTTCGAAATTTGGTACACCGATATTATTCACAGTTTGTGTAGATTTCTATCAAAATTTCGTCAAAATCGGTTAACCGGAAGTGGTACTTTATCTACACTGATTGCGTTTACCTTTCAAGTAAAATACCAGTTTGATTCGAGATATTTGCTTTATATTTGTATATAGATTTAAAAATATGAAAAAAATTCAGATACCAAATTTCATCATGATCTGACTACCGGAAGTGACATTTTACCTATACAAGTAGCGTTAGGTGTAAATTATAAATATATATAATAGTGTTAAACCATTTTACTTTATAATTTAAATTAATTAGTTTGTTTATTTTTATTGTTGTAAAAACATAATAATAATAACCTAATTACCTATTTATATGCGGGAAAGTCTAGGGGAGGACACTCCCGATTTTTATTCTTATAAGTTTAGTTTTTCTTTTTTTATTTATTTGTAATTGTTTAAAAATATTTTCATATACATCAAAATTATATTTGGATTTTTTCCAATAATATTATATATATATATATATATATATATAAATATTAATTCAAATTTTTTAATATTACATTTATTCTAATGAAGATAAAATTCACTGTGTTTTTATTGTTTGTATTTATTTAAAAATATTAATATGATTTTTGTAAACGTTCTGTAACAGAGAAATTGATCTAAATATCGCTGCGATATCTACGATATGTAGGAATCATTTAGAACAGGGGTCGGCAATCTTTTTCAATTGTCGGGCACATTTCTGAAATAATATAACAGGGCCATAACTTAGCCATGTTGAAAAATCGAAAATGTTTCAGAGCATCGCAAAATCACGATTTTTTAGAACCATATTCAAAAAAATTGGAAAATAATAGAGAATTTTCAAAAGTTTGCGGGCACTTGAAATGCCTTCACGGGCACTTGAGATGCCTCCGCGGGCACCTGGTTGCCGACCCCTGATTTAGAATGCGATACATTGTATGAATAGTCCAGTATAACTGCGCCCTTCTGATAAAAGTAAATTTTGACAATTTTGTTTGTTTTATCTTGCTATTGAATATGCGCTCAGATGAAGAGAACGTTATCTTATTCGCTTTGCAAAACAGGAAGAAGTCGATACGTCATAGGTGCATCAATAAGAAAGGAAAACAATTTGTTAAATAGCATTTAAAGAATTTTTTAATTTAAAATGTTTATGGGAATATCAAATAAATACTTGTATATATGAACAATTTCAATGTGTATAAGAGTCGATAAAACAAAATTCAACTTTTTCTAAAATATATATTTAAAATTCATCTGGATTATATTGCATTTCTTAATAATTTTGATTAATTTAAAAAACAGCCAAAATCCGAACTTTGTGTGTGATAAAGTTTATTAATAATATTATATTTTATTAATAATTTATTCACTTAGAACTATATATGCTAACTTATGGTATTTATAATGGTATAATGGTATTTATTGGAAAGTTAAATGTTTGTAGCATTCCCAAAGCTCATTTGAATTTCATCCAATCAATTACATTACTATGCAAAGAACAAGTCACTGTCTGATGTATTAAATCTACAAATAGACCCTTATAGAAGCAATTTTAACAAATGAACATAACCTTTACCCTAGAGATTAGTAATATTGGAAACCATACTAAATATAGATGTCACTTAAAATTAGAAATTAATTATATTAACAGATAGTTTATATTTAGGAAAATGTATTCATCATTGTATTGGTAAACATTATGTTGTTATAGTTGAGATTAATCATTAAAGATAAATTTGAAAAATTGATAATAGCTGAAAATATAGGTCTTTTAAACTAAGTGGGAGAAATAGCAGGTTATTCCTGGGAATTCCAGGGCGGAAATTCCCGGGAAAATTCTTTAATTTTTATTTCGAAGCATTTCCCGGAAAAAAAACAAATTATTTTTCATGCTGATTATGATGCCGTTACCGAAATCTTTGTTTGTTAACTGAAATAGTCGTAATAAATATAAAATACAAGTGTACATACATACATACATTTGTCTTTGTTATAATTTTTTTTTCTTTTTCTTTCTTTCTCTCCATTTAATTTTTCTTTATAATTTCTATTTTAAAGTTTTTTTACAGTGAACTCTGGCAGACGTCAATTGCAAGTGCCAAATTATTTTGTATTTAACTTTTTTTTGTATATATGTATATAGTTATATATCTGCACTTTTAATAGAAATTGGCATAACTTATAATGTCAATCAACTTTTAGTCTTAAAATTCCATTTCACAAGCTTGGGTCTGTTTTAATTCCCATACCTGACCCCTTTCTATTTAAAATGGTTCTTGAACAGGTAACAATAATAAAATACACTAATGTACATGACCATATGGAAAGGGAATAATTCTTGAAACTAACCCATGAGACATAATAAATGTTATTTTCTAAACAAGAAAAAGAAAATAATTATGTTTATGTTATATTTTGATGATTATATATTATATCATTTATATCTTACTGTATTTTTTTATTTTTCAAATAAATTTATTTTATTTTTTTGCAAAAACAACATTTATTTAAGTTTTCGTAATATTTTTACAATTTCCTCCTCAAATTTAATATTTATTAAAATTTCCCGTTTTCCGAGAACGAAAATAATCCGGGAAAAATTACCCTCTAATGCGAACTAAACTATTTGTATTATTTTATTTTTTTGAATGTCTTTTTCACTCATTATGAAGTCAACTCAATACAAGCCCAAACAAGTCAGTTTGGAATGAAATCAGGCACTTGATATACTGAAAAGACAGTGCTGCTATCATGGTTAATATGTCGTTTATGTAAATAACTATACGTCTATATATATGTATTTGAGAGTACGGGGACAATACTTACCGTTTTGAACGGGACAGTAATGTTTTTATCATATTTTCGATTGTCAATTTTTCCCATTTTTAACAAACAGAAACTTGAAGGTATCTAGTAAAAATTAAAAAATGTTTTATGAAGTATGAGAAGTTTTATAATAAAGCGTTGAAAGATCGAAATTTGATGCTCAAGATACCTTATCGGAGAAAATACCCCCAATACATTTAAATAAATCTGTGTATTGGTACTGTCACTATAGAATAATCGCTTGTAGAATGTAGAATTCGTATGTTTATATAATAGACATTTTTTTATCAGCTTTCTTATTTATGAATACATAATATTTGAAGAGTTGAGAATTAGAAGGGGAATGGTTTATAGACCTAATTCTTTCTTTCTATTTCTCAAATCTTCTTTTTTTAACACCGTTCCGTTTTGGACATTACTATGTCTCGTTTTTGTAATTAGACTGTATGGTCTCCCTATATATATATATATATATAACATATTAAGTATTATTTATAGTTATTACGATGATCGATACTTCATTAACAATTTTTGGAGAAATTGAAGATATCCTTATGGTTTCATTTTCATTTTCTTCTTACCATTAACTCATGGCTTTCAATTCTTCTTCTTGTTAAGTCTGGCTATGGCCTCTCTCATGTCGACCCTATCTATCTATGATGGTTATGGTTCCTTCTAATTCGCCTTAGCAGAAGTAATCGTCTTAGTTTCTCATTCTCAAAGGATAACAATCCGTGCTGATCCTTTCTTTGTCATATTTGATGATTTATACATGTTTATTCAGTACATAAATTGTTAATACCGATTTGAAATATGGCTAAGAGAAGGCATCTAAATATTATTAATTTAATACTCAGAAAAAAGCGATTTCATTAATTAGTTAATTACGTATTTCATTAATTGGAGAAAAACATATATAAAATAAATAAAATATCACTTATTACTTTAATGCTCTCAATTTATATTTAATAAATAAATGAAGGGATGGTAAATACAATATAGATGTTTACAAATTTTTGAGCGTTTTGAATGATTAAGTTGATTATATATATATTTATATATTTAATTATTTAAAAAATTTATTAATATCTTATTAATATCAACATTCTTATGTTATGATTTTTAATCCCACGATTTTCTATTTATTCCTTTTCAAACAACTAAAATAATAAAGATTTTATTTCTAAGAACAATAGTTTAAAATTTCTATGTTAAATCTGGAAGTCACGAAATACCGTCCTACATAAGTAAAGCAAAAATTAATTCTTGAGATCTTAATATTTGAAACAAATTATAAAAATTACATATACTTGCAATACTTAACTTACTACAATAATGTTTTTTTTTTTTTATTTTATTTTCGAGATAAGAATTAACTGAATTTCAAATTTAAAATGATTATATTTCACTCACAATAATATATTTATAGTGGTAAGAATGGGGGAGGAAAGACAGATGAAAAGTTTATTTGTGGCGAGACCGATTGGGAAATGTCCGGTTGGAAAATCAAAGATTCGGCGTGCAGGCAATATAAAAAGAAACATAAGAGAGAGAAAAATATGCACAGGATAGGGACATTTGTAGAGGTGTGGATGATCCGGCTACGTACTTCCGAGTTCCGTAAAACCACATTGATAGATAGTTAGATATATTATAAATAGTAATAGTAAATATAGGATATATATTTAAGATATTATTTATTAAATCATAGAGAGAGAGAGAGAGAGAGATCCTTGTATTAATGTTAAATTATTTATAAATATATTTTAATTAAAATAATTTACTATTTATGTGTGTTTATTAAAAATTCTAAATATGTAATTATATTGAATCAATTTTGTTTTAATTTTCAAATATCTAAAATCTTCAATATTCATAATCAGAAATTTTCCGATTTTATCATTTTTCTTTAAAATATGAAAAAATAAATACAAATTTTATTTTAAAAAAGAATTGAATAAATTATAGTATGATAAAATCAAATCAGTTGTAATTTTTTATATATGTATTATAATATGTGAACGGACCCCACCAAAACTGGCAAATGATTATTTCCGGCCACCTGTAACTATTGCGTTTAACAATATTGACTAACTATATCAAACTAGAATAATTTATAGTGTTGGCGACTTAACAAGAGGGGCGGTGAGATAACTCGTTCTGGTAGATTTATTATCATTTTTTATTCAAATCTGTTCTGGGGCGTAGGTATTCAACATTTTCATAAAATGTATCTCTTAAATGGTTTTTTATTAATCATATTAATTGATTTAATGTTTCAATATTTCCAAATGTCATTAACTATTCATGTCAACATAACTCTAGTGTAATTTATCAATGGTGTATGTACACTATGATTTTAGTAACTAAATTTATATTCAAAATGATTATTTTCTTTAATGGCTGTTTTGAGATTTAAGCTCAATCATTTTTATTGAGTTTTATTTTCTTTATATTTTTTTTATACATTCATAGTTCAGGAATATGTCACTAGATGGATATTTAAAATAATATTAAAAAGAAAAACACAAGACGATAAATCAATTTTATATTAATATATGCTATAAATATACTCTAATACAATAAAAAAGCTATCTATTTATTAAGTGAAATCTTACCCTCATATATTTTTTTACAAGACAATAAGTTGTTCAAAGCTTCATGATAACGATCGATTTATGAAAATGAATTTGAAATTTCAATTATTAATTTTTTTTTTAATACAGATATATTGAATATTCGTTGGGATGTGAATCAATTAACTTTGTTGGATGTCATTTGTTAAATATCTTTTTTTTTTAATCTAAACGGGAGTTTATTACAGTACTGATAATTTTAGTAGTTATTTATATATAATTATTAATTAAATAACTCTTGAAAAATCATTGCAATCTGCTAAGTAGACACGCCCTTAAACCTTAATAATATTATTTTATATATTTACAATATTTATGTTGATATTCCATCATTAGAATATGAGAAGTTTGTTCTATATAATAAATATTATTTGATTTCTAATCAATGTGGATCAAAATAAACAAACTTATTTCCACAAATAGATAAATAAATTATATATTTTTTGATTCTTCCTTTTTCTCTTCGCTCAACTTCTAAACTGGATTTAATAAAAATCAAAACAAAACAAAACATAAAAATAGAAATAATTGAAAAATCAAGTTCATTTGATTAGATGAAAAAGAAAATTATTTATTTTTAAAATTTTACATTAATTAATCATATTAAAAGCATTTCAATTAAATGAATTTCCCCTTTTATCCAAATAAATTATTTTTGCGAAACAAAAATAACTTTCCTAATTATCCAATGGAAAATGGTTTATGTATTCGACTTCTGTGAATTTAAAATAGAAAGCGACTGTTGTATTTCACTATCCAGTAATGGAGCACCAGTCAAATGAAAGAATAATACTTTGCATGGTTCTTGTCTCCTGCAAATCAGATTAACTCAGAGGTCGAGTGAAATATACCGATTTATGGGGACAGTTACGCCCAATCAAATCAACTTTGACTGCAGCCATTAGTATAATTACTTATAAAAAATATGACAATTCCATTTACAAACCTAAAAGTTTTTTTTTTATTTTTTTATTTTTTTTTTTGTTTTTATATTTGAGTACAAATTTAAAAGTTTTAATTTCAATATGGATCATTATATACTTTTGTTATAAATTATTTTCATAATAATCAAAATTGATTGACCTTTAACTTTCATGTCAAGAAAAATTTTGAATAAATCAAAATTGACCTTTCTCTCTCTCTCTCTCTCTCTTCTTGCAGAATAGAAACAGGAGAGAAAATGAACCAATGTTAATTATATGACTAGAAGGACAGGTGGTTAAATGATAAACTTTACTGTTTAATTTTAATTACTTAAATAAATTACAAAGCAAAGTCGAAAAGTTAATGAGTAAAAAGAAGTTTAGCCTATTTATATGTGGTTTTCAATAATTTTTTGTTTTATTGTGATTTGGATTCTATTTATATATTTGTTTATTTAATTAATATATTTCTTTGTTTTTTAGAGAGTAGTTTAATTCTATCTATAAGTGCAATTTTAACAATTTGTATTTAATGTGAATTAATTTATCATATAAAATAATTTATTTCATTCTTTTAATTTCAAAAATTATAAATGACAAGTTTACTTATCTTATTAAATAATCTCAATAAATGAAATTAGTTTTTATTACATATTATTAATAATAATAATAAAAGTATCTTTTTTTAATTAATCAAATTCTACCAATTTATTTAAAAGAGAATCTTCCAACTATTTAACAGACATGAAAGAAGTTCGGGTAAATGTTAGATAATATTTATTAATATATTTACTAGATTGTTCAATAAATTCGCGGATCGAAAATGAAGAAACCAATTTTTTTAGTAAAAATGACTTGATTTTTTAGCGTAGTTTCCGTGAAACTGATGCTAACACCTTCTTGGTTGGTTTTTGCACATGAACTCGCTTCGCCGCCGGCTTCGCGAACTTATTGGACAACCTAGTATATATATAAAACCTCCGACTTTTGTGCCCCTTTCTAGTCGTAATGGTAAAGGTTGTATGATCAGTACTACGGTTCCAGTCAACCTTTATTTCTTGGTAAGTTTTCACTTTATATTTCCCAATTTTGATAATGTAGGCAGGGTGGACCTCAGCTAGAGTGAAATATCCTTCCCAACCTGGGGCCACCATATATAGGGTTATTCAAAAAGAAAGAGAAGATTGCAAACAAATATTTCTTTTAAACTACAAATGATGGAAACATGATTCTAACGTTAATTGATAGAGAAAAGTATACAATTTATTATTAGTACGGGTAAAAGTTCCAATCATGGCCACATTTGCGCATTGGCGCTGTTGATTGTTCTGGTTTTATTTGTTATTAGAGAAATGACAGCGACACCACAGGAGAAGTCTTTTTGTGTTCTACAATTGGCAAAACTAGAGTCCATTGTTGCAGTTCAGCGAGCTTCATAAGCAAATTTATGAGTGGAATCGAAAATTCATAGAAGATGGTTTTATCTACAAAGGGAAAAGCACGGGACGTCTATGTGCATCGAACGAGAATGCCAGACACTCTTGAAGTTCTACGACATCGAATTATTAATGAATTCGATAACCAAAGATCATTGTGTGTGGCAGGAAATGAGCCACAGTTTTGACATTTGCCTTGTAACACACGATGCTCATATTGAATGCATCTCATAATTGTAAACTTGTAATTATAAACTTTTATCTACCCATTAACGTTATAATCATGTTACAATCTTTTGTAGTTTGAAAGAAAGAAATATTTGAAATCTGCTCTTTCTTTTTGAATAGCCCTGTATATATATGCAGCGAGATTAGGATTTTTCAAGAGTTTTAACATTTGTTAAAAAGTTCATCTTATTGTTAGAGAAAATATTTTTACAACAGACCTTATTAGTAATTATACATATGTCATATTTTGCATGTTTTATTTCAACAAAATTAATAATTTATAAACTAATATTTATTTAGTTATAATATAATAAATAAATAATTAAAATGAAGAGAATAGAATTAATAAAATTTATCCGTAAAGCAAGAGATAATAAGGAAGTAAGAATGGGGAGAAAGTTACAATACAACAAATAGTATGTTAATATATATATGTTTAATGTATAGTTAGTTAGCGAATATTCTTTTACCCTTTCCATGTTTCTCCTTTGTTTTTCTTTTTTTCCCTTGTGCATACACTAATTAGGGGTTATTCTAAAAACTTTTGAATAACATATCTATATGATTATAGTATGTATAGAAACAATGATTACATCTCTCCAATAGAAATTTTATGAATATACAACTTCATAGAACTCAATTTCAAAATAATATATCAGTGTAAGTTATAAATAATTCTCTTCATATTTTAATAATAATTAGGATTGTTGAAAATCAAATTCATCTTAATTTTTTTTTTTTGTTTTTTTAAATAATAAGAAAGCCTGGTATTTAATAATAGAATAGAATAGTCATTGAGGTGGGCCAGGGTCTCACTTTATTAACAGCATATATAATTATGGATTAAGGGCTTAACCTGAGATATTTGATGCTACTATTAGATCTCCGGCTTAAACGATAGCAGCCATCAAGTCAGGAGCCCCACCTGCCGTGTGAGTTCAATTAACGGTCCGTTTGATTTATCTCCCTCCAAATGCGCGCCGATTCAATTTTAATTGTCATCAAATTTGTATGCTGCTCTGTGTCCTCTCTCCGCCCTTAAAATGGGGGGCAAAATGGGGGTGTTGGCGGCCCATAAATCAGCGCCGAGCGGCTGCATTCCATCGCTCGCTAATCTCCCGCTATGCCTCTTCATCCCCCTCGTGAGGGGTGTGCTTTGTCTCGTAAAGCCATTGTCCGCGTCTGTGTGCGCACGTATGAGCTCCCGAGGCTTGTCAGAGAGAAACTAGCCCCCTTTCTATTTATATATTTCGTTAAATTTAAAAGGATTAATGCGATAAATGTGTGAAAAATAATTATTTTACTAAATGAGTCCTTTGTCCTTTTTATTACTAAGATTTTATATTCGAATAATTCAATTTCCTCTTCATTTACATAATAATTTTCTGAAACTGTTTTATTTAATCGCCAGCTAATTATTTCTATTATCTTCCTAATAAATTAAATCAAAGTTTAAAAACAATACAAAAAAAAAACAAAATTAATATTAAGAAATTTATTTATATTAGAAAAAAAAAATATTCATGCATATAAATCCTGGATTAATGTCGCTGTATTATTCAGTTTAATCTCATCATATATTCCTATAGAATTTAAATTTTAATCGATTATTAATATTGGAGCATTATATAGACATTTGTTATCTCTTTATAGAAAAGATCATTCAATGCAAAATAGGGATACATTATCTAATAATCATGTGGTTCAATCCATTAATACATTATTTCTATACATAAAAATCGATAAATGATTTACAGAATGTTTTAGTTAACCATAAATCTAAATAATCTCACGTTTCACCAATGATTTTTTTTATAATTATTCTCTAAAACAATATAAAATAACACAGATATATTATAATAAACTAGCTGATCAGAGCGCCTTCCAGGCGCTCTTCACACCTAGACGGGGGCTCCGCCCCCTGTACCCCCGAGTGATACATAGTATTTGGTTGAAAGTCTGTATGTAAAAGGTTTTCATCCATTTTGTTTCAATCAGTATAAGTAGATAAGACATATATTTGTTTTCTTAGAAAATATATATTTTAATTTAATCAGTAAATTAATTATATATTATTATTGTATATGTTATATTTATCTAACTCTGTGTCTATACAGTTTTCGAAAGTTCTTAGCCGCAGCATCCACTTTTCTCTAAGAGTCCCTATCCTGAGCTACAACCAAATCCTACCCTGTCCCATCTCTCCCATGTCCCTTCCTTCATTGTCCACCCACCTTGATCTTTGGTCTTCCACCGGATGTTTCCCAATATTTGCATGTGTCTGCATACATATCTACGTATATGATAACTGAACACTTAATAATAATAATAATAATAATAATGTATTAAATGAATATAATTGAAATTTTAGTTTTAATTGCACTTTTTTTTTGGTTTTTATTTTTATTTATTTTTATTGGAATTATTACAAATAATAATAATAATAATAATATACCGTTTAATACGTGAAAATAATAATAATAATAATAATAATAATAATTTATTAAATTAATATAATTGAAATTTTATTTTTTATTATTACATTTTTATTTTTATTTTTTACCGACCGACGATAGTAAGGGAGGTATTGTTTTCACACCAAATTTCACATGTGGAGATTTTTACATATCTCCACGAATATTTCTTAATTTAAAATTATATATAAGTCACCCAGCCATTCATGACGTCACAGCCTGGTCTTACATATATATTACAAATAAAATAAAATTAAAAATATTTATGTTATGTCCATATCTGTTTTTTATTACATTAATAGATATATTAAAATTATTTGAAATTGTTTCTGTAGCTGGAAATTAATTTACTTCAAACCGTCGGTCGGTTCGGACCTGGCCACAGGTCAACTTATTTTGTTAATAATTTATTTTTATTTTTTATTTTTTTTTGTTAATAATTATTACATTTTTATTTGTTCGAAAATTATTTCTACTTTATTAATTGTTAATAGTTATTACATTTTAATTAACAGTTTTCGGAATAAGTATATTCTCTTATTTTATAGAGATTTTTATTGTTTGTCTCAAAAGTCTACCTACAATATTTCATTACCATTGTATGATTCAAAATAAAATTCAAAATATTTAATAGGACATGACATGATCTTAGTATTTTTCCCATCCCAGAATATTTGCTAATATTACATGTTGGAGTTCCAATTACCTGCATATTTAATGGCAATTTCAATGCTGAATATACTTTTAAATAAAAAATTAAAAAAATTTGAAGTAAATGGAATTATTATACTTAATAAATCTATATATAAATTTAATATATATTCAAACAATAATTGAAACAATATAAATAAAACGATTCAATATTTTACTTACATTGTGATTTATATTTCTATTTTTATTACAACTGTTATTATGTGTATGTTATTTTTGACAGTTTAAAAAAAATTAAAAATATTTGAATTTGGAAGATTATATGTAGCGCCATCTGTCGATAGTTTTGTGACACTATAGACTTTTACCAAAAAATTACTAATTAAATTAATTTTGGATTTAATTGAAACAATATAAATAAAACGATTCAATATTTTACTTACATTGTGATTTATATTTCTATTTTTATTACAACTGTTATTATGGGTATGTTATTTTTGACAGTTTAAAAAAAATTAAAAATATTTGAATTTGGAAAATTATATGTAGCGCCATCTGTCGATAGTTTTGTGACACTACAGACTTTTAGCAATATATTACTAATTAAATTAATTTTGGATAAATTAATTTTGGATTTAACTACACTAAAACCTTCCCTGGGATGCCCACAACAATCCCTGAAAGTTTCACCGTAATCGGACGGGTAGTTTTTGAGTCTATAAGAGACAGACACACAGACAGACAGACACACAGACATTGCCTTTTATATATATAGATATATGTTTGTATTAATGTTTTATTTATGTTTACTTATTTATTAATAATGATTGCAAAATTGATATATTATTTATCAATTTATTTTATTTAAAGTTGATATTATTATATTAAGTGGTATGTTAAATATATTGAAAAATGTTTCTTACTATTTCATTAAATATTCAACATATTATTAAGACACATGATATGACCTATTAGTGAAAAACACTGTTCTATTCCTGATTCATTGAATATCAATTAATTTGTCTAATAAAAACAAAAATAATTAATTTTATTATAATCATTAATTAATAAATTTTAAAGATTAAATTATAAATTATCAAAAACTAATTTTTGAAGAAATCATTCATTATTAAGATAATTTTTTTTTAATGTACTAAATTGGATAAAAAAAACATTGCTAGAAAAAAACAAATGATTTTATTCTAGAAATCACTGTACAGATGTGTAACCTACCTTTAAAATTTCAATTCAATCAGACAAATTTTGTATTCTTTAGTTTTAAACTAAATTTTAGAATATGGATACTTGGCATGTTAAAACTCTTAGAAATATTTTACTTAAATCTTATATTCGGGTCGTTTTAAGGATTTTGAATTAACAATCTTCAGAAATAAAACTAATAAGTAATATATAAATAATTATTATATATTAAAAAATCAAAAAAATCATTCATTATATATAATTTAATTATAAAATGCAAGAAAATATATCACATTAGTAGAAGAAAAATTAAAATTCAATTTACTAATATCATTTTATTTTTATCATCAATGTTGATAATAATTAATTTCACAAATTATATATATGATTTCTAAATTTATATTCATTCTAATTATCAAGTTTTTAAAATAAAACAAAATATTCACAAAAAACAAAACAAAAATACAGAATCACTCTGATTTATTTTTCAGTATCTGAATTTATAGAAAATAAAATGATTTTTAATCATTTTTTTGTTGTGAAAGGTTTAAATCCTTCATAATCAACTTGAAAACTGATTTCAAATTTATAGACTTTATTTATTAATTTGTTATTACAATTATTTATGTGAATAAATGTCAGGAGTCCATGGAAAAATAACATAAAGGTAAATATAAGGGAATTGGGAGAAGAAATGAATTGGGTTGATATCACTCAGAGTAGGAAGAATAATTTTCAAATTCAGTAGCAGCACAGGGATAAATAAATATAGATGATGTATATAATTTATAATTATTAAAGGCATTTCTCAACATTTCGATTTATTAATATTCAATGGACTATCATCAACACTTCATCGTTTATTAATAATTTAATTAATTGTGAAATTATAAAACTTATTTACAAAATACTTATAATTAAATTTATATTTGATTAGTTGAATGAATTTGCGATATCAAAGTAAAAAAGATAATTTAAAATACAAACATTATTTATTAATCTTCTAAATAACTTAATAAAATGTGGACTCTCTTAGATCAATAAAACTAAAATAAAAAGAATCGACCGACGATTTAAAAATAATCAAAAACATCCTATATATATGTATATGTATTTTTTTTCATCAGTTTAATGTAATAAAAAATTTCCGACAATGAATATAAAATTAATTCTTTGTAAACTACCACTTCCGGTTTCTGGAAATACACTATAAGTTGATGAATTCATGCTACTGATGCAGCATAAGTAAATATATCAAATTTTATCAAAATCTGTTGAGCCGTTCAAGCTATACACGACTATACGGGCACACAATGGACGAACACACATCATGCTTAAGATATTTTTTCTGTTAACAAAATGGATGATTCGTGGAGATGTGTAAAAATATCCAGATGTGAAATTTGGTGTGAAAACAATACCTTTACTTCCTATCGTCGGTTGATAAAAATATAATAAATATAATCAATTATTTATAATTACTTTTTTATATTCTAAAGATTTATTCGAATAATCTTATAATCTTTGATTCTTTTTAACTTTAAAATATAAAAAAAAATTCAATTTCAAATAAAAAATTTAAACTAACCATTCTACCCAAACCCTCCGCACCGATGATGTTGGTATACTTATTATAAGTAAATATTAATTTTTATTGATTAACAAATACGTTTAATGATTAAACAAGTATCTTGAAAAAATATTAAATAATTTTAATATTTACTAAGTTGACCTTGTTAATAATAATTTCAGGGTTCATTTTTTTTTGTTACCAATTTTGTACTCCATGTAAACTGGTTGGTTTTTCATTTCGTCAACTATCCGTCCAACTTTTTTTTCTCTCTCCCAATCCTATCCGAGTGAATATTTTAGAATATAAACATTGATTTTTTTTCCCTCGATTCGTTTTGAGTTATCTCGCCTTTATTTGATATTGATAGGTTTATGTGCAAGAATGTTTATATTGGACAATGAAACCAATACCGCGTAGCAAACATCATGTATAACCTCCGTCATGACATTTATGTTGTAACTCTCTAAGTGCCAATATTTATCCTCGGGGTGGAAGATTCCCTCTTCCCGGTTTTTCCTCTTCCCCCTCTCAGCCCTCTTTTCACCATTCCTCCATCAGTGAATGTTTCTCAGCCAATATTTGCTGAGATTCCACGCGACACTTGACACGAGACAGATAGAAAGAGAAATGTCCCTTTCCACAAAATGTACCGGTCCTCAGAAACAAGAAACAAGCAAACAAAAGAGAGAAAGGAAAACTTGTCGGTTGAGGTGTCGATATGGGAGCCGCTCGGAAGCTCATTACATGTCTTCAAGACAGGATTCACCTTTCTCTTCTCTCTGAGCTGTTCTTTATCGCAATGTTTGTTTGTAATCCGATTATCTAAGTGAAAATATTCGCCAATAGATTTTTACCCCACGGTTATTCAGTTCGTTGAGTATTTCGGTGTCTTATTATATAATCTGAGTTTATTGATATGAAGCAAAAGGTCAAATTCGCCTCAATCTCTTTATTAGATTCTTTAAAGGTTATTTTCCAAAAGGACATTGGGAGTAGACATTTTATTATCCCTAGTTTGCTTTTAAGGTTAAAATAAAACACTCGTCAACCCTTTCAGCTAGTTTTATATCTAAATAAAACCGTTTTAATTTTCTCTTTTTTAGTCCAAGTACCATTTTCTTGACGCTAAGATAGGTGGTTCGAGACATTTACTTTTTTTTTGTTTAGTTACTGCATCCAAAGTAAAAGAGAGTGAGAGAGAAAAGATGATTGTTGGATTTTTTTTTAATTTTTCAACTTTCACATACAAATGTAAATACACGTATACCGAAAAGAATTTTTAATGAAGAAATAAAACCCTTGTATTTCATTCTTTCGTTAAAATGAGATTAAATATTTTCATATTCCTTACATTGTGTAATGTAAAACAAAAAATAAGAATAAGAATAATAAAATTCTAAATAATTAAAATTGAAAAACACATACTTTTTTTACAACTTAAATTATCTTATTCAATTATTGACTTAAAAATACTTTTAAGTTTTTTTTAAATGTTATGATAATTTAATAATATAAAGTGCAATAAAATTAATTTAGATTGTCATATTCTTCTTCTAAGTCATTGTAATTATGATGTTTGTAGTAAACTCTATATTTAAAAAAAATAATTAATTAATTCATTAACTTTATATTAATAAAAAATGCGTTCGAATAATCGATTAATGATTACTATCCAAATGAAAATTGATCCTATAAATGTATGATTTTTTACAATTTATTTTTTATCTATTAATTTATTATAGTATTTCTTTTATATATATATACTATAGGGAGTATTTTTACATAAAACATTCAATTTTGAAACTTGAAAACATATAAAATTGTAAGTTTTATTGATTTCATCATATAAAATTCATTACATTCAAGACACATGTTGCCATATTTGATTCTCCATTTTGTATTTTTGTATTTTCACTTCACTGAATTTAGCCCACATTAAATTTTACTTTTCAGGATTTTAAATAAACAATAAGATTGTACTTCTAACTCTAGAGCACTCTGTATCTCCATGGGGTGAGATTCACCCTTCAACCTGTCTCTTGTAAAAAAATCAAGAGCCTATTTTTTTATAGGTCTATAAGTGGAAGTTATACAAAATTTCATCAAGAATGACACATGTTAGTTGATTAACTATTTTATTCTTAGTTCTTCAAATAATTATTTTATTGTATTCCTTGAATAAAAATAAATTTGATATTTTTGGTTGTCAAGAAAATAAAATTTTATTACGCAAAACTAATCAAACAAAAAATGTTATTTAAAAAAGAAAATAAGTTTATTCTCAATAAAAGTTTAAATAATGTTTTATAATAAAAATTTAGAAATTAATTGACAATTTATTTGTTTCCTGAACAAGATTTTGAATTCAGCTGTCGAAACGTCAATTCAATAAATATTTAAACAACTGATTGTCATTTTATCTGACCATTTATCATCGTTTAACATAACAAAAAGTGCAAAAAAAAAATTAACATTAAACAAATATTTGTATTATTTTTATCAATTATTATTATTTAAAAGTAAAATATGATGCTAATATGACATTTTTTTTTAATTTAAACACATTATTTTTTTAATTAATAATCTTTATCATTTTTTTATCATAATTATTTGTAGAGTTCAATAAATAAAGAACTTTTATTAATTAATTTAAAAGTTATTATAATTTGAAGATATAATATTTGTAAACAAGTGCATGAACAATAACATTTTTCAATTATTCGTTGATTTTTCAACCTCCTTGACGATCTTAACGTTTAACTATTTTATTGAACCAACATTTATATTACTAAATGAGTTTCAAATTTGGTACATAAATATACATACTATATTAGATACTATACATAAATATACTACATAACATCCATTAAATGATAGTATCTATTAATAACTTCATCTTATTCAAAACATTTGTCTAATTATTTCTCACTTACACAGGTGAACATCAAAAAATTCATAACTCTATTTTATTTCTACAAAATTATTAATTCTATCTTATTATAATTTTCGATAATATTTATATAAATATATTAGAATTTTAGATTAAAATTTTTAATATTAAAAAAAAATTAATAATTTATTATTTAAGGCAGCCGGATAATTATTTATCAATTTATAATTTTATTTAGTGTTTTGATGAATCCATGTAAAAATCCCTAAGAAAAAATCCCTAAATCAAAAATCCCTGAAAAAAAATTCCTAAACCAGCTAATGCTTGGTAGACTACAATGACTTTTGATTGTTGTACCAACGCCAAAGCTCCAAGAGTTCGTAAATGAGTGGAGTTGTCAGGATTATCTATTTCATTATAGAGCTTCAAAACTTATGGCAATGACTTGATGTTTCTATAAATGCATTGAGCAAAATGAAAAAGACAACCTCTGATGAATTTCATAAATTGCATTGTATATTCCCTGGTGAAATATACGGTGCTTATGGTGTATTTAGTATTTGGAATCATTAAGGTATTAAAACGTATGCTAATAAACGAAATTTGAGTAAATTCCCTTTATTTTACATACATATTTGACACCCTTATTTTTTTGGAAAAATCACGTGTATAAGCCCTATGTATGTATTTTTTTTGACCTATTTTTCCCTATTTTCGGCCCAGACCCGATTACCTCCTTGGGAGACGACCTCCCGTCGTGTCTCAGGCAACTGGGTGTCATGCTCACCTTGTGTTTTAATTTTCTTAATCATAATTAAAATTAATACAAAAATGAAAAATTTTGTTTTTAGTGATTTTTTCAGTCAGGGATATTTTGATTTAGGAATTTTAGCTTTTAGGGATTTTCGGTTTTAAGGATTTTTCTTTTTAGGGATATTTGGTTTTAGGGATTTTTGGCTTTTAGGGATTTTTACCCGTTTCCGTTTTGATATGGGAACAACGATCAGTTCCAATATAGTTCAGTTTAAATTTATAAATAATTTAAGAATTTAACAACGTAATTGATTTTAATTATAATTAGTATTTAATTAATATAAAATAAATACAAGTTATAAATAATCAATTATTATTTTTTTATCAAACTAATAAATTAATATCGTTGAGGTACTACTATACTAGGTTTTAGCCAAAATCAACAACAGAAACCTCTGCCATGCTGAATGACGAAGATAATTCAATTCAAGTATGTCGTCCTACACTCCTGTTTGTTTGTCGATATATACTAACGAAGGTCCAAATGCATGTATAATATTGAGAAATATTCGATCATTCGTTGACGTATTTGATATATGCTAACATTTAACGGAAATTATTGACATTCACTAGATTCAAAAAGTTTTAGCCTTAGTCTAATGTCCTTATTGCGGCTAAGAGCTTTAGAAATTCATTAGTGTCACAGATAAATATTTCTGGTCAGGAGGCCTCAGAGATCAAAATCAAAGTTCAATAATTTAATATAAGTATGCTGTAAATAATTACGGATTAATGGGCCAATATATATAAAAATAATATAAATAAATAATATATTAAAATCATAATTAATATTTTTATTATGGAATTTCACAAAATATTCTCAATTGTTTACAATATAATATAAATAAGTGATAATTATTATTTAAACTGTATAATTATATTATTTTTATTTAAAATGGTAAAGTTTTTTTAATTTCACTTTGTAATAATTACATTGGAGGTTAAATTCTGAAAAATTATAAATGAATATAAATATGTGTATAATAGAAAGTAAAATCATATGATTGATTTTATGGTATTAATATGAAAAACAATCAATTGTTTATATGTATAATAACCAAATTGATATAAGCTGCTATTTATATTACCTTTATTTTTTTAATGATTCACATTTAATCCTTCAATATTAATAAAAAAATATTGATACGGTTTGAAAATAATGATTCTGCTTTAATCGTTCCTCTGGAATCTTTTATTCAATCTCTAACTCAAATTTGAATATTTAATTAATTTTTCCATTTTATGTACGGAGTAAAATATTATTTTATTTAAGTTTTTTTTTAATATAGACCAGTTGCACGAAGTTTGCCTATCTATCCGAACGTATTTCCTTAGCCGCAACAATTTCTAATTGTTTTTATTCTGAGTCACCTCCATCCAAATCCTTCTCATAATTCACTCACATCTATTTTCCTTTAAGACGGGACAAACTTATTATTGTAGTCTAAACCAGAGGTTCCCAATCTGTTCTGGTTTGCAGCTCCCTAAATAATCGGATTTTTCCCGCGGCTCTCTTAATACATCACATTTTTATATAAGTTTTTTACTTTCTTGAAAAATTGGAAAACTTTCCTTTTTAAAAGCAATTACCCATTTAACAGCGAAAAATTAAAAAGCTAACAAGATTGTTGGAGCAAAATTTCAAGTATTAGAAAATTTAAATGAATATTTCGCGGCGCCCTAATGACGGCATCGCGGCTCCCCGGGGAGCCGCGGCGAACACTTTGGGAATCACTGGTCTAAACGAATTGTTTTTTAACATTTAATTTGTTTTAAAATTGTGATTAAATATAATAAAATAAAACTTTATTGATGTGTTTTCTTTGTATTATTTTTGCACTTGAATGTGATACTGAAATTATATTACCAATTGATTACAATCTATGTAAATGTCGATTTCGAAATTAGGAGTGCAGGTCAATAAGTACATGACTTTTTTTAATGAAACTCAGGTTTTTGGATAAAAAAATTATTTTATTTTTCAATCTAGTCTCCTTCGAGTTCTATACACTTTGTCCAACGTTTTTCCAATTTTTTATTCCTTCCAAAATTAAGATTTGTCGAGAACATCAAAATAGATTTGTTTGTGAGATGATTTCATTTTTGGAGTCAAATCTCTTTCCACCGAACCATTTCTTCAGGTTGAGAAACAAGAAATAGTCACTTGGGGCTAAATCCGGAGAATAGGGCAGACGAGGAAGCAATTTGTATCCCATTTCATGGATTTTCATGGAAATTCAGTTTTTTCCATTTTCTTATCAAATCACAAGATATTCTGCTATTAATAGATGTTAAACAAAAAAAAAACTGTTGCCATTTCATTTAAGAGAGGAAATTCAAAAGTCAGCGACTTATTGACCTGCCCACGTACTTATTAAATATATTAAATAATTTATTAAACTAATCTAAGACTACCAAGAAAAAATATATCCTTTTAATTTATTATTTAGAATAAAATTGTAAATTGTGATGAAACCTCATAAAGAGGAAGACAGGAATCTTACTAAATAAAAAATATAAGAAATAAATTTAAATTAAATAAAAAATGGGAGAGTTATAATTCATTTATAGAAACATTATTTTTAAATGTTAATAAAAAATTTAGATATCATTTTAGTAAGAGATGATTATAAAGTTTTGATAATTGGACATATTATATTAATTTAATTAATGTTAGCGAAAATTAATCAAGAACTTTTCTAATACTGTAATTTTTGTAAATGTTATACTTAGAAAAGTGATTATAAAATAAGTTGACCTGTGGCCAGGTCCGAACCGACCGACTGTTTGAAATAAATTAATTTCCAGCTACAGAAACAATTTCAAATAATTTTCATATATCTATTAATGTAATAAAAAACAGATATGGATACATAAATAATAAATATAAACATTTTTAATTTTATTTTATTTATAATATATATGCAAGACCAGGCTGTGGCGTCATGAATGGCTGGATGACGTCATATAATTTTAAATCAAGAAAAAACTAATAAATATGATTTTTCTCGAGGATAAAACCAATACAAAGTGCATGATTCGTGGTGATATATAAAAAAATCTCCTTTGGTGTGAAAATAACCCTTTCCTTCCTATCGTCGATCGCTAATACTACCACTTCCGGTTTCCGGAATTGCACCAAAAGTTGATCAATTCATCCCACTGATGCATTAAGTAAATATACCAAATTTCATCAAAATCGGTTGAGCCGTTCAGGCTGTACACATCTATACGGACGGACAGACGGACAGACGGACGGATAGACGGACGGACAGACGGACGGACAGACGGACGGACAGACATCATGCTAAAAATACTTTTTTCTGTTTAGAAAATGCATGATTCGTGGAGATATGTAAAAATCTCCACATGTGAAATTTGGTGTGAAAACAATACCTCCCTTACTATCGTCGGTCGGTAAAAATAATAAATTTTTTTTAACCTTTCACAAAGAATGTTTGTTTATAGTTTATTAAATCTTACGATCTCGATTGAATTATTATATACATAAACTCTCCAGAAAAAAGCAAAATACAGTAATTTATTAATAATATATAAAAAGAAAACAATATTTTAAATAACTTAAATACTAGTATATAAATAGATAGATAATAGATTAATAGAGAGGAGTATATTTATATATAACAATAAAAGATTTTGCCTTTTGAATAGAAAATGCCTAAGGTACTAAAGAATACCTAAGAGTTAAAATCTCATTAATTACACAAAAATTAATCTATATTTGGTGCGAGTTAATTAATAAAATTCCTGATTATAGATTAAAATTAAATTCTATTTTTGGTAATCAATTGGAACAATCCAATCAATGATTGATTTTGTCCACCTGGTAAGGAATTTGTAATTCCATCTCCCTTGTCCTTCCACATCCTACGAACCTCGTATGGAGTGTAAAATGGTCGTATGGTTAGATTATGGTGACAAGTCTTCGATAGAAGATAAAGGATAAGAGAATCCTTTATTGATTCTCGAAAACGACGTCCCTGCTGACGACTGATGCTTAACATTTGAACCCCTTTCCCGCCCATTTGAGAATGTCATCACAAGACCTTTCGGCAAAGGTCTCCCGTATGTTTGATTCAATTGATTCCTTGTTTGCAAAGGGCGGAGATGGATAGCTGCAATTAAAAGGCGCCTATAATTGGCAGACCACCGTACAGGTATGAGACGAGTGGCGCATAACTGACATTCCAATGCACGTGTTGCAGAGATATGCTCTTGGTTGCATTGCACAAGGTGCCCCTGATTCTGACAAGGGCACGACAATTAATTAGCGCCGTTGAATCCCTGGACGGGCCATCGGGAGGGATCGATAGCAGCAAGTGGCGGCTGCAATGCCTCAGTCCTTCGGGAACCCTTTTCCTTTTAAATACACTTGATGAAAAAGTATGGAAGGGGAACGCGGATGGATTACCGATGAAGAAGAGAAATCGTACTGCCACACGACATAGAAAAAAAGGACGCGATTTTATATTATTATACAAAGTAATTTGTTATCGCTCATTAAAGCAAAAACAATATTATAATTAACGACAAAATGCTATTAAAGTAATCGACATCCCGGATAAATGTCCTAAATCAATATAATATATTATTTTAAACTTTTAAGTAATTAAGATTCTTTTTTATTAACTTAGTAATCATTCGTTTGTTTGTTATAAATTAAGACAAAATTTTAAAACAAAATATACAATTACAATATATATACAGTGGATACTTGAATGTCGTCGTTGATTCGTTCCAGAAAACCGTCGACAAGCAAATTGAATTTTCCACTAAGAACCAACTAAAAACCAAGTAATCCTTTCCAAGTCTCCCAATATCACTCAAGACTATGCTATTTTGACCATAAATTTAACAATATTATTGCTAAATTAGAATAAATAAAGTTAAATTACATTATTAACAAAAAGAAATAAATAATAAACATAATAAAAAGTCGATGTAAAGCTATCGATGGATAGGGTGACCAAACGTCCCGTTTTTAGGTGCTCTGTCCCGGCGTCCCGAAAAATGTCTTCGGGACAGACTATTGTCGCGTTTTTTAAATATTTAGGACATTTCGTACTTCTTTTCAAATTTTTTTCAATTTGGTCCTAAAAAAAAAAGGTAAAACGTTTGTCCCTGATTGGTGTTTTCGAAATATGGTCACCCTATCGATAGAGCACATATAAGTATAGCACAGTCTAACTTGCCCGTACAGGCCCGCGTTTTCCCTGGTTGGCACACAGTCACTTTCGTTTTCTTTCTGTCCCAAAGTACTCTATGTTATTATTGTACATGTTTTCAAAACTTGTATTGCAAAATAATCTAGAAGTACAGTTGATTTAGTTTATCATAAGAAATTTAGGAAAATGTCAAGTAGTAAAGTACACTTCAGTATAAAATAGACAATAGAGAAAACGAAATGTTAAAGAAAATCTATCGATCTATTATACTGCAGGGTCTTCATTAACCTAAAAACCCAAGGGTCAATGACTCTTTTGCCAAAATTTTCGGGGGTTAAAATGAAATTTCCAAGAGTCAACTTGAAAATCGTAAAAGTTAAATTAAATAAAGATTTTAAAATTTACGGTTTTAATCATTTTATTTATTTCTATTACAAGATTACAGCATAATGTAACTAATATATTACATGTTCATCACATCAGCATAAACACTTTAATTTTATCACATTTATATCAAAGTTTCTATGTCACTTATATGTCATTGTTATATTCATTTGTGATGACCTACGGGGTCAAAACGACGCGTAAGGATAAAATCTTGTGCGTCAATTTTGAGTAATTTTAAAATCTCATGGGTCAAAAGCGGCGAAGACTAAAGTAAACAACGAGAAATATATATATATATATATAATCATTTTTGCACTTAAAATATGGTAGTAATTAATTAAACAAAAAGACAAAGACAATTTAAATTAGTCATTTTGATTGACTTCTTAAAACACTATAAAAATAATTTGTTTTTTTAGACATAAATAAAATCTATACCCTTCAATTTTAAATAAAAAAGAAAATATTCAAATAAAATAAGAATAATTTAAAAAAAAAATTATAATTTTTTTATGATAAATATCATCTAAATATTTTATTAAATTAATTAAAATAAGAACTTTTAGAATAAATTAAATAATTGAAATGATATTTGAATATTAGAAATCAAATTAAAAATTTAAATATTATAATCATTCTTTGTGTGGGAATTGCTAGAATGATTAATTTGATAATCTCTATTGGAAATGAATCGACCTCTCTGAGCCACCAGAGGCTCTGAATGAACATGAAGTATTATAGTATAAATTTTTAACCATTAATTTCTTCGATTATATTGATTAGATATAGATAAAAATATATATTCATATATATAAGTATGTAATTATATAATATTTGTTATTTATTATATTGATAATTGAAAAAACATATTTTCAAAATTCATTTTCAGTTTTTTCCCAACTGGTTATATATTATATTATATTAAATTATTTGTTTATTTTGTATTTAATTTATTTTCTCTAGAATACAATGAATTCAATTTAAATAAATAAATTTTAGGCAAAATTTTATAAATATGAATACATAGTAAATCTCATAAATGCTTAATAGATAAAATTATAAAGACCAACTTTTTTATAAATCTAGTTGTAAAATATTTAACAGTAATCTTTTTTATATTTTTTCTATCTATACTTCTATTCCCTACTATAAATCTATTATAAATGGGGATTATAATAAGGTTGTATGAATAATATATGATTCATTTCACAAAACAATGTATGAATTTAAAAACCGATAAAGTGAATTTTTCTGTTACTTCCTAATAATGAATTAATTCCTGGAAAAATATTTATTTTAGGTTTTTGTATTTAACTCTTAAGACAGTATATAATATTAAAATTTTATATAATTATAATATAAATGATTATAAAAAAGAAAGAAATGAATTAAGTCTCTTAACATTTTTTTTTAATATAAAATCTAATATATTAATATACGATACCATGTATAATAAAAAACGGCTAACAGTATATATATATATATATATATATATATATACTATCTCTTTTAGAATATAATTTTAAATTAAAAATGGATTTAGTCAAGCATTATGTAAAATAATAAAAGTTAATATGAATTAGTAGTCTTGATTTAATTTGGAATTGAATTATTTTATAAAATAAAGAAAAATATATTTTTCGAATTTTTATTTATAAAATGGCATTAATCTTTTAGATGATAGTCTATACCACTCACACATAAATAAAAATTTTAAAACATTCTAATAGATTATTTAATAATTGTTTTATGTAGGTATATATTGATAATTGTTAATGATTTTTATTTCCATGATTATTTCTTTAAAAGTTTCTCTATTGATTATCATTTAATTTATCTCAAAAATTAAATTTGCTATTAAATTCTATACGTGGAATTTTCATCTTAAACAAAAGAATTTTAACTTTAATTTAATGTTAATAATATTTTGACTATTAAAGTCTCCATTTTTTTTATTATTTTTCGACAATGTCTATATAAATTCAATATAAATAAAAAATAATGAATCAAAAAGTGGTGATGATTGTATATGGATAACAAGTAATATCAACAATAAATATCAATTATTTAGAAATTTAACAATAGTTTAATTTACCTGCAACATTTTATATATTATAATCAATTAATTTATAATATATAAATAATTTTCTTAATTTCGTATTTTTCTAGATTAAAATATTTCTAAAAATATACTCAAATATCAAAATTAGTTATTACGGGCAATGTTATATTCCGAATTCAGGACGTGTTAAAAACAGAAAATCTTGATTTGACCATATAAAACATTTAATATTATTCTTTACTTTTGATACACATTAATAATGACTAACTATTTATTTTAGATATAACCTAAAAAATGATAATACTAGGCCATGGTTAATTTTCCTATTTAGTTATATTATCAGGATTCCCGCGTTAAGAAAAGAAACCTTTATAGTTCAATATCATTGTCCTGGTTATCGCTTAATGTTTAATCGATGATGAGCCAAGATTAACTCGGAAAAGAGGGGCTTAAGAACATCAAAGAAATTGCATTTTGATCCAAGAATTTAGGTCAAAATAATCGGGCAGAGTTGGTTACCACTAGAATATTAATTGTACATATATACTATAAAAATATAATGATACTGAAGCAAGAGAAAACTTATATATGGTAATTAAAAGTCATTTATTATTTTATATCTAATTTTTTGTTTCATTTTATTTTGTCTAGAAAATATAATATGAACTGAAATAATAACCTCAACGAAAATAATTACCCAAGATATATTTAACAATTTTTCCAATATATATATATATATATATATATATATATATATGTATAAAAATGAGAAATCTCGTTTAATGAATATTTGAAAAAAGAGATCATGATAAATTATAGCGATATTTTGGGAAAATAGACAATTAATCAATGTTAAAGTCAGTTTAGGGAACTAATTGTACTTTAATGTATATTAATTTAACTTGGTTGCATTTTAATTACAAACTCTTTCTGTCACGACTTGCAGCTTGTCAATAAATCGATAATAATCATAATCTACCTTATTCTATTAAATTGAATAATAATAAATTAATTATGAATATTAAAAAGTTCTACTTTTCTTCACTTATTATTGAGGATATTAATGTAGCAAACAAATTTTGTATTTGTTATGTAGAATCCTGGTTTGTGTCCATTCAAAATGAGCTTCTAACACACAATAGGCTACAAAGTTAATGTAATGTTTTGAGGTACTATTAAAGAATGGGTGAGCTTGTAAGGGAAGAGCTTAATTAAATAGTTCTATTGTTGAGTGAAAAAGGTGGTTCATAATATATTTTTCTAATATTAAAATCATGGTGAAAAGAGGCAAAAAGAAGTATAATTTAAACACTCGATGGCAATTACCATCATTAAACTAAAATTTAAAGAATATAATAGAAAGTTTAAAGAATATAACCAGAATTACAATTATTCTGCTTTAATAGTACTAAAATTTAAATAGAATTCAAGCAATTAAATTTTACTATTTATTTTTATTTATTTATTGATCGTTCCTTTGTTTTATCTAAAAAACGGAAATATAAAACTACACCAATATAATTTTACAAACATATAAATCCAGCGATTCTCAACCTGTGGGGCGCGCCCCCAGGGGGGGGGGCGACTATAACCAATATAGTTCTAAAAAAAAAAAGAAATAAGTTGACCTGTGGCCAGGTCCGAACCGACCGACGGTATAACATATATTTTTACCGACCGACGATAGGTATTGTTTCCACACCAAATTTCACATGTGGAGATTTTTACATATCTCCACGAATCATGCATTTTCTTAATAGAAAAAAGTATTTTTAGCATGATGTCTGTTCGTCCGTCCGTCCGTATAGATGTGTACAGCCTGAACGGCTCAACGGATTTTGATGAAATTTGCTATATTTACTTAATGCATCTGTAGGATGAATTGATCAACTTTTGGTGCAAATCCGGAAACCGGAAGTGGTAGTATTAGCGATCGACGATAGGAAGGTAAGGGTTATTTTCGCACCAAATTTCACATAAGGAGATTTTTTACATATCATCAAGAATCATGCACTTTGTATTGGTTTTATCCTCGAGAAAAATCATCTTTATTAGTTTTTTCTTAATTTAAAATTATATGACGTCATCCAGCCATTCATGACGTCATATCCTGGTCTTACGTATAGATTATAAATAAAATAAAATTAAAAATATTTATGTTATATCCATATCTGTTTTTTATTACATTAATAGATATATTAGCTGGAAATTAATTTACTTCAAACCGTCGGTCGGTTCGGACCTGGCCACAGGTCAACTTATTTATAATTTATTTTAATTATTCTTTATATTAGTTTGTTTCTATATATTTACAATACTTATCCATTTAATCTCGTGGTTTAAATTGGAAATTAACCTATTTATTTTTTAAACATAATTTATTTTTTCAAATGATATATATTTAAAATAAATGTGTATAACTTTCTTAATTCTTATAAAAAATGTAATAAATATGATAAAATGACATTAATTGATTGAAAATATTAACTTTTATGATAAATTAGATAATTTAAATTAAGATTAAAATTAATATAAAGTTTATATATTTTAATAATCCAGCTAATTGATAAAGCATGACATGAACAGTGTCTTCGAATTGAAATAAACATCAAATGAATTCTTATTAAATGTTTTATAATAAATATTAATTTATGGTTTATTCAATAAATATATAGATTGTATATATATAAATAATTATTATTATTTAATTATAAGATAAAATACCAGAAGAGAGTATAATCATAATAAATCAATATACTCAATCAATTTACTAATTCAAATTTAAGAATATTATTAAAATTAATTCATATTATTAAAACAGTTAGTAAAGTATACATTATTAATCTTCTGAGCGGCTGCTGGATAATCCAGGTACTTTAAATATGAAAATTTTCAATTTGGCAACTAGCGCAGCGGGTTGCCTAAATGCCAGGGGCTCTTCCTAGCCAGCCGCTCGAGTGGTAGTCAGTCTATCGGTGTTGGTGTGTGAGTGCGCACGCATAGCCAGGGAGCTCGGCTGTTCCTGTCAAAATTCAACCTCGGGGTGAGGTTTATTATCATTTATTATAACTCGATAACCAATTACAACCCTCTCAACTCCTCCTCACAATTATCATTGTAAAATTGTCATAAAATAATTTTTCATTCTATTCATTTAATTATATACGTATAATATAACTTCCATATGTATTTATTCTATTTAATATTAATTTAAAATACTTTTTTTAATTTAAATAAATAACAAAAAAATAAAATTATATAGTTCTATATAAACTTATAAAAATCTTTTTTCAATATATTACATAAGAATAATTTTTTTTATTTATCTTTTATATTTTATACTGGGATAATCTAATATAATAATATAATGTATTTTTATATTTATTCGAGACTATTCTGATGCATGGCACTTTTTAAGGGTTTTTATATAATTTGAATAAACCACATAAATTAATGTTCATTATAAAACATTTAATAAGAATTCATCTGATGTCTATTTCAATTCGTTCAACTGTTCATGTTTTATCAATTTGCTGGATTATTAAAATATTTAATTTATTATAAGTTTTTAATTAATTAAATATCATTTAAAATATTTAAATCATACTAAAAATAATTATATTAATTTATTTCATAAATTAGGTCAAACTTAGAAAATATTTTAATAGAAATTAAGATTTAATGTTTTTTTAATTTTATCAGTTTAAATGAATATATCAATTTAAAAAATGAAAATTGTTTTTAAGAGATTATAATATAAAAAAATATATTGTATGATATAAATATATATTCCAAAATCTAATAATTAAGTCACCCTGAAATAAATATTGATTTTAATATTTCTAAATACTATTTATTAATTTATCTTAATCAATAAAAAATACATAAATTGAATTTCCTCATGAGACTTAAACAGTTTGATACGCCTTTCAAAGTCATGTGAATATTTTTCAAGTTCAAAAACATATATAAATATATACCGTATATATATATATATATATATATATATATAGTTAGTACTAAATGAGGTTAAAAACTAATTTGTTTAAAAATAAAAATATATTAAGAAAATTATTATATGATTTTATATCATATAATAAATTGGAATAAATTGCCTAAATAGTTTCTTTAAGTATTCATTTTAATTTTATTAAAATTTAATTAAAATTAAAAATAATGATAAATCTCATTCAAATTAATAAATTAAATCCCTACTAAATTTTCATTGAGAAAACAATTAAAAATAACTTTTTCCACATTTTTTTACTTTCCCGCATACTTCGTATAAGGGAAGTATTGGAATCGTCAAAAATTTCGACTTCGAGATTTCGATAGATCTTGACGTTTTAGACCTCCCTGAGTCGGAAAATACCATTTTTCGAATTATGTCTGTGTGTGTGTATGTATGTATGTATATAATGTCTGTGAGCAAATTTACTCAAAAACTAATCAAGCTAGGACTTCGAAATTTGGTACACCGATATTATTCACAGTTTGTAGATTTCTATCAAAATTTCGTCAAAATTGGTTAACCGGAAGTGGTACTTTACCTACACTGGTTGCGTTTACCTTTCAAGTAAAGTACCAGTTTGCTTCGAGATATTTGCTTCATATTTTGTATATAGATTTAAAAATATGAAAAAATTCAAATACCAAATTTCATCATGATCTGACTACCGGAAGTGACATTTTACCTATACAAGAAGCGTTAGGTGTAAATTATAAATATATATAATAGTGTTAAACCATTTTACTTTATAATTTAAATTTATTAGTTTGTTTATTTTTATTGTTGTTAAAACATAATAATAATAACCTAATTACCTATTTATATGCGGGAAAGTCTAGGGGAGGACACTCCCGAATTTTTTTAAATTAAATTTAAATAATATAATTACGAATTTTCTTTATTGAAAAAAATGGTAAATTTTATGCGCAATTTATTCTAAAATGCGGATGTCCAGATGATGATTCTCTTATGATTGTCAATATCGAAGAGAGGGAGAAATTCTATATACAAATTCAAATCAGTTATTTGTTTAAATAGTTTCATTTGTGAAATATAAAGAAGTAATTAAAATAACAAAAATATAAAACAAAAAAGATATAATTAAATTCAATTGAGCCAAATGTTAATATATTATTAATTTATTTTATATAAGGTAAATGTTCCAGTGGTGGACCCTGTTAAAAGAAATTTTCATTAAAAAACAGTATTATTCTGTAAGTAAGTGAGAATAACAACAAAACAAGTGCTAACACACACATATTGTACAACTATTTTTAATTATCACTACAACACAAACATTCAGTTAATTTATATTTAAATATTTTTTTTTAAATTTTTTTCAAAACGTATTTTTTGTTCTAGTAGTGGGTCAAATGAAAATCGAAAGTTTAAGTAGTGGGCCACTTTTTGATCAAGTAATGGGAAATTAACCTAAAATGGGTTTAAAATAAATAAATGGATTAAAATGCACTAAGGATTGGTTTTATTAATATTTTTTTATAATTTTTACCGACCGACGATAGTAAGGGAGGTATTGTTTTCACACCAAATTTCACATGTGGAGATTTTTACATATCTCCACGATTCATGCATTTTTTTAATAGAAAAAAGTATTTTTAGCATGATGTTTGTCCGTCCCACCGTCCGTCCGTCCGTAGAGATGTGTACAGCTTTAACGGCTCAACGGATTTTGATGAAATTTGGTATATTTACTTAATGCACCAGTATGATGAATTGATCAACTTTTGGTGCAAATCCGTAGTATTAGCGATCGACGATAGGAAGGTAAGGGTTATTTTCACACCAAATTTCACATGAGGAGATTTTTTTATATATCACCACGAATCATACACTTTGTATTGCTTTTATCCTCGGGAAAATCATATTTATTAGTTTTTTCTTGATTTAAAATTATATGACGTCACAGCCGGCTCTTACTTATATATATTATAAATAAAATAAAATTAAAAATATTTATGTTATATCTATATCTGTTTTTTTATTACATTAATAGATATATTAAAATTATTTGAAATTGTTTCTGTAGCTGGAAATTAATTTACTTCAAAACGTCGGTCGGTTTGGACCTGGCCACAGGTCAACTTATTTTAATTTTATTTTATTTATAATATATATGAATGGCTGGATGACGTCATATAATTTTAAATTAAGAAAAGACTAATAAAGATGATTTTTCTCGATGATAAAACTAATACAAAGTGCATGATTCGTGGTGATATGTAAACAATCTCCTCATGTGAAATTTGGAGTGAAAATAACCCTTCCCTTCTTATCGTTGATCGCTAATACTACCACTTCCGGTTTCCGGATTTGCACCGAAAGTTGATCGATTCATCATACTGATGCATTAAGTAAATATACCAAATTTCATCAAAATCCGTTCAGCCGTTCAAGCTGTACACATCTATACGGACGGATGGACAGACTACATGCTAAAAATACTTTTTTCTGTTAAGAAAATGCATGATTAGTGGAGATATGTAAAAATCTCCACTTTTGAAATTTGGTGTGAAAACAATACCTCCCTTACTATCGTCGGTCGGTAAAAAAATTTCATAATTGTGGCAATTTGATCAAATGTTATTAATACATATTTATTGTTAAAAAATATTATTGGCATAAATATTTTAATAGGAGTATTTCATTTAATTTTCATTTATTTTTTTTATTATAGATATATTTATTTTATTACAAAATTCACCTAAAACAGAAATGCTTTAGATAGAAAGTTTAAAATATCTTTTTATTAATACTTTATGCGAATTTTTATAAATTTACCATCGACCGACTTTGGTGATGTTACTATCCATATTCATAAAATAAACATTAATAGAAATATATTTGAAACTAACCAAATAACTTTATTGAAATTATCCTCTTCTTTCATTTTGTTATAATAAAATATGTAAGAATTGATATCTATCTATCTATGTGCCCTTTATATCATAGCCTTCTCGATTTTATTACTCTATGTCTGCGTGTGTGGAGATGCATAGAGGCCAAATCTGCTCAATGAATACATAATAATCCATAAGAGCTATGGAATTTGAAGTGTTCAAAACTTACTACGTACAATAACTTAAAATTTAATTTATTAAATCAAAATTATTTGAATAGAAATTAAAAATATCTACCACAGAAAATACCAAAGTAGTCGTTTGAATACTAATAATAGTTCAAGCTGGATTTGATCTAGAGCAGGGGGGTCGTCAACCAGGTGCCCGCGGGCGAAGCCTTTTCTAGTGCCCGCATTCAATTTGCTAAGTATTAAATTATTACTAAAAAAAAAATGGTAAAATATTTTTGCGATCAGGCTCTTAAACATTTTTGACTTTTTTCTATTTTTCCAATATAGTTCTAAAAAAAAACATACCTCCCTTACTATCGTCGGTCGGTAAAAGAAGGTAAAATGATTTTGCGGTCAGTCTTTAAAACATTTGCGAT
Source organism: Labia minor (assembly GCA_963082975.1). Lineage (NCBI taxonomy): Eukaryota > Metazoa > Arthropoda > Insecta > Dermaptera > Spongiphoridae > Labia > Labia minor. The sequence continues at coordinate 28,956,973 of OY720347.1, forward strand.
TTTTCAATATGGCTCTAAGTATCACCAAGCGTGCATACTCCTATTATATTATTTCAGAAATGTGCCCGACTATTGAAAAAGGTTGCCGACCCCTTGATCTAGATGTCCAAGAAGAAAAAAATGCAAAATTTTTCGATCTTTTCATTATTGATATTCAGTATGATATTTTTCTTATAACTATTATTATTATACATTATTGTCCTTTAATAAATATTTAAAATCATATAACAGACAAATAAATATAAATACAAAAAGAAATGTATATACATTGATTTGAATTAATTGGAAATTATTTATATGGCAGTTGATGAAGAATATCAAAAATTATTTAAGGATCGATGATTAAAAAAGTTTGGCGACCGAAAGAATCTTAGGTACATTCAAAAATTAATAGTTAATTAAATAATTTTAGCGCGCACAGAAAGAGGGATAATACATGCATCTTTTTAAGTTAAACAGTAAGAGCTAATATTTTGAATATTTTTTTTTATTAATCTTCGTCTTATATAAATGACACACAAATTTTACCTCTCGTTTAATTTCTCCATTTATTTGTAAAGTAAAAGTTCTGTTTAGACAGTAACGGACCATTTTGTGGTTTGTTTATCCTCGGACAACTCCTGACAATTGTAGAGAAAGTTAGTGGAATTTATGTATTTTAACTTGAAGAAATGACTTATCCAATGAAAAATGTTCATAAAAAGCTTATCTTATGATACGTAAATATGAAATTGGTAATTTAATTTATGAACCTATCAAGTTAATTTATGTACATTTTAAAACAATTGAATTATTCTTAAAAATGATAGATCGTTGAAATAATAAAATGAATGTTAATAAAGGTATATTTTAATGGATAAATTTATATGCTTAAACTTAAATTATTAATTAAAGTTTATTAAATTTTTATTTTTTAATAGAAATAAATGAAAATTCAATACAAATTAATAAATTGCATCTTTTTAAACAACTCTTAAAACATTCATTTTCAACTTTAAATTTTTGAGATCACTTAACATATATTTTTTATTTTATAAATATCTACATTCTATCATGAATTAAGAAGATGAAAGTAAAATTAATTTTTTTTAAAAAAAAATATTATATGTACCTAAATATTAAGTTCTATTTTCCACGTTTTTATTGCTATTTTTTTTCTTTTGAGTAATTTAATATTAAATAACAATAAAAACGTGAAAAATAGAACTTAATATTTATAAATATATATAATTATTTTTTCTTTTGAGTAATTTAATATTAAATAATTATATATTTTTATTTTCAATTTTATATTATCGAATAAATCAAATCGTCCTTTAATTTGGAATGTATTTAGAAAAAATTTCAACGAATGACTGACAATGGAAATCAATTTCAATTTAATTATCTTTCTCAAGTTTGTCTAAAGATGTCAATCTCCATTGAAATTGATCCATCTTAAAGCATAAATATCATCCTTGGATCGATCTTTTGCTTTAAACCAATTGGCATTTAATTGAGAAATAAAAAAAGAATTCAAGAATTTATTATTTAATAAATGCCTTTTAAAAATAAATATAATTCAACTTTATTTTATTATTATTATAAATTTATTAATGTAATAAAAATGGATTAAAAACCGCTGACTTGTACATCATATTAAAGGACAGCGCCTGTCAAGTAGGTTTTATTATTATTTATATACACAAATCGCTTTGCGTCGTTTCTTTTTGAGTTTTTTCGAAGTTGCTTAATTAGTACTAATATTCACTGTGCGTCGTTAGATTTTCGAAGTTGCGTTGTTTTGGGTTCGAGTCTTTAATTTTTTTTTTTTTAATTTTTTGAAATTTTCTTTTTTTCTCTGGAAGGATATTCCAGAATGTACATCAAGGTGATAAGTTTTGTGAAAAATTAAGTGGAATGTTAAGTAAAAACTTAAATACAATGTGTAACGAAACAATATATATATATATATATATGAATGATCATAGCAACTTTTGTAAATAGTATTTTGTAATTTTAATTAATTTATTTATTTATTTTATTTATTAATTTTAATTTAACCTCCAGACAAATTTCCAAAACGAAGTGTTTGATTGACGAAGCTATGGAAATTTTTTAAAAAACGATTCTGATAGCGGAAGGGGTTTTAAGTGTCCCAGGTCGTAGCTACGAATATCAATTGCTAGGAAATTTATTTTACGATGAAAAAAAAGTTGTTCAGCATACATTGAACCAATTTTTTGTGAAAGAAAGCCGATTTACAACAGCCACTCATCGACTCACCAGGCAGTGATTAATTTTAATTTTGTTTTTCATAAATTAATTGAATAGTTTATTTTGTTGGAATATTTTTTATTTTGCTTTTGTATGTATGTAATATAAAATTTTATAATATTTTTGTTTTTTATATGTTTCCTTTGTTCAATTTTTTTTTAAAAATTAGTATTTTCGTAACCATGAAATCTATCTTCAATATTTACTTGGTTTGCTATAGAAAATCTTAATTCACTTTGCGACGTTTCAATTTTCGTCGTGTTTTTTGACGTGGCCCCGACGCAAAGTGGGGTATTGGTGTATTATTAATTAGGTTCCTACGCGATCATTGGAACGGATCCTATCAACCTTTGCCTTAATTTCTTTAATCGGAGACGCCACTTTATATCAAGTAGCCTTCCAATTTTGATCCCGGTGGCAGAGTTGACTCTGTCCCATAGACCCCAGCTAGAAAAATTTCCTGGCAAGGTGCGGGACTTGAACCCGGGACCACGAGAAAATAAGAAAAGAATCCATTATAAAATATTTTGTGTGAGAAATCAAAATATTTATCTTTCGTGTACTTTTTATTTCTTAATTGTAACCATCTATGAATTTATACTTTTATCACTAATCAAAATGTTTATACATTTGATTCTGAGAATTAGAAGGAGATTCATAAAATCTATAAATTCTGAAACATTTCATTTTAAATTGTAAGACATCCAATTTTGAAAGCATATAGTAATTTTATTGTTTAGTTCATCTTTTACTAAGTTATGCTGAATGTATAGTTGGCTGGCCAAAGGATTACTGGACTTTCTGATGTAGAACTCCAACTAAATTTAATGTTTGAAAAGACTTAAGAGATGAAGTAGTTTAAATAATCATATCTCAAATTTATTTATGATAAAATTATGCATATTTTATGAAAAATAATTATTTTAATAATATTATTAAATTAATGATTAAAAATAGATATACAAATATTTCTAAATATTAGTAATACAAATTTTAAATTATCATAAAAAAGTTAATAGATAAGAATATTGTTATATAATATATATATATATATATATATATATAAGAAATTGATAAAGAATTAAAATATATGTAGATTGTCACTATCCAAATTAGCTTTTTTGCATCAATGCAATCTCATTTATTTTTAGTTCCTCCAATCCTCCATACAGGATAATTATTAACTCTTCTTTCTTTTTGTATTGATATGAAATTTAATGTGATTTTTATAATATTTATGGCTGGAAAAGTTTTCATTTTCGTTAAAAGGATTTTATTTTTCTTCCATTCATCTTCGATATAATTAAAATCATTCAATTTCTTTACAACATGAAAAATAAGAGATTATTAAAATATTTTATAATTCAGAACTAGTTTTTCAGAATATTTTCAGAGCTATAGAGATTAAATAGCTTTCATAAGTTACTTTATTTATTTAAATGTTTAATTTCACCATATTATAGTTAAATATTTATAATATACTGTAATTAAGATTAGGAATTGATATCCACTACTCTATAAATATATAAGAGCAGTAGAAGAAATAGTAGTAGTAAAAGTAGTAGAAATAAAACAAAAAAAAAAAACGATTTATAAAATAATACTATCTTTAAATAAATGGAATAAATTTAATATTATAAGTTGAATAAAAATTAATATTATAAAAAAATTTATCTAAATGGATTCATATTAATTATATTAACAATAATCTTCAGTTAAAGATAAATTATAAATTTATATTTATATAAATTTATAATTTTTAAGGGAATTTTTATTAAAAGACCTTTTCTGTAGTCGTTTTCAGTGACGTACGGTGGTTACTTGAAAATGATTGAAAGCAGTCGAAACGTTGTACAGTTATTTTAATTTAATAAATAATTTTATAGAAACAATGTGGTCTTTTAATAAAAATTCCCTTAATAATTATCAAAATAACCACAAAAGCTTTAATAAATATAATTTTATAATAAAATAAATTAGAAATTTCTATTATACTATTTTTCTCCTTTTTATTAAAATAAATGCATATTGTTTTTATTTAAATTGAGTTAATTTTCAAAATTTGCATTTTTTATTCAATTAATCATGAATTAAATGTTGAATTCAAATAGGGAAGAAAAAAAAATGAATAAATTAAATTTTCCGGTGAATACTTCTGAGCTACAGGTTGCAACCCCAGCGGGTACCAAATGTTATCATAAAGTTTCCTTGCCGTATTAAAACAGAAGAAAATCGAGTCGCGCACCCTGCCGACTTCTTGTTTGTCTCTTCGTCAGGAAATGTCACCAATTCACATGACAGAACCTTTAAATTGGTGAAGAAGCCCCTCAACCAAGACAACTCACTTTGCATATTGACACACACAGGTAACGGTTGATGGATTGGCACACAAACAAGCGCACGCCAAACAAATGCCATGCACACTCACTCTGACTCTCTATCAAAGTTGCTTAACCCTTTTGGAGTACAAAGGACTGTTCAATGTATAGAAGAGATGGAACCTTTACTCACTAGCATTTGCTTTAAACATTCACTTAGGTTAATAAAGAGTTGACTTGCTAAACAATAATGTATCCCACCTCAAATAAAATAATCCCTTCTATTATACGAGTATAATACATATTTCCAATTGATTATTTAATCAATTGAATTAAAAATAAACTATACTTTCAAAAAATATCTACCATCGTCATTTGCATATAGTATAATTAAAATCAATAATAAATATAGATTTTGTTTGATTTTCAAAGAATACTAAGTATTTCTCTTCATAATTGAGATGTATTTATTCTCAATATAGCTTTAATTGAAAATTTCTAAAAACTCCTATATAGTGTTATAGATTATTATAAGATTTATATTAAGAATCATATTATAAATAAATAATAATAAATACAAATCATAACTAAAATAAGAATAAAATTAATAACAGATTTCTATAGTAGCCTAGTTTTATCTTAGAAAAGTTAAAGTTCCTTGTAACGGTTTATTTTCGGTACAATAAAATTACTGTCCAGGTATCATATATATAACTTACATCAATTTTTCAAAATCATTTAAACAAAATAAGTAAAAAACAATGACTTTGGTACATTCTATCAAGTCTGTTGTCAATTAAGAGAAGTAAAGGTAATGTATGATCAGTTCAACGGATCCTATTAAATTTAATCTTGATTGTACTGAATGGAGGCCGTTATTTTGTATTTCAATAGTTTCCCAATTTTGATCATGTAGGCTAGATGGACATCAGGTATAGAAATATTCCTTTCCTAGACCTGGGACTTGATCGCGGGACCACGGAGTTGAGAGCCAAGCAAAGTGTCTTATAATTGAAATAAATAATAATAAACTAAAATTTGTTAATATATTCATCATTTGTCTATGTGTATCTAGGTAAGAAAACTTTTTTTCTAAACTAAGTATTAGTAATTGTACTTTATCTCATATTTTGATCCAACTTGACAATTAATTATCTTGGGGATTTAATAAGTGTTTTTAGATATAAGAGAAAGAAATATAAGTAATATAAGTTAATTATTAATATACTTATTAATTATTTACTTAAATCGAGGATGTAATTGGGTAACTCCTTTTATCATACAATAAAGGGGCTTATCTCTTTATAATTATTATCAAAGGGGACCAAAATTAAAATACATAAAACAATTATTTTGCCGGTTGTATTATATGGGTGTGAGTTATGGTCTATGACCCTGGGTGATGAGAGTAGTTTCAGAGTATTTGGGCCAAAGAAAGATTCTCATCTCACCAAAGAATGGCTGAGACTGCATAACGAGGAATTGCATGACCTCTATGCATCTCAAAACATATAGGCAGGGCACTTGACTAGAATGGGAAAAGAAAGAATGACGAAAAATATATTTTTTAGGAGACTGATTATGAAACATCAGGTTGGAAGACCGAGGGCAGGGTAGGTGGACAATGTAGGAAGGGACGTGAGAGAGATGGGACAGAATAGGAGTTGGATGGTTGTGGCTCAGGATAGGGATTCTTGGAGGAATATGGATGCTGCTGTCAGTAGACACAAAGATCGATAAATAGATTGAGCCAGAGATTAATTATAAAATAAATTTTAATTTTAATAAATTTATATAATAAATGTAAAAATTACCTATAATATAAATAATAAAAAAAACAATAATTTTTTAGATTCTTATTTATATCATATTTAATTTATTAGTTGAAGGAATTTTGATTGAAATTAAATTTCTGATTTTGGTAAGTTTCAAACTCTTTTTCTCAAGTTCAACAACGAGAAATATATATCATAACATCTAAGACAAGTTAATATTAATTAAGATTTTTTGGTAAAGAGAAATAAGCGACACAGTAATTCAATTGATAATAATTATTTTTTTTAATGTGAATTTATTTTATAAACAAACTATATAAAATAATTAAATTAATTATTTCCAATGTTTTTTTACTATCTTGCCAGAAATAGCATTGCTATCACGAAAATGTTGAGATTTTTATGTTTTGTGAAGGTGCCTGAATCATTTTCACTAAGGTTGAGAAAAATGTCTCTGTGTATGTGTGTGTGTATGTAGACAAGACTACGCAAAAACGGATTGAAATAGAATCATGAAATTTGGTATACGGGTATTATTCAAAATTCGTAGTTTTCTATCAACTTTTGAGAAATGTAGCTCAACCGGAAGAGGGTCATTACCTACAACGTTTTGATTTTTTTTCCTCTAAAGTGCCCGTAAAAATAAAGATATATGTTTGATAGTTTTTCTCATGATTAAAAATTGTATAAAACTGCTATATATAGAATTTCAGCTTGATTGAATTTCTGAAAGTGCCAGAATTAATTTTTTAACACTGCAAATCACGCCCCAGCACGTGTCGTTGAGCCATCATCAAAGAGCCAAACACGCGCTGGTTTAATAAATATTATTTATTAATTTTAATTTATAATTTAATTAAATAAATTTAATTTAAATATAATATATGTTATTTTATCCAACAAATTGCGTGTTAGTCGAGTGGAGACACTCTAGCTTATTTTTTTAATAAATGTTCAGTTATGACGTAATATTTTAAATATTATTATATACATCGTAGTGTCTATGTTTTATATATAATATTTAAATCATATAATCTTATATTGTAGAGGTGTGAGCATGATATATCATCGTTATTCAAACAATGCAGGTATGTAACATATAATAAAAAGAAAACTTATACAATATATTACCTATATATTTCTATATTTTTATTTCACAATAAATATTTAGTAATCCACTTATAAAAAAAACTTTATTTAAATCATTTTTTTAAGAATAAATATATTTTATATATTCTCGAAATAATTCAAGTGGGTTTGCTAAATAAACGGATCGAATTGATACTTACCTAAATATTGATAAATAACTGTAAGAAATTTTAGAAATTACAATTAAATGTTATAGTAATATATTATATAAGTATATATATTTAAAGATTGATAAGATTTTAACGAATAAAATTCCCTTAAATGTTTTCTAATGGTTTTAAAACAGAACTAATTTTAATTAAGCTATTCTTAACATTGAGGTTCATTAAGGGTATTATTATTTTATCATTAATGATAAATATTCGATTTCTATTCTTTCTATTATTTAATTCAGAGTCAATCTTATAAATAGGTGTATATTAAAACCTGCTTTCATTTTATGAAAAAAAGGGATTGATTTATTTTTCAGAAGAAAAAATTTGGTGAATTGCATCAATTCTCACGTTATAAACAGTTAATATTAATCTAGATGTTTTCATAATTTATTTTTAATTATTATATTATAATGAATCTATATATTATTAATATGCTATTAAAAATATGATTTTTTATAAGCAATACATTATTTTCTCAAGAGAGAAAATATTTATAATTCTCATAAATTATTATATGATTGTTTAGTTTACATAAAACTGAAGTATTAGGTTGAAAGAAAAACAAAAGTTTCTGGAAATATTTATCCTTCTTAATTTAATTAATCCTATTTATACTAGAATGTATAATTTTTTTATTCAAATTAAAAAAAAACCTTTGATATTCAAAAATTTATAATCGTACTATGAAACATAAATTGTTGAAAAAATAGAATAATGATTATATATAATAGACCATTCAATAAGGCCTAGGATGACAATTACATAGTGTCATTAAAAAAAATAACAAATGTATCTCGAGAGACTCAGCCATCTTTCAAATGTTATATGTCAAAATCTGACAGCAATCAGATGATTAGTTTGCGAGATATAACATATTTAGTAAAGCAACTTTTGTTATTTTCAAAACAATGAAATTGCATGAATTATTCTATGAATTGATTCCCTATCCACGGTACTCCACATATCTGAAACCTAACAACTATTTCCTGTTGTAGTTGTTTTCATATCTCAAGAGAATTTTTGCTCGAAATAAATTTAGTCCACAAATAAGAAGTCCAATGCTGAAAATAAGGCCTATTTTAAGACCAAAAAACAAATCCTACTTTAAAAAATCTAGAAATTGAATAATTGATGTATCACCCGCAAAGTTTTTTTTCTTACTTATCCTACTAACTTATTTAATATATACATATTCTTTATTTGATTACCATTTTAATTGGAATTTTTATTTAATTTTTATGCTTAATTTGTAAAATTTATTGTATTATATATATATATATATATATTGACTATTGCAAATATAATGACTAATTATAAAAATTGATAATAGAATTTATTTATTAAACTATTTTGCAGAGTAACTTTTATTTAATTTATATTTATTATCTATAATATTAATTAATAAATTAAAAATATAAATGACCTTAGCTAAGTTCAATGGAACAGAACATAACAACAACCTTCCTGGTCAAATATTAGAGAATATAATTTATTTTATATTAAATTTTACATTTTCAATAGATATATATTGAAATTCCTCTCTGTAGAAACTTTTAAATGCTATTAGTATAAAAATGGTCATATTATTAAAAATATATTTTTCTTTCAATTAAATCACACATTAAGAGAAAGACAGCACTCACAAATTTTGATAAATGATATCTATTTTAAATTTGTTAAATAGTCTTTTAAATTTTGAAATTTTCATGAAAATAATAATTTATACATTAAATGAAATTAAATTAAATTTATAAAATAAAATATTATAAATTAAATAAGGAAAAAAACGAAAATATATAATAATAATGAATATCTCTTGAAATTAAATTGTTTTTATTATATTAATATGTTATTAATATTCACATATTATAAGTACAAGGGCGGGTAAATAAGTCCGTGACTTTTTGAATTTCCCGTCTCTTAAATCAAATGGCAACACGGCTCCTGTCAGCAACAAACTAGCAGCTGACTCCTGTCGAAATTTTATCCAGCTGGGTCTTTTAGTTTTTGTTTGACATTCATTAATAGCAGACTACCTCGTGATTTGAGAAGAAAATTTAAAAAAATGAATTTCCATGAAAATCCATAAATTGGGATACGAATTGCTCCCTCATTCCCCCTATTCTCGGGATTTAGCTCCGAGTGACTGATTATGGTAAAATGGCTCGGCGGAAAGAGATTTGACTCCAACGATGAAATCATCTCCCAAACAAATCTATTTTGGTGTCCTTGAAAAATCTTATTTTTTGGAAGGGATAAAAAAATTGGAGAAACTTGGTCGAAGTGTATAGAGCTCAAAGGAGACTACTTTGAAAAATAAAATAATTTTATATTCAAATACCCGTGTTTCATTCAAAAACTCACGGACTTATTGACCTGCCCTCGTATATACTTATATTATACTGAGGTAAATATAATAATATATATAATATCTATAAAAATAAATTCAATTTTAACTTATATAATAAAAATAAATGTTTTAATTTAAATGTTATTGAAAAGTAATTTTTTTTAATTAACATCCATCGATATTTCTTGAATCTTACAAATTATAAATTGCGAATAAATATGACACATAATATATCATTTCAAGGCGAGACGTAATGATCGCTTGTCAAACTGAATTAACAGCTATTAAGCAGGGTGTCTGCTCTTTATGCAAATCGATCCTCCGATTTTATTCTAATTCTTTCCACTCTTACCTACTCATCCTCCACCTCATCCCTCTTCTCGAACGATTAAGATCTCTTGAAACTTTTTGACTACTATGCCCTTTGAAGAATTTTTTTTTCTTTTTTGCAACAGTGACTTAATTAAATAAATTACAAAATCGAATCAATAAGCTAACGCCTCTATTCTTTTGAAATTTCCATGAAAATTTATTTTTTATTTAATTAAATTCGTTTTTTTTCCTTTCATTTAATTCTGCATCATTAAAATAAAGGAGTCTAATTTACTTTGTCTCAGCTTTTATTTTATACAAGGTGATATGATTCTCCATCCAACGGTTCCAACATAGTATGAGTTACGTATTGTATATAATGGAACTAAGCATTTGAGTAATTAGAAGAGGAACTAGTTTATTTGCTGACTCGCCAAAATAGCTTAAAGACTTTGGATTTAAATTGTTGTGTGGATGTAATTATGTTGTTTATACAAAGATTCCTCGATTGTGTGAATGGTGTGTGCCCAGTGTACACAGCCATTGGAATATATTGTTCGTCGTTGTCGCTATACAGTAACAAAAGCCAAATTCTCCATATATAACCTATTCAAAGAGCATCATACAGTTATTGGATTTATGATTTGTGTTCGAACATCTAATTGGAGTTTTTAATTTGGAGTCTCGTGGAATGCGATAAATCGCTGTATGTATTTAATTAGCCAAAAGCCTTGGGGTAGTTTCATGCCGGAGTCTCCGCCCCTTACCCCTACCTCGCCTAGTAATATCTCTAATCCGTCTAATATGTTTTGCCACCATGTTGCGGTTGTGCTTGGAGGGAGGGTGTGTGTGTGTGTCATCACTTGCCCAATTCTCAACCCAGTTAAATTATTTTTTTTTTTCTCTCTACCAAATGATAAATATTATATATAATATATATACAAATAAAATTATTCTTAATTTATAAAATATATTATTTATTGTAATTGTAAATTTATTATTATTATTATTATTAGTATTATTTCCTTTAAAAATGCATTATTGAAAATTATAAAAAAAAAAAAATTATTCTAATGAAATAATATTATATCACAAACATTTCTCTAATTTAGTATTATATTTACTAAAGTACTTTATTTAATTTCATATTATTATTTTCTCTCTAATCTTACGTTTGATTTATCATTTTACGAACAAAAAACATTTTTGTGAATTGAACTCCAAATTAATTGAATTGAATAATACATAGTCGTCATGTTGCGATTTGAATATGGTTTAAATGAAAACAGAATTACTTACAGTTTATGTTTTTATTTTTCGAATTTGTCGTCTCAACAGTTTTTCTTTTTTTGCTTAATTAATAAATTTCATTATATGCGCTCTTGATGGTTTGACAATTGTCCAAACAATTTCTTCGATAATGGCTTTCACTAATTCATAAATCCTGTTTTTTAAGTGGTTTAGGTCGCGAATTTTTATGTATAAACAAAAAAAATCGCCAGGTTTTATTGGACAAGGAACAAAAAAATCGATGGATAGGCCAGCAAGGACCTATGCTTTAATCTCTAAAGGGTCCAGACCTCACCCCTTATAATTATTTTTTGAGGAGATATATACATCAAAAGTTTTGTTTATACACAAAGAATTATCAACCTAAACCATTTAAAAAACAGGTTTTATGAAACACTAACAACCATTAACGAAGAAATTTTAACTACTTAATGTTTGGAGAGAAGTTGAGCATCATTTGGACATTTAGACATAATCAGGTATGATATAAAATTAAATTTGATAGAAAATTCAATATGCAGAATCCTACGTTAGGCCACTGATCTTATAAAACCCTATATTAAATCTTATGATCAATAATATGCAAGAATTAGTAATTAATTAGTACATAGTATAACTTAAAATTTAGATATTATTTAATTAAATATAATAGATTATTAAATAAATTATTTAAAAAGTGTGTGAGAAATATATTATAGTTACCAATTAATATTCTGTAGTCTTGACTTACCTTGGAATTCGAGGAGAATAATGCGGTTACAATATGAATTTTCATGTTTTATTAATAATATATAAACATCACAACCATGATAAAATGTTTAGATTAGATTGATGAAAGTTCGACTTACGTAAACATAAATCTAAATTAGTGATTTATTTTAATAACAAATATTCTCATTTGTTTACCTTTACTTTAAAGAAAATTATTTCATTATTTTTTACAATAAACATTTATTTACAAATTATAATTCCTATTCTACTTAATAATATATATTTTAAATTTATTATTGAATAAACATTTACCTACATTTTGATGTAAATTAATTTAATCATGTATATTCGGTTCAATATTTGAATATACATATATATATATATATTGACTAAGATAAATTGATTTGATACAGATCAGGTATCATAAAGGATTGACTGAAGACTTAGTATATTTTTAAATCTACAATTTAGCTGTAAATTTTTGTATAATATATCAATAAATATTATACAATAAATTCTGATTCATAAAAATAAATAGAAATCTAATCACATATATAATTTATGCAACAATGGCTATGACTATCAAAAATCTCCTTAATTAATTGTATGTCTAGAAGGAGAATATTTGTTTAAAAATCAAAAGAAAAAAATAGTTTTATCAATACTTATTTCAAAATTAATAGTTCATTTATTGTTATTTCTTTTTTACATTTTATACCCAGATTATTTAAAATTTAAATAACACTATTCTTATATATGAAAAAAACAGTATTGTTATAAAACAAAAAATCATTTTGATATTCAATATTATAAATAATTTTTTTCTTTATTTTATTTAGTAAATTAGGTTGAAATTGTAGATCTATAAAATTAAAAAGCAATTTGAATAAATTTGTTTTATATAGAGTCGAATACAAGATGTTTTTATTATATTTTAATATATTAGGTAATAAAGATTTTTAGCCTTCATCTTGATATGCTTGAAACAATTTTTTGAAAATCATTTTTCCCTTTACTAGACTAATTAAATTAAAGTGAACCTAACAAATAAATTGGGAAACAAAAAAACATTCTATTTAGCTAATAAATTAAAATAATTATATAAAAAAATATAGAATTTGATCTATATAATGTAAACATATTAATTGTTAATACAATTACTACATTATTATAGTCAAAAACCAATTTATTAAAAAAATATTTTAAACTTAATGAATCATATAACATATATTCCCGTTTGCTGATTAAAAACGAAAAAAAAAATATAAAATAAAAAAGCAATATATTTAATTCTGGAAATAATATAAGAGTACCTGGACCCCGAGCCTCGGCTCGGTACTTAAGTTAAAAAAGATGATTCATTATTATTGGATTTGGCTGGTAATATTAATACCTGGGACACCGAGCTCTCGCTCTACCCTTTAAAAAATATTGATATACAATTCTTTAATTATTTATTACAATTATTAAATGTATTAAATAATATTTTATTGAAAAAATATTAAAAATTATAAAACTATCTAAAACTTAATTAATAAAAGAACAATGAATAAATAAATCACGAAAATAGATAAAAAAAATGCACGCGGCGAGTTTCGATCCTTCAAACTCGGGGAGTAAAAACAATTGTTCTAACCACTGGTCTAAGATATTTTGGTAATAAAAAACATATTTTTACCATCTTTCAAAGACATTTATTTGTTTTGTTGTTTTTAATAGAGATTAATAAATATATATATATTTTATTAAAAATAAATATTTTTAATTTTATTTCGAAATTAAATAATAAATTTTAAAATATTTTAATAAAAAAAAATATTAATACAATTTCAGTTAAAAAATAAAAATGGATGTCATGTGACGTCACCCATATATAATTTTAAATTAAGAAATAAATAATGAAAATGTACGTTTCCTGAGATGTGATCAATAAAACTCAATTTTTCTTTATAAATACTATATCTAGTGTGAATTTGAAAAAAATCGTTAGAGCGGTTTTTGAGAACCCATGGCTATATATATATATATATATACAATTTTAGCTAGCATAATAAGATAAGATAATGTAATATATATTCAGCTTTTAATTTGTTTCTTTTTTGTAATATTTCCTATTTACTTTTCTATATTTGTGTATTGTTTTAATTAAATTAAATTAATCTGTTTATTTACCTAAAAAGAATAAAAGATTCAGGAAACACCAATTGTATTGTATTATATAATATATTAGACTCAAGACCCACTTAAGAGCTGAGAAGAGTTGTATTGTTAGTTTATAAACAGGTTTCTCAATTGTAATTGAGAATTTATTCAAATCAAATATTCAAAAGAAGATTTGAAATCACAAAAATATATATACTATATATTTAGATTTATAAAAGTTTCATCTTTTTCTGAAGAAACTTATTCTTAACAAAAAGATATCAACACAACAAGATGGTTACGAGTTTTAAAAAATAAATAAGTGTATGTTATTGTTGACTTGAAATTTTCAATTTCAGAATACCTTATTATTTTAATTGGATCAATTTTTTAATAAGATTGATCTTGGAGCTTATTCAATATATTTAGACTTATTTATCATGCTGAGATTAACTACATTAAATGATAGTTTATTAATGTATTTTAGATAATTATATTAATTAATCATTTCAGAATGCTAATGTAATGAACTGGTGAAGAGGTTTATTAAAATATTATTTTACAATAACTGAAAATAATAGAATAATCCAATTTATAAAAATAATATATTTTCATAATTAATTTTCGTTAAAAAATAAGTAAACCCCCGTTATTTATAAAAAAAATGTATAATACATAATTTTAATTCATTTCTTACTATTAGCTCAAACTCTCCTTATATACATATAGTTATCTATATATATAAAGGAGAGTGTTTGTATGTATGTATGTAATTTGTTTACTTTTTTGCTGTCATAGAAACAAACAAAAAAGAAATTTCCTACTTAACCGACACTTTACCGGTAATTTAGAATTATGAACATCAAAAAATAAGAAACGATTTCTATGAAATTACATCACAATATTCTTATATATCTCTATGGTAACATAGGCTATAGATTTTATTATCTAATTCTAATCAATAACCGCAGAATTTAATTTTTTAAAGTTTATATAGTTCTCTGTGTTGTTCATTCAAGAGCCAGGCGGACTCATTTTACACAATGTATATAACTAGCAATCAAAGAATTATTATAAATTTTAACTTTTTATTTTAAATTCTAATATTCAAATATCATTTCAATTAAATAATTTATTCTAAAAGTTCTCATTTTAATTAATATAATAAAATATTTAAATCATATTTAACTTAAATTATTTTGTATTTATTCTTTCTATATTTGAATACTTCTTTTATTTTAAGGGAGGGAATTAACTATGATCTAAAAAAATTAATTAATCTTTAGTTTTATCAATACTTTTATACCGTTAATTTTTATAAATTGTCTCAAGTCTCTAACTTTGCATTTTCTAAAATTTTATATAATTAAAAATATTCAATAAAAATCAAGCAATGAAATTAAAATATCAAAATGAAATGATCAAGAAATATTATACTCTATTATAACATATACAATACTTATAACTATAGGCGGAGGAAATATTAGACGATATCATTGCGGGTTCATGCCAAATCGATCAACATTAATTAAGATATTTTCATTATGACAGATATTAAAAAAACAGCGAATTCGATATCTATGTTCACTAATTATTTGTAGACTTTAGTAAAACCTACGCATGACTCAATAGATCCGGATAAACTTTTTCAAATTTTGATCTTAAAATATATCTTGAAGGTAGTAAAGAAAGAGTAAGATGCGGAAATCAATTGTAAAATATTAGGTGACCCAGACGACTTAAATATAATAGGAGATTCGGCAATTGCAATTACAGATAGCGAGGAAAAATTAATCGAGGTAGGAAAAGAGATGAGGTTTGAAATTAATAATGATAAATAAATATATTTAGAAACAAACAGGAGCAGTATTAACATACAAAATGTAGAATTTGAATATGTAGAAAAATTGAATGTAATCACGAAGAATAATAATATTTGAGAAGAATTTAAATCGAAGTTGCAATCGGGAAACGCCTGTTATCATTCAGTAAAGAGGCTTATCTCATCAAAATTATTATAAAAGGGAATGAAAATTAAAATATATAAAACAATTATTTTGTCTGTTGTATTATATGAGTGTGAGACATGGTCTATGATCTTAGGAGATGAGAGTGGATTCAGAGTATTTGAGAATAGGATTCTTCCCAGCATTTATGGGCCAAAGATGAGGACACCAGGGAATGACGTAAGAAAGATGGAACAGAGGCTCAGGATAAGAACACTTGGAGAAATGTGGTTGTAGCTGCCAAGAACTTTCGAGTAGATAGTTATAACATATTCAATAAAAATATATATAATTAATTTACTGATTAAATTAAAATATATTTTAAATAATCACACAATAAGAAATGAATGTTTTATGTTATACATTGATTGAAACAAAATGGATGAAAACCTTTTACTACTTTCAACCAAATACTATGTACAACTCGGGGGTACAGGGGGCGGAGCCCCCGTCTAGATGTGAAGAGCGACGAAGGAGCTCTGAGCAGCTAGTATAATATATATCGCTATACCAGTGCCCGAACGACCCTTGGGCTCCAATCATCCCCAAGTCGGAATGGAAGTGCCTTTCGACCCTCTCCTCCCTTAATAATCCTCAGACACGGTTCGGGCGGAAGTGTCTCGACCCCCCGCTCCAATCATTCCCGAGCAGGGCCTTTGGCGGATATATAAGAGAGCCCCGCAACCAAGAGGGCAGTAGTCACATCAGTCGGAGCGTCAGTTGCATCCTCCGAACCCAACCATCTTTGAGCTGCCTAATCAAGTCCAGACACGAGTATAGATGCAAGCTAACACGAGCCAGCACTCTACTACCAGCCATGAGTGTCATTCCCCATCACCGAGCCACTAAATTTCCCACATATATATATATTTTTCTTGTACACATTTTCAATCCATATAAGAAATATTTTTTGTTTATCCACTGAGTTTAATATATTTTAATTTTTTTTTTAAATTATAGTGGATGACAATTGATGTTCATATAATTTTTTAAGATATTCTTATATTTTTTTAAAATATTAGATAATTAATTAATTTTGTTTTTATATAAAAGAAAAAATGTATTTTATTTAAGATATTTAGCAAATTATAAATGTGTTTTGCAATGGCTACTGTTAGTAGAGCGTCGCTATAAAACTATATGCATTCGGAATAAATCTCATCGAAACATAACATTTTCAACTAATTTTTAATATTTTATATTGAGTTTTAGCAGTTTAAAGTAGGAATTGATTTTAAAATATTTTTTATTATATTACTTGCTTATATAAAACAATCAAACATAATTTCATAAGATTTTTTTAAAAGTAAAAAATTGTTTTGGAGGAACTTTAAGTTTTTATAAAAATTTAGACATTTTTTAATATTCGTTTTTATATAAAACAAACTCACAAGTATTTCTTCTATGGTTTTTGTGAAATTTGTATCCGTTTGTGATGCCAGAAGCAAATGAGAGGGGCAGGGATCATTTATGTCGTGTTGGCTCATTACGTGCTCAGCGTCAACCACGCTCTACGACCAAAATCTTGCTGTCCTAAAACGTTGGCATGGCTATCTTTCTTCGGACTCCATCTTCTACTACGACACCATTAACTATATGAGACAATCCTTTAACAATCATTTTAAATAGAATTAAAAAGGATAAAACTTAAGGATTTGAGATAAGAACAAGTGTTTGTTTCATGAGAAATAAACACTGAGCGAAAATATGTAATAATTGTAATATTAATTCTTACAATATTTTATTTACACAATCAGATGTAAATTGAATTATTTATTAACTAAATATTAATTATGTTTTCAATTATGTATATGAATTATGTATATATATGAATTATTATAATTATGTATATGTATGTATATGTATTTAGAGAATAAAGGGAAATTACTTATTCATTTAATTATTAAAAAAGTAATATATAGAACAATTGTTTCTTTGTAAAAACTACACTTGATAATTTATAGTTCAAAAATAGTTATACAATATTTAAAATAATTGTATTTCTATCTTAATCTTTAATCTTAAAGGTAAATTATTAATTATAAAATAATACTTTTTTATTATCATTATCATTTGAAATGTCTCTTGATCATTCATATATTTCATTTCTAGAAATTAAAATAAGCTGGAGTGTCTCCACTCGACTATCTCGCAATTTGGATTGGATTAAATAACATATATTATATTTAAATTAAATTTAATTAATTAAATTATAAATTAAAATTAATAAATAATATTTATTAAACCAGCGCGTGTTTGGCTCTTTGATGATGGCTCAACGACAAGTGCTGGGGCATGATTTGCAGTGTTAAAAAATTAATTCTGGCACTTTCAGAAATTCAATCAAGCTGAAATTCTATATATAGCAGTTTTATACAATTTTTAATCATGAGAAAAACTATCAAACATATATCTTTATTTTTACGGGCACTTTAGAGGAAAAAAAATCAAAACGTTGTAGGTAATGACCCTCTTCAGGTTGAGCTACATTTCTCAAAAGTTGATAGAAAACTACGAATTTTGAATAATCCTCGTGTACTAAATCTCATGATTCTAGCTCAAACCGTTTTTGCGTAATCTTGTCTACATTCACACACACACACACACATTTTTCTCAACCTTAGTGAAAATGATTCAGGAACCTTCAAAACGTATAAAACATCAAAATCTCGACATCGAAAATTTTCATGATCGCATTACTATCTCTTGCGAGATAGTAAAAAATATAATAAATTTTCATTTTGTTTAAAGTATTAATGTTTATAGTATAGATAATAAATATATAACAAAAAATTAGAGTTTATAATAAGAATAAATATATTATGTTTCAGTGATATGGTGTTTTTAGATGAAATAGTAAAAAAATTGAAATTGACTCCTTCGACAAGTTTAAGTTTACATAAATAAAACAAACAACAAATTAATTATATATATCTACTAGCTGATCAGAGCGCCTTCCAGGCGCTCTTCACACCTAGACGGGGGCTCCGCCCCCTGTACCCCCGAGTGATACATAGTATTTGGTTGAAAGTCTGTATGTAAAAGGTTTTCATCCATTTTGTTTCAATCAGTATAAGTAGATAAGACATATATTTGTTTTCTTAGAAAATATATATTTTAATTTAATCAGTAAATTAATTATATATTATTATTGTATATGTTATATTTATCTAACTCTGTGTCTATACAGTTTTCGAAAGTTCTTAGCCGCAGCATCCACTTTTCTCTAAGAGTCCCTATCCTGAGCTACAACCAAATCCTACCCTGTCCCATCTCTCCCATGTCCCTTCCTTCATTGTCCACCCACCTTGATCTTTGGTCTTCCACCGGATGTTTCCCAATATTTGCATGTGTGTCTGCATACATATCTACGTATATGATAACTGAACACTTAATAATAATAATAATGTATTAAATGAATATAATTGAAATTTTAGTTTTAATTGCACTTTTTTTTTGGTTTTTATTTTTATTTATTTTTATTGGAATTATTACAAATAATAATAATAATAATAATATACCGTTTAATACGTGAAAATAATAATAATAATAATAATAATTTATTAAATTAATATAATTGAAATTTTATTTTTTATTATTACATTTTTATTTTTATTTTTTACCGACCGACGATAGTAAGGGAGGTATTGTTTTCACACCAAATTTCACATGTGGAGATTTTTACATATCTCCACGAATATTTCTTAATTTAAAATTATATATAAGTCACCCAGCCATTCATGACGTCACAGCCTGGTCTTACATATATATTACAAATAAAATAAAATTAAAAATATTTATGTTATGTCCATATCTGTTTTTTTATTACATTAATAGATATATTAAAATTATTTGAAATTGTTTCTGTAGCTGGAAATTAATTTACTTCAAACCGTCGGTCGGTTCGGACCTGGCCACAGGTCAACTTATTTTGTTAATAATTTATTTTTATTTATTTTTTTTGTTAATAATTATTACATTTTTATTTGTTCGAAAATTATTTCTAATTTATTAATTGTTAATAGTTATTACATTTTAATTAACAGTTTTCGGAATAAGTATATTCTCTTATTTTATAGAGATTTTTATTGTTTGTCTCAAAAGTCTACCTACAATATTTCATTACCATTGTATGATTCAAAAAAAAATTCAAAATATTTAATAGGACATGACATGATCTTAGTATTTTTCCCATCCCAGAATATTTGCTAATATTACATGTTGGAGTTCCAATTACCTGCATATTTAATGGCAATTTCAATGCTGAATATACTTTTAAATAAAAAATTAAAAAAATTTGAAGTAAATGGAATTATTATACTTAATAAATCTATATATAAATTTAATATATATTCAAACAATAATTGAAACAATATAAATAAAACGATTCAATATTTTACTTACATTGTGATTTATATTTCTATTTTTATTACAACTGTTATTATGTGTATGTTATTTTTGACAGTTTAAAAAAAATTAAAAATATTTGAATTTGGAAGATTATATGTAGCGCCATCTGTCGATAGTTTTGTGACACTATAGACTTTTACCAAAATATTACTAATTAAATTAATTTTGGATTTAATTGAAACAATATAAATAAAACGATACAATATTTTACTTACATTGTGATTTATATTTCTATTTTTATTACAACTGTTATTATGGGTATGTTATTTTTGACAGTTTAAAAAAAATTAAAAATATTTGAATTTGGAAAATTATATGTAGCGCCATCTGTCGATAGTTTTGTGACACTAAAGACTTTTAGCAATATATTACTAATTAAATTAATTTTGGATAAATTAATTTTGGATTTAACTACACTAAAACCTTCCTTGGTTTGCCCACAACAATTCCTGAAAGTTTCACCGTAATCGGACGGGTAGTTTTTGAGTCTATAAGAGACAGACAGACAGACAGACACACAGACAGACACACAGACAGACACACAGACATTGCCTTTTATATATATAGATATATTCAAGTTTTTATTTTTTTTCTAATATCTATCTATATCTACGAGGGTGTTTCAAATGAAAACCTTAAAAGTACTATTATTATTATTGTATATTATATATATTATTATACTATTATTATACTATTATATATATATTTGGAAGTGATGAAGAAGCGAAAACCGCGGTGCACGAATGGCTACAGGCACGACCAAAAGAATTCTTCAAACGTGGTATTCAAGCGGTGGAACACTTGCATAACACGTCAAGGAGACAATAGTATAAATGTCGAAAAATTATATGTGTTAGCTTTACTTAGTTGTCAAAATAAATCATTTATAGTACTTTTGAGGTTTTGTGTGTCTCTACGAAACTCGAAAGTTCTTGGCCGCAGCAACCACATTTCTCCAACCCCTTTCCTCTCCTATCTTTCTCACGTCCCTTCCTACATTGTCCACCCACCGTGTCCTTGGTCTCCCAATCGTTCTCCCTACCAATATATTTTTTCGCCATACTTTCTTTCCTCTCCCATTCTAGCCACGTTCCCTGCCCATCACAGTCTTCTCGAATTTATAACCCTTTGTCTGGAGATCTGGTCATTTAATTCTTTTTGAAGTGAAAACTTCTTTAGCGGCGTTGAGCACTTTTGCGGATGGGGAAAAAATATAGATTTCGCGTGAGATTCCAAAACGACACCGACCCGACCGGTCGACCGATATACGCATGCGCAATACGCCAGAATGTTAGACACTAAACTTCTGATACATTCTTTACGAAATTTTACATATTTGCCATATTAAATATTATTATTTATATTTACATTAATAATCAGTATCACTAAATTATGTATATATAAAATAAAATATTTTAATATATTATTATGTGTTAAATTATATTAAATTAATTTCTAATATATCTATATAATTTAAAATTAATTTCAGAATATATATATATATATATATATATATATTAAATTATATACTATATATAATATATTATATAATATATATTTTAATAAATTAATTTTTAAATATGTGTGTGTGTGTGTGATCGTAAAAATAAAGATATATGTTGGTAATTTAAATTCTGAGCAATGTGCAGATAAAAATCTTTTTATATATCTAATGATATTTACAATATCTCAATTGATCTTATTGGCCTTTTAAACTTTGAAAACATTCACATTACGGCTATAATTTAATACTATTAATAATACTATTTTATTTTATTAAATTGATAATTATGTCAATTAATTTTTTGTGAATAAATAAACATATATAAAAAACTATATATAAAATTTGAATTTTCATCCATTCATTCATTTAAAATCATTTTTCGATTGTTCCTTTAAAATAACCCCGCTTAGGGGCTCGGAAGGGGAGGCCATATAAAGGAATTTTCTTTAACTTCGTTATTGGGGAAAACCAGGGGAGGGAAAAACCCAAATTGTCAGCGTCCACTCTGGGGTTTTAAACAGTTTTAAAGGAAATGTTCATTTCTCAACAAGTTGTAACTTTAAATTATTGAAGTGAAAACTTCTTTAGCGGCGTTGAGCACTTTTGCGGATGGGGAAAAAATATAGTTTTCGCGTGAGATTCCAAAACGACACCGACCCGACCGATATACGCATGCGCAATACGCCAGAATGTTAGACACTAAACTTCTGATACATTCTTTACGAAATTTTACATATTTGCCATATTAAATATTATTATTTATATTTACATTAATAATCAGTATTACTAAATTATGTATATATAAAATAAAATATTTTAATATATTATTATGTGTTAAATTATATTAAATTAATCTCTAATATATTTATATAATTTAAAATTAATTTCTGAATATATATATATATATATATATATATATTAAATTATATACTATATATAATATATTATATAATATATATTTTAATAAATTAATTTTTAAATATGTGTGTGTGTGTGTGTGTGTGACCGTAAAAATAAAGATATATGTTTGATAATTTTTCACAGGATTACTAATTGTATAAAACTGCTATATATAGAATTTGAGCTTGATAGAATCGCTGAAAGTACCAGAATTAATTTTTTAACACTGGAAATCTCACGCGCCAACACGTGACGTGGTGCCATCAACAAAGAGCCAAACACTCCACTATCCACTCGACTATCTCTCAAATTTGAATTTGATTAAATAATATTTATTAATTTAAATTAAATTAAATTAATTAAATTATAATTTAATAAATATTATTTATAACATCAAAAACATCAAAATCTCAACATCGAAAATTGAATTGCTGAAAGTACCAGAATTAATTTTTTTAACACTGGAAATCTCACGCGCCAACATGTGACGTGGTGCCATCAAAAAAGAGCCAAACTTTCGCTGGTTTAATAAATATTATTTATTAATTTTAATTTATAATTGAATTAATTTAATTTAATTTAAATTAATATATGTTATTTAATCCAATTCAAATTTGCGAGATATGCTGAATATGCTTTTAAATAAAAAAAAATTTCAAGAAAGTAATTGGAATTATTAATATTAAGAATCAATAAATAAATTTATTAAATATACATTTAAACATGTAAATTAATCTATATATAAATTTAATAAATATTCAAACAATAATTGAAACAATATAAATAAAACGATTCAATATTTTACTTACATTGTGATTTATATTTTTATTTTTATTACAACTATTATTATGGGTATGTTATTTTTGGCAGTTTAAAAAAAATTAAAAATATTAATAAAATTTATCAAAATAATAAGTTGAAAAGATTTCCAATTATTTTTATTTATTTATTGTAAATTTTTCAATGTAACCATGGTAACCATAAATAGACTTTTACCAAAATATTACTAATTAAATTAATTTTGGATAAATTAATTTTGGATTTAACTACACTAAAACCTTCCCTGGGACGTCCACAACAATCCCTGAAAGTTTCATCGCAATCGGACGGGTAGTTTTTGAGTATTTGACAGACACACACACAGACAGACAGACAGACAGACAGACATATATATATATATTCATACACATCGTATTTTTAATATTTTTGTAATAATAATCAGTTTGCTGAAAAAAATAATTATGAATTTTATATATATATATATATATATACGTATATAAATTTCATTTTTCTCGTGAAGCTGGTGCGCATTCCGTCTGCTTTCAAATTTCTTACGCACAAGTTTTCACTTCTGTCGGCCAGTCCCACGACTGCCAATTCGACTTTTTTTTTTCTAATAAATAAGATTAAAACTATTTAAAGATGAAAAAAAATTATTTCACCGATAAGATAACTGAATACTTATTTATATATTCAAAGCTCCATTTATGAAAAAAAAGTATTTTTGATCTCTCTCGTCATTTTTTTTAATCTTTTCAACTAATGAAAATTCAATAAATCAACGATTTGAATCGAATTTAATATGTATTTAATAAAATGGTGATAATGAATTAATTTTATTTTTTACGGTTCATTTAAACGGGAAAGTGAAAATTTATTTTAATCCATTTCTTTTTGTTTAGCAAATCCATTAAAATCTTCGAATTCCAAAAGGTAAAAAAATACAGTTTTTCTTAATATGTCTTAAACATTCAAACCGCAATTAAACGTTAGATTTCTTTTTTTCAAAAGAAAAAAAACAAATCCTTGGACTAAAGAAGAACAAAACTTATTCCCAGGGTTGGCTACATGCATATTAATACTATAAGTAAGCAAATGTGTTTGCTTGCATTGGGGAATGAGAAATGGGGAATGGGAACGAAGAGACAAAGTCTCAGCTGCGCTTTGTGGCAGATAATTGAGCCTAATCGGAACAATAGCGAGTCTTAATTAACATCACGCCCTTCGTGGTTTTAATTGGATATTTCCTATACGCACAGTGGAATGGAGAAATACACATTGTTCCCGCCGAGTGGATTTCTTGCGCCAAGCGCTAATCGCCATTGTTCCAACCAAGACTGACAAAGCACCAAACTTTCTCTGAAGGAAGTCAAACGAGAGTTGGAATTTTTTTATACATCTTTCAGAAGGAAAATGGAATGCAAAGAATTGACACTATATATATAAATACAAAACATTACACAAGAAAAACAACTATTTGGTTTTCAACACACTTATTTTATTATACTAAATAGACAATAAGATTAGTTATAAATTATATATCAAATATTTATTTATTTTAAAGTTATTAAAAATGAATAAACTAATTGAAATAAAGGTAAGAAAAATATTCTGAGAATGTTGATTTACATTTAATAAATTTAATAAAAATTAGTTGGAGTGTCTCCACTCGACTATCTCGCAATTTGAATTGGATTAAATAACATATATTATATTTAAATTAAATTTAATTAATTATAAATTATAAATTAAACTTAATAAATAATATTTCTTAAACCAGCGCATGTTTGGCTCTGTTAATGGCACCACGTCAAGTTAAAAATCCGTCCTTGCATTTATACCCATTTGTAATCTTCCATTCCCTTTTCAAATATAAATTATTAATAGTTAATTAATAGGAGAGATAATAATTTAATTATTATTATTCCAAGGTATTCATTGGTGGGCGTTAAGAGGGGCCTGTGAACAAGGTTTATCGACAAATTTTTAACATTTATTTTTGCAAAAATTTTAGATTAATTATGCATTTTTTCTAAAACTAAATATAGGTTATTTAAAATCAATGTTAATGGGTATATAATTTAATTGAATGTAAATTTTAATATACATATGTTTCCCATATGAAAAAAATAAAAATTAAATTAATTTTTTTAAAATCTATTTTATAGAAGGATTAAAAAAGTTTATTGTTTGCTAGGATATATCAAATATATTTTTTAATATTTAAAATTAATATTTTAATTATATATAAATTGTTGATTTTTTTGATAAAGTTAAAATATCCAATAAGGTTGGGGAAAGGAATATAAGGAGTTTTAATGAAAAATTCAAAAATTAATTTACTTATATACAAAAATATTTATTAAAATATAAAATTAAGAATACAATTATATTAATATAATATAATATTTACATAGGATTGGAGAATAGTAATATTATTTAGATTTTACATTATTTATAACAAAATAAAAATTAGATATTATATAAAAGAATAATTAAATTCTTAAATTATAATAGTAATTTCTTTTTCTATGGACTACATTGCTTGTTAAGTCCAGATTTCTTCTCCTGGTCCGCCGACGATTAATCGGATGATTGATCACCGTCTCGATGTCATCCTCGTTCGGCGGAATATTTTCTTTATTTGCCATTATATCTAAAAAATAAGTTGACCTGTGGCCAGGTCCGAACCGACCGACGGTTTGAAAAATTAATTTCCAGCTACAGAAACAATTTCAAATAATTTTAATATATCTATTAATGTAATAAAAAACAAATATGAATATAACATAAATATTTTTAATTTTATTTTATTTATAATATATAAGTAAGACCAGGCTGTGACGTCATGAATGGCTTAATGACGTCATATAATTTTAAATCAAGTAAAAACTAATAAATATGATTTTTCTCGAGGATAAAACCAATACAAAGTGCATGATTCGTGGTGATATATAAAAAAATCTCCTCATGTGAAATTTGGTGTGAAAATAACCCTTTCCTTCCTATCGTCGATCGCTAATACTACCACTTCCGGTTTCCGGATATACACCAAAAGTTGATCAATTCATCCCACTGATGCATTAAGTAAATATACCAAATTTCATCAAAATCGGTTGAGCCGTTCAGGCTGTACACATCTATACGGACGGACAGACGGACAGACGGACGGACAGACGGACGGACAGACGGACGGACAGACGGACGGACAGACATCATGCTAAAAATACTTTTTTCTGTTTAGAATATGCATGATTCGTGGAGATATGTAAAAATCTCCACATGTGAAATTTGGTGTGAAAACAATACCTCCCTTACTATCGTCGGTCGGTAATTGATGTCGCCATCAACTAATCTTACCGGGGTTTCAATTCTTATTGATTCATCGTGGAAAACGTCGAAATGTCGTCTATGATGATAGTAATTGAGTCCTTCTTCTATGATATTGTGAAGAACATTCCACTCCTGTTTTAAATCCATTCTGAAATCAAAAAAACAAAAACAAAAATAATTAATGATATATAATAAAATGAAGAGGATAGATGAGCGAAGAAATATTGAAAATAGTTTGGTTGTGTTGGTCAGAGAATTCCTTGTAGAGCAACTGCTTGCGAAGAGAGCTGAACACTGAATGACTCTCAACACAAATTTTAGGTATATATAGTCCCTTTTTAACAAAGGAATCCAATTTGCATGGGTCATACAGGTACCTTTTGTATTGTTTTTTTGTTTTGACCCTTTGAATAGACCAAATTTACAGGTAAATCTTTTCAATTCAAAATAAACAAAAATTTGAAAAAAAAAAATATTTTTTTTCTTTCTATAATTTCATAAATATAATTGAAAATGTTTAGGCTATTTTTAAAATTTTGACATTTTGTAATATTTATGACTGTTCAATTTCTTATCTATTGTTATTATTTATTATTTTTCTATTACAAATTGTATCTATCCTTTCTAACAAAATACAAATAATTTAAAAAACTAAAATTCATTGTTAAATGAAGAATCCAAAAGGAATTTCTTAATTAAAATAAAATTTTAAAAATTGACAATGATAAAAAATTAGCTGGAGTGTCTCCACTCGACTATCACGCAAATTTGAATTGGATTAAATAACATATATTATTTTAAATTAAATTAAATTAATTAAATTATAAATTAAAATTAATCAATCATATTTATTAAACCAGCGCATGTTTGGCTCTTTGTTGATGGCACCACGTAACGAGATAGTAAAAATATAATTCTTAATTCACAATTTAATAATCAATATATATAATAAAAGGTTTTTGTCTGCACATTGCTCAGAATTTAAAAATTTTTGCATATCTTCGCGTTTCATGACCTCTAGAATCCAAAAGTGACTTTAGAATTTTTCATGTCTGTCTGTCTGTCCGGAAAATAAGAATGTATAGACTCATAATTGGCTGAACCGATTTCTATGAAATTACATCACAATATTCTTATATACCGCTATAGTAATATAGGTTATAAATTTTATTAATCTCTAATCAATAACCGCAGAAATTAAATTTTTAAAGTTTATATAATTCTCCGTGTTGTTCATTCAAGAGCCTGGCGTAGCCCACTGACCAGGCGGACTCACATTTTACACAATAAATATAAATTTCTCTAGGAATTCCTAATCAAAGAATTATTATAATATTTAACTTTTTAAAAAGTTCTAATTTTAATTAATTTAATAAAATATTTAGATCATATTTTTATCTTGAATTTTTTTTTATTTATTCTTTATTTATTTGAATATTTTTTCTTTTTTATTTGAAAGTGAAGAGTAAAAATCACGGAAAATATTATTTTTAATGTTTTATGAATACAAAAATATTTTCAAAACGTTAATTAAAATGACTAAATTATATTATTTTTGTTTTTGTTTCAATTATTAATTACAATTATAGTTTAATTACAAAAAATATTTCTTGGTTATATAAAATTATAATGTTTTTTAGACAAATGATATAAACGAGATATTTAAAATTTTTGTCTTTTTTACCGACCGACGATAATAAGGGAGGTATTGATTTCACACCAAATTTCACATGTGGAGATTTTTACATATCTCCACGAATCATGCATTTTCTTAACAGAAAAAAGTATTTTTAGCATGATGTCTGTCCGTCCGTCCGTCCGTCCGTATAGATGTGTACAGCTTGAACGGCTCAACGGATTTTGATGAAATTTGGTATATTTACTTAATGCATGAGTATGATGAATTGATCAACTTTTAGTGCAAATCCGGAAACCGGAAGTGGTAGTATTAGCGATCGACGATATGAAGGGAAGGGTTATTTTTACACCAAATTTCACATGAGGAGATTTTTTACATATCACCACGAATCATGCACTTTGTATTAGTTTTATCATCGAGAAAAATCATCTTTATTAGTCTTTTCTTAATTTAAAATTATATGACCTCACAGCTAGCACCTACTTAAATATATTAAATAAAATCAAAAATATTTATGTTATATCCCTATCTGTTTTTATTGCATTAATAGTTACATTTAGATTATTTGAAATTGTTTCTGTAGCTGAAAATTAATTTATTTCAAACCGTCAGTCGGTTCTGCGCCTGGCTACAGGTCAACTTATTATATCGAGTATTTTTTTTAAATTTGGTTTAAATCAAAATTGTTGTATTCTATTATATTTTTTTATTAATAGGCTTCTTTTTTTATTTTTAATTTATAATAAATTCTCTTTTTTTGATATGATATTAAAAAAAATAATTTTAAATTGTATATAAATTTAAAAATTAGAATATTTGAAATTTTTTTAAATTTTAACACATGTAATCAATCATATGCATTAAAAATGGAAAATTTTGAAAATCAACTTGGTATTAAATTCAGAAATAATACTTTATATAAAAAAAAAACTTTTTTAAAAAACCACGTTTTTAACGCACTAAAAAGAAGAAAATAATTTTTCTGAAACCCCATAGGTACTGACATTACAAACAAGAGATATGATTTGAAGAAAATTTTCTATAACGTAAAACGTGGGGCGCAAATAATAATAAATTTTTTAAATGCAATATAATTTCTTTGATTAATTTATTTCAATATCCATGGATTTATATTTTAAGTTTTATATTTTTTACCAAACTTTTTGTAAAAGGGAATATTATTAGTAATCCAACAGAATACTTTTATTAATGTAAATTTTTTTTGGAAAATTAATTCCTTAATATTAAATAAACATCTTCAATTTACACTTTAGAAATTTTATTAACATAAATATTAAATATTTGCTAGAAGTTTTGCAGTAGCAAAATTTAGTTTTAGATTTCTTCAAGTTAAATTTCTTATATTATTTACCAGAATATTGTTAGGATGTCATTTTTTATCAGAATTTTTTAAAAGTGAATATTATTAGTAATCTAAAGGTAATCTTTTCATAAATTAAATTTACCTCTTTTAAAAATTTCGATAAGTTATAAGCTTTACTTTTTGAAGCTAATTAAAATATGAATTCATTTATCCTATTAATTTGTACCTAATAACATTTATTTATAAATTTTTATACGATACAGAATATTTTAGCCATAGTTGCGCCCCACGTTTTACGTTATAGAAAATTTTCTTCAAATCATATCTCTTGTTTGTAATGTCAGTACCTATGGGGTTTCAGAAAAATTATTTTCTTCTTTTTAGTGCGTTAAAAACGTGGTTTTTTAAAAAAGTTTTTTTTTTATATAAAGTATTATTTTCTACTTTTTAGTCTTCATATATTGCAATCGATTTCACTTGACCTATACTACTTTTAAGTTTTTTGATTGACTTTAATAGTCATGAAATACTATTATCCTGAAAGTAATAAATTTAAATTGAATTATAAAGAGAAATTTTTAAATTTGTCATATTTTAATTCTTTATTGCCTAAAACTCATCATAAATTTAAATTTTGTTTTCTAAATTACAGTACAAAACATTAATATACCTTCTTTCAAATTTATTTACATTTTAAATATTATACATATTATATTATTCTTTTAACGGGTTTTTAACGGTTTTTTTCAAATTTAAATATTTACACTTTTTGTTTTGATTTTCCCATACAAAATTATATTCATTAATTATGCTCTAATTAAACACTTGCAAGCTACGAATGTGTTATTTTATTGTATTGTCATCCAGAATACATTACTCTGAAAAGTTTCAGAGCGATTGGATGACTGGAAGTGGTCGAAATTTCGATTGCAAGATTTGACCCGAACAGATAAATAAACAAACAAACAAACAAGAAAGCAAGCTAAGAAAAACGTGGTAAAATACACTCAGTTAGCAAGAGTGCTAATGATGACTTGGTGAGATGCAGAGAGCAAATGATAGCTGAAGGAAATTGAGGGTGGCGTTTAAGTCGAAAAAAGGTGTGTCGAAACAGGCAACCAATCAGAAGACCCGTTAAGTAAAAATAAGAAGAGGGGAGTTTGAACCTTTTTTCTACCTCCCTATTATATTTTTTCAATATTTTGATTTTATTAATTTTTTATCTCTCTTTGTAAAGACGAAATTATAACTTTAAAATGATTTTAAATGTAATCAATCAAAAGTCAGAAATTATAATTTAAAAAAATCAAAATTCTTCATAAAAAAAAAATGGCTTTTTATTTTTTCTAATACATTTACCGTGTATATAATATATAGAGATTCTTTATTTCATTAGATTGAATATTATTTATTAGTAATTCATTTAATAAATATCTAATCGTTATTTGAAATTTATTTAATTATTATTTTAGAATTTATGATGCTTAATCCAAATTTAATTCGCAGCATGGAACATACGATCAGGACTGTCATTTAGTTGGAGGGGAGCGACCTGAACATTTTTTCAAACTTCTTATTTAAACGGATTTTAATATTTTGATTATTATTATTAATTAATGTATTATATTTGCATCCCGCCTCGTTTTTGTATTAGATATTGTATCAATATTTTTTATATTTAAAATATTTTAAAATTTTTTAATTAATTTCGAAAGAAAATTAAAAATATATTTATACAATTTTTGCTAGTATAATAAAATAAGATCTAATGAAATATATTTATTTTTATCGTCAATTCACAATGTGTCATTTATTATATTATTAATTTGTGAAATGATTACAAATTTTATGTAAAATCCATTCTCTATTCGTTTAGATCAAAAATAATATATTTAATATTTAATATATTGAATATATTTAATACATACTAGAATCAACTCTTGAATATTTTTTTAAACAAGCGGACTATGGACATCTGTATTATTTATTTTTAATGTTTTGACAAAGTCCCTTTTGTTGTTTTCTTCTTTTGTATTATGTATTGAGAAAGGTAAGTTTTGGAAAGGGCCTTTTGTTGTATTATTATTGTTTCTCCTTTTTAAGTTAACAAAATACAAATATTCATTAATTATGCTCTAATTAAACACTTGCAAGCTACGAATGTGTTATTTTATTGTATTGTCATCCAGAATACATAACTCTGAAAAGTTTCAGAGCGATTGGATGACTGGAAGTGGTCGAAATTTCGATTGCAAGATTTGACGCGAACAGATAAACAAACAAGAAAGCAAGCTAAGAAAAACGTGGTAAAAAATACTGATAGGTATATAGAATATACAGACTATTCGAATATAATTTAAAATCAATGATGTACAGTGACAGATGCAGTTAGCCGATGTTAAAGAAAAAGTTGTTGCAACCTACAAGATATTTATCTACATATTTTCATTTTAGTTTTTTAGTTAAAAATTATATGGTCTATTTTCTAGATAAGAGATATTTACATAAATAAGCCCACCTACGATTTCATAGTAACTTGTTAACAACAATGAATGGGTTTCGTGAGATTTCTGCAGTTAAGCATAATTTCTTTAGCAAATTTGTGCTTTAGTATGTATCTGCTATTCATTCTCATAATGTAACCTCTGGCTGTTTCAGATCCATACCTCTCTGCAGAGGCTTTTTGGATGTCTTTTAAGGATATCAAAAATGGATATTGAAAATAGCAATTCTTTCCCTTAAACCAAAATTGACAAAGAATTTCTAATTTCTAACATTGTCTATTTAACCAAGATCATGCCAAATATATCTCGAAATATTTTTTAATTTTCAACTTTTATAGATTTCTAAAAAAAAAAATTGAATTTCACAGTGAAAAAATGAATAAAAAAATGAAGCGTCTCTTTAAAATTGTCATTCTTCAAATTCTATCAGAACGATGACAGAGACAAATTGATAGCTCAATGCGAAATAACACGCTTTTCTCCGCCAATCCTATTCAATGACATGACTCAGTTACCTTTTATCCAACCAGGATTACATACCGGCAAATATTTAAAGATTTTTTATTTTATTTTGTCTGAAGATTCAAGTATATTTAATAATACCTATATATATATATATATATATATAAATTAAACTGAAATATCTTACTTGAAAAACTTGGACTTGAAGTTGGAAAACTCTTTTTATTCTCGTTCACAAAGTAGAATCCGATAATGGAAGTTTTTAGTTACATAAAAATATCCAATGTTAAAGCGAAAAAACGTTCAATTTCTATAAAATCCTATAAATATTACTTGGATAATAACTATTTTAATACATTTCTTCATATCAGATATTTTTTACTATATAAACAGTATTATAATAGCAAAGAAATTATTACATAATTTGAATAATTTCAACTCTAATTTATTCAATATGAATTAATTGTTTAATTTGAAAAAATAGTATTTAGTAGAAATTGAAGAACTCTTTTTATGTTAATATTATTATTATACCTTGCCCTTTTTGGATACTGTTAATATAAAAAAAAAGCAAAATGTGCAGCATCGTACACGTGGCGGAAGTGAAACTTCTTACAATCTAGAGAATAAGATAAATTTTAGTTGAGAGTGTGAGTGAGAGAGAAATAGAGAAAAATAAAGGGATCATTTCGAAAGACATATAACAGTATAAAATTTTCGTAACAAATATTCGCTTTATTATTATTATTATCTACTCTATCATCATATCTACATTGCCTGTACTATTGTCGGTTGGTGCTTCAATTGGTAATACTGATATTAATGGCTTGTGATATCTAAAATAAGATATATATGTTCGTGATTCGACATTTTCTATATAACGTGTAAAAACAGCATCTATTGTAGTTCCAGATTTTGTTGTTGATTCCTTGGGATCGTTATTTATAAGCAGACCAAATGTTTCTTGAAGAAAGTTGATCAACGGCAACGAATCATCAGATCCAAAATTTACATTAAAATCTCCCCCGAGAATTAGAGGGATTTTATCTTCGCCTCGTTCAAGTGCATTAGCACCTGTGTGGCTATAAACCAGTAGTGAACGGTGTATGAAATAAATAATATCGTCTAAATTTTGGTCGTTATTTTTTTTCGGCATAGTGAAATCTGTGGAGTAGAGAAAAGCAGTTTTAAATGCAATAATAATTTTAAATCGATTTAGTAGTGTTAAAGTAATGTTGAGATTCGGATAAATAACGTGAATGGTCATCGACGCACATAACTGTATGTGTTGGCGTGTGAATCGCCGACCATGTTCACACACACAATTACATGCGTCGGTATGCGTGCACGCTGTATATTTGACTTGAGAATTTTAATTATTTCACGATATATATATATATATATATAAATATCAATTTTTACTATCTCGCCAGAGATAGTATTGCGATCACGAAAATTTTCGATGTTGAGATTTTGATGTTTTTATACGTTTTGAAGGTTCCTGAATCATTTTCACTAAGGTTGAGAAAAATGTCTGTATGTGTGTGTGTGTGTGTGTGTGTGTGTGTGTGTGTGTGTATGTATGTAGGCAAGATTACGCAAAAACGGTTTGAGCTAGAATGATGAAATTTGGTACATGGACATTATTCAAAATTCATAGTTTTCTATCAACTTTTGAGAAATGTAGGTCAACCGGAAGAGGGTCATTACCTACAACGTTTTGATTTTTTTTCCTCTAAAGTGACCGTAAAAATAAAGATATATGTTTGATAATTTTTCACATGATTAATAATTGTATAAAACTGCTATATATAGAATTTCAGCTTGATTGATTCGCTAAAATTACCAGAATTAATTTTTTAACACTGCAAATCTCACGCGCCAACACGTAACGTGGTGCCATCAACAAAAAGCCAAACATGCGCTGATTTAATATTTATTATTTATTATTTATAATTTATAATTAATTAAATTTAATTTAAATATAATATATTATATTATTTAATCCAATTCTCAAATTGCGAGATAGTCGAGTGGAGACACTCCAGCTAATTATATATGACTTAACTAGCGCGCATGCGCGCCATGGACTTTGGACCTAGCGAGAGGGTATTAGAACGAAAGACAGCACAAAAGCAACACGCAGATAGCCTCTTTCTCAAAGACGAAAGACCGGACAAAAGAAAGACCCAGATAGCCTCTCTCTCAAGAACGAAACACCGCACAAAAGAGAGACGGAGATAGAGGCTATCTCATTCTCACTCGTTATATCTATATCTTTTTTCTCTCTTGCGTTTCGTAACGCGTTACGAAATTTCAATTTTTCAATTCACTCTCCATTCTCAACCAAATGTCAGGACGCCGCTAAAGAAGTTTCACTTCAAAAATTATAAATAAAGAATCTATTAACTATACTATAAATTGTAACCGAGGGATGTGGCTCGTTTTCTATACTTCGAAAACTAACCCTTTTGGTGTAGGAAAGGGATTTGGGAACCATCTTAAAGAAAAAGAAGTTACATCATATTTATTCCAAATGAGCGAAATATGTTTTCTTTTGCAATTTTAAGGGATGGCAAACCTTTTTCAATATCTGTGCCTCAAAATTATAAAAAAATTTTTTGAAGTAACTAAGGTGCCACAAAATTGTGATGGTTTTTTTTCTCCACCATCTACCCCCTCTCCCTTTTAGCTTGAATATATATGGTAATCGAATATTTTTGTATAACTTCTAACTATCATGTATAAAAGAGTTATAATTTTAAAATATTACTTTATACCAAAAAAGTAAAATGATTATTAAAAAATTTGGAATTTATTTGTGGTAAAAATATATCTTTCCTAACATTTGTCTATTATTTATTTTTTATTGAAAGGAAATTCTTTAATTGATTTTTGTTTGTAGTTTTTAGTTGTAGATAATGTCCAAAAAGCAAAATTTTTATCTAATACCGTGAACCACTTACATTTTCTTGTTTTGACAATGTTATGTTAAATTCTAGAAAAAGATTTCGATCCTGGCACTATTTCTCCAACTGTCCTATGGGCAAAGTAAAACTTTGTTAAGATGGATATAAATTTTAAAAATTAATTTTTCTTTTTTTAATAAATATTGATAAAATTTACAACATATATTAAAATAAGAGCATATAAGAATATTCTGGTAATATTGCATCGCCCCAATTATAATTTTGAGTTTATAACTAGGCAAACTAGTTTATATATAGGCAAAAAATTTTAAATCTTGAACAATGCGATTTGTACGGCAACACATAATGACATTAATAGAAGCCCAAACGGCATACACTATCACTAATGAATGTTTTTTATACAGCGAGGGAATTCAAGCGATATTTCAGTAATAAAATATACAATTTAATCTACTAAAATAGATAAATAAATATATTCAGTACTTCAAATTTTATAAATTGTAATTTTAATGTGAATTGTTCAATTTTAATTCATTTCTATTGAAAAAAGTTATAATTATTAAAAAAATAATTTTGTCTTTATGCGTGCCATGAAATTTTTCAAACGTACCACTTATGACACGCGTGCCATAGGTTCGCCATTCCTGGTCTAGTGTATTCTGCATTTTTGCATATTCTTTAAAATTTACATAAAGACTTATTTATTCACAAAACACTTATTTGTTCACTATTTCCAAATCTTTATCTAAAATTGTGTCGAATAAGTGATGTGACACATTTGTGTGTGCGAGGGATATGACGTACGTTTTATCTTAACTTAACATTGTAAAATTAAACCCCACAAACACTTTAGTAATACTAGGGAAATATTAATCACAGACTTGTGTAAATATATTATTTAGGGTTATGTATTTTTTTAATTCTTAAAACTTACGTAATCAAATATTTAAACATTTCAATTTTATGAGTTTTTATGTTTGTTTTTCCCATAAGCAATATCCCCCACACTGACTCCGCAATATCACCACCCCTGTTAAGGATATTACCGAAAAGTTGACTTTTTATTTTTGTAAATTTTAGTAGTTCTTATTATATAAGAATAAAGCTGTAATTTATCCTATATGTACCCAATAGTCCTAGGTACATTACATTATTAATCATGTGATAATATGTATTAGTATGTGTGATTTAGCAAAAACCAAAATTGTGCGTCATATTCCTCGGGTTTACCTTATAATACAATATATATTACTATTGTAGATGCATTGCATTGTTTTAATAATCTAATAATCTAATCTAATTATATTGAACCTATTTCTCTAAAAATTGGCAATATATATACTATTACGAGCATAATTGTGTGAATAACTTTAAAATAATTTCAATTTATGATTAATAAAATTATTTGTGTATGTATATACCAAGAAATTTTTTTATCTATTTATTTTAGCCTTTTTATGATACATGTTTATATTTACATATAAAACAAATCAAAATTATTTAATTATTTATCAGGCCCGTTTTGGGCATAAGCCTTTCCCATTTCTTTCCAAATTTCTCTTCTTTTTCCAGCACATACCCACGTGTTTTCCTCTATCTTCTTAATATCATCGTACTATCTCTCTTGTGTTTTCTTTCTTGTCTTCTTTTTCTCTCAATAAGCCACCATATTCAGTTACTACCTTCGTCAATCTTTTGTCATTTATTCTTGCTATGTGACCTGCCCATTTCTATTTTAATTTTTCATTTATTCATTCTTGATCTATCTTTTCTTTTAGGATGCTCCTTAACCTTTTAATATATGAAGCTCAAGTATGGTCCATTACAGAAACAATAACTAACAAATTAGAGACGACACAAAAGGTAAATAGGCCAAGAAAACACCTATTTCTTAAATATAAAAAATCTTTCAAAATATGATATTTCATGTTAAATTTTCTAAAATATTTTTTTAGCAATTTAAAAGTTTATAACCATTGAGAATTTGTGAATTTAATTTAAAATACTCTATGTATGTGAATATTTAAAACATATCATGAATTTTTTTTAGCAAAATTTTTTAGTAAAATTATGAGTATTATTAAAACTCTTTTGCATATTTATTGAGAAATAATAATTATTTGTTAAATATCCAAATTTTTTTTACCAAAGCTTTTGACATATTATTAAAATTCTAAAACAAATTTTTTTCTCAATTTATTTGATATGTATTGTTTTTGACTATTATATATTTATTTATTTGATTAAGTTATATTTTTGTTTTAATAATCATTACGGATACAAAGTGATTGTTTTAGAGTTAAAATGAGCTGTGTTGTATGTCATTTGTTTATTTGTTCATTTCTATTTTAGGATGGAAAAAAGCAATTTCAACAAAACAAATATTTATTAAAAAATAAAATAAATAAATAAAATAAACCATGAAATAACATTCTAAAGGTGGCGGTAATACAACCAACAAATAGTTGTAATTGTAATTGGATTAATTTATCTCTGGTGCCTGAAGCATCAAATGAATACTAAACTTTTTCCAGGTTGAAGATATTCAGATAAAAATTCATCGCATTTTTTTTTTATCTTTATGTTTTCAAATGAAATAAATATTTTTTATATTCAATTTCTATTTTCTTTTTTTCAATTTATACTATTAGTTTACACTTTTCCTATATTTATATATTTATCCAGTACAAATTTTCAATCGTTAATAAAATATTTTATCTTCATTCACTTAAATTCAAATATATGTATATATTTATTTAAACTTGTAGTATTAGTTAATACAATTTTACTCAAATATTAATTCATTAATTAAATTTATTTAACTAATTTTATTTATAGGTAGATTTCTATTATATAAGGTATTTAGCAAGATATAAATGTGTGCAGCAGTTAGTAGGCTCCAAGACTTGGGATACACTCTCGTCGAAGCGTAAAATATTTTTTAATTGTTTTTCAAAAATTTTTTATTACTCTAAAGAGAGTTAAAACAGTTTTAAAATGGAATTGATTTTAATTATTTTTTATGTTACTTGTATTTTTATTAAATACAATTAGCTGGAGTGTCTCCACTCGACTATCTCGCAATTTGTATTGGATTAAATAACATAACAAAATATATTATATTTAAATTAAATTTAATTAATTATAAATTATAAATTAAAATTAATAGATAATATTTATTAAACCAGCGAATGTTTGGCTCTTTGTTGATGGCACCACGTCTCGTGTTGGCGCGTGAGATTTGCAGTGTTAAAAAATTAATTCTGGTACTTTCAGCGATTCAATCAAGCTGAAATTCTATATATAGTAGTTTTATACAATTTTTAATAATGTGAAAAACTATCAAACATATATCTTTATTTTTATGGTCACTTAGAGGAAAAAAATCAAAACGTTGTAGGTAATGACCCTCTTCCGGTTGAGCTACATTTCTCAAAAGTAGATAGAAATTTTGAATTATGCCCATGTACCAGATTTCATGATTCTAGCTCAAAGCGTTTTTGCGTAATCTTGTGTACATACATACACACATACACACACACAGATATTTTTCTCAACCTTAGTGAAAATGATTCAGGAACCCTCAAAACGTATAAAAACATCAAAATCTCAACATCGAAAATTTTCGTGATCGTAATACTATCTCTGGCGAGATAGTAAAAAAGGTATAAGTAGCCAAAATTTGAATAGTAGTTTTGAATTGATTAGCTTATTAAAATAATATTATTAAATATTTTTTCTATAAGTCTGGCAAACATTTGACTTGGTGTTTCATATAAATAAATAAAACTAAATGCGCCCAACGTTTTTCGTTGAATATGAAGCAATTCATCCATAAACTTTGTCAGGCTGATAGAAAAATTATTTTATTCTTTTTAGTCCATGAAAAAAAGGTATTTTATAAAAAAATTTATATTTATATTATTTTATTCTTGTTAGTTCGATTTTAATTTGATTAAATGAAATTATTGAAAGAAAAGAATCTAATTGTAAGATGAGAAATAGATAAAGATGTTGTTATACGAGAATTTGCAATTTATTTTTAAGAAGTAATGTTTTTAAAATATAATTTATTACAATTATTATATATAATAATTAAAAATTCCTCTTTTAATGTTATAAATTATTTGGAATTATTTTCAAAATGAAAACCAACTCAATATTTATCCGTCAAATGGCGCGAATAAAAATTCAAATATTAAAGCAATTAATTACTAATTACATTACAATTAATTAGTTATAATTCAATTATATTTCTTCCATATCTTTTAAGGATCTATTGAAATATCTATAAACATTTTCAAAAGTCTATCTCAATTTAAAGTTGATGAAAAATCGATTTCAATTTGTCATAAGAGCGAACAGACAGACATATATGAAGTGAAGTTGAAATTGGGAACTTTAGAGGAGTTTGTGTTAAATTTATAATTTAATATTTATATAAGTTAATATTTATATTCTTTCCTACCCAAAATTTTGTAATATTTTTTATTATTAATTTGTTATAAGTAATACAAAATTCTAAAACAAACATTTTTCTCAATTTATTTGATATGTATTCTGAAACGATTTCGACGATTTATTAAAATTTACCATAGTCATAATTATTGTATACTTGAATCTTTTATATTTTAGCTGAGTAAATATATTTAATATTTTAAGTTTTAAATATGGCGTATCGATTCATAAAAAAAAATATTGAATTAAAAAAAACGGCAATATTTAACATTTTTCAAATTTGAAAAATTACCTTTTGAAAATGATTTTAAGTGATACGTTTTATTTGATTAAAATATCATATTTAATAATTAATATTTAATGTAACTTGATATAAAATTCGTCAGAAAACTTTTAATTGAAAAACTTTTAATATTTTCATATAGGAAAATAAAATTATATTTAATATTAATAAAAAAAACTCTTCTCATATTTTTATTTTATTTCTCTTATAAAACATTGCTATACTAGTATAAAGATTTGATAGTCAAAATTTGTAAAAAATAATTTAGGAATATTTTAACAAATTTTCATACTTGAAATTAAAAAAATTTTATTGATTTTTAATTTTAAGAAATATAAAAAAAAATTAATTAAAACAATATGTTAATTAGCATTATAGAATAGTTTGAGTAAATAGATAGTATTTGAGAGACACGAGTTAACTCAGTTTACAATCCCGAGGGAGGAATTTCAAAATTCGAATTTAAACGAGAACGCCAGCAAATAAATGTAATAATTCAAATATTTCATCGTGATTACATTGGGATATGCTGGTATCCCATTTTAAAATACTTTCTAGTTCATATAAACATTTATTGTTCTTTGAAAATGATTAAATAATAATAATAATATTCTATATAAATATACGAATTTTTCATGAAGCTTCTTCTTTAATGATTTTTAAATTTATTTATTTTACACCCAACACAATTTGAGTGTTCAGAGGGGCAAATGAAAATAAATTGTTGAGCGGCCATAAGTCCATCATTTGGTTATTTAGGGAACAATTAAATATTATGCCAGTTTAAATTTTTAGAAATTCAGGTGGAGCATGGAATAAACAAGGTTCTGAAACACTGCATTAGACTGATTATTAGATGAATTTTTAATTCTAAAAATTAGTGAATTTTTTAAAAAGATAAAAAACAAATCAAAATAACTCAATTAAAATTTTAATTTATTAATTTATAATTCAAAATAATATATTATAATAAAAAATATTATTTTAGAAATCTTATTTAATGTTAACGTTTTAAAAAAATTCAAATTCATAAAATTGATTATGAATTTAGCGTAATAATTAATTTTATTAAACTTCGACTTTATTTGCTAATTTGGTCTATTAGCATTTTTTTAATGATTCGAGATTCTAACATCAACTTAGATATATAATTATAAATATATCCTATATA
Source organism: Labia minor (assembly GCA_963082975.1). Lineage (NCBI taxonomy): Eukaryota > Metazoa > Arthropoda > Insecta > Dermaptera > Spongiphoridae > Labia > Labia minor. The sequence goes on from OY720347.1 coordinate 28,999,135, forward strand.
TGATTATATTATTCTAATATAAATATATATTTTAAATCTGATAATATTTTAATTTAATCAAAATAGTATTTAAACTTAAAATTCATATTTCAAATTTGTCATAAAATAACACACGAGAACACGATTTCCAGCATGAAATCTCCAACTTAAGATGAGCGATTAAATTATTTGCGGTACGTGAATTTACATTCACGAGGATTTTCTTGTAATATTAACTCGGGTACAAATTTAATTTTCCCAAAAGAGACAGTTTCCGTTGGCCGTGTCTAACTTCCTTCAACTTAGGACAAATTTCAAGTCCATTTCTCATTCCTTTACCCAGAGAAATTAAACAAAGGACAGATAAATGGACCGATTATCATAATTACATAATATTTTTTAGTTTTCTTTATTGTTTTTTAAACATTTTTAATGATAAATTATTCTACTTTTTATAATATTTTATTTTTTCAAAAAATTCATACTAGAAGTAATAAAACAAACTATCTAGTTTATATATATTTTTGAAAAATAATATTTAAATTATTTTACCATTATAAAAAAATGAATATTTTAAAATTTTACAGTGTGAAGATTGCAATTTGTTTGACAGCCATCAGTGATCAAAAAACAAAAAAAATATATAAATTGAAAAAAAAAATATAAAATGAAAAAATAAAGAAAGAAAGAAAATAAGCCCATGGGAAAAAGAAAACGAAAGAACAATAATAAATGGCCACTATATTTTATTGAAAACACAAATAAATAATAAATAAGAATTGAAATAAATGTATTTTCCTTCATAGAGTATATTGGAAAATCTGAACTTGATTCATTATGAATTTCTATAATATATTATTATATATACATATATGTTTATATATATGAATAAAAATATATACATGTTCAGAATCGATAAAGATGACGCTGTAACAGATGTCAGACAGACACGCAAAATTATTTATTAATTAATTTTATTTATTACTTTTAATTTATAATTGATTAAATTTAATTTAAATATAATATATGTATATATTTAACCCAATTTAAATTTGCGAGATAGTCGAGTGGAGACATTACAGATTTTTTTATTTAAAAAACAAAAGATAAATTTTGATTATTTTTAAAGGGTTTGATGAAATCAAATCAAAAGGCTTTGCACCCCATATATAATTTGAATTTCCCCTTCATTTTTGTTATTAAATAAATAATATTTTTAATTGGAATTTTAATTAACAAAATTTTACGTATAACTTATTTTTATTTTTTATTATTAATGAAAAAATTATTTTTTAGAGAAATAACAAATTTATTAGTTTAATTAGATAATAAAAATATATTATAAAAATAAATAAATAAAAATAAAAACAATATCAAAGCTAACATTTGAGAGATATTGTTATATACATAATTAGTTCTTATCTATATTATATATAATTTTATTAAACAGTTTAACAAAAATAATAATATCTATTACTGTGGAACTACGGAACTCGCAGCAGCAAGCACATTTTTCCAAATGTCTCTAATTTGAGACACTACCATCAATCTTCTATTTGCTTGGCCTTCCAACCGGTTGTTTCTCAATCGGAATCTACAGAAATAGTCTTTTCTCTATCACTCTTGCCACGTGTAATATAATTTTATAAAATAACAAACATTAGATTTGTGAATATGTAGTTTATTAAAATATTATACGTGTATAATTAATAAAATGATTATTAATATTTATTATTATTAATAAAAAAAATTGTATGACAAAATATGTTTTAAATGTATTACTCAAATAATACTATACTTTCGAAATAACAATGAATTAAAATTCTTTAGAATATTTTACAATATCCCACTCAGAGCTCTAATTATTATATATTATATACAAATATGTATTTAAATCTGAATACACCGGGTAAAAAGACCATCAATTAACCTAAGTAGAGAATAAGTTGACCTGTGGCCAGGCACAGAATCGACCGACGGTTTGAAATAAATTAATTTCCACCTACAGAAACAATTTCAAATAATTTAAATGTATCTATTAATGCAATAAAAAACAGATATAGATATAACATAAATATTTTTAATTTTATTTTATTTATAATATATAAGGAGGCGCTGGCTGTGACGTAATGAAGGGCTGGGTGACACCATATAATTTTAAATTATGAAAAAACTAATGAAGATGATTTTTCCCGAGGATAAAACCAATACAAAGTGCATGATTCGTGGAGATATGTAAAAAATCTCATCATGTGAAATTTGGTGTGAAAATAAACCTTCCCTTCGTATTGTCGATCGGTAATACTACCACTTCCGGTTTTCGGATATACACCAAATGTTGAGCAATTCATCATACTGATGCATTAAGTAAATATACCAAATTTTATCAAAATCCGTTGAGCCGTTCAAGCTGTATACATCTATACGGACTCGTGGTCAACAACAAATCTAAAAATAGCAAATTCACAGCTAAAAAGTCAAAAGCATATGAACAATAACGATTCCTAAATGCAAGTGGTATGTGATCAACTCTCCAAAGCCAAGGGAAGAAGCCCTTAGCCAAAACTTACCAAATGCAGCAAGGTGATTTGCTGTAAGGGATCATGTGACCCTTTTTGCATGGTCAACTTAGCTAATAATCTGACCACGTGTTTGCATATAAATATACAAAAAAGTCGAATTGGCAGTCGTGGGACTGGCCGACAGAAGTGAAAACTTGTGCGTAAGAAATTTGAAAGCAGACGGAATGCGTACCAGCTTCACGAGAAAAATGAAATTTATATACGTATATATATATATATATATATAAAATTCATAATTATTTTTTTCAGCAAACTGATTATTATTACAAAAATATTAAAAATACGATGTGTATGAATATATATATATATGTCAGTCTGTCTGTCTGACTGTCTGTGTGTGTGTGTGTCTGTCAAATACTCAAAAACTACCCGTCCGATTGCGATGAAACTTTAAGGGGTTGTTGTGGGCGTCCCAGGGAAGGTTTTAGTCTAGTTAAATCCAAAATTAATTTATCCAAAATTAATTTAAATAGTAATATTTTGGTAAAAGTCTATTTATGGTTACCATGGTTACATTGAAAAATTTACAATAAATAAATAAAAATAATTGGAAATCTTTTCAACTTATTATTTTGATAAATTTTATTAATAATTTTAATTTTTTTTAAACTGCCAAAAATAACATACCCATAATAATAGTTATAATAAAAATAAAAATATAAATCACAATGTAAGTAAAATATCTCGCAAATTTGAATTGGATTAAATAACATATATTAATTTAAATTAAATTAAATTAATTCAATTATAAATTAAAATTAATAAATAATATTTATTAAACCAGCGAAAGTTTGGCTCTTTTTTGATGGCACCACGTCACGTGTTGGCGCGTGAGATTTCCAGTGTTAAAAAATTAATTCTGGTACTTTCAGCAATTCAATTTTCGATGTTGAGATTTTGATGTTATAAAAAATAATATTTATTAAATTATAATTTAATTAATTTAATTTAAATTAATAAATATTATTTAATCAAATTCAAATTTGCGAGATAGTCGAGTGGATAGTGGAGTGTTTGGCTCTTTGTTGATGGCACCACGTCACGTGTTGGCGCGTGAGATTTCCAGTGTTAAAAAATTAATTCTGGTACTTTCAGCGATTCTATCAGGCTGAAATTCTATATATAGCAGTTTTATACAATTATTAATCATGTGAAAAATTATCAAACATATATCTTTATTTTTACGGTCACACACACACACACACACACATATTTAAAAATTAATTTATTAAAATATATATTATATAATATATTATATATAGTATATAATTTAATATATATATATATATATATATATATTCTGAAATTAATTTTAAATTATATAAATATATTAGAAATTAATTTAATATAATTTAACACATAATAATATATTAAAATATTTTATTTTATATATACATAATTTAGTAATACTGATTATTAATGTAAATATAAATAATAATATTTAATATGGCAAATATGTAAAATTTTGTAAAGAATGTATCAGAAGTTTAGTGTCTAACATTCTGGCGTATTGCGCATGCGTATATCGGTCGGTCGGTCGGTCGTTTTGGAATCTCACGCGAAATCTATATTTTTTCCCCATCCCGCAAAAGTGCTCAACGCCGCTAAAGAAGTTTTCACTTCAAAAAATATATATATAAAAAGAAAAACTTATAAAAATTATATAAAAATAAATTGATATTAAAATAAATAAATCGGTCGGTAAAAACAAAAATAAATATAATATATTTCACATCGAAATAAAAAAATCAGACACTTTCATTGATAAATAGACAAGTATTTATATATAATTGATGTGGTAAATAAATAAATCGACACAAATAAATAAATAATTTTATTATATGATTCTACTGATAACTTTCATTATAGGATTCTATGAAATTTGATTTTTTTTCTTTCATTTAGATTTCATATATTATTTACCTATACTTTTTTTTTGTTCGAATCAAATAAATTAGATTCTAAATAAATACTACATACCTTTAAAAAAATATTTAAGTTAAATTTGTTCAGTTAATAAATAAGATCTTTGTCTATTTATTTATAATCGGTTTACTTTTATTCTAAATATTATGTTTTCATATTAAGTGAGAGATGAATTTATTGAAAACTCAGCCAACACCAAACTCAAACAAACAAACAAAGCTAGTGTAATGTCTCATTTCAATAAAAGGTAAATTTCAAAAATTATTTCCCTTTCTCTAGTTAATAACATAATCAAATAAATAAATGGTTTAATTAAACTGTAAACTCTTTTATGCTGATACATCTATTCATTATTGTGTTTGGAAAATTATAGAAATAGGTAAATGAAAGAATAATCCGAAAACAAATGCTTTTCTACTCATGCCCATGTTTAATTCATAATTTAAAATTTAAATTTGCCGAATTCATTAATAATAGCAGCTGTTAATTTTGAAAACATGCTATAAAATAGACGTTTGGAATTTGAAGTCTGTTTTGTGTTCATTAAATACATATTCGTATAAATAAATAAATGTATTTATTAAAGTGAGAGGGAGAGAGGGAGAGGTAGAGGAATAGTATTGGAGAATGGTTATATGCGTTGAATATACGCTGCATTTATCAGATATGTTATCGAATGCATCCGACATTTGCATGATAGGAAATCTGAGAGAACGTTGGAGAATTTCATTTACAAATTGCTTGACTGATATCCATCTGATTAAGGGCAGACAATTGAGTTTGGTCAACAATTGTTTTTAGACAAGTTAATTGATGAGTTATTGGAATTACTTTTTCAATATTCCGTTTTGATCAATTTCCAAAATTTTGTTTGAAAATAAAAATGGATTGAACATTTAAATTAAATTATAAATAAACTCAATTAAAATATTAATTGAATTGAATGAAATTGAGTTAAAGATATTAATTATTAATTTTATAATTTTAAAATACAACCCAACTATAATTTATATATATATATATATATAATCTTGAAGAATTAAAAAATTGAATATTTTTTTTGTTTCAATATTAACTTTTAGATACTTAATTTTATTAAAATAAATATGATATAAAATATTTCTGTCTCAAAATATTATTTTTTTTAAATAAATTTTAAAATTACTTTTGAGATTATTTATTATATGTATATTTTTTAAAGGGTTTTCAATGTCTAGCACATTTATCGCTTCTAATTCCATAATCATTTTCGTGATTTTGATGAAAGTATCTGTGGTACTAACTTCAAACAATTTGAAGAATCTCTGAAATGAGCAATATATGTAAATATAAATATACACAAGTACAATTGATCACCCATTTCAAATTAAATATTAAATAACATTGCCAAACTACATATAAATAAATATAATAATATACTTATATTCAATAAATCAATTGAAATGTTGAATGATTGAATTTTATTAGAGAAAATCTTTGCAGATTTATTCAAAGAATTAATAAATTTTACGTAAATGTTTATTTTAACAATATATTCGATTCAAGAAACAAATTTGGATATATTTATTCATCTAAGATTCAAATTCTCTAGGTATTGTCGATTAACAAAAAAATTTAAGTGGAGAGTGGAAAACACACCAAATGGCTAGTTAAATCGACATTGGACTTTCTAGTAATGACTAAAGTTAGAATTTCATTGGTGTTTTCAAAAGTACTTTATAAGCATTTTGAAGGTATCGTCAAAGTTTACTTTACAATTTAGCATTATTTTTATTTAAATTAGTTTTGGTTCTTTCTTTTATTTTGTAAGTTGCTGGCGAGTTGAACAATTCAAAAGAAAATGAACTGGACTTTTAAATTAATTCAATCAATATTATTTAAAACTGTCTAATAGTAATAAACATAACATAACATGGTAACAAATCCTAATTAATTAATTTTTGCCAGTCATCGGACCTTGTCCCGACTTTGTAAGCATTTTGAATTTTATTAACGTTTACTAATGTATATTAAATAGAAACATAATCATTACTCTGATTGATTTCTCGAATTTTGACCTTCGATTCTAACAGAATAATACATAAATAAATCTAGTAGTATGATTATGTTTGTTGTTTTTTATTGTTAATAAAATTAACGTGCTCTATTTTTACATTTTCTATCATAAACATGTACATATTAAATATTTAAACTATGTCAATTATTCATTATATATATTATATATTATATATATATTTTAAAATTAGTTTTAATGGCCATCAATCTCTAAACCCAATTTTACCCAGCCATTTTTAGAATATAATTTAATTTTAATATTAATTTATTGAACATGAATCGATCCATCGTCCACTATTTTAGTCGACACCTCATTTTTGATTTTATCAATATTAGACATTATGGTTTTTTTATTTATTACAAGACTAATTGGGGCAAATATAAAAATAATCAATTAAATAATAAAAATTAACAAAATTTGAAAAATATATGAATTAAATAAACAAAAAATGAATATATGCATAGGAAGATATTAACAAAACAATTCTTTTTGATGTTTTAATTAATAATTCGTTAATTTCATAAAACATATATGTACTTATATTTATTAATACTATTTAATTCTAAAAGTTGAAGGAAGCTCGTTGCTGGGTAACTCCATTTACATAGAAGTAATTGTATTTGTTAAGTAAATAATTTTATAAATTTAATATTTAATAAGTTTTATAAATTATTATATTTCTTTCTTTGAATTACATTCTAATTATTTATTTTTTTTAAGAGAAATAGAAGAAAACATTGTGACATCACTGGTAGGCAAGAATACATCATTGTTACCAATTATGTAGCGTATGGTTTTGAAAAATTATTTGTTCCTGGAAAAATTTAGGCTTTTTTCGAATTTCAAGTCTTTTCAATTAAACAGTTGTTTAATTAGGCCTTAAAAATTTTAAAACACTTCCATTCATTGCCTTTCTTTATCTCAGATACGTTCCATTGCCAACATCCCGTGAATTTGTCTACCAAAATACCAGATGTAAATATAACAGAGCTTTATTCTATATGAAAACTTTGTTGAAGGAAAATAAATATTGAACGTTTTCTATATAGTTTATATTATTATGATTTTTTATTATGTATTATTATATTTTATTGGTTCTTTTAAATATTTTAATGTCATATAATTTATCATCCATTCAGTTCAAGTAAAATTTTAAGAAACTAAACAACCTTTATAATTTTTAAAAATAAGTGATTGAGTTTCAAGAATTAACTGGTTTAACATCTTCTAATATATTGAATGTTAAAATTTAATTTTAGTAACGATGATTGACATATGTGAAAGGGATAAAAGTCAGAGAATTACATTTGAGGTGAATATGAATGTTTAAGTTTTCCATTTAATCAATCAATAAAAGAATAAAAGAAAATTTTAACTCTCTTTAAAATAAAATATTTTATATTTTATTATTTTTAAGTTGTTTTTTTTATTTCTCGTTTAAATTACTCATTAAATTAAATATATTCAAATTAATATAAATATTTAAGGGGAAAGTTTTTATTTTTCAAAGGAAAGGAAGACGACTCGAAGCAATTAAAAATAATTAACAAAATTGTTGAAAGGGAAGAAAACGAGAGGTTTATTTATTTATTTTTCTTTATTTCTAATAAAGATTACTTGTTGGAGTGGCTTGGATATATGTTATATGTAACGCGGATATATCTACGTGAGAGTGTGCGTGGATGTGCGTGGGTGTGCGTGGCAGCCCCTTGCGACAAGCCGAAGCCATAACTCGCACCCGCGGGCTTCCTATCCCAAGGGACCGTGGGGAAGCAAGAGTGCGGCTGCTGGGATTGCGCGAGCGAAAGGCCCTAAATCTTACCCTCTCCCTTTGCAACCCTCAGGACTCTTGCCATTAGGTCAGGGATCAAGTGTCTTGCGCTTTGAATTCCCAACCAGTGCCAGGACCTGGGCTTCCCAGTTGATTAGCTTAGCGGTTCTATCCAACCGCATGCGCGCCGGCTTCACTTATCTAGAAAAAGAAACACCAAGGTAGATAATTGGAAAAAAAGGGCAAATTTCATTGCGGTAACAGATTAACACGAAGTAAAACATTCAAACTCAATTTAAAAAACTTTCTGTGGGAAAATACATTAAATACACAAACATCACTTGCATTGAATATAATTTTATTAATTTTTCATTTTTATTTAAAACTACTACTACTACTACTACTATAATATATATATATATATATATATATAAATTCTACTACTAAATTAATAGAAACAAGTGAAAAAAGTGACACGATATAAATGAATATTAGCATAAATTCAATATGAAATAAAATATAATTCAATATGTGCCCTCTTATCGCCATTTTTTTATTCATGAGTTTAAGAAAATTAAATCGATTCATCGATTCGAGTTTTGCATAATAATATATGAGATTCAAATTCAATTTGCAAAATTTTATTATTGATTTTTCATTATTTTTCATGTTCTATCTATTAATAAAAATTAGTTAAAAAAAGGGCTAATATGAAATATTAACAGCTAAAAAGAAACAACTTTTCGCGCACTGGGAATCATTAAGATTATTTATTTATAAACCGGGAAAGATGCAAACAACCACTAAAATAAAAATTGAATAATTAAGTCATAACAAAAAGAAAAATTGTATGTCAAAACAGGTCAACAACAAAAAAAAAAGGAAATTGACTTTATTGTTAAATTTATTTCTGTGGGTGATTGGATTTTTCCTGCCTTTGTAATACCTACCACCTTGTATACATTTTAAAATCGTCATTTAATTATTTTTTTTTAAATAATATAATAATAATGAAAAATATTATATAAAATCTTTAGTTAGAAAATATCGATATATAAGATATTTCGATAACGAAAAACGAACTGTATTATAATACCAAGCTTGTTAAATTTGCTATTCTAATACGTTTTTCAGAAAATCGTATTTTGTTGAATTCATCCTTTATATCCATAACTGCTCATCTATATATAATAGAAAATTGATGGGTGTTTTATGGAAGGGAATTTTACTTACTACTTAAAATTAGCTGGAGTGTCTCCACTCGACTATCTCGCAATTTGAATTGGATAAAATAACATAATATATTATATTTAAATTAAATTTAATTAATTATATATTATAAATAATAAATATTAAACCAGCGCATGTTTGGCTTTTTGTTGATGGCACCATGTCACGTGTTGGCGCGTGAGATTTGCAGTGTTAAAAAATTAATTCTGGTAATTTCAGCGAGCCAAACAAGCTGAAATTCTATATATAGCAGTTTTATACAATTATTAATCATGTGAAAAATTATCAAACCTATATCTTTATTTTTACGGTCACTTTAGAGGAAAAAAAATCAAAACGTTGTAAGTAATGACCTTCTTCCGGTTGAGCTACATTTCTCAAAAGTTGATAGAAAACTACGAATTTTGAATAATGCTCATGTACCAAATTTCATCATTCTAGCTCAAACCGTTTTTGCGTAATCTTGGTTACATACACACACACACACACACACACACACACACAGACATTTTTCTCAACCTTAGTGAAAATGATTCAGGAACCTTTAAAACGTATAAAAACATCAAAATCTCAACATCGAAAATTTTCGTGATCGCAATACTATCTCTTCCGAGATAGTAAAAATTCAACATTCACTCAACAAATGTATAATAATTTTATTGAAAATTAAATTGAAATTTTTAATTGAATTGATTAAATGCATATATTCATAATAATGTTATAATAAATATTTCAATAGTTTAACTTTGCTAGTTTCAGTCAGATGACGTCATATGAAAACATACAATATAAGATGCGAATTAAAATTATAGTTACTTGTTAACTTTTAATTAACTTTAAAGATACATGAAATAATGATTGAGAAACAAATATTGTTTGCCCGTGCAAATTTATATAATTTTTTTTTACTCTTATAATATATTATATTATTATATATTATTTATAATATAGCAAGAGTTATTAATATTATCAGACATTTAAAATTCGCCGAAGCACTACACTAAACTATCTTCTGACCAACCTTACGATCCTTAAGTGGATCACTGGGAAAGAAAAAGTCAATATTTTACTCAGAAATGAATACTATTTTACTCTTTTTTTCGTTCTTACCTATAAAAAAAATATTTTCTTTTTATGATTTATGGCATTCAATAATTACTACATTTTGAACACTCATAATGTTTGAAATCTATATTAAATGAATTTTAAAGTAAATTTAAATATTATTTTAAGAAGAATCCGTGCTCTTTATTTATATCTATAATTCATAACATTTTATTAATTTTCAAATATTATTTCTATATATTTATATGTAGCTACTATGTACTTATTCTGAAATGGTTCAGGTTGCATATTTAACAGGCGCTCCCTAAATGATCATCTTCCATACAAATTAATCCATTTCAAATTCAAACGTATGGTATATTATTTAATTATTTATTTAATTAATACTCTGTTTACAAGCTTAATGTATACAGAACTCAAAGACAAATTACAAGCCTCTCTTATACAAAATTTTATTTTTATTTAATGCAATTTTTATCGATTATTTTTAAGAAAATTATGACTTTAAAGAATTAAATTTGAATCCGTTATTCTCTCTTTAATTTTCTATTGCCTCTTCAGTCATTTTTAAACTTTTCAACGTATGATAAAACTCTTTCATTTATGTATTTTTCTTTTTTTTTAAAAAAAAAATTGTGAAGATATTTAGTTGTATTTGTAGTCCTGTTTTCTCAGAGGTGGTATCTCCAAGTCTACTTTTCATGCTGACGTTCAACTAAAGGAGTACGTGCTTTAAATAAATAAAAAATTACAATTCTATTACATATTTTCTAAATTCCAAATTTGGCTCATCAACATCTATTGGACACCGACGCAATTTATTACCATTAGATTATCTGATATAAATATAGTCTAATTTCGTTTGATTCATATTTGTGTTCGTGATGATTTAGTAATCGCCCAGAGCATGTCAAACATGATTCAAAATATCGATTAGAGCAAATCTATTTTATGTATAAAAATGTATATAGATATATAATTTTTTTGCGCTGAATGCTACTTTAAAATTAAAATTTTTACATATATTTTCGTGAACAATAGAATTCAAACATAACTTTAGAATATTGGGTTTAAACTTAAACAAAGTATTTTTAAAAACTGTAAAATATTAGGTTTTAGTGTAATCATAAAAAATTGTAAATACATATCTAATATATTTAATTATAATTTTATATGTTAATAATAACCTTTATATTGAATAGATTTATTATTTTTTAAATACCTCTATTTAAATTTGAAAATAATTAATTATTTTCAAATTGTTTAAATCTTTTTATACATTTTTAATGATTCTGATGATAATACATCTAGTATTGTTAATTTAAATGAGACAGTGAAAGGTGCATTCCGGATTTTATTTACATATATGTGGGAAATTTAGTGGCTCGATGATTGGAAATGACACTCCTGTCTGATTGAAGAATGTAAGCTCGTGTTGGCTCGCATCTAGGCTTGTCTAGGCAGCTCACTGATAGTGCAGGCAAATCGACGGATGTGAATGCTTCAATGATGCGAATGTGACTGATGCAACTGTTGTTGTCGGTACGACTACTCAGACTGATGCCCTCTTGGCTGCGAGGTTCCCTTATACTCCGCTCGGGGATGATCGGAGTGAAGGGAGGTCGAGACACTTTCACACAAATGAGATAAGGGTCGTTCAAGCACAAGTTTCAATTCCCACATATATATATTATAAAAAGTCAGTGGGTAGTTATCTAGTAATAAAGGATCTAATTTAAATCAATATGTTTACAATTTTCCTTAAATTTTAAGTGATTTATAAAGAATGCATATAAGTAAATCTCTCAATTTATAAGAATGTTACATTACTTACTTAGTACTTAAAGTTACAATAATTACTTTAGACTCGTCGTTGACTTATAAATTTTGAAATATTTGAATTAGTTAACATTTATATATACCATTTCATGAATCCAAAGGAATGAGCCCATTTAGATATTAGATTCTTGTTAAAAAAATAAATATAAAAATAAAACAATACAATAGGCAGGCATTAACAGGAAAACTTATCTTTTTTTATAAGGGTTGTTATCAGAAATTCAATGAAAAAAAGCGCGTGTTAAGAGAATTTGCTTTGAACTATTTAAATTAAATGGATTTATTTATATTTCGCAAAATAATTTACATTTATTTTTATATGACCAAACGATACGCAGGATATTTTTATAATAGCAAAAGTCATAAATTGGCTACTGGTGGTGTTGTTATCTTATTTTGAACCCTTCAGCTGTTAAGAGATGTTACTGGTATAATGAATCACCCTGTATTCTCTCTGTACTCGGGTGGTTGTTAAATTTGATGCGACACATGCATGCATGGATGGGAAATGAGTACGTGAAATGATTATATGTCTATATAAACAGTACAGTGTGATACTCTGGCATTATCGATTAACTTGAGCAACATTAGAGGAGAAGGGGACTAACGTGATTGCATGCCACGTATTTATGCATCTCTTTGCTCTATCTCGGTGTCTAGTTTTTGTGACTCATCACACGATTATCCCTTCATTGAGCTGAACGCGGGGAATCCCGCGCGAGGCACAGCGCGGCGCTAACTTTTGCGTGATCAAACCCACAAGTTGGATAGAAACGGAGAACACGCGCGTGATTCCCCGACTGAGCGCATCAATCATGGCTACCCCCCGGCGGGAACAGATAGCCCGAACACGAAGCCCCCTCCCGCATGTCGACTTCTTCGCATTGCGGGGTCAGACGAGGAAAACGCTTCGTAAGACGATTTATTATTTTTATTGCATTTTAATGATTCTACTCAGGTCAATACGAGAAAATGAAAAGAAAAGAAAAAAAAAGAGATGAAAATCTTTTTGTTCGTTAAATCTGCCTCCATTCATTAGCCCTTGACATTTCTGTATTATCTTTCAATTTCTTAATTAAAATTTCAACCCTCTTTTTTTTATTTACATTTTGTTTAATATAGTATATTCACTCTTGGATATATTTTATTTTAATTAAAAATAGAATCAAAAAACTAACTGATGTGTACACTAAACAAGTTTAATTTATTTATTTAAATTATATTATTAAAATCTCAAGTGTAATAAATTTATGTAACTAATGGTTTCTTAAATTTATTTAAATTTCAAATCTGTTTTAAGTGATTTGATAAACTATCAAATTTAACGAATTTTTTTTTTGAAAAATCTTTAATAAAATTTGTTAAAAATATAATACAATTATATATAATATATACGATAATTCAATTATTATTCTTGGTGATAGCATTTATGAGACGAAGAAGGATGATGTCTTTCTTTTCTAAAGAGTTCCATAAAACCATAGAGATAATTTGATGATAGGATATTTATTAAAATTTTCTAGCAAAGACTCCAAAACATATCCAAAAAATATAATTCATATTAATTTTAAAATCTTCCAGAATAAATAAAATATATATTAAAAAAATAACAATTTTTATTATTTAATTTTTCATTCATATTATTTAAATTAGTCAAATGAAGATTTTGAAAAATAATTTCAATAATTTATGTTTCCGAGCGCACTTTATAATATTCTTGAAAGTAATTTAATTTTGAGTAGTATTTTTGAAGAAAAATAGTCTGGATATAATTCGAGTATTTTTTATTCAAAACAGACTATCATATTTGAAATTTGAAAAATATATTTTTAAGTTTATATTAAAATATTTGGCATTTTGATAATAAAATTGAATTTTACAAAAACAGAATAAATGATTAAAACAAACTGCAACAAGTGATTTAAGATTTTGAAAATTTAGATAGATTCTGACTGGTGTGTTAATTGAGAAGTCTTCACCCTCAAAACCTCAATTCTTTCACCCATCACCTTTAACGAATCAATATTTTCAAAAGATAATAGTTATGTTTTTATAATAAAATAAACAAAACTTTTAGTAAAATTAATTTATTTTAAATTGAAAATTGAAATTTGTTTTATATTTTTTGGCCATTTTATTAAATTTCTATTGATTATTTACCAGAGTATCTATAGGGTTTGTTCGTTTGGTTCATTTGTGACTAATAACAAGAGATAGAGATAGAGAACGATCCTATCATGCTTCATCTCTTCTTGACTCTTCCTTTAAAATATTCTAGAGAAGACAAGTCTGTAAATGACAGCTTTGTCCTTCAGTGGTTGTGGATTGAGTACCAACGATTCACTCGACCCATTGAGCCAACAACATTTACCATCCCTCCCACTCTTCGATCTCCTTCTCTCTTTAGATCTATTTCTCATAGTCGATTATTTTTTTTTATCATTCGGAGATATTCATTTGGAGTTTGAACTCTTCAATCAAACAAAAGTATATTTTAAACAATATTTTTGATGACAACTTTTTTTTATTGGACAAATAATTTTATTTCACTTAATAATACTTAAATAATTCATAAAATTGCTTTAATCATTATATTTCTATTGAAATTGCTAAAATTGATTTATTTACGTAAATTGGAATTGTCAATTATAATTTGTGGGACTAGATGGTCAATATTTTTTATTGATGTCTAATTCATTTTTTTATTGAACTTTTTTTATTTCTTTTGTTGTTGAATCATGAAAGTATTATTTATTTTCTTTCTCAATAAATTATTATATATTCAAAGTTTGTCTAAGATGAAGAAATTAGTTGTTTTTGAATACCAACCTTAAAGAATGACATCAATTTCAAGGTATTCAGAAAAAATATTCGCATACCAAACAATAAGAAAATAAAAGATTAAATAAAATATCTTTTAGAAACTGTATATATATATATATATACAACAAAAAACCTAGTTAAATGGTAAATAAAAAATTAATAAACTTTTTTCTTTATGGTCGCATATTTGTGGTAAATAAATAATATCTATGAGAATGAAGAAAAGTTATTTAGTTATTGGGCGTATCCCACAAACAATAGGAGATGTACAAAACAATAATAATCTTATTTTAGTCACTTTGTTTGAAGTATTATTTTTTCTTAATGAAACTTATCACAACAAAACAAGGAGTTATAGGAAGAAAAAATAACATTCAAATTTTGGAGTCTTACTCCCATCATCCAAAAAAATTTTGAAATGATTTCTGAAAGACAATTAATTACAAATAAATAACAGGATTTTAAGTAAGAAGTGCATTATATAGATGCATTATTAGATAAGATAAGGATTTATTACAAACTACATAAATTATAAATTTTGTTCATTTCATTCCTTTTTCTGTTTTTTTTAACAGATATCTATTTGCTTATCAATTGTTTTTATACTGCGGTATAAATCTTTCTTGTCGATTTTTCTTTTTGATGGAAGGGTGAGAGAACCCAAAACGGGATACGTGGTTGGGAGAAACTCAATTTACCCTCCGCCGCCTCTTCGTGTTGTTCTAGTGACAGCTATCGCTACAGAGACTATCACAGGCGTATTTTTTGAAATACTTTTCTGTCAAATCAACTTGGTTTGTCGTTGTTCTTGTTTATTAATCGAATGGAAAAAGTTTTAGATACGTTAACCTGTACAATATTAAGAATAGTTGATATTGATGTCGTTGTGGTTGTGCGATTGCCAAAAACAAATACACGAAAAGAAAACCTATTTTCTTTATTCTTTTGAAGAATTCAAATTGTAAAAAATATATAATTTAATAATGTTTTTTTTTCAAATGGAATAAGAATTAAATTTAAATATAAATCAATAAAAAAGTGAATCAATTTTTGTCCATCTGGATAAAAAAACATGAATGACTGTGAAAAGTAAAAATTAAAAACAACGTACAATTCATTCAAATATTTTATTATAATAATAACACATTTAAATTAATTTATCAATTCTAACTTTAATGTTATTTTAGACAGTTTAAATTAAATATTATTAATTATTTATTTAACCTAAATTCAGAGATATGAAAATTGAGAAATAGAATTGAAATGATTTGATGATATCTTCGTATTATTGATGTTATTAATTATAATTTTAAATCTAATAATATATTCCATGATCCTTAGATTAGTTCTATTAATTATTTAGAAAAAACTTTAAATTAAAATAAACAGACATTTGTTAAAAAATTTTCAAATTATAATTTATAAAATAAAACATTCATAATAATCATTTGTTGGTGGTAAAAAAACTGTTGATTTAACTACTGAGAAATAAACTATTCTAAAACTACACCAAATAATTAAATTAAAATTATTCTTATTAAATGTTTTTTCTTTTAGTTTTTGTTTTATAAAACAAAATGAAATATTCGTACTTCTCAGATTAATGAAAATTACACACTCGAAACCACTATTTCTAACCAAAGATTATATATATATAAACAATATCAAAACTTATTATACAGTATATTATTTTTTTTTGTTTTTATTCTCATCAAAAGGAATATTATGTTACTGTGAAAATATTATTATATCCGATATAATACTTATGTTATTTATGTTAATTTTATTATTTTTTTTCTAACATATTATGAATATTTCGCTTAAAGTATTGATATAGTTTAATAATATTAAAAATTATTTATTCAATTGAGTAAAATAATCGTTGATCGATCTTTCATGCTTTGAAAAGTATTCGAGTTCATCCAAATATAATGACTATTTTAATTCTCTATCAAAAAGTTGTTTTTTCTATTTCTACTATAATTTCACACTCTCTCTATATTTATTTATTTTTTTTTTTGTACAAGTTTTCTATCGTTAATAAAATACTTTTTATTGTTCAACTCAAGTTCAAATTCGTATTTAAATTTGTAGTAGATGACACCAAATGGTGATATTTTTAAATTCATAAATGAAATATAAATAATCATTTTTTTTTAGTTTTCTATGGGAGAAACAATTTATCTTATATAATATATTTAGAAAGATAAAAATTTGTATTTCAATAGCAAAATTGACAGAGCGCCGTCATAGAATGTTCATTCGGATCGAATCTAGCTAAAATTTTAGCATTTTTAGTGATTCATTTTAAAAAGTTTTTGGTAATTATACAGAAGACTGGCGAAAGGAGGTAGGTGGTTGAAACTTACTTTGAGGTGTTCCTTGAATGATTCTGAACAATTTTATATGCAACTTTTTTTATGATCTCTTTTAGTTTAATTAATTAAACTGTGTATCCATACTAAAGTTATTTAAAGACTTTCGGTTTTTTAAATTCGGTTTATTTTATTTTAGAAATAGTTTATCCATACTAAAGTTATTTAAAGACTTTTTCGGTTTTTTAAATTCGGTTTATTTTATTTTAGAAAATATAAACTCCGCAAAAGCGTTTAAATAACTTTGGTATGAATAAAACTATTTCTAAAATAAAATAAACCGAATTAAAAAAACCGAAAAAGTCTTTTAATTAATTAATTTTAATTAATTAAACTAAAAGAGATCATAAAAAAAGTTGCATATAAAGTTGTTCAGAATCATTCAAGGAACACCTCAAAGTAAGTTTCAACCACCTACCTCCTTTCGCCAGTCTTCTGTATAATTACCAAGTTTTTATGTAAATTATATATATAACGAATTTTTTGAGTTTTTCAAAATATATTGGCATTCCTTAACAATTTAGAAATAATTTGTGTAGTGACTTCAAGAGTTTTTCAGCATTTTCTATATACTTTTGAAAAAAATTTATTCTACCTAAATATAAATACATATATTTATGCTCCATAAAATGTTCTAAATTATAATAGCAGCTGTCTTGTAATTTTGGTAATAAAATCCTGCTAAAAATAAAAGATTTATTAATATATTTACATGTATTAAAAATATATAGGTTTATACTATACAATTTCAATTACCTAAAAAGGTGAGTCAGAATTTCTTTTTGTTCAAAATTGTTATTAATAATAATATCTTGAAAAATAAATTTTCATAAAAAGATATTTGATTTTGTTTACCATTCCCCACCATCTTTGCATATTTCATATATATTATCATATATATAAATATATATGTTAAATATTATTTTCATAATAGGTATAAAGCAATTTTCAAACCCATTATACCTTTTTTCAGGGATTTATTAGTGACAGGTGAAATATTTATTAGTTTTTCTTATTTAAAAACTGGTATCTCCCATTCACTACTAGTGTAAAATTTCTCCTAATCTTGAGAATGTTATATACACAATCTACAGTTTTACATTTCTAGTTATCAATGATTACCTATTATCTTCATTCATCATTAATATTATAATTGTATTATTTGTTATACAATTTACTTTAATTTTATTTATAATTTAACTATGTAAAAAAATATAAAAATAATGTTAAAATATTTAAGTTATTCTAATATTTATTATTAGTGTTTATTTAATCTATTTGAAGATATTTCAATTAGTTTAGTATAGTAGGTAATTCATTTATAGTCAATAATTGATTATCACACAACCGATTGTTTATTTTATAAGATTTTAATGGATTTTCCATGTCGAATTTGTTATAAATTATAATGATTGTTGTATTTGTTAATTATAATTCCAGTTAAATAATGACTTAACCAACTGATTTGAAATATTATTATTTTTTTATTTTCACCGATTCGTTCATTGATCTTTTCAATATAATAATTAAATGAAGTAACATTTATATGTATATTCAAAATTTGAGTCTGATTATTTTATTGAGTTATATTTTAATAGAAAAGCGATTTAATTCTCTATTTTATTATTAAAGACTACTTTAACAAAAATATCAACTGACACAGTTAATTATAATAGAATTAGTAACAAAGTATTGTTTATTCATGTGTTATGCCCGTAAGATTCATCATTAATATTATAGTTGGGAACTAAATTTTAATGAAAACCCCTTAAATATAGATAACGTGCATATCATAGAATATGTAGGCAGATTTTGTTTGGATAAGGATAAATATATTGATGAATTGAGATGTTGATTAATATTTGTCAATTTTCCCACTCCCTTTTTATTTAAATCGTGATACTCAAAATAATTATAAAATTAGCTTTAAATAATAGATTTATAACAAATTGGGTTGTGTGCTTATATTGATTAATAACCATTTCGAAAAAGTGATTTACTGATAAATAATATATCAACTTTCAAATTTTACTCAGAAGTATAGAACTTGATTAAAAAGAGAGAGAGAGAGAGAGAGTCCATATCTAACCAAATTCTTAAATTTAATATAATAATATAAATGGATTGATATAAAAAACAATTAAAGTTACATATAAACTGAAATCTCCAAGGTTAATAAAAAACATTTATTTTTTTAAATACTTTGTTTTATATCTAAATAATCTTAAAATATTCTAGTAATTAATATTAGTTATATAAAAAATAATACATTGTGAAAAAGAATTTTATATTTTAAAATAATTTATATCAGTGCATTATGAGAAAAAAAAAAATAAAAAACAGGCTTCTGAGTTTACTCCCTGTGCAAACAACACTCACAAGCCCTTTAAGTTTTATTTTTATTTTTTTCTCACTTACTAATAAAAATGATTTTGCTTATTTTTAAAATATTATTTTATATAAATTCTTTAATTTTCAAAATAATATATTACTATCATTTTTTTGTTTAACAAATATTAATAAGATTTTAAGAATATTTGTTTATTCTATAATAGAGTATAATAAGATCAAATATTATTTAGAAAAAAATCAATTTAGAGTTGATTTTATTTTAACTAATTTTCTATTATTATTAATATTATTTTGATTTTATTATAACAATTAATTACACAGGCCAACGATGAAAAAACTTTTTTAATGAATATACCTTATTATTATGTTTTTTAGGTTGCTGAATCCAAATATGATGCTTAAAAAACTGAATCACCTACCATTTCTTCACATTTTATAGTTAAATGCATTTTTTTCGAGATTTTTGCGTTTAGAGATATTTAAAGAATTTAAACAGATTTATAGTATTATAATATTTATAAGTAAATTGGAAAAGTAGGTCTAATGGATGTAGATGATGTTGGTAGCACTGCCAAAAAACATTTGCTGGTCAAACAGCTGGTGTTTTCTTTACTGTCAACCAAACCTCACTTTAACGTTTCTAGTACATGTGCTCAGTAAAATGTCTAATCGCGGTTGTAAAAACTCTGCTGACAGTTTTTGTTATATTTGTGTGTAAAAAACACCAAAGAAACATTACAGACTTTGTGAAAAAGGTTTATCTATCATATTTTGGAACTAAACTTGGGGTGATCAGGAGAAATCTTGGGTACCACATAAGGTATGTTATGTTTGTGTTGAAGATCTAAGAAAATGGTCAAAAAAGGAGAGAAAAACCTTTAAATTTGCTGTTCCTATGATATGGAGGGAGCCGAAAAATCATTCTGATGACTGCTATGCAGTGTTGATATTACTGGTCATAACTCAAAAAACAAGAAGGTAATAAGCTATCCTAATCTTCCGTCTGCCATCCGACCAGTAGGACACAGTGTAGATTTACCGGTCCCTGAACCACTAGATGATTTAAATTCTATTGAAGTATTTTCTGATGTGCAATCCGAGTCAAATGAACAAGATGATGAAGAATTCCATTGTGAAAATGTAGAGCCTAAAGTGTTTACACAAATCGAGCTTAATGACTTGGTTAGGGATCTGGGCTTGACTAAAGAAAAGGCTGAATTGCTTGGCTCTAGACTGAAAGAAAAGAACGTGTTAGCCATTGGAACCAGCATTCATGTGTATAGAAAGAGAGAGCAGCAATTTTCCAAGTATTTTAAACAAGAAGGTGATTTAGTATACTGCTCAACTTTGAATCCACAATGACCGTAAATGAGAAAGAAGCATGGATATCATTCAAGCAAGTCGTTACAAAATTCTTGGGGAATAAAAAAGATCCAGAACATGTTTCTATTGTAGCTAACATGTTAAAGAAGTTTAAAAATTTAGGATGTTTGATGATCCTGAAAGTTCACTTTTTGAATAGCCACCTTGATTACTTCCCAGACAATTTGGGAGATGTTAGCGAGGAGCAAGGCGAACGTTTTCACCAAGATATTAAAGTGATGGAAAAACGCTACCAGGGCCGCTGGAACACCAACATGATGGGGGACTATTGTTGGTCACTTCACCGTGAAGTTCAGCAAGCAACACATCGAAGAAAAAGCTACATAAGAAGCTTCAAAGAAAAAAGAGAACGGAAGTATAAACCAATTCCAGCTGACAAGTGAAACCTGTAATATCAATAAAAACCTATAATGGCACATTCGGTCACTGTTTTAAACTGTAAATACAAACCATGCTTATGATTTAACATAGCATTTCATTAATTTCCCTATATACTAAAGTGGTTTTATACTATATCATTAAAAAACAGATTGCTCAAAAACTGTGCGTGATACAAAAAAACCAAGGCCAGATTTGGATTCAGCTCAAAAAAATCTATAAACATCACCTATTAACGTGAAAAAAGTTTTCAAAAAAATTTTTTTGTTGGCCTGTGTTATCAATAAAAAATAAAATCTATATACTTACTTAACTAAATTTAAATTTTAATGAAAAAAAAAGAAATTTGAAAAAAAGAAAGGAATATAGTTTAATTATAAGAATATAACTTAAAGCAAAAAACAAAACTTAAATAGAAAACTGTCATTTACAATATTTCGAACAAAAAAATTCAATTATAATTAAAATATTCTTGAAAATAGAAATATCCAAGAAAATAATAGTAATTTTAATAAAATACTTCGTTATTATTATTTTTTATTTTTAGAAATATTTAAATATTTTTAATAAATTTTCTTATAATACTTTGGCAGATTTTTTGCCGTCTACACTGTGTTTCACCATCAGCTTAAAAAACGGTATTTTATTTCAGTGATCTTCTCCTTTAATATAAATAAAGTGGTTCAACAAACATTTTCGCAGTCATTTAATTGCAAGTTGAAATAATTACTATAACGCAATTTTAGAATGTACTTAATGAAATATGTGGGAAATATAATTTGAATAATGTGGTTAGTTAATTCTAATTTCTAAAAATCAATATTATTATAAGTTAAATAGATTGTAAATAATTTATTTTTAAAATAAAAATTTATACTTATATTTCTTTAGAAATTGTATATAAAATAAAGAATTCTATAATTATCTTTAGGAAAAATTAAAATAAATAAAACATTAATTTATACATTTTATCTCAAAAAATAATATTTTATCGACTTTTTTGTAATAATAACAATATTCAAATATGATTTCTTTTATACCATATATATTTGTTTTGATTTGTTTTGTTTTGTTTTCATTTTTTTTTTTTTTTTTTTTATTTTTTGAAATATAGAATTTACTTTCTCTGATGAGTCTCTTTAATTTTCAACTCTTTTGTATTCGAGATGGAAGCGAGAACATTTTATTGTATACAAGCAGCAGATCAATGAATGATACGCAAGACAAAAGACTGCAAATCACTTTTGGTTAAACTTTCAAGAAATTTAAAAAAAAAAAGTGAAATAATCTCTTCGAGTCTGCATATACAATTAGCTTGTTAAAGCAACTGAAATATTTACAAATTAACTTCTATTACAATAAATAATTAAATTATCGTTATGTAAAAATATCTTTTGGATTTAAATAATTATATTATATCATGGTTCTTTTATTATTTTCAATGGTAGTCGAATTTATTTTTATTTTAAGGAATATAAAAATAATTATTCTATATAATATAATTTTATCTAATTTTAAAAATTGAATTAATATTGTCATTGACCAATATAAACATTTTTACCATACTTTTAGTTTCATTTACAAACATATATATTTGTATTTGACATTATTATTTCTCTAATATGAATAATTGACAATTTTTTAAAAGGACACTGTTTTTTTTTCAAATTTATAGAAAGCTTTTTATTATATTTCATAGTAGACCAGGTATTGGTAAACTTTTTTGACTATGTGTCCATCTAAATTTTGGGAAGACATTTTGGCTCAGGGATTTTATCTTTCAAAAAAGGCTTTTAGAAAATGCATTAAATTTTATTGATAAAATAAATAATAATTTTAAATAAGTTTAATTTTAGAGATCATCATTATTTTTCATGTATTTTTGTTCTTCCAATTTTCGTGTTTTCATTTTTTTTTTAATTTTATTTTAAAAAATAATGTTTTAAAAACTTTGATTAGACATTAATAAATGGATCACTTGGTGACCTGTTGGTTATAACTAAAAGATGTTAATTTGGTTATATTTAATACTACCTGATTCAACTGACACAAATTTCATATTTACAATTAACTGAGAGAGGCGAAGGTGGAAGTAAAAATTTTAGCCATTTTCTATGGGATTTTAATTCAATAAGTATCCAAAATACAAATAGAGATAAGTGATAATAATTTTATTATTTGTAGAAAAAAAAGAACTTGAAATCTAGCATCAAATGGAAAGCTACAATAAATTTAATTCTTCACTTACTGTAAAATAAACCATGTAAATATTTTTTCAAAAACTTTAATAAAAAATAAATATTCAACTAAAAATTTTTTTTTTAATTATTCATTAAATTAAATCTATTTCAAATTTACTATTATTATGTTTTTTATGAATTTCTAATTAAATTATGTTCAACATTTCACGAATCTTAAAGTAAAATCATAAAACATATATCTTTGCATATTTTATTATGTATAAATCAATATTAAATATTTTATAGAGAAAATAAAAATAAAAAAATAAATAAATACACATTTGGCAAACTCATTAATATAACAGCTTTAATAATTACAAAGGGGTGTATATATTTTAAATTCATCTCTAGCACAACCTCAACATCCTCTAATAAAATAAATAAATCTACACGACCTCGCCTGCTTACAGATTCTCGACCAATATATCCATATATTATTGCAATAATTAAAAGAGAAAAATGTAAATTTTGAATTTCCTACATGTACAACGAAATCAAATAATTTAATTAATTTAATTTAAATATTTCACTATTAAAACAAACCATTGTAATTAAAATTATATTGAATTGAAATTTTATATAATTTGATTTTATGTTGAAATTTTGAAATAATATTTTGTTTGTATTTTATCACAAACCATAAACGGGTATCAAGGATAAAGATGAGTTTTGGTATTTGTCATCTGACGCCTTTTGGCTCTATGAATGATGCCTCTATTTCTTTGATGACATAAACACGTACTTACCTTGCTTATTAGATAATTCAACTTTGTGTGAGAAAGTCTCGTTTATTTTGATAAATTTTACTCACAAACAGGAATATAAAAAATCATTCTTATTTTTTTTTATTAGATTAATTTGATTTATTATAATTTAAAAGTAATTTAAATAAATATAATTGAAAAAAAAATTCAAAAATATTTGACAAATATACGCCCATATATTTATTTAGGTATTATTTGTTAATCTTATTTATATTTATTAAAAAAATAATATATTTATTCATAGGGAGGGGGTTGTGTTGATTTCAAGACTTAGGTTGTTTAAATGCACTTAACTCTTTATCGTTTTTTGTCTATTATTTATTATGAGTATATATTTATTTGTTAATTTTCCTTTAACTAAGAACTAAACCTCAAATTTATATAAATATTTTAATTGTTATTATTATTAAAAATTAATTTGAAGTTACTTAAATATATAAAAAACCTCCAACTTTTGTAGATCCTACGAAAGGGCAGAGAATCTTAGGGTAAAGTTACAGTCGTTGGCCCCAAGGCAGTCATTGCCCCCCCCCCCCCCTATCACTAAAACACAAATAATAAGAGATATTTATTTTAAAAATTGCGCTATTAACTATGGTTATGTAATCGTTTGTTGTATGGTTGTATAATCACTATAGAATACCTAGGCCAATAACTATAACAAGGGGCCAATAACTGTATTTTTTAGGATTTTTTTTTTTAAATTTGCCCAGATATGCATTAAAGACTGCTAGGAATTGCTTATGGGGGCCAACGACTGTATGCTTTACCCTAATTGGGTTATCATCTAAGCGGGATAAAGGTGTTCTATGATCAGGAAAACAGCTCCTCTTAAACTTCATCTTGATTTTCTTAATCGAAGGCACTATTTTTAATCAAGTAACCTACCAGTATTGGTACCGGAGACTGGATGGACTCCGTCTTAAAGACCCAAGCTCGAGAAATTCCCTTTCCCAGGAATATAAATAAATAATTATTAGATAATTATTATTATCAATATCAATATTATTTAGATTCCAATTAAATTTTTGTTTTAGGCATATTAAGCTACAAGTATAATAAGTTATAGCATATATAAAAAAACTCACCCTTAGTATTTGAATTGATAGAGATAGTAAATTCACCTTTAAAGAAGAAAATTTGAATGATATATTTAAAGAGAGATGGATGAATTCGAGGAGAGGGGAGGTGGGGGTGAATAGAATCCGTTCCAATAATTGACAAACGTTAAATCTTTCATTTTTCATAAATACTAAAATTTTATTTATGAAGTAACGTTCCGTTTGCAAATTTAATGGAAAGAAATTGATTTAACACTCTTGTTAAAAAAAGAGTTTTCTATTGACAGGGGTGGTTGAAGTCAAATCCATTTGAGGCATCAATTAAATATGAACAGATGCTCGCTAAGAGAAGATCGAAATTGATTTTGCTGATCTATAGCCGATTTAATTTAAAATTCTATTGTTGGAACAAACGCATTTTAAATATAAGTCATTTATAGGCATTGTATATTAATATTTTTCAAATATGTGCGTAATATATATATATATATGTAATATTTATTCTCATTAATATATAAAAACAAAAATGAAAAAAGTGTGATAATCTGGCAAATAATATTGTTAGATCCAATTTTTATCATCAAATATCTATATAACCAATCAAAAAGAATCGAGTTTCTAAAATTTCCCCGGCCAGATTCTTTTAAAGACATTTAGATAGAAATTGATCAATAAAAATAATAATTTCCAATCTGAAAAAAATTAATTCCTCTACGCCTACCATCAAATCAAATATCATATTTTATAAAAAAAAAATCATTAGAGAAAATGTGATTCAATATTATATTTATTAATGTTTTTTTTATAATGATATTTGAATCAATTACACCATGATGTTTTTTAAATGTTTTTTTTTATAATAAATACTTTAAAATGCAATTAAATTAAAAAAAATAAATTAAATCATTATTAAATATTTTTATATTTATAAGTAAGAAAAATATTTTATTTTTAAAATTTTATAATTAATGATTAATGATATTACAAAAGTGAAACAAAATTGTTCAATCCTAATAATTGAATTAATGGACATTATTTAATATATACTCATAGTAAAAATTATTTTTAGTCTTTGCATCAACGCCGAACAAGAGTGAGGAACAAGATTTAATAATGGTTACAAATATAAAAATAAATTCAAAGGACCTGAATTTTTTTCATTAAAATTTTATAATAAATTTATAATTTATTTCTCTTTATTATTTCTATTTGATTTTACAATATTGAAATTGTTTAATTTATAATATATTAAAAGTATCATTGTTTTATGAATTACAATTATTAAAATAAGTTAATTACCGACCGACGATAGTAAGGGAGGTATTGTTTTCAAACCAAATTTCATATGTGGAGATTTTTACATATCTCCACGAATCATGCATTTTCTTAACAGAAAAAAGTATTTTTAGCATGATGTCTGTCCGTCCGTCCGAATAGATGTGTACAGCCTGAACGGCTTAACCGATTTTGATGAAATTTCGTATATTTACTTACTGCATCAGTGGGATGAATTGATCAACTTTTGGTGCAATTCCGGAAACCGGAAGTGGTAGTATTAGCGATCGACGATAGGAAGGGAAGGGTTATTTTCATACCAAATTTCACATGAGGAGATTTTTTACATAGCATCACGAATCATTCACTTTGCATTGGTTTTATACTCGAGAAAAATCATCTTTATTAGTTTTTTCTTAATTAAAATTATATGACGTCATCCAGCCATTCATGACGTCACAGCCTGGTCTTACATATATATTATAAATAAAATAAAATTAAAAATATTTATGTTATATCCATATCTGTTTTTATTACATTAATAGATATGTTAAAATTGTTTGAAATTGTTTCTGTAGCTGGAAATTAATTTATTTCAAACCGTCGGTCGGTTCGGACCTGGCCACAGGTCAACTTATTAGCATGATGTCTGTCCGTCCGTCCGTCAGTATAGATGTGTACAGCCTGAACGGCTCAACAGATTTTGTTGAAATTTGGTATATTTACTTAATGCATCAGTAGGATGAATTGATCAACTTTTGGTGCAAATCCGGAAACCGGAAGTGGTAGTATTAGCGATCGATGATAGGAAGGGAAGGGTTATTTTCACACCAAATTTCACATGAGATTTTTTTACATATCACCACGAATGTATTGGTTTTATCCTCGGGAAAAATCATCTTCATTATGTTTTTCTTAATTTAAAATTATATGACGTCACCCAGCCCTTCATGACGTCACAGCCTCCTTATTATAATCATATTATCATATATTATAAATAAAATAAAATTAAAAATATTTATGTTATATTCATACCTGTTTTTTATTACATTAATAGATATATTAAAATTATTTGAAATTGTTTCTGTAGCTGGAAATTAATTTATTTCAAACCGTCGGTCGGTTCGGACCTGGCCACAGGTCAACTTATTTTTCTCATATTTTAATCATTTTCGGAGAGGGAATCCCCTAAAAATGTTCCTAGGCCACACATATATATAATGTTTCTTATTTTATTTTATTTCATTTCTCTTAAAAGCTAGATTTGTTGAATTTTTAAAAATAATATTTAATTTCTGAGTAGTACTTTTAAAGAAGAGAAGATAAGTACAGATGATGGTGGAAATAATAATAAATAGGCCTTAAGGTTTTAGAATATATTTTTGTTTTACTCTTAAATAATAAGAATGAATGATAATCACAAAATTTTATAATTTTTTTTATTTTTAATTCATTATTATGTATTTCATTTTGAAAGATAAAATTTAATTTAATCAAATGCAATATATGTTTCGTTATTAGAAATAAAATTATCCAACTATATGTATGTAAGTTTGTCTGAGATCAAATATATTTTTCAAATTACCTACAAGTATTTTCGAGCAATTAAAAGTGACTTCTATTACTCATTAAAAATATTTTTATAACATTTTGAAACAGTAATTAAAAGGGAAGTAAATTTCCTGCTGCTTAATTAACATATATTTGATAAATATAGAAATAAATATATATTTATAAAAAAAAATGAATAAATAAAATAAAACCCGTCAAAGTAAATTCAAGCAGCCAGAAATCGACAAAGCAAAGTTTGCAAGTTAAAAGAGAGTTAAAAAAATTCCCCCTCCTCAACTTCCTCTCCCCCTCATCCATGGCCTACGGGTTAATCGCATTAAAAAGATTTTTATTTTTATCCTCTCCATCTCCCTTCTGATATAATATTAATATTAAATAAAAATATAAAAAAGAGAAGAATGAAAAAAATGAATGAGTTGACATCGACGAGTCGATGGAGCATGTCGTCGCAATATTGACATTTTTTTTTGCGCGTGCGAATTGAACAACGAAAACGATCGACAAACGATTTGATGCAAATATCTGGTGCAGTATGAAAACGGATTGGGGTCAACTTCTATAATCATAATGCTGCTTGCAGCTAATTTTAGATACAAATTTATTTGATTGGATTATCTGGATGGTCAGGCCAGAGAAGCTTTCCGGGCGCGTGAACGAAAGGGGTGTCCCTTTTTTAGAGAGTAGGTAGAGGGGGGGTCCATGGACATGGGAAAGCTTTTACATCCCGACTGGGCGATTTCCCGACAGTTGTGTCATATTTTCGTTGATTGGATGTTGGGCGCCGCGTTTGCGCTTTGATCACCATTTAAGAGGTGGTCAAAGGGACTGAACCATTTTCCTCCACCTCTGAGCCTTATTCTTGTTGTCATTTGCCTCAATAGCATATCAAATATTTACACAGGAGATATAAACAACAATTGAACTTGCCCTTTCAGCTTCTTTCCCAAGAGTAGCTCATCAATTTCACGAAAAAAAGATTAAAGATCAAGAGGGTTGGTTTATATGACCCCTCATATTTTTTATTTATTATTTATCCGCTTTTATTTAAAAAGATTTCCATTTATTTACTCTAAAAAAGAATAGGATTAAAGAGATTTATCAGAAATGAGTGTTTCAGTAAAGATTACTGTTTTCTCTTTGATAATTTCAGAAATATTTAGATAAAATAATGACATTCATTACATATTACCTTATAAACTTTATTTCTTGAAATAAAAATAAATATATTAATTTTGCTATTAGTTATAATTTTTGGTTCTTATGGGTGGAAAATGGATCGATATTCAGATCTAAAATGAAATGAATTAGTAGCGAATATTTGATATATAACAATATACAAAAATAAAATTCTCTAATTACTTTTTCAACCAAATGTTTCGCCCCTGTATCAGGACCCTCTTCAGATAGGGATAGAAACATCGACTTTGAATGAAAGAAAGTTAGGAAGATTAATTTCTAAACCTCCTGTTTTCCTGTTTACTGCCCACTGACTCCGAGTTCATTATAGTAAATGTTTTTGTTTGCATACACATTTAGGTGAATATGACTTAATTGAAAGCGACAAACACATTGATGAATTTACATTTTCATTCAATATCATTATAAAATTAAAATATTAAAATAGAGAGAAAATGGGATATTCAGATTGTAAAAAAGAAAAAGGTGGAATAAATTTAGGAAATAATTAATTAAATTCTAGATCCGATTGAGAAATTTCTGTTTGATTAAACCAATAAGACAATGCAATAATAGAGGGAACAATTATAAATTGGATAAAAGATGTTCAAGATAAAGAGGATTAAAGAAATGTCGTTGCTGCAATTATACACCTTCAAGTTCAAATATTGATAAATAATCCGATTCTTAGAACTATTAAAATATTATTCCATCCGCCCTTACAATTAATTTTATATTTAGTTATTTGAATATTTTATTTAATGTTTGTTCTTATTTAAACTTGTATTATTTTATTTTTTGTATCAAGAGAAACTTTAAAACGTGAAATTTTGTATAAGTTTAGAATTTCAAAACCTGTATTTTTTACCGACCGACGATAGTAAGGGAGGTATTGTTTTCACACCAAATTTCACATGTGGAGATTTTTACATATCTCCACGAATCATGCATTTTCTAAACAGAAAAAAGTATTTTTAGCATGATGTCTGTCCGTCCGTCCGTCTGTCCGTATAGATGTGTACAGCCTGAACGGCTGAACCGATTTTGATGAAATTTGGTATATTTACTTAATGCATCAGTGGGATGAATTGATCAACTTTTGGTGCAAATCCGGAAACCGGAAGTGGTAGTATTAGCGATCGACGATAGGAAGGAAAGGGTTATTTTCACACCAAATTTCACATGGGGAGATTTTTTACATATTATCACGAATCATTCACTTTGTATTTGTTTTATCTTCGAGAAAAATCATCTTTATTAGTTTTTTCTTAATTTAAAATTATATGACGTCATCCAGCCATTCATGACGTCACAGCCTGTTCTTACATATATATTATAAATAAAATAAAATTAAAAATATGTATGTTATATCCATATCTGTTTTTTATTACATTAATAGATATATTAAAATTATTTGAAATTGTTTCTGTAGCTGGAAATTAATTTATTTCGGTTCAGACCTGGCCACAGGTCAACTTATTATATTTTGTATATAAGGAAGCGCTGGCTGGCGTAGTTGGTGACGTCATATAAATTTAAATTAAGAAAGAAAAAAACTAATGAAGATGATTTTTCCCTAGGCTGAAACCAGTACAGATCGATTTTTCTTTATAAAAATTATCTATGGTGTGAATTTCAAAATAATCCTTCAAGCGATTTAATATATCCCAAATACAATTATATATTCAAATTTTGCTAGCATAATAAGATTAGATAATATTTACAATTTAAAACTAAGTATTATAAAAATTATTTTTTTATTAATAATAAATTTAAATCAAATATATACTCTACTATATATACAAACATAGAAAGAGAAATATGAAAAAAAAATATTAGTATTCGAGATTCATACATAATGAGTATCCGAAGTGAAGATACAGAGAGAATAGTATCGCATTGGAAAGAAGATGCACCCTCTGCTCGGCTTTAGATTTCCCAGGAAAGAAATAGGTTTGTATTTGGAGGGGTAAACATCCGTACACAGAGGGGATTTGGATTCGGACTTGTGTAAATTCACAAGGCACGACTGGATTTTAAATGAAATACCATGGAATAACTTAGATAAACAGATGGAATCCATTAAAAGAGTCGTATCGACTTGCATTCAGATTTTTATATAGTGTAGAAGTAAAAACGAAACAACACCAACAACGCACATTTTCTCTCTTTCTCTAAGCTCTGTTTTATTAACTATAAAACCTGTGTAAGGTCATTAAAATGCCCAGAGGAACTCTCTTTGGTATTTTATTTTTTTTCCTAGCTATTAATATTATTTTGTTTACTTATGGATCTTGAATTTGAACTTTTAAAATAGCATACGTTATAATGTTACATAATAATATTTTTAAGATTTTTTTT
This sequence comes from Labia minor, assembly GCA_963082975.1. Taxonomy (NCBI): domain Eukaryota; kingdom Metazoa; phylum Arthropoda; class Insecta; order Dermaptera; family Spongiphoridae; genus Labia; species Labia minor. The sequence goes on from OY720347.1 coordinate 29,031,343, forward strand.
TATATAAGTACTTAAAAAAAATTTCATCTTTTACTAGGAATAATTTATATTCTATGACGTGCTTTTAAGAATTTTTGAATGAGATAAAATCATTTTGTTGTTTTTTCTTAATTAAAATAATTAATCAACAGGTGTCCATAAATATGAAAATCAAAATATTGTATTTATTCATTCAAGTCGCTTATTTAATTATGTGACTATGAAAATGTAATTTTTTATATGAATTTTTTGTTTATATAAAAAAAAGCTTTCCAATTATAATTATTATTATTTATTATTATTCATTTTTTTTGAATAATGACATTCTATAGTTTATTTTCTTAATGTTTTTAACTTAGAAAATACCCTTTCACTAAGGTATGGGAATTTGAGAACACTTCTAACTTAATAAATAATTGAATTTTAATGATTTACAGTCTTGTCTGCTTGAGTTCGTCTTTGTGGCTAGTGCTTCCAGCTCTTTAAATACGAAAGGTAAAGTTAGATCTTTTGTATAGTACAAGCAATGACAAAACAGAATATTTATGTCAAGCTCTTTTGATTACACATTTAAAATCACTTTGTATTGTTTACTTCTTCTTTGATCTTCAGAGTAAAATTTATTGTAATGAATACAATAAACACAAGTAGAAAAAATTACAAAATTTCTTTAGTATAAAAAAAATATCTTATTATTTTATTTCATTTAATTCTATTTAATAAAATATCTTATACATTCAGAATATGTATATATCTTGCACTTATCAACTCTGTACCGCATAAACTACTTTTCTTCAATTTCCTTCACACCTCCATCCAATATAAATCTCTCCAAATTCTCTTACATTTTCATTTTAAATTATCTCTCTGCTCATTGATTTTTTTATTATTTGATTATTTTCCAATAAACATACTCCTTACTAACCTTACTACTCACAAGGAAACATATTTAAATTTTTAAATAAAATAAATAAATAAATAAAATAAATAAAAAGTATAATTAAATCATTTAAGTAAATATGTAATATTATAAAACAAATTTAAACATTCGATAAGATTACAATTTAATTAATTTAACTTAAATTCATTTGAATCAAGATTATTTCTCATAAAGAGGTCCAGGTCGATGTGAATAAAGGACCAGTGATTTAGTCTTGAAATCACTACAATGACGTTGAAGAAGATTATATAGGACAATGGAGTTGAAAACAGCCATGGGCGGTCTTATATATAAATGCTATAGCCCTTATATGTCTATTTATCTAGCCCTTACATCTTATTAACTGACTCATTCACTAATTATTCGATAATTCGTCTACTTCTAGTTTAACTACAACAATAAAATTTGACAAATTTATCTATTTTTTATTTCGTAAAGTAAAGTAAAGTAAATAAAAATTATTTTATTAATATACAAATCTAATATTCTAAAATTTCTGGTCAACAAAAGTTTTACACACATCAGGTGGGGTTTCAACTATTAAATACATTTATATATGTATAAAAGTTCTGAATCTATTCAGATATTTAATTCTTACATCTTCAACTCCTCTTTCAGTAAATTCTACAACTAGATATTTATATTTTTCATTTGATCATTTACTTTTAAAATTAGTCTAGGTAATATTAATTTTTTTTTAGAATTTTTTTTTATACTCATAATAAACATTAAAAAAATATAATAAAACGTATTTTATATATTAACACGAAAAATTCTCTCAATTTATTAGCATTATCAAATTTAAATGAATTGTGAAATCTATATATATAAAAAAAGGTTTTTGTCTGCACATTGCTCAGAATTTAAAAATTTTTGCATATCTTCGCGTTTCATGACCTCTAGAATCCAAAAGTGACTTTAGAATTTTTCACGTCTGTCTGTCTGTCTGTCTGTCTGTCTGTCTGTCTGTCTGTCTGTCTGTCTGTCTGTCTGTCTGTCTGTCTGTCTGTCCGGAAAATTACTATTTTATAGACTCAGAATTGGCTGAACCGATTTCTTTGAAATTACATCACAATATTCTTATATACCTCTAGAGTAACATAGGCTATAAATTTTATTAATATCTTATCAATAACCGCAGAAATTAATTTTTTAAAGTTTATATAATTCTCCGTGTTGTTCATTCAAGAGCAGCTCGCGGCTCACTGTCGGCCTAGCGGAATCATTTCAAACAATGAATTATCATAGAGATTCCCAATCGAAGAATTATTATAATATTTCCCTTTTTATTTTAAATTCTAATATACAAATATCAATTCAATTAAATAATTTATTCTAAAAGTTCTCAATTTAATTAAAATATTTATTAGATCATATTTTTATCTTAAATTATTTTTTATTTAATTGAATATTTCTTCTTTTCTATAATATATATATAATAATATATAAATTTTATCATTGAATAATAAAAAAAAATATTATTTAACCTGAATTAAAATGACTGAATTATATTATCTTTGTTTTTTATTTTAATTTAATTACTCTATTATTAATTAACTATATATATATATATATATTATATAAAAATTAAAATATGATGATATAAAGTTGTTTTAAATTTTTGACATTTTTAAATTGGGTATATTTTTTAAATTTATTAAAATGTCTTTTTTATTTATTATGTTTAAAAGATTCATTTTTATTATGTGATATTAATAAAAAATAACGATGCTCTGTGCAAGTCGAATCATGTTGCACATAATTAAATAACAATTGCCAAACAAAGAATATAATATTTTTTTAAATTCTTATATTTAAATATCATTTCAATTAAATAATTTATTCTAAAAGGTCTCATTTTAATTAATTTAATAAAATATTTAAATCACCATTCAATTTTTTATTAATAGGCTTCTTTTTTTATTTTTAATTTTTAATAAATTCTCTTTTTTTGATATGATATTAATAAAAAATAATATTAAATTGTATATATAAATATAAAAATTAGAATATTTGAATTTTTTTAAATTTTAACACATTTAATCAATCATATGCATTAAGAATGGAAAATTTTTAAAATCAACTTGCTATTAAATTCAGAAAAAAAATACTGATATATAGAATATATAGACTATTCGAATATAATTTAAAACTCTTTCTCTCCTTCTATTTTAAATTAAAAAACGGAGTTTTAAGAAATTTAGATGCCATATGCAACATGGGTGGGTAAATGAATTGGGCTGGAAGAGGAGGCAATTTATAATTTTCTTCTAATTCAGATTTAGGACAAATCGTACAACATTATATCAAATCTCGCTAAGAACATTCAATATTTTTGTACACAAAATATTCAGAGTATTGGCTAAGCGTATCACTCACAATCAGTTTATATTGAAATTTATATAAATTAACAAAGTAAAAATTTTTATTTGTTTAAATTTTATTATAATGAATCAAAAAAAATTAAATATATAGATCACATGATTAAGAGAAGCAAAAAACTTAACAGAAAATAACTGTTGGATGGAGGTCGGACATGACAGAAACTGTAAGCGAAATCTTCATATTGCGACGAATAATTTTCAAATCCCCTAGCACCACAGAATTTAAGTTTCTTTTAAGGAAAATAACTATGATCTAAAAAAATTAATAAATGAACTTAATAATAAAAAAAACAAATAAATCAATTAATTTAAATTAATACTATTAATGAATGTATATATTGGTCATTTATCTATAGTTTTATACCGTTAATTTTTATAAATTGTCTCAAGTCTCTATTTTTGCATTTTCTCAAGTTTCATTATAATTAAAAATATTCAATAATAATCTAGCAATGAAAATAAAAAACCAAAATGTAATGATCGAGAAATATTATACTCTATTTCACTATTATATCATATACAATACTTAAGAACCTTAGGCGGAGGAAATATTAGATCTCATTGCTGGTTCAGGCCAAATCGAACAACATTAATTAAGATATTTTCATTATGACAGATATTAGGAAAAAACTGCGAATTCAATATTTCTGTTCACTAATTATTTGTAGACTTTAGTAAAACATACACATGATTCAATATAGATCAGCATAAACTTTTTCAAATTTTGATCTTCAAATTTGTCTTGAAGGTAGTAAAGAAAGAATAAGATGCGGAAATCAATTGTAAAATATTAGGTTACTCAGACGACTTAAATATAATAGGAGATTCGGCAATTGCAATTACAGATAGCGAGGAAAATTTAATGGAGGTTTGAAATTAATAGTGATAAGAAAAAATATTTAGTAACAAAGAGGAAGAGTATTAACATACAAAATCTTAAGATACAAAATGTAGAATTTGAATATGTATAAAAATTGAATGTAATCACGAAGGATAATAATATTTGAGAAGAATTTAAATCGGGGTTGCAATCGGGAAACGCCTGTTATCTGCAATAAAGAGGCTTATCTCTTCAAAATTATTATCAAAGGGAATATATAAAAAGATTATTTTGCCTGTTGCATTATATGGGTGGGAGGCATGGTCTATGACCCTTGGAGATGAGAGTAGATTCAGAGTATTTGAGAATAGGATTCTTCCCTGCATTTATTGGCCAAAGAAAGATGAGGTCACCGGGTATGAGGGAGACTGTATAACAAGAAATTGCATGGCCTCTCTGCATCTTCAGAAATAGTTAGGGTTATAAAAGGGAAAAAGCTGCGATAGGCAGGGCACGTGGCAAGAATGGGAGAGGAAAAAGATATTGGTGGGAAGACCGATTAGAAAACGTCCGCTTGGAAAACCAATGACGCGTAGGAAGGGACGTAAGAGAGATGGAATAAGGGCTCAGGATAGGGACACTTGGAGAAATGTGGTTGTTGCGGCTAAGAACTTTAGAGTATCTTTGAGCCACATAGGTAGATAGATATAACATATACAATAATAATATATATAATTAATATAGTGATTAAATTAAAATATATTTTTTAAATAAGAACACAAAAAGAAATGAATGTTTTATGTAATATACTGATTGAAACAAAATGGATGAAAACCTTTTAATACTTTCAACCACCAAATACTATGTACAACTCGGGGGTACAGGGGGCGGAGCCCTCGTCTAGGTGTGAAGAGCGCCGAAGGCGCTCTGAGCAGCTAGTGATTTTATAAATGCGCCTAAGTCAACAATAAATATAAATTTTATATAAAGGAAAAATTATTTTAAATCGACACTTATTAAAGGGGAACAAGTAGAAAGCTATCTGAATAATATATAATAATAATAATATGCTTATTATAAAATAATAAAAGTTGGCTTTAAAGCAGTGATTCTCAACCACTGTGCCGCGGCACTTTAGTGTGACTTTTTTTTATAAATTTTTTCAAATTGGTCTAAAAAAAAAAAAGTAAACTGTTTTTGGTACCTCTTTTTTCAATATGGAAAACTTACATTTATCTTTTTCTTTGTGTGCCGCCAAATTTTTAAACCGTTAAAAGTGTGCCGCGGTAAAAAAAAAGGTTGAGAATCACTGCTTTAAAGTATAAAAAATTTACTTTACAATCAGACAACAATTTTTGGTTTGAATATTTAAGAAATATTTTTTCGATTGTCCTTTTATATTAAAATCAAAAACATATTCACATAGATCTTTTATTAAATAACTGCAATTAACTAGTTCTATGAATATAAATATACATTATTTTGTTTGTATGGTTAAATACTTAATAGTTGAATGTCTTACCCGCATTTAGAGACCATGAGGGATTTAGTTAACTGTTAGGAATTTGAAAACATATTTTCCCATCGTTGGATCATACATTACATTGTTTAAATAGGTAATTTATTTGATTACCTTTTGAAGATTAGGTATTTAGTTAAAAAAAAAACAAGAGGACAAAATATTTTATCTTCCATTAGAGTGTCAAAAACTCTTCCGCTTTAGTAAATCGACTTCTCGATTATGCATTCATTCGAATTTTTATTATTTTTTTTTTAAAATTGCCAGGAATTCGAGGGTAGTCAAACGTCACCAACTCTCTCTGTTCTGACCAGAGAACAGGAGTCCCTTTAATGAGCTCGTTAGGGCTGTATTACTGAGGGTAATGAGGCAGACACTTTCCCATAGCCAAGTACTGACAAACAGAGCCCACCAAGAGGTGCTCTCAGGCGTACATCATGATGTTGACTGCATCAAGTGGAGATGATAGGCCTTGATGAGCGAATGGATCGGTGTCAAGTTGGAATTCAACACTTGTCATCACAAAACAAGAACTCCCATCTGCTTGTTCATGACACCCAGCCAATTGTTATTTCACTATGATTAAGTCGATCTCTTGCAGGTACAACGAAATTATCAATATAAGGAAGATAAACAGATATCATGATTTAAATTATTAAGAAGAAATATTTGTGAAAATAAATTAAGAAGTTTTTCAAGAATATGATTATGATTGGTTGTTTTACCCGTCAACAATCTCCGGGAGGGGGTATCCGAATATTTAAATAAAATTTTTTCAAAATTATGAGTTAACAAATTTTTTTTTATATCTGTTAGGCGTTGTTAGGAGAATAACAAATAAAATAGAATATATAAATTCGCAAAAATGGTTACATAGAGCAGGGGTCGGCAACCAGGTGCTCGCGGGCACCAGGATGCCCACTAACCCCTTTCAAGTGCCCGCGAAGCTATTTTCAAGTGCCCGCATTCAAAATTACTAAGTACTGATTACTAAAAAAGAGACTTTTTTTAATTTTTTCAATATGGTTCTAAAAAAAAGGTAAAATGATTTTGCTGTTAGGCTTTTAAACATTTTCGACTTTTTGGTTCTAAAAAAAGGTAAAAAGTTTTTGCGATCACGATTTTTCAATATGGCTCTACGATCACCAAGTGTGCCCACCCCTCTTATATTATTTCAAAAAAGTGCCCGACTATTGAAAAAGGTTGCCGACCTCTGACAGAGAATATTATCATGGTGTTATTATATTATTATATACAATCCTATCTTTATATAATATCATTTGTTGGATTATAACTGATTAGATAGAGCTCCATATATAGTATTACGTTTCCTCCTCCTATGTTATTTTATTATATTATTATATTTTTAATTAATGTAAGAAGAATCTAGAACACTTATATATTTACAAGAAAAGAGAAAACAACTTTAGTTTTACCTAATAGTCCCTTCCCTTTAACTTATTTCATGATTTATTAATATTTAATGGTATCTACCTTCAATTGGAGTTGATAGGATAATCATTTAGATTGCTAGTACGGAATATAATTAATTTCTTTATTTTAAAAATACATAAGAATTTAATTTTATTAAAGTAATAAGTGTTTTTTATATAATAAATATTTTATGGAGAAAAATTATCTGAAATTTATTTAAATTAAAAATGTGCGTGTTTGAGAGAGAGTTAGAATTAGTATAAATTAATATTTTTTTAATATTTATATTTAAAATCATAATTAAAATTTTAAAGAAAAGATAATAGCTATTTCAAAAACATTATGTCATGTTGTTTATTGTTTATTTTAGCAGTTGTGGTTAAATTTATTAATTTTTTTGTGAATATTTCCTTGTTTATCAATCAAAATATAATAAAATAAATTACAAGTATGACTCACATAAATGAATATAAAATGTTGAAAGTCAGAAAAGAACGTTTTAATATATGAATCAAATTTTGTTACGATTTAATTAAACAATAACCTGAAAAGGGGAAAGACTCTTATTCAAGCTTCAAGGATTGAGGAATCATTTGAAATTTTTTTAGAATTATTGGTGATATGAATCAAATTGAAATTAGAGATTTAAATTCAAATCTTAATGGTTTTGCTTGTGGGATAGAATCTATGTATTACTATATTTTAAGTAAAAAGGAGGTGTCAATAAATGAAAATAAAGAAATTATAAATTGAGCCCTTAATTACAAATAATAATTCTAGAATAGCCTTTCCAGAAATTAAAATCGAGCTATTTGATGGCAATTATTCTGAATTCCCTGGTTTTAATGCATTAATTCATAATGTTACTCACTTATTGAATATAGAAAAATTTTCTTATTTAATACCAACCTTGTATTTCAAATAAAAACTGTTTGTTTTGGGGCCATAAGTAATGGGTATCTGGCGCAAAAAGTAATATAACAACTACTATTGGAGAAAGGACATCGATGGCCCATAGCTGCACGAGTGGTACGCGATTCTCCTTTTGTTGATATTTTGGGTAGAGTGACTACTTTGGTAAAGACTAAAAGGTTGAAATTAGAAGCCAAAGAATTTATTTGTATCAGTTTGAGAAAATGGTCTAGTAACAGTTATGAATTGATTAATGACAAAACATTACCCAAATTTGAATTTCCCTCAAACTTTTACAAAGTTGTAAAATATTAGGGCTATGGTGGCATCCGAAACAAGATATATTTTAATATAAAGTTGATTATGAACCGGTTATAGAAAGTAAACGAGAAATATTATCAAAAATTGCTAGAATTTATGATATTAATAGATACTTTCATGATGAAATGTTTATTACAAAGATTATGGTTAATAGGAAAAAGCTGTGATGAGACTTTGTCGGATGAAATTTCTCATTCCTGTCACAATATTATGTCAGAATGATATAAATTAGAACAAATACACATATCTAAATATATTTAAATTAAAAATGTTACAAGAATCGATTTATTAGGATTTTGTGATGGATCTTCTCTGTGCATGGGTGCAGCAATCTTTTTGAGAGTAGAGACACCTTATCAGACTACCTGTCATTTATTAAAGGCTTAAACACGTCTTGACCCATTAAAAACATGGACAACACCCTGACTAGAATTGAATCAGAGCATCTTTGGCTCATTTAATTAACTCCACTTTAACTGTAGCTTTGATAACTATTTCGTCTATTTATTGTTTTACTGATTCAACTTCAGTCCTAAAATGGGTTAAGACACCCTATAAGTTAGAAATATTTGTAGCCAAACGCGTAATGAAAATAATCGAATTATGCTCATGAGCTAATTGAGGACATATCGCAATTAAAGAGAATAACCCGGCTAGTCGTGGTAAAACACCATCTCAATTATTAGACAGTAATATTTAATGGAATGGACCAGAATTTATAACTACACGAACGGAGCATTGGCCCATACAACGGGATTTTGATAATTTATGGAAACAAGAAACTCCTGAATTGATGAATACATTTTTTGCTGTCATAGTAATTTCGTATTTTGTTCAATTAAGTGAAAAAATTTGATCGTTTTTAAGATTACAAATAGCTATAGCGTATATGATTCGATTTATCATTAATTCTAAATTGGATATACTTCAAGCATCCCAGGCTAAGGTAATAGGACCCTTAACGGTGAAGGAATGCCAAAATGCTCATGAGATTATTTTAAAATCCATACAAAATCATAATTTCAAAACGGAAATATGTACATAGTATAAGAAAATTTTTTATAAAATTTAAAATTTAAAATAAAAAAAAATAACTAAAAATTACTAATGAATTAAAAACAAAATAATAATATTGATAATTTGGTAATTTTCATCAATTTATATTATTTATATCTATATTATGATTAAAATTTTTAGTATTTTACTTACCGTCTGTATCGCCATTTATATATAAATCATATAAATATTCTTACATTAGAATTTTACTTAACTGATAATTATTTTTCTATAATAATATACATTATAATTTTCTATTTAATGTTGATTAGTATAAATTATGCCACTTTTTTGTAACATATTCCTTAGAAATAATTTAAAAATTTAAAATATAAATGATTATATATTTTATTATAAATATAAATTTAATTAAATGAAATATACCAATAAATTAGTTTCATTAGTAAGTCAAACCAATAGTAGATAATTTACATATTTTATTATCGTCTGTCAGTGTTGGTTTGTCGGAATGTTAATTCCAGTACTTGTGAACATCATTAAAATCCCAGTGTTTCCGAGGCTGCTTTGATCCTTGGAAACGTCAATGCTACATGGCTTTGTTGTCGTGGCTTATGAGCTATAAGTCTCCTATTTTTTTCATTTAAAAATTCTACTTTAATTTCGAGTTTTTATAATAATCCTTATTATCTCTCTAATAACAATAGAAAAAAAAAATAAAAATTATATTATATTTAAATGTAAGTATATATTAAATGAAACTATGTATTGAATAATTTTTATAAAAATTCATGCCCCTAATATCTAAGTTTAAGTAATTAATCAGAAGTAAATTTATTGTTGGTTGTGGCAAAATTGATGAATTAAATTAAATAAATATATAATATCAAATAAATCGTAATTTTGTATTTTAATACAATATATTTATAGGAATTATAAAAATCAATAACTATTTTAATTAAATGATTTGTTAATTTATGATACAAACAATTTAAATATAATCATGAGTAATTGATTCTAATTAAATGAAATTTTCATTGAATAAATAATTTATATTAATAGAAAAATAAATATCCCCCCCCCCCCCACCCACCATCAAATCCATTGCTTCAATCAATCAAGCGTATTGTTTATTGATCAACTCTCTTTTATATAATAATATAATTTTTTAAATATTTTAATAGTATAATTTATTTATAATACAAAAGAATTTTATAATATACTTAATTTGAAAATTAAGAAAAAGAAAATTTGCTATTGTAATTCATATTAATATTTTTTTATTTATAGTATCTTACATACATTCAATATATGTAATATTAATATTTCTATTTCGATTTTTCTAGTAAAATAATCATTAAATACAATTATTTTGATACAAATGTTACATTTAATATTTTTTGTTAATATAAAATCTTAATTTATTGTTCTGGCTAATGATTAAATATTAAAAATTATTTTCGAATTTTAGAAATTGATTGCTAAAACTTTAGAAAACAGATACAATAAAAAAAAAGTTATTAAAAAAAAGAAGAAAAAGTAAATAAATACACCTTTCCAAATTAATGATATAATTATAGCTTATGTTTTTACTTTATTTTTCATTATTTATTATTTTTTCAAGGAGTTATTTATAGAGAAAATTATAAACAAGATTAAGCCTTAGAAGATTAATAATTCATTTCATAATTAGCTAATCACTTTCAGAATAAATAAACGGATGTTGGAGAAAAATAAATAACAAAGGTCCTTAATGAACCTGAGACTTTGTTCTTTGGAGCTAATAATAAATTTAATTAAGGTTTAAAGAAAAATTCTTGATGAAATAATTATCTTACACTTAAGGCCGGTCCAGACGCTCCGTTTTGCACAACGTTTTAAAGCCGCGCAGTTTTAAGACGGAATGAAACCGTTGCAACTTTGAGCGTCCAGACGGTACAGTCTTGACGGTGCAGTCTTGTATTTTCCGCTCAGTTTTGTGTGATATCGCCATGGAGGAGGTTCTCCTGTGGTCAATTTTCGCCTGCTGTATTGTAAAAAAAAAAGATTGGAACACATCAGAGGAACTGTTCGTTCAAAATGGTCACGGAAATGGCTTTTAAAAATGCGGGACTTTTCCCATATAAGATTATTGCGTGAATTACGTGACGAACCTAATGATTGGCGAAACATTCTCAGACATTCTTGTCGAGATCTTTCTACTGGTTTCACCAATGTATACTTTATCACATTCACAAATTACCTTATATACTCCTTATTTTCATTTTTATTCTATCTTTTATATTTGAGGTAAGAGAGGATATTTGTCTGTATGATTTAAATGTTAACCTGATTGTGCTTCGTCAAATTTAACGCTATTTTGTCCGTTGTTCCCTTTTACATATGGAAATGTTAAATGTGAAATACAGTACTTGAGAACGATTGGAGAATAAGCAATCGAAACATTGTACAATTATTATTTTAATTTAATAAATATAATAATTATAATATTTACAAATAATGTGGTCTTTAAATGAAAATCCATATAATAATTATAACAAAAACTACAAAAGTTTTAAAAAATAAATTAGTAATAACTTAATAACGTTAAATAAATAATTTATTTATTGTGCAAATACTTAAAGAAGTATTTTAATATTTTCTGTGAGAAAAAACTAGGTGTATACCTTTTTAGATGTTTATGAATAAAATATTAAATTTAAAAATTGTTAGAAAAAGATTGATTTTTATTTAATTGTAAAGGTAAAATTAATTATTTATTATTATTCTCTGAGCAGCTAGTTTTAAATAAAATAAAATTAATAATATTTATGTTATATCCACTAAAGAATAAATGAATAAATAAAGTAGAAAACTCACATTTATAAAAAAAATAAGATGGAGTGTCTCCACTGGACTACCTCGCAATTTGAATTGGATTAAATAATATATATTATATTTAAATTAAAATTAATAAATGATATTTATTAAACCACCGCGTATTTGGCTCTTTGTTATTGGCGCGTGATTTGCAGTGTTAAAAAATTAATTTCGGTACTTTCAGCGATTCAATCAAGCTGAAATTCTATATATAGCAGTTTTATACCATTTTTAATCAAGTGAAAAACTATCAAATATATATCTTTATTTTTACGGTCAGTTTAGAGATCATGATTAGAGAAAACTGAGGAACAAAACGGATTGGAAAACGGAGTAAGTGTCCACACGCAACGACATGTCTGCGCAGGTCACGGTTTTCAGAGCTCACGAGCTCAGTTATCGCTGCAACTGTGCAGTCCTCCCGACGGACTCAAAACTGCGCAGTTTTCCGGTCCACACTCAACGTTTTGTCTGCAACGTCTTGAACTGCGGAGACAAAACGTTGTGCAAAACGGAGCGTCTGGACCGGCCTTTACAGCTTACAGACAATATTAATCCCCGCAAATAGAAAATATTTAAATTTAAATAAATATATATCTGGATGTAAGAATTTATATAAATTAAGAGTTTTAATATAATATGAAATTTTAAATATATTTACCGACCGACGATAGTAAGGCAGGTATTGATATCACACCAAATTTCACATGTGGAAATTTTTACATATCTCCATGAAGCATGTATTTTCTTAACAGAAAAAAGTATTTTTAGCATGATGTCTGACTGTCCGTCCGTCCGTCCGTATAGATGTGTACAGCTTGAATGGCCTCACGGATTTTGATGAAATTTGGTATATGTATTTACTTAATGCATCAGTATGATGAATTGCTTAACTTTTGGTGCAAATCCGGAAACCGGAAGTGGTAGTATTAGCGATCAACGGTTATTTTGACACCAAATTTCACATGAGATTTTTTACATATCTCCACGAATCATGCACTTTGAATTGGTTTTATCCTCGAGAAAAATCATCTTCATTAGTCTTTTCTTAATTTAAAATTATATGACGTCACAGCCAGCTCTTACTTATAAAGGGTGTTTCTTTTAGAGGTATAGAATCTTGTGCCATTACATTTTATATATGATTTCTGGCATATGAGCGCCACGGCTGGCTCGGATGTAGTCCAATCTGGACGTCCAATTTTCGATAACTTTTTCCAACATTTGTGGCCGTATATCGGCAATAACACGGCGAATGTTGTCTTCCAAATGTCAAGCGTTTGTGGCTTATCCACTTAGACCAATGACTTTAAATAGCCCCACAGAAAGTAGTCTAGCGGTGTTAAATCACAAGATTTTGGAGGCCAATTCACAGGTCCAAAACGTGAAATCAGGTGGTCACCAAACGTGTCTTTCAATAAATTGATTGTGGCACGAGCTGTGTGACATGTTGCGCCGTCTTGTTGGAACCACAGCTCCTGGACATCATGGTTGTTCAATTCAGGAATGAAAAAGTTAGTAATCATGGCTCTATACCGATCACCATTGACTGTAACGTTCTGGCCACCTTCCTCAATGCTACGCTCTACAGTAGCAATAGCTTCTTCTGTACGCACTGTACGGCATCTCTGGGGATCCGAGTTAAGATAAACGTTCTATGGTTAATCGAATTAACTGCTCAGATGGACGATTTTGTCGACGATAAAATGGACCATTATTTTCGAAATAAAATTGCACTATTTGCAAGCGTTGTTCAGGCGTGAGTCTATTCATGATGAATTGCCAAACCAAACTGAGAATAAATCACTTGACAGCTGTTAAATCAGTCGTCAAGTAATGCCAACTTAAAGTTCTATACCTCGAAAAATAACACCCTTTATATTGTAAATAAAATAAAATTAAAAATATTTATGTTATATCCATATGTCTATTTAAATTATTTGAAATTGTTTCTGTAGCTGGAAATTAATTTATTTCAAACACCGTCGGTCGGTTCTGGGCCTGGCCACAGGTCAACTTATTTTAAAGAGGATTCATTACCTAAACTTTTTTATTGTATTGTAATTTAATAAAAAAAATATTGAATAGGAAATTTCTAATTAATCTTCCATATTTTAAATATTATTTTTCATTTAGTACATTTTAAATGTATGTACTACTTACTACTTACTCTTCTTAATTTAAGTTTCTATTCTATCCTCTCTTTTATAAAATATTATTTAAAATTATTAGTAAAAAGCTATAACATTTTTGACAAATACTTAGAAAGTATTTTCTGAATAAAGTTTAATTTAAGATAATAAAATATTAATAATAATAATCGTATTGGCTCGTATATATTTAACATAGATAGGAACTAGTTTATTTTTAATTAATTTTTAACATAGAGAAAACCTCCGAATGGATATGTATAGTAATAAATAAATAGGCTTTGATTGATATAATTCAGCAAGATCGATTGCAAGGTGTACCTTGTTTGTCGGAAACAAGCATTTCAACTCTCTTCAAACACAAATATCCGTTTGAATTGAGTAGTAGCCATTTGTCCTGAAGACCGTCCATCATCAGTGGATGACAGGGAGCTAGTTGCTTGTGGTTCTGCATGTCCACCACTTAAGATGACATATCCGTCTTAAAGTCGGGTGGTGAAGACATTCGCCGACATTACGACTTAATGCCCTTTCGTCGACGGTCTCGCGTGGCCTAAGTTGGACAACCTCTCATTTTTCACTTGGGAAATAAATGCTAATGACAGGGGAGTGCAGCAACTGCGAAACGTTTTCAAACACACACGAGGAGGAAAGCATTGAGGGTTTGGACTGACCCTTCCCCTCTGGAGCTGTGATGGATCAATCAAACAGCTGTTAGGGAAGCAAACCCTATCCAACAAACTGTCAGAGAGCTGTTTTTCTTACTTTCATTTTGTTAACTTAAATTATCACGCAACCTGCAACTCGCATTCTACTAAATAAACTAAAACGACCCAAAAAGAGGCAAATAAGTTCAAAGTTTATAAATATATTACAAAATTAATAATTCATAAATAAAATACCGGGGTTTAACTAAAAACACAAATTACTGTAGTGAAATTCACTAATAATTAACTGTAAACTGAATATTTTCGTTTTCTATATTCACATGAAAAGAAAACGAAGATAAATTATAAATTTAATATTCAACATAAGAATAAAGTCAATAAATAGACTTATATTACTGAATAACTATTTTGATTATTTTGTGATAGAATTAAACATACAAAAAATCCTTAATTATAATGTTATATACATAATATATATGAATTGTTTGTTTTTTTAGAAGATATTAGCCAAAAAAATTGATTATTTTAGACCAGTTTTTCAATTTCAAAAAAAACTTTTATTGAAAATTTATTGTTGTATTAGAGATATCAAGATTCATAGAATTGCTGTTTGTTTTGTTTCTATGAAATTATTATTATTTTGCATCAGATTATTAAAAAATAATTAAAAAATTAAAATATAGTAACATTAAAGAGAAAGATTATTCGACAAAAAACAATCTGTTAGTTTTGTTTTCTGTAAATTTCATATTCTCTCACAAAAATTTTTTTAATTAAATTATATAAATTTATTAATCTAAAGTTTTCTTTGGTTAAAGGAATAAATAATAAATTTAATTCATTTTATTATTATATATAATAATAATAAATTTCTATTTATATACTTAAATATTTATTTTTAATGGACAATATAGCTCAGTGGTAAAATGCTGAACTAATGATTATGTGAATAAAGATTTACACAAATTTTAAAACTAATATATTAGAATAATAATTAATAATAATAATATAATAATATTAATAATTAATTAATAATAATAATATATTAATGTAATAGAATAAAAATAATGAAAATAAATAAATATGGAAATAGATTAAAAGAAAATTTACTTAAAAGTTAAATATTCAACTGTAATTATAGAATTTGTAATAACCGAACATTTTTAATTCAAATTTAATTATAATATTTTTTTAAAATTATTTTCTATAGCAGAAATTTTTCCCATAAAATTAAATAGCAGTCTAAGGTAATGGCACCTATAGATGACATGGCACCTATAGATGACACTTTTGAATTTAAACTAAAAAAATAAGCAAATTTTAAAACATACGCGGAATTTTTTTTTTTAAATGATAGTTATGCTTTTCCACCACCTGAGATATCCTACAACAAAACAATAAGTCGCCCTATTTTTTTTCTTTTAACTTGAAAAGCAGACCGAATCGTCAACAATTGATTTTTTCAACAAATCTTAAACATAACCTTAAGGGAAGTAATGTTCTTAATTAGTATTTTATATTTTTATATTCATATTTATCAAGAATTTAACAACTACATTATAAAATAGACTTAATATAGATATAAATCATTTCAATTTAAACACCTAATTTTTAAAAGTATCTTTTTTATCAACGGTGTTATCTATAGGTGCCCCTAAAAATTGTTTTTCCTATAGATGACAGCAATGTCAGCTATAAGTAGGTTTTTAAAAAAATTGTCTATTATATTAATAGCTGTAAAGAGGAGATAATTTTATATAATTCCACCAAGTTGCATGTCTGAATTGATATAGGAACCTAAAGGTGACGCTGTGTTTCTCATTGTCAGAAAATTTTTTTCTGTTCCAGAACTTCATACACTATTTTTTTGAAATTTTTTTTAAATTACTCTGTTCTCAATGTATAATTAAAAATGCATAATTAAAAAAAGATTTGTTTAAAATCAATTTTTTATTTTATTATAATAATCAGCTAAAAATAAAATCAATCCCAATAAATATATCTAATTATCATTATATGAAACCTGATTTTTTTATTATAACTTAAGTTAAAGCAGCAACAAGGTGTTGGAAAGATGTTTTACTTTGTAAATAAATAAGTTGAAGATAAAGAGAGCAAGCGAAGTGAAAAAAAGTAGATGTCATCTTTGGGTTCCATAATTGTCATCATTAGGTTCCACCAAAATTTTTGGTGTCATCTATAGGTTCCATTTGATTACTTTGAAAAAAAATTATATTTCCTATTAAACTCATATAAAAGTTTAAAATATTTATCCTGGTGATAAAAGGTAAGATAAGCTTTATAATAACCAAAAGATTTTTTTTGTGAGACGTATAGTTTCGGTTTTATAAAAGAAAATAGCGACAAGAGCGCTTAAAATGTCATCTATTGGTGCCATTACCTTATTCTCATATTTTGTTATTTCAATTTAAATTATTATCAATAAGGTTTTGTTTGAAATTGAATAATTGGTCTACGAAGCATTTGTTAGTTTGCTATTTTCTAAAAAACATGTTTTTATTTTGAAATTCACATAAATATATCTTATATATATATATATATATATATATATATATATATATAATGTATATACCTTTTAATTAACGTTTTCTAGTATGTCTATAATTTTGTTTGCGATTGATTTACTCCCAAGGGGCGTTAATATCATATTTCAAGAAGGTATATTTGCTAGATTTCCAATCTAATGATAAAATATTAATTATAATTAAGTATCTCTCTCTTTTGATATAAAAGTTAATTATATATGATTTGTATAAATTTGTTTATTCGCTTTATTATCGGATGTCGTATAAAGAATGGTAGTTTATTATTCTAGATAATTATGTAATTATGTAAAAAGCAACATAAAAAACATTATTTTAGTTTTTTGAAAAGATTTTATTATTTGAACGCACGATTAATTATTTATTTATTAATTTAATTATTTTTTTAATATCACCGAATTAGATAAATTATTATTTTATTTAATTATTATTCGGTGTTATTATTTTGATATTGCGAATTTGACAAATCATAAAATTTTAAATTATAAGGAATATGTATTTTGTATTCCTGTATTTTTACCTAACTTTTTACGGGACAAAACAAAAAAATACAAAAAATAAAATATATAATAATTTTTAACCTCTAAAATTGAACCCATCTATGAACATCAATGAGATTAATTCTCATTTCTGTTAAATAAATCTTCCCTATTTTAAGCTGAAAAAATTTGAATATATTGTGCATAAAAAAAAACTTCAATCAAAACTTTTTTTCAAAAATAATTTATTATGTTCCATTACAAACATTACAAAACGAAAATTAAGGTAAATGTAACTTTTGCTGTTGTTTATATGTAAATAAAAACATTAAATAATACACAGAGAGTCTTTCAAGTTTTATAGTCGGTGAAATAATAAAAATGGCCTCTTTTGGTTTGATTGCCTTATTGATTGCAGTAAAGAGATTCGTGAGCGACTTGTTTAATTTCTTTTCGTTGTTGGCATTTCTGTTCATTCGCTAAGGGAGGGTAAAGAGAGATGATGGGCAGTAAAGAAGGGGTGAATAACATTTGTATTTTTATCGGGCATCGAGTCAGCGACTCGTGTAGCATGTAGATGGAAGCCCTTGACTGCAAAGGGGAGGATTTTAATTCGTGTCTGAAGGGGGCTTCTTTAGGGAGGAAGGGAGTCTCTGTTGTATGGATCGCCAAGTGTATTTTTACCTGGACAAGACACGCAGAGCAGCCATTTCAAAGAGTCGAAGAAAGTAAAAAGTAGCAAGAAATCGCATCCTAGTCATGAATAATTAAATTGGGGATTCCATTATCTTTTCCAACTATCGGGGTGTCGTCCTGTTTTATTTATTATTTTGTAATATCTGGCAGAATTATAATACCTACATCACTTTAATCAATAAAAAAAATTATCATGTTTTTTTATAAATATATAAAGTAAAAGAAATAATATTAATATTAATAAATATTAAATGATAATTTAAATTAATATTTGACCCAAAAAAATATTGATAATTAATATGAATAATAGATCATAAAAGAAATCTAATAAATCCAACAAAATATAAAATTTGATTTTGGTGTTTTTATGTTATGTAAACAAATATACATATAAACTATAAAAAAGTTGGTCTATAAGAAAAATCAACTCAAAGAGAGAGAATGATCAATATAAAAATAAATCGATATTGGCGTCCATTTATTTAATAGTCACTAAGCTTCAAAAATATAAAATTTAAATAAATAAATACAGAATATCAACAAGAAATAAGTTGACCTGTGGCCAGGCACAGAACCGACCGACGGTTTGAAATAAATTAATTTCCAGTTACCTTTAGCTACATTGAATTTTTACCTCAAATGAAGTAATCAGAGAGATATTTAATGCATTACAGAGCATGCGACGGGAACGCAGCAGCTTAAATGCTCATTTTATCATTTTTTAGCATGTGATGTTCGATGATTGCATAACTGCAAAAATAAACTTCCAACCAAATAAATGATTCAAGGGGCAGAGCCTCCGTCTAGGTGTGAAGAACGCCCAAATTGATGACGTCATTTAATTTTCCTATAATAAATAAGGATAAGGATAAATTTTCTAAACGTTCTGAAACAATCTCAAATAATTTAAATGTATCTATTAATGCAATAAAAACAGATACGGATATAACATAAATATTTTTAATTTTATTTTATTTATAATATGGCTGTGATGTCTTGAAGGGCTGGGTGACATCATATTATTTTAAATTAAGATAAGTTGACCTGTAAAAAATCTCCTCATGTGAAATTTGGTGTGAAAACAATACCTCCCTTACTGTCGGTAAAAAAACTAATGAAGATGATTTTTCCCCAGGATAAAACCAATACAAAGTTGATGAATTCATGTTACTGATGCATTAAGAAAATATACCAAATTTTATCAAGCTTTACATGTCTATACGGACACACAGACGTACGGACAGACGGACAGACATGCTAAAAACATTTTTTCTGTTAACAAAATGCATGATTCGTGGAGATATGTAAAAATCTCCACATGTGAAATTTGGTATGAAAACAATGCCTCCCTTACTATCGTCGGTCGGTAAAAAATTGACCTATTTATTAAAATCTTTCAAATGAAGGGCTAAAAAGATAAGAATTTAGAAATGGCCTGGTAATGATCCCTGTGATTTGGTGTTGAACGCCCCATATAAACAATTCAAAATTTCTCGGCACCCTTCTAGTAGCGTGCTTGCTTCAGCCCCTTTGATGACAACTGCTCCATTTGTTATATATGCTGATATCTATCTACCAAGTAAAAATGCCTGCATGAATTCACAACCTATTTAGATCTCTGCCAAACCCCTTTGAAATGAATGTCCAACCCCGAACGTATTTACCATCACAGGTAAATTGAAATTTTAATTATCTCGAAAATTTGATAAACGAAAAGAATTATATTCTAAGAATATACAAAAAACAACATTTTGTATCTATCGCTCTCTCTTTATATTTAATCAATACTAGAATGGGGAGCTCATCAGAAAATCATTTGTTAGTTGTTTTTTATCTTTTGTGATGCCATAAAGAAAAATTATCTATCCACATTGAATTTTCCATCTTTTTAACGGTTTCTTTTTTAAAAAAAATGCTTAGAATTTATGTAAATTAGTAATGTTACGAATCATGATTTATTTTCAATCTCAAATGTAATAAACATAAATAAATTTTTTTCTTTTAGATTTTTTTTTAATCTATAATAAGTAATATATTTGTTATTTATTATTAAATACAAAAAATAAAACTGATTTATTATAAGATTGTATTTAATAGCAATTGATTATATAAATAAGAGTCAGCGAGACTAAAATAATCGTTATTTTATGCAACACAGTTTTTTTACATTATTTACTTATTATTATTGATATTATTGGAAATTCAAGGTCAAGGTCATCTTATAGAACATGTCTTTTTTTTTATTTTTATATCTTAAATTCTATCAAATAACATAGAGATACTTTCGAAGGGGCATAGCCAAATATTTTGTTATTATATTGTGATATTTCCATGCAAAATAATTAGTAATATTTAGAAAAAATCATACTATATAAACATCAAAGAATAACAACCTTCCTATTATTTATATAAATAATAATTTTCAGAAAATATATTAATGAAATGATTTTAAGAATTTTCAATTTTATTTACTTTTATCTCATAAAATAGGTATATAATTTATTTCATGAAAATAATTTAGAAAAAAATCAAAGAAGCATCCTTAAAAGGAAATATTTATGTCCTATTGTTGGAATCCACTTTGTTGTCTTCTCGTTTGGCATACCCCTCTATAGACATTCCTTGAAGATATAAATTATTGTCTACTTAGAAAAGAATGGGACTAATAAAATGTTTACATTTTAAAATAATAGTCCTTGCGATAAAAATGAATTGCTTTTAAATAAGAATATAAAATATTTATTTTTCTTCTTTTTTCTTTAATATATGTGGAGAAAATAATTATAAAATTATATGAATATAAATTATGATCAATTGAATGAATGAATTTTAAAAAAAAATATTCTCTTGGCAGATAAACAAATTGTAATATTTGAAGATTTATAGGTTTTTTCAACCATTAAACAAATCTGTTGACGGGAATAAGCTATTCATCATAAAACAACTTTCCATTTTTTGTGGGGTGTTTCCTCTGGTACCTGGTGTGGATAATCCATGAAGCATGGACTGTAAATTAGGTTTTAGTGGCAGTCAAGCAGCCGCAAAGTAGGGCGGTTATCTTGCAACAGGCCTCAACCTAAGGACAAAACATATATACGCGCTGTATATATTTTCCTATCCAGAAAATAATTTAGGGTATATACATGTGTGAATGAAGAGAAGATTGTGGAATGAATAACGACTGTGAACTCAACCGTTTCTTACCCCTTGACTTTAAAGTAGCGCATTATCTAAGGGCAAGTTTCAAAGTTCATATCCTATCTCGTTTAAATATTTGTCTTTTATTTTCAAATTTCTATTAAAAGCCAGTTTGCGGTGAAATACCATTCTTAGACATATTTATGAATGACGTTTTGAGTTTAATTAAATTTGATTCTATCATACATAAATAATAATATATTTTTTTATTGTATATTTTCATTCATCAATTTATCAATAATTAAAGTCCATTATCTTCCTAACCATTTATTAAAATAAAAATTAAAACTAAAGTCCAAAGTGATTAAAATTGTGGGTTTCTCAAACTTAAATTAGAAATAGAATTAAAATAAAACTTTATAAGCAATTATTAACAAAAAAAAAAAAAAAAGAAATATATATACATATATATATATATACTAGCTGCTCAGAGCTCCTTCGTCGCTCTTCACACCTAGACGGGGGCTCCGCCCCCTGTACCCCCGAGTGGTACATAGTATTTGGTTGAAAGTAGTAAAAGGTTTCCATCCATTTTGTTTCAATCAGTGTATAACATAAAACATTCATTTCTTATTGTGTGATTATTTAAAATATATTTTAATTTAATCAGTAAATTAATTATATATACCTATTATTATTGAATATGTTATATCTATCTATCTATGTGGCTCAACGGTACTCGAAAGTTCTTGGCAGCTACAACCACATTTCTCCAAGTGTCCTTATCCTGAGCCTCTGTTCCATCTCTCTTACGTCATTCCTTGGTGTCCTCATCTTTCTTTGGCCCATAAATGCTGGGAAGAATCCTATTCTCAAATACTCTAAATCCTCTCTTATCTCTTAAGATCATAGACCATGTCTCACACCCATATAATACAACAGACAAAATAATTGTTTTATATATTTTAATTTTGATTCCCTTTTATAATAATATTGATGAGATAACCCTCTTTATTGCATGATAACAGGCGTTTCCCGATTGTAACCTCGATTTAAATTCTTCTCAAATATTATTATCCTTCGTGATTACATTCAATTTTTCTACATATTCAAATTCTACATTTTGTATGTTAATACTGCTTCTGTTTGTTTCTAAATATTTCTATTTATCATTATTAATTTCAAACCTCATCTCTTTTCCTACCTCGATTAATTTTTCCTAGCTATCTGTAATTGCAATTGCCGAATCTCCTATTATATTTAAGTCGTCTGGGTAACCTAATATTTTACAATTGATTTCCGCATCTTACTCTTTCTTTACTACCTTCAAGATAAATTTGAAGATCAAAATTTGAAAAAGTTTATCCGGATCTATTGAGTAGGTTTTACTAAAGTCTACAAATAATTATTGAACAGAAATATTGAATTCGCGGTTTTTTCGAAATTCTGTCATAATGAAAATATCTTAATTAATGTTGATCGATTTGGCCTGAACCCGCAATGATGTCTTCTAATATTTCCTCCGCCTATGGTTCGTAAGTATTGTATATGTTATAATAGAGATAGAGTATAATATTTCTTGATCATTTCATTTTGATATTTTAATTTCATTGAATGAACAACACGGAGAACTATATAAACTTCAAAAAATTAAATTCTGCGGTTATTGATTAGATATTAATAAAATTTAAAGCCTATGTTACCATAGAAGTATATAAGAATATTGTGATGTAATTTCATAGAAATCGTTTCAGCCAATTTTGAGTCTATAACATCCTTATTTTCCTGACAGACAGACATCAAAAATCTAAAGTCACTTTTGGATTCTAGAGGTCATGAAACGCGAAGATATGCAAAAAATTTTAAATTCTGAGCAATGTGCAGACAAAAACCTTTTTATAAATATATATATATAGATTTATATATTAATCTAAAATTTATCTTATTAGTCTTGTAAACGTTTTAAGTATAAATCTTTCTGTCTTTCTATCTTGAAAATGTTCAATTTGTTTATAGTTTTAAATTACCAAGTATCAGTTAAGTGAGAATTTTTTTTTTTTTTGATGTTCAATTGTTTTTGTTTATAATTCTAAATTACCGGTAAAGTGTCGGTTAAGTAGGAAATTTCTTTTTTGTTTGTTTCTATGACAGCAAAAAAGTAAACAAATTACATACATATATACATACATACATACAAACACTCTCCTTTATATATATAGATATATATATATGTATATATATTTCTTTTTTTTTTATATGTATATATATATATATATATATATATGTATATATATGTATATAAATTTCTTTATAGAATATGTTTCCTGATTTTATTTTTTGTTTTTTTTTTGGTTTTGATTTATTTCTTGCAATATAATAAATAACAAAAAATTATTTTACTTTCAATAATTTGTATGTATATTTATTGTTTTCAATTTTCAGGTTCATTTTATTATTCTTTATTTTTATTGTTTCCTAAAAAAAACAAACAAAATTGTAAACATGTGTTTCTGCTTATCTAAACAAAGAGAATGAACATATAAACATAACTATAATGATTAATTAAAAAAAAAGAGAAAAGAAAATAATTTATTGTATTTTATTTTATTATAACATTTTTGTCAACTTCACTTCATGTCTGGCTGTCTGTCTGTTCGCTCTTATGACAAATTGAAATTTTTCATTACTTTAAATAGAGATAGACTTTTGAAAATTTTTATAGATATTTCAATAGATCCCTAAGAGGTATGGAAGAAATATAATTTAATTATAACTGATTAATTTTAATGTAATTAGCGATTAATTCCTTTAATATTTTTTGATTTTCATTCACGCCATCTGACGGATAAATATTGAGATGGTTTACATTTTGAAAATAATTCAAAATAATTTATAACATTAAAAGGAGAATTTTTAATTAATATAATAATTATCATAAATATATTTTAAAAACATTGCTTCAATAATATCATTTACTTATAAATTATAGTCATTTTTATAAGACTAATATTTTCTTTTTTTTATTTTATTTGCAAATTCTTGTATAACATCATCTTTATCTATTCTCCTCATCTTAGATCCTTTTTTATGAATAATTTTATTTTATCAAATTAATATAAAGAATATAAATGTTATAAAATATATATAGAATATAAATGTTATAAAACAATGTTTTTCTTGCATACTAAAAAGAGTAACGTAGTGATTATAATTAATTATTTTGATTTTAAAATGAATGATATCTATGAATGGTATAATATTCTTTTACTACAAACTTTTTTATATTATATAAAAAAAAAAAATATGGAAAAATCTTTTTAGGTTGGTCGTATATCATCGATCAATTTTTTATTAACATTTACATTTACATTTATTAACCTGATACTCTAGTCTAGATCTTTCCACAAATTATCATTGTCATTATAAATAGGGTTTTATTTGAAATAAATAGGGTGAAGATAGAAAGTAGAATCGGTGAAACCTATAATATTTCACTTAGCTATATTCTTCTTCAATTGATTTCCATTTAGCGTGTTGCTGGAAGTGCCTGATGCATTTTTTTCTTCTCTCTAAAGCCTAGTCTAGATATTTCATATCATCAATCGATACTTCAAATAACTCACATTTTTACCAAATTCGCATTTACAAGCCAACTCTTCAAGATTTTACTACTTTTTTTCCAATAAACTTATATTATATTTCCTTTATAAATATTTTTCTTGAAAGATTATTTTTTCTGAGAAAAAATTTTATCCAAAAAATCCATATAAAAAAATTAAATCGTTTTCTATTATGTATTACGGCCCATTTTCTTAAATACTCACAATATACTATTATTTATGTAATGGGTTACAAAATATCTTAGCATAATTTATGTATGTAAAAACACACACTAAATATATTTGTTTTATTATAAGTAATAATATTTTTTAAATGAGATAAAAATAAATCTTATAAAAAAAACTGTTCACTAACGTCGAGTGTGAAAAAGACTCATGTAACATCTGTGCGCCCCTTCTGAAGTCTCACGCCGCTCTGGGGTGGTGCATTTTACAAATTAGAAAACTTTGATACAATCATTTCTATATACATATTATCAATACAAATCTTTATTTATATAAACATAATCTTTAAAATATAATTAATTTTTATATAATAATATATACTTATCTAAACATACATATATTTATGTATTTTATTAATAATTGTATTAGAGTTATTATTAAAAAAAGATATAATTAATAAAAATCATGATATGTATTTGTAATTGGTTACATAGTATCTTAGCATAAAAACAAACACTAAAAAATATTTCGATAGAAATATAATATTTTAAGCCAAATTTTTAATTTTTTTTTTTTTTATGTACCTAAAAACAAGAAAATAATATTAAGGAAGAGAGGTAAATATACATAAATGATGTAGAAATAATAGAAAGAAAAAAAACATTTTATTTTTTTAGAATCACAACATTTAATTAAACACTTGGCAGACTAGATTCTGGTATTTAATATAATAATCAATAATAAATATAATAATAATAGTAGATAATAATAATTATATGAAAAAAAAGATAAGAAAGAATTTTTGTAGACATCCTAGGCGTTGTCTAGGGGGCGTATTTACATTTCAGGGCTTGAAGCCGTTAATTCGCACTACCGCGCCTCATGCAGCGCTAATGTCCCACCCTGGAAGTGATTCCCATCAACAACACTAATCGATCTTTCAGGAGGATCTATTGCACATTCAAAAAACAGGAAGATTAATCAGAAACAGAGTCCTGTGCTAACAATTCTAAAGAAATCCTGTTCTCCTGAATACCAAGTGTTTTTGAAGGTAAGAGTATTTTTTTTATTAGATTCTCATCTTAATTATTTTTTTTTTTTAAGAAATAACAAGATATATTATTTAACTTTTATATATTTATATATATATATTTATTTATATTTTCATTTATAATTAACAATTATTTTAAAATGAGAATCTAATATTTTAATTATTTAGATTAAATTTTTGTATTATAAATTTAAAAAAAAAAAATCATTAGAATCAATCCCCTAGACCAGTGTTTCCAAAATTTGTTCCGCGGATTATGAAAAAATAAAATTAGAGGTTCCATAATTAAAATATTTCACAAGACAAAAACTTGAAACAAACAAATACAATGGTTAGTATTTTAAAATTACATTATAGTATTTCACAAATTATTCTTTTATTTTATTTTATTATCAATCAATAAATTTTTAAATAATAATAATAATAATAATAATAATTAAAAATTATAAAATCGATTAGGATTATAATTTTCTGATAAAATAAGTTTATGGTAACCTCTGCTCCACAGACGCTCAAGTTATCGTTTTAAAATTTACAAGAGCCCATTAGCGCCGCCGAGTTAAGAGAATTGAGAGGTTAAAGAGACTCCGGATTTAAGGGAAGATTGGATTTTGGTTTAGGAGTGATATGTCAAGATGATTACTTAGTTTCAATCCTGTCCATTGGTTAATGAAGCTACGGTTAATGGCAACTGAACTGAAACTGGAACTTGTACTGCGCTAGTAGCCGGTTGTTCCTGATAAGAAACAAAAAAAAAACGAAGAAATTCCATTAGAATATGACAATGAAATAATTGAATGTATTGAAATAAATCTTAGAAATGATATCTTTTTAAATATTTTAATTTTTTTTTATCCATTATTCAAAGAGAACCAAAAAAATATAATTAAAGTAGATGAATCATAACGTGAATCACTTGGATATATTGACTATACAGTTTTCACGGAAATGATACTTTGAAATAAGGGTAAAAAAAAGAGAAGATAAATATTAAAAACACCTGTCCTATTTGACAATGGGAATTTATTAAAACGGAAATTTTTTCCATTTCTAGGAAATAAATTAAAAAAACTTACTTTTTTCGGACGTTATGTAAACAATGTATAAAAATTAAATCAAAAGAAACGTCATTAATATAAAATGATCTCATCAAATATAAATGACTTGGGTAAAATTTTTAATTTCAAAGACGTAAAATTGAACCTGAATTCTTTTTTTCACATTATACATATATATTAGATCTAAGTTTACTTTTTTCAAATTTATAAAAATTAAAAATAATATCTTTTATATATATATTTTCAATCTATTCTATAAATGAAAAGTATAAAATAAATATATTAAATTAAATTTTTATATGTGAAAAAATTTAAAATTGAAATAATAATAATATAATATAATCGTTCTTTTAATACTAATATTTTTATTATCTATCATATTTTTGAATTTATAAATTATATAAAAAAAAAATCCAAATCTAATAAACTTATTTGAGGCAGATCTTTACGTCTACAAGTATATAAACCACAAAGATATATTATTATATGTGTCTACTCTCTACTGGATATAAAAGGCCATTAGACTGCCTATAAGATTTGTGCCTGAACCACTTGAAAACGTGTGAGAATTTTGGCTGTCCGAAAGAAATTTATATTTTATAGGAAAAATTATGGTTCAGGATTTTGAATTAGTGGTTTCTAGCATTTGTATTCGTCAAAGAAGAAAGTTAATTAGTTATGTGATATAGAAAAAAGCTAATCAGATATTATATTGCATATTAAAAGAGAAAATTACTTTTCTAAGTTTATCCAATTGGAATCAGTACTTTTTTAATCTTTTCCACTTGTTTTGCTCAAATTATATTAAAATATACTAAAAATCACTATCAACAATCATATCATCAAATTTAATATTTCTATTTTAATCTATTATTTATTCAAAAACAGTAGTAGTAGTAGTAGTCTGTTCTAGTATATTTTGTTAGATTAATTTTAATACTATTGAAAAATAATTTAAAAACACTAAATTTTTCAAGATAGCAACTTTCATAAAATTAATGATAATAAAAATGATTAATATTCAACTTACTATGTGTAGAGCATGCATGATACAGGCTTGGGCGGTGGATGGAGGCAATAAAAGAGATGACTTTCCCTGTAGTTGGGTATCATCATTGCATCTTTGTTCTAAAACAGTCTCGTAGTCGGATGATTTATCTTCTTCTTGTGGGATTTCATCGTTGTTCATGTGTTCTGGAGCATTTGTGCTCTCCCCATCAGATGATTTAGCTTCTTCGGGTTGGGCATCGTCGTTGTTTGTTGATTCTGGTGCGGTGGTACTTTCTTCATCAGATAACTTTGCTTCGTCATTCATTCGTATTTCGTTGGTAGTTGTGATCTCTTCATCGGATTGGATTCCAGGTGAAATTGGTAGTGGTGTAGTGCTACGCGAAATTTTCCTTTCTGGTCTGCAATTAATATTGGAAGCCAAAATTGTTGAAATAACCCGGTTGTCCATTTCTGTGACTCCCAGGGTGATTGTGTCGTCGCAATGGGCAATCTAAAACAAAGAAAAATAGATTAATATTATATTAAAATTTAGCAAACAGATATTACAGTTATTTACGGATCAAAGATTAAAGTAAATCTGCTCAAATTCGCCATTTAATTTAAATAATAAAATTATCACTTTGTATACTAGAGAATTGGATGAGTAAATTGTTGGTTGTTTGTAGAAATGTGAATCTTGTAACTGAGAGAGGGCTGGGAGGAGAAGAAGATGCCTACTGAGAAAGATAGAGTTAAACTTCAAGGGAAATTAGTTATTTTGGGTAAGAGAACGCCTATGTTAAACTAAAGTCAAGAGTTCAGCCATTCCTCCAGGCTAAAAACCAGGGCATATTAGATGGATGGTTTTGATCGTTTAAAGAATAAATGTCAGAGTCCATTTGCAACATTTATTATAATTCATATTTTTATTTTATTAGAAAATAAATAATATATAAAAATAATACTTATTAAATAAATATAGTTCAAAATATGCATAAGATTCAATTTCAATGAATAGGCAGTCAGTCATTGTTAAAATAAATCATATATTTTAATTCAAATTTAATCCTTATCATACCGGGTGTCAGTCAATATTTGATTTTAGGTAACATTTATCATTTCAATAGACTTGAATTTTAATAAATATTATTTTTGATAATTGCTCATTCTTGAAGAAAAGTATAAATATATATAAATATTAAATTATATAATACTTTGAATTTATTAGACTTATTTCAAAGAATTGATTTTGGATTTCACACAAGGTGGGTGATATATAATAAAATTAAAATGCATTTTAAAAATAAATTAACATAAGAAAAAAATTAAAATAGAAATTATAATATATATATATATAATTGAATGAATTAACCAAGTCCAATTAATTTTAAAAAAAGTACCTTTGTCAGGTATGCCTTTTAAACAGTTATTAAATTAATATTAATTCACATGAATGCTTATAAACGAGGCTGATATTTGCTCTAGTGCATATAAATATAATTCAAAAGCTAATTTTATTTTAAGGCTCTCGCTTGGACAATATATATATTAAAGATAAATAATCGTTATATTAGAAATTTTTAAAATACGGATTAAAAGATTTCTTTGAAAAGCCCAGATATAAATTGGCATTTAACAAATAAAACGTAAGAGTTACTTTTTTAGTCCTTCAAAAAAAAAAAAATCTTATCAAAAAAAATATAGCAATATCAGGGTATTTAGAAAATTGAAAGAAGAATAAAAGAAGGAAATAAAAAATAAATACCCAACAAAAAGCTCACCAATATAAATAAAAATAAAGTATTTGCTCACAGAATTTATGCTTGATATTTCGTTTTAATAATCTCTTGTGAGAGACTAAATCTTTTATTTTTTTTTTTTCTAATAAATGATAATTTCGTTTAAAATGTTTTCTAAAATTTAACAACCAATTTTTTTCTAATTAAAAAAATAAAGAAATTTCTAAAGTTTAATTTAATATTTCTTAACAATTCTTGGGGTTTTTAGTATTGATTAAATCAGATGTTTCCAACCTTTCTGTACCGGCGCCCCCTTTTTTTAAAAAAAATTCTTGCGCGCCCTCCCCTTAATTTTTGTAATCATCTAATTTCCTCGGGCACATTTCTGAAATAATATAACAACAGGGGTTGGACCATGGTTCAGAGCATCGCAAAATCATCTGACGTTTTTTTTTAGAACCATATTGAAAAAAAAAAATCGAAAATTTTCAAAAGTTTGCGGACATTTGAAACTGGTTCTAATACAGTCTCGCGCCCCCCAGGTTGGTAAACGCTGGATTAAATTCAAGTATTTTTCAATACGAAGCTATACCTGAAAAAAGAGGCTCTTGGATAATTTAACAAAAAAAAACCTACTATTTTTCTTCTTTGTAAATTAAATAAAAATAAATATTAATTTCAAATATAAAAATATTTTGAAGTAAATATAGAAAATATATTTTAAATTAATTTCAAGTAGTTTAAGCTCGTCCCTCTAATTTCAAGACTTAACCCTTTTCACTCGTATTTTTTTCTGAGAAGAGTACCTACCCACTCGGAATTTTTTTTTCATAATCGATTAGGATAAAATTATTTTTATGAGAACATATTACTTTTCAACTTTAAGGTTTGATGGTTCAAATCTCAAAATACAAAATTTTCATCCCTGTTTACAACCCGTGTATGGGGACATACGAGCTCAACGGTAAAACGACTGATGTCCCCTATACGGGGACATATGAATGCAAAGGGTTAATTATATAGCCCATCCATTTATTAAATTTTCAAAATTCTCAATATTATATAATAAGTGTAAAATCAAGTATGATGTTTTCCATTTCTTTTATAACCGATAATTACCAAAAAATATAATTCAACATAAACAAATGTGATTAAAACCATTTATTTTTGTTGTATATCACTACATTATTTTAGTAATATCAAGAACTTTTTAAGATAATAATTGAATATCAATAATATAAAATATATTCCTATATATTCTTAAATTTATTTGTTTTTCTTTAGAGAAATTATCATACATTGATATAAATTTGTTGTAAAAACGTCAAATAATTTTTTTCTTTCAAATTATTTGTACATTTTTATATCAATAATAAAAAAAAATTATATTTATATATATTTTTACAAACAACTTTTGTGTGTATATACTTACGTATAATTAAAAATTACTTATGAATGTCAAAAATTGAATTTCATTTTCTTTTCTTATTGTAGTATTTTTTTTTCTTTTGAGTTTATGAATTATTTATTATTTTGCTAAATTAACTAGTTTCATTTTTAATTCTCGAGGCGAATCGATAAAGTGTAAAAGAAAATATTGTGAAAATGGACTATAAGTTTGAATATATATGTGGGTCTGTAAATTTGAATAAACGTGTTATCTTTCACACTATTGGTCTAATTTATTTACAATTTTTCAGAAAAGTAATAAATTCCAAAAAACAGCTTCTATTTTTGGATCGAACTTTCAATTATTCAAGAATCAAAGCAAAATTTATAAATAAATAAAAATATTTATGAATGACCTGATATGATATTTTTTAATTGATAAATTGCTATAATTTTTAATTTTTAAATGGTTATTTGTTCAATATATTGGGTAATTATGAGGATGAAAATCAATAAAAAACTTTTTTAATTTTTTTCAACCACCCTTTACTGAGAATATTGAGAAACCTTAATATGACCAATTATTAATGTTCCTTAATCCAATGGTTTTGATTTGATTTGATCATTATAAAGAGATGTGAAAATATAAATGCGAATTCGTTAATAGAACATCACATCGCATACGTCACATACAATCAATCAATTGCTCTAGCATACAAAAATCATTATTTATATGTTAATCTTTTAATAAAAAATCATTTTACAATCTCGAAATTTCGAGATTGCAATTAACCACCCTTTTTGGTTTTTATATTTATAAATTGATTATGTATAATATTTAATTAATAAATATTTAATAACTTTTATGTAATTTCAATCTTGGTAATTATGTAACTTTCAGAAAAGCGAATAGAACTTTAATGGGGGGGGGGGGGTTGATATTTTTGAATAAAACTCCCACTCCTCATTTTTATAATTCAGCTGAGGGCATGAAATGGTGTCCATTTCTTGGTTTAACTGTCTT
Source organism: Labia minor (assembly GCA_963082975.1). Classification (NCBI taxonomy): domain Eukaryota; kingdom Metazoa; phylum Arthropoda; class Insecta; order Dermaptera; family Spongiphoridae; genus Labia; species Labia minor. Next base: position 29,064,256 of record OY720347.1, read on the forward strand.
AGAGTTAAGCTTCCCTTATTGGAGCACATTATATCATTAATCAAGGCGAGTTGCTTGGCTATAATTTTTGAATTAATTTTATTTAAAATTAATTTCTTTTTAAGTAAATCTAACTTTGGATTTACTATACAAAGGGTTTACCTATTTGATAACATTAGTTTTTATATTTCAAACAAATTCGATTTTCATTATTATTAATTTTCAATAATTAAATTTTTCACGTGGTTTTATTATTTTTGCCACCAGAATTTCTATTTGCTTAAATTGCTTTATTTTTTTTTAATTGTTTTACTTTTTGTTATATAAAAACAAAACACACTGTTTTATTATTTTAAACCCTTTTTTCCCGTTCAATCATTGTGGATAAATTATTTTTAAATAATTGTTTTATTGTTAAAGCTTTTATTATAAAAAGATTCGGGTGTGCTTCAGTGTCTGAGCTAGTGCTGAAGATTATTCAGAGCTTCAGAAAGCAGTAAGTTGAAATTTACCCAATCAACCTAAAATCTCAACATTGACTCTTGGTCACAGAGAATAAGACCCAGAATGCCAAAAATTCTCTCCTAAAAATATATATTGAAAATGGGACCAAAATATACGAGGTATATATAACTTAAAAAGATAAAATCAATTATTATAAAAAATTATATTTTAACAATATGTGTATACTCATCTACTTTCAAACAATAAAAGACAAGCTTATTATATGTATAATAGAAAAATATTTTTAACGAGCCAAATAAAAGTAATTTTTGTCATTTGTTTTTTTTTAGAAATTAAGTTAACTAGTTGGGTGATTCAAATTTGTATATCTAATTTTTTAAGGTTGTAAAAAGTCAAAAGTGGTGGTTGATTGGAGCAAATCGAGCCTTCCAACTTGAATGCAATGGACAACGAATTGTCTTTTGTGCCTTTGAATTGGCTTTGAATTTCTCGGGCGCCAATCATTCCAAAGCTGGAACGAATCCCGGCACACCCTATTATCCTGGACTTGGTTAATTAATAGCATTAATATTTCATTTATCTTATCGCAAAGGGATAAACAAACAACTTGCATGGAATGGACTTTCGAATTTCTTTTTTTTCCACATTCCCTTATACCGCATTGAAGCAGTACGCCAAGGATTAATTTTATACATGAGGCAGAATTTATTCACATTATAATTTATTGATCTATAAATATTCTGCTATCATGAGTCACACGCAATCGGCGCATATTCTCCAGGCTGATTTGTATGTTTATACTTGAAGAGATTAGACGAACATTTTCGATACTAAGGAATCTTAATTAATAAATGCTCTTGATTATTAAAGAAAAAGTTTTTTTTTATAACGTTCCTATTTTATTTCATTTACATTCCGGTTGCAAAATTAAATAATTAAAAAGAGAAAGTGTTTCCCTCTCCGCTTGGTTTCAAATCCCAGCTTTAAAATAAATTGACCCGATAGACACTGGCCAATTGAACATAGAAATGACGAGTTGCTAACGAATAATTAAATTCGAACTATTTTAAAATAATTAACTTGAACGTTTATTTTTTACTTTTTTTTTTTATTCTTTTCTTCATTCTGCGTGAATCAATCTTTTTATTTAACAACTTCGTTGGCTATTAAAACTTGTTCGTTTATTGAAGAAGAGAAGCTTAATTTTATTTTTATTATTCGCTTTTTATAGCTGAATAGCATACACTTTTATGGTAAATTTTTATTTTCAATTATGCTTATTTGTTTGTAAAAAAAAATGTCCCACATAGATAAATTTCTTTTTCATTAATTATTATTAATACTTTCATTTATTCTAATAATTTTTAAGATTTTCATAAGAAAAGTAAATATTTTTATTGATTTGTGGGTACATAACAAGACTAATTAACCTACAATTTTATTATACCTTCTGAATGGAAAAAAATAAACCATTTTATCTTTTGGTAATATTTTATAATTTATTTAAAATAAATTATTATTTGTTATAAGTAATATTATTAATAATAATTTTTTTTTTATTCAATTGTAAGATTGGAGTTTAATTTTATAATTTCATTAAAAAACTATGTAAGTGTATTTATTTAATCTTTAGTTTTATTTTAATCTTTCTATGTAAAATGCTGATCAATTAAGATTAACGTTTCGATTGTAACCACCCAACTAACGATTAGCCTAAATATTATTTTATCTATTTCCATAAAAACCATATGCCTTTCAATGAAAAGTTTTTAGGGGAGGTGTTTATATGAGTGGAAGAGTATATTTACCAATTAAATATTGATTAAATATTCAATTTTTATAATTACAATTATTTTTAGACGCTTTGAATATTATCTTATTAAAATTACGTCCAAAGGAAATATTAAGAGATTATCAATCCGGATTCTGGCCAAATCGATCAACATCAGAATAGATATTTTCATTATGGTAGATATTAAAATACAAAACGCTAATTCAATATTTTGATTCATCAATTATTCATAGCATATGACTCTTTAGAGTTGGGAAAAGCTGTAACAAATTTTAATTTGTCTTGAATGAAGAGTAAGATGCGGGAATCAATTATCAGGAACTTTCGAAATTCGGAATAGGTTAAAGGAGATGCTATATCACCAATTTTATTTAACTTAGCATTAGAATAAGGGATTAGACAAATTAGGGAGAAATCGAAGGAAATCCAATTAGGCAAAAAAATTCAAGTATTAAGTTACGCGGACGATTTAAATATAATAGAAGACTTAATAAACTCAATTAAAGATGAGGTAAAAAAATTAATAGACACTGTAAAAGAGGTGGGTCTTGAAATTAGTAAACAAAATATTTAGTAGCAAAGAAGAATAAGTATAAACGTAGAATTTGAAAATGTAGAAAAATTTATGTGATCACGAAGGATAATAATATTCGAGAAGAATTTAAATCGGCCAACAACTTATGAGTTCCGCAAATATATAACCGTTTTGAAGTCTCGGCCATTTATGTAGAATGATTAGAGAGCGGGTCAGAGGCAAGTTCTTCTGTAAGTATCTGTGTAATAGATTAAAGTTATATATAATAAAGAATCTTGATGTACCTAAACAAGGACATTTATAGTTTTATTACAATGAGAAACTATTGAAGTCTCCCAAAAATGGGAAAGAAATAATGTATTTACATAAAATAATTAATAAATATTTGTTAAATAATTATCTATTAAATTTATATATTATAATTATACAATAGTAAGTAAATAAAAAAATATTTCACCTAAAGGTTTATCAATTAAGGATCTGATTTGAATAATTATTAATAATAATCAACAATAGTAAGTGAAAATTTGGCAGAATATCCATTAATCGAGATTTAACCATGATAACTATATAAATGGTACATTACATAGATATGAGATTAAAATGAAATTAGAATATCAAATATTTGAATTTACATATATCAAACCATCATAATCCGAATCTATATTTGAGTGAATCCACCTGGGATAATACTTATGCTATAAACTCGTCATCTCTCTGTTCTATTGGATCTGATTGGGAGGTGTCGAGAATGGAGATTAGAATTGGCCAATTAAACAATCCTTTCTCTGACAACAATATTATAAAGATTACACTATTTCTATAGAATTATCAGTTCAAGTTGACTTTTATTTTAGATATTTTCTATTCTAATAAATTATATTATATAAATAGATAAATAATAGTTGTTTTTAATATAAAAAAAAATTGAATTTTATAATAGAATGAAATGTAATTCATATTACAAATAAGTTCAAATAGTAAAAAAATATATATACGTATATTTATATATTCCAGTTTATTGTGCTTGTTTAACATTCAATATTGACCAAAAACCTTGGGAGTTAAATAAATATTGTTTTTAGGTAAATAATATATTATTTTAAGATTTAAATATTTTCTCGGAAACTAAGAAATGAATTCAAATTTATGAAATTCATCTCGGTGTATTATTTTATTTCAACATTTATATAATTTTTCAATCAAAATGAAAACTTATGCTATAAGAAAATCTTGGCATTATTTTTTCAATTATTTTATAATTGAAACTTACAGTTCTTTTCAACTTATAATATATACAAATTCTTAGGTATATATATAATTCATCTAAGAATAAAAGAAGTAAGAGTATCAAGAAAAACTGTTAAAAAAATATTAGCGATCTGATGCACTTATTGAGATAATTAGTCCATCGATCCCAGTAAAAGCGACGTTTTATGTATAAATAATTATACGCATACATACACAACCTTGTCACGTTTGTTTTCTGGTATTTCACTGTTAAATTTAATTTAAATGTAATAGCATTAATAAAACAAACAATGTCAAAAATGTTCATATTGGTTTTGTTTTTTTATTTGAAATGCATATCAAACAATTTTATTTATACAAACAACCTATTTTCTTTTTTTGTTTTGACATTAAACAAACTTTCAATTCTTTATATCTCTCATTTGTATTTAAATAAGATTATAATTAACTTTCCATTACCTACATAAGTACATAAAATATTTATATAAATTTTTATTTTATTTAAATATATATATATATGTAAGACTGCCACTAACTCCCTCGGACATCGGCTTCCCACCAAAGGCTACCAGAGCCAGGCATCAGGAATTAAACTAATTCATTAAGAGAGAAGACACAATAAGACTTGCATTAAGAGATTCATTGAGAGATCGATAATACAAATCACCAAGAATGGCAAATAAAAGAAAAATGATGGGATACAGTTTGTTTTTTTATTAATCACGAGAAATTATTTAATAAATTATAAAAAAAAACATTAATAAAAAATACGATTTCTATGTTTTTAATTGAATTCACTCTAATAAATATACAATAAAAATAAGTTGACCTGTGGCCAGGTCCGAACCGACCGACGGTTTGAAGTAAATTAATTTCCAGCTACAGAAACAATTTCAAATAATTTTAATATATCTATTAATGTAATAAAAAACAGATATGTATATAACATAAACATTTTTAATTTTATTTTATTTATAATATATATACAAGACCAGGCTGTGACGTTATGAATGGCTGGATGACGTCATATAATTTTAAATCAAGAAAAAACTAATAAATATGATTTTCCCGTGGATAAAACCAATACAAAGTGCATGATTCGTGGTGATATATAAAAAAATCTCCTCATGTGAAATTTGGTGTGAAAATAACCCTTTCCTTCCTATCGTCGATCGCTAATACTACCACTTACGGTTTCCGGAATTGCACCAAAAGTTGATCAATTCATCCCACTGATGCATTAAGTAAATATACCAAATTTCATCAAAATCCGTTGAGCCGTTCAGGCTGTACACATCTATACGGACGGACGGACAGACATCATGCTAAAAATACTTTTTTCTGTTAAGAAAATGCATGATTCGTGGAGATATGTAAAAATCTCCACATGTGAAATTTGGTGTGAAAACAATACCTCCCTTACTATCGTCGGTCGGTAAAAATTATTATATTAAGTTAAAAAGAAGATCATTTTTGGATGGATTTTGTTTTTCTTCTCTCTAAAAACATATATTTCCAATTATATATATAATTTAGTTATTTTTAATTTGATTTTATTGGGAAGTTATGTTTTTTATAAGATTAGTTATTGTTATTCTTCCTATAGACAAAATTGGCTGGACCTATTTTTTATTGATTATATAATATTTATGAAATATTTTTACAAAAATTATTTTTGGCATATCCACATATGAAAAGTAAACTCTACTGAGAAAAACATCAATGACTTAATTTAAGCAATTTTAAATTCTTCAACCCAATACCAAATATTTTATATAGAAGATAAAAAAGGGAATAAAAACCAACAGCTGATATAATAACTCATAGATATATTTTTATTTTTTTATTAAATTATAAAGATTTTTTTTTATTATTTGATGAGTTTTTTTTCAACATCATGCAACATAGAGATGAAAGTAATCTAATTTTCAATTTAATATCTAATATCTTGTTAAAAATATAATATTTATTACAAAAACAAATTATTAAAAAAACATTTTTCTACTTGGCCAAATTATTTTTTTAATATTTATAAATCGTCGCGTACGCAGCATGACTCACAAATACCCAGCCTCGTAATCCCAACAGGATACAGGATTAAAGTAGGAAGCCAAGATGTAAAATTTTAAAATATTGGTCTTTGTCGAAATTTTAATTAAAATTCCAAAAAAAAATCATCTTTTAGAATAATACTAAAGAAATAGGATATGAATTTTATAAGTTACATCTAATTATACCTTATAATATTTATATGTATTTATTTAAATTAAAAAATAAATAAGATAAATATATAACTTACTTGCTTCTTGTCTCTCCTCATTGTCAATATTTGATTTTATGTATACAAATAGAAATATCACATTAATTATAATTCTTAACCTTCCAAAATAATTTTTATTTATTATTTAATAAATCTAATTACAAATAAATTTAAATTACTTTTAATTTATTTACACTAAGACAAAGTCAATGACTAAAAGAGAAGTGGTTTGCTTCTTGTAAATACTTTTTCTACCTTGCATTTATTGCCAAATAAGAATGTCGCGAGTAACTCGGAACTCCCATAAAGTTTAAACAATTCCAACCAACTTAATTAATAGAATAGAATTTAATTTAAACATAGAAATAAATGATAATTTTAGGTTTAAGATCATCATATTATATATACTGTAAATTTTCATTTATTTTATTCTTTACACTACTAATGTGTATTTGATAATAAAAACATGAAATTATTTTATTTTTCAATCTATTTAAATATAATTCATAAAGTAAAAAATGGATTGTTCAAATTTATCTTGTTTATTTTTGAATTTGATATTTAAGATTATGATTAAGCTCTTTGTGTTTAATCTTTGTAAACATGTGACACATGATTAATAAATAATATAATATTATAAAAAAGTAGTATGAAAGGAATTATTAACCAGCAGATAAAAATCGTTTAAATACTTTACAGGACCTGTGGAAATAATTAACTAATGATTTAAATAATAGATATTCTTAAATTCAATATCTTTATTTAAATTTAGTGCAACAACATCCATATAAATTTACGCTTTTTTTAATTCTAGTCCAGCCTCTTTTCTCTAGATTCTATTTTTAAATTATACCCTATCTCTAACCCTATTTATTTGTTTCCCAATACCATTCCTATATAGTGACATTATCTCTTTCTAATAGCGCCTTAATGTTTGCAACCAGAAATACAAGCCGACTTTTAATCTCGGTAATTAATTTCTAATATTGAAACTTATTCCAATTTGATTGATACAAGTAAAAAGAATATATAATTATAATCATAATTTTGTAATTTTAAACATATTTTATTATGTATATATTTGTAAAATAAAAGATAGAAAAATAAAATAAAAATCAATGAATCAAAGTTATTTAAGTTTCATTCATTTTAGTAAGATAGGCTTTAAGATTTAGATAAAAAGATAATAATAAATTTCAATTGGGTCGACTTATGTTAAAAGCATTTCAATACAATTATCTTTCAATATATTTCTTATATTAAATTTGTAGTTGAATTTTAAAAGAAAATGGAGTTAGGAAAGGGGGACGAGATAAAAAAAAACAATTTGTTGGATTCATTTTGTATTCATGAATTGTTATTCTTATTTTAAAAACGCAAAAATAAAATGTATTATTTTTATTGCAAAAATTATTTCTAAAGCTATCCATAGATAATTCAAAGGGAATTGAAGTAGAAAGAGATAACATAAAAATATATGTAAAAATGAAGTAAAATTTGGAGGGCATTTCCTTTTCGAATGTCTATCATATAATATGTCATCTCATCGGCCAATGGCTGTGTATTATTTTAAGTTTACAGCTTTTAAATTCGCCCGTTCTGGGCATATCGAGAGGAAAGGCGAATATTGTGTCTGGGGAGGAATCTCATTTCAGGTTTCAAGATATATATATATATATTGTCTCGTCTATTAAACGAACAAGCAACACCGTCATCGTTCGTCTTTTATCGGAGTTTAATACACGAACAAATATAAACCGTAACCGAGCCCAGAAAAGGTGAGTAAAACGGGGGTGGATGTTTGTCCGGGGATCGCCATCGAGTTGGAAATAAGGCTTGGTTTTAATCACGTCTATATCTTTTAACCTTCCTTTAATGGGTCCCAACCGGTGCATATATTAGTATTCAACTGAATATGGCGTGCCTAAAAGTATATGCAACGGTATTTATATGACGCTTGCCTTTATGAGTTCGATCCTCTGTGCAGACCTCAATAAATACACATGCGACCTCCACTCTATACAATTTTATCCAGCCCTTTGACAATCTTTTTAAATTAACTGTTTATAATTGGGGAACGGAAGTTATGCAAATGATATGTTAATAATGTGACTAAAAAAGTCGATGCTAATAATATTTCAAATTATAAAAAAAAATTAAGTTCATTTTCTACTTTTGTCTTTGTTAATTAGCCCCCCAAAAAAAAGAAAAATTAGATAGTGTCCTTCAAACAACCATAAGAATTTATAACTCAAAATTATTATTATTATTTATGATATAATATACAAAATTGAAATATGATTTTATATAAATTATTGTAACATTAAGAAAATCATTATATTCCATTTTATTATATTTAGATATACCAAATTGTTCCGAAATTTATTTCATATTCTGATTGGGTTTGAGTGTATTTAATTTAAATTTTGGTGCAGACTAATGGAAATCAATTAAATTATATTTTAAAGAAATTCATTACATTACATTCATTCTTCATGCAAACTTTAACACCTTTATATTTTGATAATAATTTAAATTAAAAGGTTTCAGAATGATTATTACCTTAAATCAATCAATTAATTCACTTAAATATGATATTTTGTTGAGTTTTTTCATCACTCATAAGAATTAGTAAATTCAAATAGAAATATGAGCTTAATGAATCTTCTCATCTATCTAGAAAGGAGAGTAAATTGTAATAAAAAAAGTTAAAAAAAATCTTTAAGAACTAAAAATTTTATTTTGATTTCTTAAAATTTTTTTCATCAACATTTAATACTTCAAGTAATAAACAAGAAAGTAAAGTATAATTTATTTTTAGCTTCTAAATTGCTACTCCCCTAGGCACAAACAAACAATTAGTCAAATGGAATTCCTGATACCTTTAAAAACATTATCATTTTGCTAATACTGAAAATTTTTTCCATAAATATGATAAAGTAAAAATTAATAATCTAATCATTTTTAGAAACGAATTTGTTTTTTTCGATTCGTGTTTTTTTAGAGTGAAAAATATGATTTCGATAAAGTAAATAGAGCTTCAGTAATTAAAAGAATAATTAATCACATGATAACGGATTTGGTACTGATTTGATAATACTCAGTGGGAAAAATATTGCCACTGAGAGAAGATGATATTTCGACGAAAACTATAACAGCGTCCATTAACCAGTTATTTATTTTTATATTTATTTATCAGTGATATATATGGAAGTATCAGACTGCAAAAAACGTGTTTAGTTTTTTTCTCAGGTTCAAAATAGGGGATGTCTTTTTGTTTTTGTCATCTGGAAAGAGGAAACAAGAAGTGAAACAAAGTTTATATTTCTCATGTTTATCTAAACCCTCAATGATAGCTAACCAACAAAACAAATCAACTTTCATTATCCGATGAAAAAGTAAAGATAATCAAGAATATAAATTATACAATAAATAAGAATTAATAGGAAATACAAAGTTTTTGCTTTTATGATCGTTTAAGTTTTTATTCAAATTATAAATGGGAGTTATAGAAATTTATATATAATTATTATCAAATAAAAAAAAATTGTTATAACATTTTAATAAATTAATCAATATTATTTTGAATTCTGAATATCAATGCAAAAAAACATTCAAATTTTATTATTATATTAAATACAAAATTTTTAAAAAAATGTGTAAATCATATATACCAGGTGTGGCCAAACTTTTAGCTTTTAGGGGCTACTTTTTCAATAAAATATAATCTGCGGTCGACTATGGATATGGGCAAATAATTTTAAAATTTTAGAAGATAATTAAAGAAGTTATATCGCCGATTTAAATTGCAAACCTCCACTTTTGGTCAAAAATTACATTTTCACACTTGAATTTATTTTTATATATTTATCTTACTTATATAATAATATAATTATCTATTTATTATGTAATAAATAAATATATTTTATATATATATTATTTTTGATCAACGAATAAAAAAATTAAAATATATAATGTTTGTAATAAAGTGCTAAAAAATGGGAAAAATTATATATTATTAATTATATAGTCAAATACTAAAATATAGAAAGGTTAAATCAATAATATATTTATATATGTTCTTAGATATATGAAAGATATGTTAGTGTTAATTAATATAATAATATTAATAAAATAAAATTGTAAATGGAAGGGCTGTTATTTTTCATTTAAATTTATAACTTCAATTAAAATAAATACTTCATTTTGGAATGGATATGAGAGGAGGGAGAGGTAGAGGCGAAATTTGGGTAGAGTAGAGTAGTCTAGGACTAAACGGTCTTTTGAGAAAGGGAAGCACTTGGATAAAAAGTATATAAATTATCGGGATAAGAAAAATATAAATATATGGTATATAAAAGATGTAATAACATATAGGATGATTATGATCTAAAATTATTTTTTAATAAATTTAAAAATAATATCCCGGGTAGCGAGTAGATTCTTTTCTATAAACCCAGTAGAAAATAATTCTATTTCAGGGATTGGCGTCCCTGCCCTCACGTGAGCTCATGATTTCTTCTAAATCCCTCATCTACCTGGAGGAATCATGTCTTTTACCCGCGTTGACTCCTTTCCATCCATTCCCTTACTCTTACTCTCCCCCCCCCCACCCCTAATCGTTCAAAAAATCAAATTTATTTGGATGAAGGAGAATACCTAGCATAGATTCATTAAAAAGAGAAAAAAATTGAAATCTTGTCTTATTATAGGAGACTCTTTAGAGTCTCTTATATATATTTGAATTAACCCCTTAACGACTTCTTTTTGATTGATGTCATTATTTCAGATTTATTTTTAAAATTCTGAAACAATTCTTCTCCAGCTTTAATGAACGCCTCTTTCCATATTTCCCCATCTTGAAACGGTTTGTGTTGTCAGCAACTTTGAATGAAGCAATCGTAGCTGTCTTCGAATTTGTATTGTATTTTGAAAAACTATTTTGTTGTGCAGTTATTTGTGCCTTCAGTTGTTGCACTTTTGCTTTTCTTAACACAGTGCCACGTGGATAATCTTCTCCGTAATTTGTTCACAAATAATTTATTACTGTAAGATTAAATTATAAAATTAAGAATATCAAAGATTTGTTTAAGTTATAACAAATTGTCTAACTTTAGCTTCGCGGACTACTTTTAAAGCCTTTGCGGTCGACCGGTCGTAATATCTCAAATTCTATTATCTAATAATATGAATTTTTATTATAGTTATAGTTATAGGTTAGGTGACCATATTTTGAAAACACCAAATCGGGACATTTTACCTTTTTTTAGAACCAAATTGAAAAAAATTAGAAAATTCGGAAATGTTCAAAAGCTTAGTACGAAATGCCCTAAATATTTCAAAAAACGGGGCAATAGGCTGTCCCGAAGACTTTTTCGGGACGCCGGGACAGAGCACCTAAAAACGGGTCACTCTAGTTATAGGTAATGCTGCTAACTTGAAGGGTGTTGAATGGTGGAAGGTGGTGATTTATTTTATTTTGTTAACTCAGAGAAAATTTCATTTAATGATAATTTTAATTTTAATAATGTCATTTAACTTACGTGAGTGGGGCTCGATGAATAAAGAAAGAGCAATAAAATCCAAGTGAGAAGTTTTCGAATTCTGGGTCCTCGTATAGAGGTCATTGTCACAATGATTAATAGCATTTACTCAGTTAAGATTTCCAAAAATAAAGATTCACATATTGAGATCTAAACATGAAATTAGATAAAATATTAAAATTAAAAGTCTATCATTTGTGTTAACATGATTTAATAAAATATATAAAGATATGAATAGCACAATTAATAAATTACATAATTGTACTAGTAGTAATTACAAAATAATAAAAATAAAATGAACTACAAACAATAAATTTAACTTTTTTATTTTTCTACTAAACAATAATAAATATTTTTAGAATTTGTTAATATATTAAATACTCTCTCAGGTTTATAAATTATTTATTAAAAATTGGGTCATCCCATTTAAATAAATAAGTAATTATATTTTATGATGGATAGAGAGGTATCAATAGTTCACACGAAGCTTAGAATGTTGTGTAAGTGTGAGGATGGAAACAGAGAGGAGGATTCATTCCAGCCGCAACAGAGCGGACAACGATTCATTCGCACTACGACAAGGACACTGAGAATAAATGACGGTGAGGTCGAAGCTGGGGAGTGTCTGTTTGTAAGGGGGTCCATGTTGCTCTTTGGGCCCTGAGCGTTATTCTAGGCACCAAGAGGGAAACTTTTTATAAAACGACGCACACAGTGGGCCCAACACAATCAATTTTATATTCTGGTTCGTTTCATTCCAATTTTTAATTATCAAGCAGCAATAATTAAACTTAATACATGTCGAAATGAACAAATTAGTTAAAACAACTGTTTTGTTTTTTTCCAAAATTTATTAAATTAAATCTTTAATTATTTCTTAAATTCTAGTTAATTTAAAAAATAAAAAATAAAAATTCAATAGGTCAATATTTCGGGAGTTTTTATATAAAGTAAATATAGTACATATATATTATAATCTCTTGAAAGAATAATATATAAGTAGGTATAAAAATTATTTATGCAGGAATTAAATCGTTGCTTAATAGTTTAGTAAGCGTGCCAACTGATTCAATCACGATTTAAATAAATAAATAATTTTAAAATTAAAGATTTTACATTTTACATCATGTAATGGACTAACAATGCAATTGTCGGGGACAATAAGAATATATTATAAACTATGATGATTCTTGTATATAATAGTAAAAATAAATTATAATGAAATGAAATGTGTCATGATTCAATATTTCAATTCATTCATGTTTCAAAGCGAAAGTGAACAATCTATCTTGATGTTTATATAAAACTAAATAATTATAATAGTAAAAGTAAATATTATTAAATTAACAAAAAATAATTTTCTTATTTTAAAAACATTTAATAAATTATTCAGGAGATAACTATTAGAAATAAAATAACTATATCAATAAATACAATCAGCATTTAATATCAGCAGTGTATTATGAATAAAATAAGTCTAAAATGATTGATTGAATAGAAGGCAAAAAAATTAAAAACTATGAAGATAATAAATATGTATATTAGTATTTTTTTTTTGAACAAAGTTAATTTATATATTTCATTAATATAAATATATATTCTAAAAATGAATTACTCAACTCTATTATAAATTTCAATATATATATAAATAATTTAAATTGTTTTATCTGGAAATTGAACAAATAAACTGGTGGTATTCTAATTAAAAAAAAATATGTATAATAACTATATATTTTTATTTGGTCTTGATTTGATACAATTACAAGTAATCATTATACGATACAAAAAAGTATATTTTATTTCAGATATAATTTTAATTAAATAATCAATCAACAATGTTTTGCTTTAAATTATTTTCATTGTACATTAAATTGACACAAATCAAGCAACATACATAACAAATTTTGTGTATTTAATTAAAATAAACCAATGTAATTATTTATAATATAAAATAATATTTTAATAGTTTAGTTATTTTAAAATATATCCTTGATTATAATAAATTGATTTATATTAAAAATATAATTATTAATTAAATAAAAAAATAAAAATATTCTATCACAAATTATATAACAAAGCAAATGAATTTATTAATTAATTGTTTTAAAATAAATTAGGATAAATTATTTTTTTAAAATTATAAATATATAAAAATTAAACACATAAATATATTATTTTTATTGGTTATGGTTTTGTTTGGCAATTTAACGAACCATATTAATTTTATTATCTTTTTAATTAAATTATAAATTTTTTAAAATTATTATAGGTAGATTCGATTATATTAAAGACATACTTTTTCATATTTTCGATTAAAAATGTATATTTAATTAAATAAAATATAAATAGAATATGGCTATTTGATTCCTAATGGTTTCTATATTTTTCCTAATTGGAAACTTCGATTATAAATAATTAGATTAATTTTCGACTTGAATCAATATCAAAATAAAATAAATAAATAAAAATAAATTAGTTAAGTATTCTATATGAATGAACATATGAAAAGAATAAACTTTACTTTTTTAGTGATCACTCCCACAATATGAATGCATATAACAAATCCGAATTGCTTTTCACTTTTCAATAATTAAGATTTCTCCAAAATTATAATCAGATTTGGAATAAATAAAAAATAACATTCTAAAACAAATTCAAAAAATACACAGAGATAAATTATTAGAATGAAGAGAATAAGAGAAGAACTGGTTGTATTTATAATAGTTATTATGTTGGCAATGGAAAACTGCTGAGATAAGGTGAAGCAATAAATTTTCTTAATACCTCGATATGATTTTAAAAATTTTAAGACCCAATAACAACTCTTTATTTGAAATATGTCAAAATTTTTCCAGGAACAAATCAGTTTTTACAACCATACACAGTCTGTCGCAAAAATAAGGGGACTGACTTAAGCAAAGCGAGTAAGAGTACAAGAACAAGTTTTTTTTATCTTTTTATTCAAAATAAACTCCTTCTCCACCAATACAGAGTTGGAACCGTCTGTAAAACGATTCAAAGCAACTCTGGAACTCATTTTTTGGAATGCTGTCTAGTCACCGTTTTTCGGATCTCTTCCAAAATACTTTCCTTTCATCGTCATTTTCAATTTTGGGAACAGCCAAAAATCAGCCGATGCCAAATCTGGCGAGTATGGAGGTTTTTCAACAAAACAACTCCCCTTTTTGCAAGGAAGTCCTTCACAATTCTGCACTTGTGTGCAGGAGCATTGTCATGCAACAAATGCCACGTGCCTTGCTGCCGATATTCAGGTTTCATTCGCGTTATTCCTTTCAGCAACCGTTCCATGACGCGGATTTGCAACTCTTCTCAAGTTATCATCACTGCGCGCTTCCTTTGGGCGTGCTGACCGGAAGTCATCTTCAACCTGTTCACGGCCGCCACGAAAGAGTGCAAACTATTTAAAAACATTCGATTCTTGGCTTTCTCTCTATGTGTTTTTCTATCATTTTAAATGTTTCAGTGGCATTTTTGACAAACTTGAAACATAATTTGATGTTGGCGCGAATTGCGGATCAAGAATTCATTATTTTCGATGAGGAAAGAAAAGTTGGTCCAGAAAAAAGAAAATTGTAAAAAACTTATAAAAACCAGAAAAGTGAAACTTTCGTGAATGATCCATTGTTTGTTTACACGTTTTTAAGAGTACAGATCACGCTTAACAGAGCAAAATTATAGTACCTATCCCATTACTTTTGCGATAGACCGTGTACGATACACAATTGGTAATCACATATGCTTGGTTCTTGCTTACGAGCTGACCTCACAATATTTTCTCCTAATGTAAAGAATAAATAGTCGTAATAAGGGACAGAGTAGACTAAAGAGAGACTGTTTTTTGGTCTTTTTCTCAATGTACTTATAATATTTAATAAAATGGAAGAATTCACTAATAAGAATTAAAATAGGTAAATTTCAATAAAACGAAATTTCAATTCGTATTTCGCAGCTGCACCAGTTATTTAATTCAAATCAAAAAGGTAGTCCCATTGGTCATAGAAAAAGAAGTGAATATTTGAATTGTGATTCGCATACCTTATTGCAAAGCAAATTCTGTCAAAATATGATTAGGTTATACACTGTTAAATATTAAACATTACCAGAATGTGAACAAAAATGTATAATTAAAAATATATAATAACTCATTTAAGTGCTCATTCTCTCGTTTATTTCTAATATTATATTTTTTTTATCTTAATATAAATGTATGAAATAAAAATACAAAATTACAAAATTTCATTAACATTATTTAAACATTAAAGTTAATAGAATTATTTGATAAATTAACTCCAGACTAAGAATATTTTATTTTATGGCGAATATAAAAGATATATATATATATATTTTCAGTAAGTCATCAAAAAAAAAAAAAAAAATTACATTAGTATATTAATATGTTCTAAAAAGACTGACTTGGTGAATTGAATATAGAAAATGAATACAGATCAAGATAATTTCACTATCTTTTTTCATGCAAAGTTTTGAAATTAAAAAAAAAATAAAAAAATAATTAAATGCTTGTAAACCAAAAGAGAAAAAGTTCAAGATGCAGAGGATGATAATTAATTTCTTGTCTGTCGTTGAGGAAGAGAAGAAAATTGAGGCACGAATAAGCTGTCGGTCTGAAAGCACGATGCATGAACAATGTTCTCCATTTATCGAATGAAGTTTATCAGTGGGGCTGCGAGGGTCACGGACTAGCGGCTATTTTAGACCGGGGTCCCTTCGCAGTAGACCCCACCTCTTTTTGCCACGTGAACTCTGACATCGATCCGGGTTCAAATTTGGACCATCAGTGTCATTAGTTATCGATAAAGGAACCGATTGTTGAATGGAACAATTATTATCTCTTTAAAAATTAATTAATTTAATGTTTAAAATAAAAACGTGTAAATTCAATTATTAATATTTATTTTAAAAAAACAAATAAAAAAAAAATGCTGAAACAATTTAACCATTAATATATTTGCGTAATCAATTTTAGATTAAATTTTATTATCAATTTATAACTTTATTTGTTTTTATTTTTCATATTCTGTTTTATAATGTCTTGTAATGTCTTAAAAATTTGTCTTGGAAAAAAAAATTAAATAAAAAGAAATTCAGGTTTGAATATCTTTCATGAACTTTTGATTTCATTGAATTATAACTCTTAGATATTAATTTTAGTTTATTATTCAAAAAATCAATTTGAAATTCTAATTCGAATTAAAACAATTATTTTACCCGGTTGTATTATATGGGTGTGAGGCATGGTCTATGGTAGGTACCTTAGGTGACGAGAGTAGACTTAGAGTAATTGAGATACTGCGAAGCATTTATGGACCAAAGAAAAATGAAGTCACCGGGGAATGGCGGAGACTGCATAACGAGGAATTGCATGACCTCTATTCATCTCCAGATATAGTTAGAATTATAAAATCGAGAAGGCTACGGTGGTGTGTAGATAATGTAGGAAGGGACGTGAGGGAGATGGGAGAGGATAGGGATTGGAGGGTTGTGGCTCAGAATAGAGACACTTGGAGAAGTGTGGTTGCTGCGGCCAAGAACTTTCGAGTTCCGGAGAGCCACAGATAAAAATTGTTATTTATCATAATATATATTAATTTTAAAATACAAATTTCATGCTGATATTACTTTTTGTTTAGATTGATAAATAAGTTACAAGAAATAGGAATTGGACTCACATTTATATGGATATGAAATAAAATAAACACCTTTTTCCCAAATTTTTTATTAATTTTAAAGAAATTTAATGAAATGAGTTATTTGATTTTCCTATTCTAATTATACATTTTTATCATTAATTGAATGATGGTAATGAATCCAATTATTATGTTGTATCAAAAAATAACACTTAAATTCTTAATTAACATTATTTAAATTCACGTTATCTAATATCAATTAAAAATAATTTACCAACACAGATTATATTTAATTTATAAACCATCAAAATTATATTGTAGAAATTACTAATAAACTAAATTATATTTTCTTCCTGTTTGTCCTCCCCTTAAAATCTTTGAATATTGAGTTTGATAATATTTTATAATACTAATAATATCATTTTTTAAAATCTCTTCTCCTTACAATATTAATTAGAAAATTAAATTGTTTATATATATATATATATGTACTTTCTATTAAATATAAATGTTAATTTTTAAGTTATTATTAACAAATGAATATAGCTAGCACGATTTATTATAAACTTTCGTTTAATAAAATTTAAAAATAATGATCTAAACTTTTTTATCTAACAGAGAATTGTATCTAAATTTTAATGTCTATTAAAATATAACCCGAGGCCTGAGTTTACATCATTATACTTATATATATGGGCTATTTAAAATTAAAAAAAAAAATATGAAAATCATTCATAATTATTTGAATAGATATTTTTATTTTCTTGGAGTGAAATTTTTTAATTAAAATAATTAAAAGGTTTAACATTTAATAAAGTAAAGTAATAAAAATTGAAATGAAAAAATATTTAATAATTTCATATATATATATATATATATATATATATATATATATTGGACAAATTTTTTTCATTGCGATGGTATAACGGAGAAAAAATGTTTATTCATCTTTCTAATTCAAATGCCTTCAAATGTAAATTCTCCAATAGTAAAGAACAAAGGAGAGTAGAAGCAAAAGTTATTAGCACTATTGAAGATGTTGCTTTAAGTTACTAACATTGTTGAAAGCAATGGAGCCTTTCGCCTATGCATCAGTCAAGTTAATTAGAAGTTCATATCTAGAGAAAAGTCGCACCATCTTTCAGGAAATTTCATTATACTGATAATTCAGACACTTAATTCGTAAGTCAGTTGGCTTGGATTCATATTTTAATTACGATAATGGACCTTAATGACATTCATAAACATTAAAATTAATTTTAAATTTATAATCAAAGAGCTTATAATATGGAATTCATTCATAGTCAATAAATATTTGTATCATCATTTGATTGTCAGTGTGTATTTAAAAATATTTTCAAATAAAAATTATTGTTTGTAAATTAGTGGAGCAATTTTTGATCAAATATTGAACAGTAAATGATATTTTTATTATTTTTATATATAATACTAGCTGCTCTTCACACCGAGACGGGGGGCTCCGCCCCCTGTACCCCCGAGTGGCAGTGGTTTTCATCCATTTTGTTTCAATCAGTATATTACATAAAAAATTCATTTCTTTTTGTGTTCTTATTTAAAATATATTTTAATTTAATCAGTAAATTAATTATATATATTATTATTGTATTTAATATATCTATCTATCTATGTGGCTCAAAGATATTCGAAAGTTCTTGGCCGCAACAATCATATTTCTCCAAGTTATCTTATCCTGAGCCCTTGTCCCATCTCTCTTAAGTCCCTTCCTACGCATCCTTGGTCTTCCAAGCGGGGTTTTCCAATCGGTCTCCTCATCAATATCTTTTTCCTCTCCCATTCTAGCCACGTCCCCTGCCTATCGCAGCTTTTTCGCTTTTATAACCCTAACTATTTCTGAAGATGCAGAGAGGCCATGCAATTTCTTGTTATGCAGTCTCCTCCATTCCCCGGTGACCTCATCTTTCTTTGGCCAATAAATGCTGGGAAGAATCCTATTCTCAAATACTCTGAATCTACTCTCATCTCCCAGGGTCATAGACCATGCGTCCCACCCATATAATACAACAGGCAAAATAATTGTTTTATGTATTTTAATTTTGATTCCTTTTGATAATAATTTTGATGAGATAAGCCTCTTTACAGCATGATAACAGGCGTTTCATAGAAATCGGTTCAGCCAATTCTGAGTCTATAAAATAGTTATTTTTACATGAAAAATTCTAAAGTCACTTTTGGATTCTAGAGGTCATGAAACGCGAAGATATGCAAAAAATTTTAAATTCTGAGCAATGTGCAGACAAAAACCTTTATATATATATATATATATATATATATATATATATATTGAAATGAAATTTTAGTGATAGCGATTCTGGAGAATTTTATTTCTAGAGAATTTCCTGTGAAATGAAATAAAAATTAGGATATTCTCTGGAATTGGTCATATTAATATGAAACCAAAATATAAATCCAAATTCCAACGAAGCCCTGTTAAGCCAGGTCAAATATCAAATCCTCCCCGACTCGGAGCCGAATTAGAACACCCGATTGGCTGAGAGCCTGGAGAACCATAAAAGTTATGTGGAGGGGAGAAGCGCTGCCGGAGACACGAAGGAGGTTTGAGAAAGAACTTAGAAAAGTGATTGCAAAGAGAGAGGATATTTTAAAAAAAAAAAATATTTAATAAAAAATAAAAAAAAACTCAAATAAACAGCGTGTTCGTCCAACATATAGAAGAAAAGAAAAAACCAACATCCGAAGAGAGAAAGAGTTCCTCCACAGAGAAGTCAAGACAACACTGCCGACCATCAGCTGGGATTTGTTGGAACCCCGCATCTCCCGTGCAAGAATCCACCTGTTCGAGTTACGGGATCTTCTTCGGTTTCTCTAACCTCCTCAATATCTAAAGAACTTCAGCCTGAAGCTGGATTCCCTCTTCCAAAGTGCTACCATTATACCCTTGTTGAGACCATTTTACATCCTTCATTAATCCTTCAAACCTTTTTTTTTATATATCATTACACACACTCTTAAATTTAAATAAAATGTTCAACATTTTGATTTTATAAAAATTTATTATTTCTCTTTTACCTTACTGACCCAAAATAACACTTCAATATATATATAGATTATATCTCTAATTATATGAAGGTTAATGTCTTTTTATTTATAATAATTTATATTAATAGAAATAATCTTTAATTTTTTAAAATTATTAATACTCGATCATGATATGACCAGAATGGGGATCTTATATTATATACTATTATTCGCTTAAAATTGTATTCTTAGGCCAAACCTCATGGTTAAAGATTCAGATTTTTTTTTAATTGAATTTTACAATATTAATACTCAGACGTAAGAGAGATGAGAGTTGGATGGTTGTGTCTCTGGATAGGGACACTTGGAGAAATGTGGTTGCTGCAGCCAAGGGCTTTCGAGTTTCGTAGAGCAGATAGATAGATAGACTAAAATTAATTCTATAAATTTCAACTATTTATATTTTTATATATATAAAATTTTATTTTTATTTATTTTATATTCCCCCTTCTTTAAAACTAAATTTCAAGGCCGGCCCTGAATGTCACAACTATTAATATAATTGTATAATACTAAATATATATATCTATCTATATATATATATATATATCGTCGAATATTCTTTCAACTTGTTTTGGTTTCCCCCAATAAAGTCTATTTATGGTTCTATTATTATTAATCGTAATAACCGTTTATTAGAGATAAGGGAGTTTTGCAAACTATATTCAAGCTCATCTTTAATCGTTTAATTTAATACGTTTTGGCTTGTCTCCCCTTAAATTGTCTCTTTGCGCTTTCACCTGTTTCAAAGCTTTAAATTCATTCTATTAAAAGGACATGGTATACGATTGAAATTGTGAATAAATAAAAATGAATATGTTTGTTTTAAAATGCTTTTATTTGCGTACCCCTAAGGGATATCTATTTTCAAATATCCATTTACTCATTTGGAAAATATATTAATTTTTTCTTTTTCTTTTTTTGTTATGAATTCATATATTTTTTTTGTATAATATAATGTTTAAATAATTATTATTTCAACTAGAATATTCCAAAAGAAGATTTTATATTTGTTTAATGCTTATGAATCATAAAGTAAATTAAGAATAGTGATATTTTAATTAGTATATAAAAATTAATATACAATAAAAAAATTGAAAATATTATGTATGGTATTAGGGAACAATACAGAAAGATTTAAGTCTATTTACATAAGCAGCGACTTGGTACTTTAATTAAATTAAATTTGATCAAATTTTCATTTCTCTTAGGTGACAATTTGAATTCTCAAGTTTATTGTAAGTATATTATAATAAAGTTATGCTTTACTTTGCGTTATGCTTAGTGATCCTCAAGGTTAGAACCACACTGGAGGTGAAATATTACATTTAACCTTCTAAAAACTACAAATCATTATATAAATTCATATTATTTGTGTTTTTAGAAACTTTATTATTAACCTGTTTAGGAAAAAAATAATTTTTTAACATAATAAATGTATTTAATTTTATAAATCTTTTATTAGAAATATATTTTTAATTGCTCAGTGTCTTTTGGACTATCTTGAATGGTAAATTAACAACAGAAAAATTAAGAACAGAAAAAATATCAAATTGTAATAATAATAGATGTAATTTGTAATAATATAGTTCCTGGATCACCGAGCCGCCGCTCGGTACTTTAAAAAAAATATTCCTAATGAACTATGAATATTTAAGATTAGGATTAGTATTTAAAATAAATAAACAACAAAATATATTAAACAATTTCAAAGAACATAAATTAAAAAAAAATAGTCATAAAACATCCATCTATTAAACATACGTATTAATGCCCTGAAAGAGAGAAAAAGTATGGCCTGTTTGATTATATCATGATATATATTTCGTAATTTGATTACAAAATATTATTAAAATAAATATTTTTAATTTTATTTATTTAAGGAAGGGCGGTTCGGTGCCATTTTTTTATTATTAAAATTCCTATTTTAAATTAAGGAAAAACTAACAAAGATGATTTTTCCTGAGGCTAAAATTCTATATAAAAATTATCTATGGTGTGAATTTCAAAAAACCCTTAGAGCGGTTTAATATCTCAAAAATTCAAATATATATACAATTTTTGCTAGTATAATATGATAAGATATAATGAGGTATAATGCTTTAAAAAAAATTAATTTATTATTAGTAATTAGTATTGTAGCAGCTCATAACAAATATTATTCCTCTTATTAAATAATATCATATATGTATAGGCTTTTTTATTTAATATCCAGTATAAATATTTTTTTACAAATAATAGCATTAATATTTTTTAATGATAATAAAATCCTGGATCGGCTTAAATATTAATGAATTAATCATTATTTATAATTTTTAAGCACATAAAAAAGAAATTTAATTTAAAAAAAAATTAATTAATTATTCAATGGTTTAATCGTTAAAAACGTAAAACAAAACTAAAATTTAAGATCAATAAATTCAAGAAATAATCTAATTTTTTTTTTTCAAAATTGTTAGTTATAAATTGTTATTGGCTCCATTTTATTCAAAATTATGAAAATTATCTTTTTTTTTTGTTATTTAATGCTGGGAGGAATGAGAAATATTCAAATTCATTTTCTAAACGATGTGCTTCATGGGTCTCTTGTGAGTGCCAAGTTTTAATAACATAGTATTAATGGCTCTTGAGGTATTTAATGGAGTATGTATGTAGGTATATATTTCTACGTCTCAGTTTTCTCTCCCCCAGTTTCGTATGATTAAACCAGAAGATGAAGCCTCCGCTTATCACACAGAGAACAGCGATTGTTGATCTCCACAAGCCACCCCAATTTCTTTTTAGGGATTTACGTTTCATTTAATAGTGCTATTATATATATATATATATATATATATATATATATATATATATACTTGCATTAGATGCCATGGAAAAAGAAATCGAAAGAAAAGTGAATAGATATTTATAAGAAACTAACTGTCCATCCAAATCAATAGAAAACCATTCGTTCGTTTATTGGATTCTTCAACTGTAGTTCTCGACACAACTTTCTTTCACTTTAGGAAATCACTTTTTCTCTCTTTGCCCCGTTCTCAGGTTATCGATCATTAACTAATCGATTATAATAAAGGTGACATTTTTTTCTATTATTTCTAAATCCTTTCTTATAACAACATAAAGAAGGGTGAGAAAAAAGAAACATTTTTACGAAAATATTTTACAAAAACTAAACTTTTCGAATATTGCTTATTGAATTTAAAATACCTCATTTTCGAAAGAGAGATAGGATGAGAAAAATGGGAGGAGAGTCAATGATCCTTTAGAATTGTTTTTTTTTTCAATTCTCAATCTAATAACATTAAACGTCTTTATGGGATATTATTTATAATAGTAAAAAAAAGGAATAATATTAATAATTCGCCATATTATCCGAATAAAATTAAGAATTTTCAATTTATAAATGAGAAATGAATACTGATAAAATAAAAACTATTAATTAAAAATAAGTTGACCTGTGGCCAGGTCCGAACCGACCGACGGTTTGAAGTAAATTAATTTCCAGCTACAGAAACAATTTCAAATAATTTTAATATATCTATTAATGTAATAAAAAACAGATATGGATACATAAATAATAAATATAAACATTTTTAATTTTATTTTATTTATAATATATATACAAGACCAGGCTGTGACGTTATGAATGGCTGGATGACGTCATATAATTTTAAATCAAGAAAAAACTAATAAATATGATTTTCCCGTGGATAAAACCAATACAAAGTGCATGATTCGTGGTGATATATAAAAAAATCTCCTCATGTGAAATTTGGTGTGAAAATAACCCTTTCCTTCCTATCGTCGATCGCTAATACTACCACTTACGGTTTCCGGAATTGCACCAAAAGTTGATCAATTCATCCCACTGATGCATTAAGTAAATATACCAAATTTCATCAAAATCCGTTGAGCCGTTCAGGCTGTACACATCTATACGGACGGACGGACAGACATCATGCTAAAAATACATTTTTCTGTTAAGAAAATGCATGATTCGTGGAGATCTGTAAAAATCTCCATATGTGAAATTTGGTGTGAAAACAATACCTCCCTTACTATCGTCGGTCGGTAAAAAATACTTTAGAAAGTAAAGAGAATAAATATAATATATGTAAAAGAACTTATAATCAATCATTCAAAACATATATTGTATTTTTATCCAAAAATTAATTCTTAAAAAAAATACTAAATCCGATATATGTTTTTATTTAACGAATCGAAATGTCCAGAATTTTTGTATAATATTTTGAATTGAATTTTAAAAAATAAATTAACAACCAAGAATGATAGATTTCTAGTCTCTTTAATAATACAAGAATTGAAATATAAAATTAAATATTAAAATATAGATGGGTAGATCTATCAGATTGAAATTGCTCAGACCTGGGGTTGTTATGGTTGTTTTGGCCGAGAATTTTCAAGTTTAGAATTTAGATAGTATTAATACTAGATTAGAAGTAAGTATAAATAAATTATAATAAAATAAAAAAATATTACTTTGTCAAACTGATTGTTAAAAACTTCTAGTCATTTATTAGTTTGTTTGTTTTCTATTATATTGGGAGTTAAAACAACTTCTAGTCATGGACCAAATCAAGTAAGGAAAGAAAAAAAAGGAAACAACAAAAAAAGTAATCTAAAGATTAAATGAATTTAATAGGACAGGTGAGAGGTTCAAAAAAAAACAAAATAAGAAAAAATACTAAAAAGATAAAATTCTTTTGGCACATCACAGTAAGAAACAAATGTTTATAACTAAGATTAAGGCGAGCTGTAAATCTTTAAATTTTTAAATTTTATCGAAAATTTTTAATAAAATTTAATATGAGGTTAACTAATTCTTTTTTATATATCAATTGACATTTGCCTCTTTCAGTAGGATTATTCAGGAACAAATAAATAAATATAAAGTAAAAACAGATCATTCATTTATACGAGGATGGTCTGAAAAGTTTCCGACCAGGCCAAGAAAATCGATGTTTTTAAATTTTTTTTTTTGCTATATTTTTCAACATAATCTCCATCAACACTGATACATTTCTCATAACGGTGTTCTAATTTATTTAATTAATTAATTAAATTTGATTTAATTTAATTTATCATCAACAATTATGAATCGACGCAAAAATTCGTTTGGATTACGCCTACAGCGACAAATTGTCGTTAGAAATGGTTTTTCGAAACAATTTTTGGCCTAACGTTAGGAAATGCGGCACCCACGTTGCACACAGCTTTCCATATTCATATGGTTTTGCAAAATATTTCGCACACGTTCAGCTGACATCGTACAGGTCACAGCTATCTTGAATTTTGAAAAATAAAACAAAAAAAAAATTGAAAAATTTCGCTTTTCTTGGTCAAGACCGAAACTTTTCAGCCACCCTCGTAAGAATAGGTATATACTTATTTATGAGTATTTATGTACTTCGGAAAGGGACCGCAAAGTTTTATCATATGAAATAATATAGAGAAAATGTAGAGAAAATCTTATGGTATATAACAAAAAAAAAAAAAATATTTTCAGAATTTATATATATCTATAAATAAAAATCTTTTTATTTACCAATTTTTATAGAAAAAAAACATTTTTTTATTTTAATAAAAATTTGTATTAAATAAATAATATCAGTGTAACGAGTAACTAAGTTAAGCTGAGATGAGATAAATTGCTACGAAACTCACGTGAGCTCATGATTTCTTAATTTTACCCTTTGGCTTCTTACAAAAAGGAATCATGTAGATATTTTACTTCAACCCCTTATTAATTCTTTAACTATATGATTTTTAAAATTATGCATTACCACTTTACACATATAAATAATAAATAAATAAATATACTGGATAAATTTGAAAGTACAAATGTCCCTATTATATTACGATATAAACTTTAAGGAGTTAATTATAAGATTATGATTTAGTAGGAGTTTAATTGTATATCGCTATCGGTTTAGGCAAATATATCTACTATTTAACATTAATTAACAAATGATGTGTCACTACCTTTTCAATTGTTGAATGTTTAACAGTGGAATTTGGGGCAATGAGCCAGCCTTTCGTGTTGAGGGAGTGATAAGCAATCGAGATTGATATTTATTTTAGTTAATTATAAATACACGAATAATTATTCTAATCAAAATTAAACATCACCGAGCTTTATACATTACATCAATGATTCAAAAGACACAAAAACAAATCTCGTATACCATTTAATTACTTTCTACTTTATTAAATACATTTGTTAAAAAAATTGTTATTAAAATTAATCATTTTATTTTATAAGATTAAATCAACAAATTCAATAAAATAATATAAAAAATTAATATTTTTAAAAGGTGTTGATAAAAAATTATTATGTAATATAAACTGCAGTCATATTGCAAGACAAATTTATATTTTGCTAAATATCTTATAAAAGAGAAATTTTTCTCCTACTTATATAAAACTAAAATTAATTAATTAAATTTAATTAATGAATTAATATTTGAATAAGATAGTATTAGCATCAATTGCCACTAAAAGTTTAAAAAAAATTATTTTAACTGAACTAACTATTTTAAAGTGAATGAATAAAAAGTATTGTTTTTAATGATTAAAATTTGTACAAGATATATTAGAAGTGTTTGAACTAATAATAAGTCTAATATCAAAGAATTAGTAATAGGAATTGAAAAAATGTAGGCATGATAGTTGATTGTCTGTTTTATAAACAAAATAAAATTTATATATTATTTATATATTTATATGTAAGCTATGTAAACTATATTAAACTTAAAAAATATAAAACTTAATAAAAATAATTTTAAAATAATTAACTGGGTGAAATATCAAGAATATTAACATAAATAAACTTGAAACTTCAACTTTAATTAAAAATTATTCTTATTAAGTAGACCAATTTTTTAAGATTAATTTTAGTTTACCCAACTCATTAATTTATTTTAACTGGTACCTAAATGTATTAATTTTAGATATTACTTATATCAAAACAATCCAATTAATTTATTTCTGCAATATTTATTGAATCAATAATATTTCCCCATTTTTTTATTAGGTGGTGAGTTTATTCTGTTCACGTAGTAAAGTGATTAAAAAAAAACGAATATATTTATTCAAGTAATGCTATTTTACTGTTGATTTAAACAAAAAACTTAATATATCTAAACATATAAATACGAATGTTTACCCTAATTAATTTTTTTAATATAATCAAATATAAAATAAAATTTAATTACTTAAAAATCTTAATTTTACCCTTACACTAAAACAAATCTGTTTTGTTATTGGGAAAAAAGCAAATTTTTTATAATATATTTATATTAAAGGATGAATTAAATATTAAATTATCTGACGTTATGTAGAAAAAATATATTATCGATACAACGAGAATATTATAGTGACAAGTACTATTATGTGAATTTAAATCATTTTATAATATTATGATTAAGTGTATAGAATATTTATCCAATATATATATGAGCGTTTATTGTGAGATTTGAGTCTAGACGTTTCGACGCGCATTTTGGTGCCATTGTCAAGAGATTTTATTTAGGAGGGAATCTTTTTAGGATTCTGGATCTTAGTCTATGTTAGGACTCTTGCTCATACAGAATCTTTAATCATTTAAAATTTATAATTAAATTTGGACAATTTGACAATAGAATTTAATAAAAAATACCTAAATGCCTAATGTAACAATGTAACAATTTTGCCATAATTGTTAGTATTTTTTTTTTCTAAAACATTCTTATTATAATCTGTATAACTTTTACAAATTCACAAATCTTTGTACTTCCTTCAATTTTCTTTTTTTAACTTATTCTCTAACACCATTAATTTAAAAAAAAAAACAAATCTTACTAAATGTTTGGGTTTTTTGTAACAGAAATCTCTTTCACCATATAAAACAGATTGAAAACCACTGATTGACAATGCACCACATTATAATAAAGTATTGGAGAGTTTTTGAAAATCTTCTTTTCATTTAATTGTATTTACTGAAATTCATCAGTTTCTAAACATAAATCAAAAGTATTTTCTAAACCATTTATTGTCCATAATATGTCTAATCCTATGATGACAATCAGGCGCTTCATTTAACCAGAGTGGCTGGTATCGATAAGGTCGATTTCAATTGATACTCTCTTCTCAGAGAAAATGAAGTATCTATGATTCAATTGTATTTACAAAGATAGAGCTTGTTTTCACATACAATAGCCCACAAATTAAACAAGTTGATAGAATAGCTGCATACCTATTGTGGAGGGAATTAAACCTTTAAGTTGCAAACTGAATTCGAGCTACCTTCAATTGGACAAAACTCGGATTCAATTCATAGATCCAATTCATCAATTTTCAATGAGTGGTTTATTTAAGTTTAAATTTTTATTCTATAAACAATTTATAATTTTATTTCATCAAAAATTATTTATTGGTATAAGTAATTATAATTAATAAGAATATATGTACTTCAAAAAAATATTTTTATTAAATCTACATATAAAAATCAATATTGATTAATTTTTGAATAATAATGAATGTAAACATAAAATAGATAAATATGAATAAACAAATCGATTCAATTTTTTTTTTACTTGTTTAACTTACGTCATTTTTCTACTTTATCATTGACTTTTTTTCTCCTTCTTGACTCTGATGATAGAAAAAGTGATTTAATTTATTTTACATAAGATTTTCAAAAGTGTTTTCCAAAGCTGATTCTAATTTATTTCAACCAGAGGCACTTGCCTAACTTAAGGGCCTCTGGAAATGAATGGTGGAGGGAGGCAAGATAGAGCGAGAGAATTATTAAAGATGGGAAGAATAAGAAAGAGAAGAAAAAGGGGACATATGACAAATTAACAAAATGATGAACTAGAGAACAAGGACTAAAGAACATCGTTCGGGAATGAAAACGATAAGTGATAAATGGTTAGATTTATAAAGAAATTTATAATAAATGATATCTCAGAGTTAAGTAGAAAACAAGAGGCAAAGATATCGTGTATTTAAATAGTCAAATGAAATATTACCTTTTTAAAGGAAAGTAGAAGTGGATGATTTTATGAATAAGGCATTTTAAATTTTTTTTTTTTTTAATATTTTATTAAGAAACTCTTATATTTGATTAAGTATTCTCTTTATTTATTTGGAAAATTAAATTATAGAGATAATATATATATATATATATATTGACAGAAGTATTGGAATATTTCTTCTATGTCGTTAGTTTAAAAACACTATGGTTCAATTTATATATAGATATTATATATAAAAAAAAGTTATTTCTAAATAAGTTGGAGTGGTGCAATTTATGTTGTTTTGTTTACATATTTTCAATCTGTTGTTTGTTATAAGCTAATCGGTTCTAAGCCCATTTCATACCCTCTTGATATATGAATGATCATGTTTTCATTTTTTAAAATTTAATTTTATTCATTAGCATATATTTATATAATTTTTTTTGAACTTGTTGGGATTTCAACACTCGATTTCACGATTAGTAAGCTCATACTGCTAAGATAAATTTGAATATTTTCTTGCTTAAAAAATAAAAAAATAAGACTTAATATATATGGTGGAATATTCTCAGATTCAAAGATTTTTGTTTTTAAATACAAATAAGTATATAAAAAAAATCTGGAGTGTCTCCACTCACTATCTCGCAATTTGAATTGGATTAAATAACATAATATATTATATTTAAATTAAATTTAATTAATTAAATTATAAATTAAATTCAATAAATACTGTTTATTAAACCAGCGCGTGTTTGGTTCTTTGTTGATGGCACCATGACACGTGCTGGCGCGGGATTTGCAGTGTTAAAAAATTAAATCCGGTACTTTCACCCATTCAATCAAGCTGAAATTATGTATACAATTTTTAATCATGTGAAAAATTATTAAACAAATATCTTTATTTTTACAGTCACTTTAGAAGTAAAAAAATGAAAACGTGGTAGGTAATTACCCACTTCCGGATGAGCTACATTTCTCAAAAGTTGCTAGAAAACTACGAATTTTGAATAATGCCCGTATACCAAATTTCATGATTCTAGCTCAAACCGTTTTTGCGTAATCTTGTCTACATACAAAAATACATACACACGCAGACATTTTTCTCAACCTTAATGAAAATGATTCAGGAACCTTCAAAACGTATAAAAACATCAACATCTCGACATTGTTGTGATCGCAATACTATCTTTGGCGAGATAGTAAAAATTCTAGGTCTTGAATATGTGAATTTTTAAATCATCTTTTTGGATAAAATGTTATTGTGTTATCCCTTATAAAAAAAAATTTGATGTATAAATATATGAATGTTTTGAATTAATCTTCTCCATTCTAACAAATATAGTTATGAAATACATATATAAAAAATAATATTTTGTCTAAAAATTTTTTTGAAAATAACTAAAAAAACAATTTAGTTAGGCTTTTTATTATTAATTCTAAAGAGCTCACCAATACATTATCTTATCTATCATTAATTATGAAAGGGAATGATTCTTTTCTCTTTTAAAAATCTCTAGGTAAGTACCATGTTTTATGAAATATTTCATTTAATTTAATTTTTATTTAAAGATATTTTTATTGGGAACAAGGTATTGAAAGCATTACATGTATGATTTATGTTTAACAATTGCAATGAAAAAAATAGGCGTTGGAGTAACATTGGAAAAATGATTTAATCACTGAGAATACAAAAAGAGATACTAATTCAGTTAATTTATCATTTCAATTTAATATAATTAAAGGAGAACGAATGGGATAATATACAGGTATATACAAATTCATTGAATATTTTCTTTTCGAAAATTGCAAATGTCAAGTCAAGGGTTGTTTCTAAAAGTATAATTAAAAAAAAGAGATACTAAAAGATTTTAATTAGTTATGACATAAAAATATATTTTTTTAGATTAATGACAGTGTCAGTGTGTGTTTGTGTGAGTATGTGTGAGAGAGTGAGGGGTATTTCGTTTAATCAATTTTAAATATAATTTCTAAGAAACCTTTTTTTGAATGATCACTGGTCAACTACAAAATTTAAAAATCTAATAAACAATAATAAAATTATTTTAATATGATGTCCAACAAACCAGAACTATATAGTGAAAAATAAAATAATTTAAATATAAAAAAATTTTATAAAATAACGAAAAACGTTCAATATTGTTCTAAAAAAAAGGTAAAAATTGGTATGATTATTACACTTATCATTTTCTTTGTGTACTGCCAAATTTTTAAACCGCTGTCGGTAAAAAAAAGTTGAGAATCACTGCTTTATATCATCTATTAGAATCTCTTGATAATAAGGTTGCTTATTTGGTGGAGTTTTATCATATTATTGTCCTTCCTCAAATCCATGTAACAAACGATAAATGTTGGCGTCGAACAAGCTCAATTTCATCCAACCTAGATGTCATATAGTCTTAGAGAGAGAGAGAGAGAGAACCTCCCTTCATAAGCCAGCTGGTCATCCGAGAATTTTATGAGTTAATTCAGTCCACTTTGAACTTGGGACAAGACGGTCTTTGATAAGACTTCTGCAAAATTGAAAGCCCCCTAGGTAAAACTAATATAGACGAACCCATCTATTACAAATCTATTTTGTAACATACCCCTTTACACACCTCTCTCTTTAAATATATAAAGTTAATTTACGGAATAAATTTTCAATTAAATGAAAATAAACTCACTTGAATTGATATATGAATTCATGAGATAATAAAAAATTATTTTTAAATAAATATTAAATAGTGATATTACCGATATTTTATTTTAAAAAAATGATAAATAAGAAAGTAATTTTTCCATAAATTAAAGATTGTAAAGAAAATTTTTTTCAAAAAGATGAAGAACTTCAAATAATGGAAAATCAAAAATGAACAAAATAAATTATCTTTGTGTTGTATTTTGATTTAATTGGGATAACTTAATATAGTAATAGTAAAATGTAGACTAATTCTCACAAAGACGAAGGCGAGAATTTTACTGAATATAAATATTACTTAAATAAATTAAATATAAATATTACTTAAATATTACTATACATATTTTCTTTAATGAATAAAATGTCAATGTTTTATTTATTGAATATATAATATAATTAAATTGTTAAATTAAAATAATTTAAAAATAAATTTAAGTATATTCTGTACAAAATTAGAAATTTTTAAAATAAATAATATTATCAAAATCTCGATAATTCTTATTTGATAACTGTACTATGAATGTAGATATAATTATAGTTATAATTATATATATATAGCATTACATGGTATATTACTGATATACTCATGAGAACATTGTTTTTTATTTTCTAATGAATTTAGTTTAATTTTACATATGTCAGAAATAGAATTTTAAAAATAAGTATTAAAATTTAATATTAAAATATTTATAATCACATAATCTAAATAACTCGGGTTACATCAAGTATAAAATAAATTGTTTGCTTTATATAAAAAAAAAAAGTTTTTAAAACCCCTATCTATTTGCCACAGATGTGAAAAAAAGTTTTATAAAGGAAAAAGGATATCAAGTCTCTTTCATATATTAAAGGTTTTATTTTGAATTATAAAATTATCAAAATGTTGCAAATGAATTTATTTTTATAAATAAATATTTGTATAAATAAATAATCATTTGTTCGTTTTTGTTTAGTTATAATAAATAAAAATTTCAGAAAAATGATTTTAAAAATAAATCCATTTGTTAGCTCATTGGAACCTATTCAGGTGAATAGTTATTTACTCGAGTTGGAGTGCTTAAGCATTTATCACAATCGATCCAAACCAATAATTACACCGTTTCACGAGATAGATAAATCATAAAGATAATTATCTTTCTTTAAATAATAATTTATTTTTCAAATTACAAATCCTTTATTCTAATTATCGTGAAAATGAAAAGGTCTCTTTAACTTGAGCGTTAATTAAAATCTAATCCAGTTCTTCGGGAAATTGTCTGATATAATTTTCTTAGAATCTTGCCATTCAAGCAGATGGCACGCCTGTGATTCTGAAAAACGTCTAAATTGACGTACACCTAACTCTCTATACGTGAATTAGCTAATAGCGTTTATTAATCAGAATTTGTCTGGATCGGAAGGATAATCCGTTTAAACGTTGGCACGCGCGGTTCCCATTCTTCCCAAGCCTTATTTAATTAACTCGAAACAAAACCAGTGCCTCAGCTGGTAATTAATAGTTGTAACTATAGCAGAGGGCAGATTGGTTGTCTGTCTACCAAGTGTCGGGGTGTGTGTGTCCTGCCCTTGATAAGAGTATGGCACCACGCCCTTCTCCCTTGGCGTGCCTCTCTTTCACTCCTTTAGGACGATGAGGAGGGCGTGGTCCCTTCCGGCTTCCGCCCATCCTCATCCCGGAATTTGGGATCCGATCCCCGACTATCAGTGGCCGCCCTTAGCTCTCAATACACCCCCAACAACCTGCTAACTTGCTTCGTTCAATCAGTGATGTCCATTAGAGAAACTAGGCAATCGCAAGCTTTTGCTTGTCCAGAACAAATTATTAAAAATCTCAACACATTTAGGCACTTTTCTGAAAGATTGAGTACATAGGGCATATATATATATATATATATATATATATATATAAATAGCTTTTGGATACATACCAAAATAGATTTGATCACATCTGGTTATATTAATTCAAAAGCTTTTAGTAAATTCAATCAAACATTGGGGATAATAATGAAATTGAGACTAAATTTATGTTACTACAAAATACCTTTAAAATTCATGGATGGAAAAATATATTTTTACACTCATAAATACGTAATACTTTGGATACCATATTTTCTTATTATTTTATTAGTTTTTAAATTTTGATAACACGATTTAGGTGAAATGAAACAATGTGTATGACGTCATTTATGTTAAACAATAATCAAAACATGTAAATGGTTTATACAAATTGAAATACTTAGGATGCCTTAGAATTTGTATTCTAATATTTACATTCCTTGTATTTATTAAAGCTTTTGTGGTTATTTTGATAATTATTAAGGGAATTTTTATTAAAAGACCACATTGTTTGTATAAAATTATTTATTAAATTAAAATAACTGTACAACGTTTCGACTGCTTATTCTGCAGTCGTTTTCAAGTACGTACGCTTGCTCCGATTAAAGCGGACTGGAAAAACATACAGTTATTTTAATTAAATAAATTATTATTAATTTATTTTAATTAAATAAATAATTTTATACAAACAATGTGGTCTTTTAATAAAAATTCCCTTAATAATTATTTACATTCCTTAATAGAATTGATCCCTTATTTTCAAGTGTCAATTCACTTTAATTTAATTTTAATTAATTTTAAGTACTTTCTAAGTACTCAATTTGGACTAGGAATATATGAGGCATTGAGAGCAACAGTGGCCTAACCCAAAAAGTTGAATTTTTCAGAAAATTGTGGCTTCTAATTCTTAGTAGAAAAATGAAATGAAAACACGTTAAAGCTGAATTTTATATTTTTTCGGGTTAGGCCACTGTTGCGCTCAACGCCTCATATATCTGAAGCGAAAAATATATTGGTGGGGAGACCGAGTGGGAAACGTCTTCTTGGAAGACCAAGGAAGTGGTAGGGATTGGAGGGTTGTGGCTCAGAATAGGGATGTTTGAAGAAGTGACGTTACTGTGGCCAAGAACTTTCAAGTTC
This sequence comes from Labia minor, assembly GCA_963082975.1. Classification (NCBI taxonomy): domain Eukaryota; kingdom Metazoa; phylum Arthropoda; class Insecta; order Dermaptera; family Spongiphoridae; genus Labia; species Labia minor. The sequence continues at coordinate 29,099,519 of OY720347.1, forward strand.
TGAAGAGCCACAGAGATAGATAGTTATATATATATATATATATATGTATATCTGAATCTTTCTGATTTTATGCTCAAAATTTATTTAGTACAAAAAAAAACAAAACAATTTTTTAAAATAAATTTTGTTTTTAAAAATACTAAACTATTAATAATTTTAGATTTTTAGATTAATATAGAGAAAGAAAACTTGTCATTTGTCTCTTTCTTATTGAATGACCCATTTGTGTATATATATATATTACCTGAGCTGAAAAGTCCCGGGAATATCGCGTCTTGATTAAACATTGTTTTTTAATGGGTAAAACTTGTGAACAATCATTGCAGTGGTTGCAGGAATATTATCCCACATCTGCTCCTTCGAGAACAATGTTTAATCAAGACGCGATATTTTCCATTTTTCTTATGAAGGCGAAAGTTAGCGTCACTCAAACGACTGTAGCTTGTAAACGAATGGACGAAATATCATAATACTTCATACATAAACTAGTGACAGATGAGCCTCTCGAAATGAGTCATGTTCATTTACTAGTGGCGTCACCTATTGAAAAATCCAGAGACTTTTCAGCCCATATAGTATATTAATATCATAATTAATAATTCATATATAATATATATATAATAATATATATATATATATACCAGCAAAGGTTAGAAAGATTAGCTTATGACCTTATTACTCTAGTTCAGTAGATATATTAAATTGCTTATGTTTCCGAGACATTTCATTTCATAAATTTCCTTTCCCCTGTCAATTTCTAAAACCACAAACACCTTTCAAGTCCCTAACAAATTTGTTGTTCAAAATAAATAGCATCCAATTTCTTGTTCATTTTACAATCCGTCGTTCATTTACACTAGCTATTAAGTTCATTAGAGCAGAATAAAGTATATTAACCATTCAACTTTTAGTCAATTTCGCGTCAACAGCATATGACTTGGCAAGCGACACATATTAATAACGCCATTGTTCCCCTTTGAATAAACTTCATAAAAATATCAGAAGATACAAAATATCCACATGGGTATATGTAAATATATATTCAGTTTGACTGATTAAATTAACAAAAGAAATTAAATACTACAATGTTTATGTCAGTGTTTTTTTAATCAAGCTTGTGATTATATATGGATCAGTAATTAATAAAAATGTCTATCAAATTTATTTATTTTAATTTAAATTTCTAAAAGAGATTCTAAAAATGTATATATGTATATACCTATATATAATATTTGTTTTCAAACAATTTTTAAATGAAAAATACTAAATTAAAATAATTAATAATTTTATTGAAAAGTTATATTTTTTGATTTATTTTACTCCTTGTGTAAGAGTTTTTACATAAATTAGTGTCTCTTAAAATTGAATTATATTGACTTAAATGGGTATATATACAAAAAAACAAAAAAATATAGTAATAATAAAAAGAGAAAAACAATTAAAAAAGAGAAATTTATTTTGATTTCATTCACACACATAAAGCAATTGTAAAATTAAATTAATTTCTAAAGATATTTTTGTATCTGTCAAATTTAATTGTGTGTTAACTAAATAATAATTTAAATTTAGTTTATTTAATTATCAACTTTACTAAATCCAATTAATAATAAATTTCTTTAAAAAATATTATTATTATTTTTTTTAATTTAAAATTTGATGAAAATATATTTGTAATTTGTTGACAACTCGACGAAATTATATTAATCAAAATATTTTAAAATGTATTTTGCATTTTAATGTGAACTGAAATAAAAAAAAATAATAATAAAAAGAGGAAAATAAAAAATAATAAATATAATTATTTAAACAATTTCAACAAATTAGAATTGTACTAAAACCATATAATATTAGTCTAATTACGTTAATAAAAACTACAATTTATAATTTTAATGAAAATTAGATTGAATTTTTTTTTCTTTTGTTTAGAAAATTAGATTATATTCTATATGTAAAATGAAAACCTATTTCTTTATTCGTGCCAAATGGTATGTTGATTCTTACCGGATTTCTTTTAGAATATATTTTCATTTGTGGAATAGCTTATTTCATTCAAGAGATAATAGAATCCGAGGAGATAATACCTAGAATATATATATATATATATATATATATATATATATATACTGGGAAATAAACAGATATTTTCAATTTTCCAGACAATTCCATTAGGAGTAGTTCTGATAAACGAGGGAACCTAATTTGAACGATTGTCTATTTTTAATTAATAGAATGGTATCGAATCACTCTAATTCGAAATAGAATCGTTCTCGAAGAAAATCGATTTCATCACTTCAGTTATTTTACATATTTGCTGTCGGGTGCCCAAAATATAATCTGCTCTTCGTCTCTCATCTGCTCCGTCCCTCTCCTCATCCCTCTCATCTTCCAACTTCACCACCTAAACATTCTTTATCTATTTTTTGTCAACATCTATCTATAGGATATGGTTTTCAATAAATATATATTTTATTTATATTTTAATAAAAATATTTATTTGAACAGGCTCTAAACTTAGAATTGCAAGTGACCTGAATATTATAAACAAACCCTTAAAGAGATTATGAATATGCATAAAATGTTTAAATTGCAAAACGGAAGCTTAGCTTTGGCTTTGTTTCTTTAAAGCGAATTTCTTTATACAATTATCTTAAATTAGATATATTTGAGATTTGAACTTTATTCTCTGAATAAGAATTACAAAACAATGGACTAGTGTCTAGTTCGAGTATAGTGTTTTGTTTAAAATTCTATCCCTGTATTTACTTAAACCAATATTTCCTTTCTTACTAATCTTTCTAATTAGATAGATTTAAAGATATGAACCTTTATTAGATTGGAAAATATCAAAAATGACGTCATACTCCAAATACATAATATAAATCAAATCAAACAATATGCATTGTTTTAATTAAAGGAAATGCAGTAGGAAAAAAGTGGAAAAATTTGATGATGTTATAATTATTTCAGATAAATTCAATGTGATAATTTTTTTTAGTATAATCTGGATTGTTCAATCATTGACACTTTTAAAGGACGGCTTTAAATCGATTGTCTCGGAAAAATGTCATTATTAAAGTATAGGAAAATTGAGTTCGATATATAACAAAAAAAAAATGACAAATAATAATTGGGAGAATAAAAAAAAGAGAGAAAATCCATCTTTTAGAATTCTTTGTCATTCTGAATGTCGACAGTATTCATTTATTGTAAAATTTAAAGTTAAATGTGATTTAATTATATGATGGGAATAAACACTTTTGACTTTTTTTGAGATCTGTTTTTAAAGAGAATAATTTATAAAGTTGGAAAATAGGTGTATTAAGTCTATACACGTATTTAGTTATATATTTTCTAATTTTAAATCAGAATTCAGTGGGATAATATTTACCAAATTTTATAGGGCCTCATAAGTATAAATACCAAAATATTTTTTGAAGGTTAAGGAATTTTGAAATATTTACAAGCAAAGAAAATTAGTGTTCAGTTTTATTTTTCCCCTCTATACTAGATTTTATTTATAAAAAGAAATCACAGAAAAAAGTAAACAATGAGGTATCAAATTTCTAAAATATTTGCAACAGCGGCTGCTGATCTCATTTAAGAAATTCTGTTTTCATTTATCGTTATTTGAAAATTTTGTAAAATTCATTCATTTCGATAACTTTTAATTATTTTTAATGCTTAAGAAATTAATTTTCAATTTATTAGAGACAAGCTTAAATGAAAATAGAAAAATAGATAAATTTAACATAATAAGCATAATTTTAATATACAACGGACTAAAAATAAATTTTAAATAAACAATCGCAATCGGCATGTTTTCAATTTCAGTATTTACTTTAAGAGCATTTCACTACGATTTATTTAAAAAAAATATATATAAATATAAACAGTACAACTACTATATTATAGGTACTTATCTTACCTCAATCGAATCATATCAATTTTAAATTTTTATTTTTTTTTAAGAATTTAATTTTGATGTGTGTAATGTCTTCTGGAATGATTAATATATTAAATAATACTTTTTCTTCTGATGTCACATATTTTTAAAACGATTACTGTTAGTACACATTTCTGTGACCTTTTTTTTAAAAAATAAACAGAATAAATTAAAATTTTCCGAATATATAATTTACAGAAATTTCCCCTAGACACCTAAAAATTAGAAATAATTTTAATCTATTCTCTTTATATCTTTTTTTTTTAATAATCTTAACTTTAATTATTTTTTCTCTGTATTCTATAATTAAATTTAGATTATCATACAAAAACAATTATTAATTTTGAATATTGTTGATTTGATACGAATGTCAGCAATTAGTCAGAAATCTGACAATGATTAAGGGCTTTGCTATTCATTACATGGGTGTGGCGGCAAAACAGGTGGGGCCGGAGATTTTTACCTCAAATCGAATCGAGAGCCACAACCCCGCACCTATCGAAAACATCGTAATGGAAATTCATTTCATTTTCGAAGTAGATTCTTTGTTCATTGTTAGTAATTCATTAAAAAATCTAATTTAATTTAATAAAGTAATAAATTGTATATTATGTATATTTTATATCAATATATTATATGCTATATTATATTATAATTATAATTAAATGTTAAAATATTTTTATATGTTAATTTAATTGATATATATATATATATATATATATATATATATATATATATATATATACAAGATTTTAATGAAGATTAAATTATACTTTAAATTAAATTTTAAATTAATATAATAATAATAATATATATATAACCTGTGACTTTTATACATCCCACTCCATTCATGAAATTATTTACTTTTTGAAAAATAATTTTATTTTGATTCAAATTGTAATTTGTGTTCTACCAAACCCCATATTTGTAGAATAATAAATATAAAATCAAAATAAAGAGTTCTACATAAATTATTAATTAAATATATTTAGGATAATATAGTTCTTTATTATTAATTACAGATAATTTAATCATAAACTCTAAATAATTGAATTCATTTGCATCATGTAAGTATACATATTAATCTATTGATTAAGTTTGCATTAAATTATTTTTTTCTATAGAATATTTGGCATGATTAAATATCATATAATTAAGTCGAGTCTAATCGTAAACTAATATTTTAACCATAAATTATTTTTATGTTTTCTAATTTCTTTAGAGGAGAACTCCTAAAATTATAGGGATGATAAACTGGCAATTAAATTTATAATAAATTAAATTTCGAGTTGGTTGTTAGGTTTGATATATAGTGAAATGGGAAAATAATAATATTTAACAACGGATGATTATCTCGGGATTGGCAGAGAACTTTCTTTGATACTTTACTAAAGAGATTAAAGTGATTTGGTTTGATACCCTGTCAGTAGCCAATCCTAAGTTTCTATTATTGTTAATTTCCAGAACAGTTAATAGACCATAATTGGAGTAGAATTTAGAATTCCAATTTGAAGGAGGTATTTATTCACACAAAACGATTATTCCTAGATCAATAAATGGTCACGTTACAATGAAAAAATCAAATGGGAGTTCTATCGTTTCATTATTTAGTTTATATGTACGATTCAAATTCGTATTCAAATAAATAATGTTCTGCTTAATATCTTATACAAAATTATTGTGTTAATACTTATTAAATATTATTTTAAAAATAAATAAATAAATAAATGTATATATAAAAAAATATATTTAAAAAATTGTTTTGTTTTTTTTAAGTATGAAATAAATTTAATATTGAATATAATAATAATGCATGGTCTATGACCTTAGGAGACGAATGTAGATTTAGTAAAATAGGATTCTTCGTAACAATAATGGGCCAAAGAAAGAAAAGATCAGCGGGGAATGACGGAGACTGCATTGCATGATCTCTATGCATCTCCACACATAGTTAGAGAATTAAAAGCAAGAAGGCTGCAATGCGCAGGACACATGGCAAGAATGGGAGACGAAAAACAAAAAAAAAAGTCTATTTGTGGTGAGACCGATTTAAAGAGCAAGAACGCGGTGGGCAGACAATGGAAGGGACATAAGAGAGATGAGAGCAAATAGGAGTTGGATAGGGACACTTTGAGAAATGTGGTTGCTGCACCCAAGAACTTTCGAGTTCCATAGAGCAACAGAGAAAGATAAATAAATAAATAATCAAATAAATATAATAATATTTTTTACACAAATATAATTTGATTAAGAAATTATTTTTATTGAACTTTTTTTTTAGAGTTAATTTTTATCAACAAATATATTTATTTATATCTTAAAAAGTAAATATAATAAGAAAATTGTTGATTCATAATGAAAAATATCCGAATTTGTTAAGTTGTCCTTATTATATTCGATTTAGTATATTATAATTACAAAATATAGAAAAATAATAATTGTATAATTTTTTTTTTATTATAATTATTGATCTTGGGATTAAATCCCCATTTTAGCCAGTTTTATGAGAATTATTGTGGTTTATTATTATTTATTCTTAAATCTCTCTAAATGAAATTGGCGAGGTTTTATATTTTATAATTGTGATTATAATAAAATAAATAAATAAATTATAACTTTTGAATGATCATATGTAAAATCAACCAGACTAGTTGTTTACAAAATATTCCTATAATATTTATAATTTATATTCGGTTGGGGAAAAAGTAATCCATTATTTTTGGGTGAAATTTATTAGTTTAATTAACATAGTTTGGATTTTTCGATTTAGGTCAAATAAGTACCGTTTTGTTCAACAATTTCTTGCCATTTTAAAGATAGCTTCATAATTCCACTCTCATAAAAGTCTTGTTTCTTACTGGAAAAAAACTCGCAATCTTGTCTTGATCCTAATTTTTTTTTGCTAAGGAAATTTTGTAATGAAAGAAAAAGATAGTAGTCGCTTGGTGACAGGTCCGCACTGTAAGGTGGATGCATTAGGACTTCCCAACCAAGCTCCCTGAGTTTCTGTTGAGTCACTACGGAAGTGTGTGGCCTGGCTTTGTCATGGTGGAACACAACACCTCTTCTGTTCGCCAATCCTGGTCGTTTCTGACCGATCGCTATATAAATTTGTTTTACAAATATTTAGAAATTAAATTTAGTTTATATTTGATCTAGTTTAATAGAATTTGAAAAAATGACTTAAAATCATGAAAAAAGATTTAATCGAAATATTATTAATTGTTTCTTTAACAATTGAATAAGAAGAAATTTATCTGCTAAGATTTATTACAAAAATAAATAAATAATATTAGATTTATTGAACTAATATTGGTAGTTATTTTTTGTTGAAGTTTTTTATTAGATAAATTCTTTATTCGTCAAATCTAAAAGTTTAACGAAAGAGAGTTAAGAACTAAACTATGCTGTTTGGTATTTTATTATTGATTTGATATTTGATATATTTTCAACCTTTCATGGCTATGTCGCTTGTTAAAAAAAATGGAGGACGTGTTGGGACGGAAATAATTCGGTCGGATGTCAACGGCAGAAATACACGGCGCAGAGAGACAGACAGAACTTGTGACAGCAACAACCGCCACGGAGAAGCCAGGGATTGACGCTTGACATGTCAAGTCAATTTTCAATTCATTCATTCATTCATTACAATACCCGGAAAGAGGGTAACGAAAAAGGGAGAGGGGCGAGGAGAGCCCCGATGGGATCGACGATGACGACTCAGAGCCCGTATCGGTTGAAAGAAATCCAATGATATTTACAATTGCATTAACAGTAAATAGAAAACAAATTAACAAAGAGAATCGAATGAACAAAGGGGTAGTTTTATGCCATTTATATATATAAAGGGAGAGGGGGAAGTAAAACTAGGGTCCGCGGTCGCCTGGAAAAGCTCATTAAAACAAACCCCGCGGAGTCTCCTTATAAATTAAATTTTTAATGATTCGCTAAAAAAATACATTTTTATTTTTAATTCAAATAAGCGTGCGGTTTTAAACATAAGATTATTTTATTATCTACAAAGATGCTTGGAAAAATCTTCACGAATTATAATAATTAACGAACGCATCTAAATTTTTTCTTTTTTAAAAAAAAAAAAAAAACAAGTTTATATGATTATTTAAATGAAAGTGTAAATAAATGCATTTAAAAAGTATAATAAAATTTAAATTTTTTTCACATTTTGTTATACAAAAAAAAAAAAGACAAAAAAAAACTGTTGGATGGGGTAAACAATTTTTTTTTTATTATTTTAATTTACTCTATTTTATTTGAAAAGGTTGTCAACAAAAGCTGATTTGTTCAAAGGGAGAAAGGAGTTGTTATATTAATCTAATTCGAATAAGATACTAAATCCTAATGGCTTTCCTTATACAAAAAAAAATAAATAAATATTTAAACAAATAAAATTTAAAATAATTAAACAATTAAATAAGTAAATAAGTAAAATTATTAAAATAATATTATTAAAATGTTATTAAAAAGAACATTTAGGTTTTGTATGATAAATAAAAGTGAAAGAAAAATTAAAAGTAATACAAAATAGTTTATTGCTTATTAGAAAACTAATGAATAACTTCAGAATAACCGATTTCATCTGTTTAAGATTTGCAGATAACGTCTTTTAGATGATTGATGTCTTGTTCGACCAGGAATTTCGAGTGATGCATTGAAGCTTTTCTAACATTGAGGGAGACAGGTTGACAATTTCTAGGATTATAATTAGTATATGTGCTATTAATTGAGACTCTTCCTCTTTGGCTCTCAAAAAAGCCTACTAAACTGCCGATGAAATGAAATGCAGGAATTGCCTTTTTTAAAAAACTTTTTGACAACGAAAACACTGTCATTGGCCACTAAAATGTGTGCGTTTCAAAACGCGCCAATTCCCCCTCCCGAAATAGTTCAGCTAAACAAATCTCCTTGTATATCTATATACATATATAAACATGTTTGTAAAGTATGTATTAAAATGATAATTATGTGTTGCAAATTCATTTAAAAGAATAGTTTTAGAAAAATTATTATCATATTTAAAATTACTTATTTATTTATTTTATCTGAAATTTAATTTATAGATATAATGGATAACTAAAATAATATCATATTTATCAAGTAGTATATCGACTATAATTATTTTAAAGTTGTAAAATGTTGAAATACTAAAATAGAGATCAAACGTAAACAAAAAAATATTATAAAATATATTTAATGTGAGAAATTATTTGTTAAATAAATATAAAAGCTTAGAAAGGCATTAAAAACAAATTATAAAAATCAAATAAAAATTTTATTAAAAAGATTTTCAATTAAACAAATGAAAAAATCAAAAATCAATAATTAAATAAACTAATTTTTTAATATTTAAGAAACCACTCTTGTCTTGCAATAATTTTTAATCATTTTAATTTAAATATCCAATAATTCTAAAAATCAATTTTTTACTTTATGAAAATTAATATTAAAAATTCATTTAATTTGTATGACTTTCTTTTTCATAGACATTTATAAAAAAACTGGTTGATTAAAATTTTTTTCAGACTTTTCAATTAAATTTTGAATAAACAATATAAACGCTAGCCTATATTTTATATAATATGATATTTTGTTTAGAAAGTGGAGAGCTTTTTTTAATATCTGATGACAATTTTTAATAAATTTAAATTAATTATAATTTTTTTTTTGTCAATAAAAGACGTAGAGAGGATTGTTAGAAAATAATATATATAACATTCAATATTAATTAAGAATGCTCTGTAAATAAATTTCGTTTGCTTAGTAAAGGACACTAAAATAGTTTAATAATGAAATGCATAAATTCAATTTTCTTTCAATTTATTCTTAATTTGCGAAAATTGTTAAAATCATATTTAATTTTAAAGATGAATTTCAAGGCAATAATCTATATAATTAAAAATCAACCGTGACCTCAATTTCTCCCATACGACTTGACGGATTCGAACCATTAAAACCGTGTTCGGTTACAGTGGCTTAGTGTCCAGGTCCAATTTACCAATTCTATTAAACATATGATAGATATGACATTTTTTGATATTTTGAGGATGAAAATTAAAGCAAACTTATACTTGTGCTTTAAAAAGACAACAATTGAAATGTTTTAAACCATTTTAGAGCTATATTGAAAAAATTGAAAAAAAAATCAAAAAGGGCCTGTCGCAAAAACATTTTACCTTTTTTTTAGAGCAATATTGAAAAATCGAAAATGTTACCAGGTTACCGACCTCTGCTTTAAACAATAGAAAATAACAAAAGTTATTATAAGTTTATATTTTGACTATTATGCATTTAAAGAATTTATTAATATCTATTAAAATGTTTGTTAAAATAGCAATTTGAATTTCATAAAAGAATAAACAACAAATCTGCAGCAGTTTAAAAAAGTTTTGAAGTACACGGTAACATTTGACAGCAATCAGACGATTATTTTGCAAACGATAGAACTACCAGTGAAACAACTTTTGTTATATTTAAAGAAATGAAATTGCATGAATTGTACTATAAATTAGTTCCACATCTGAAGTACTCTCCCCCGATCTCGCCGGGCAAATTTCAGAAGAATGTTTTCTGGTAAGAAATTTAGTTCTAATGAAGATATATCTAAAGCTGAGGCCAATTATAAGGCAAAAACCATGTCATACTATAAAAATAGTATCGGAAATTTGAAAGATACGGGCGCGAAGGAATTTAAGTTCAATAATGAAATCAAAAAGTTTTTTTTTACTTATCCTACAGAATTATTGAATGGCTGTTATTTTAATTTTTCGCTTTAATATTTTTTTATATTATAAAATATATTCATTGGACAGCTACTATTCGAAAAATAAATCAAAGAACACATTTATGTTTAAAAAATTACTACCAAGCTTAAGTGGATGAATCTTGAAATAAGTTGACCTGTGGCCAGGTCCGAACCGACCGACTGTTTGAAATAAATTAATTTCCAGCTACAGAAACAATTTCAAATAATTTTAATATATCTATTAATGTAATAAAAAACAGATATGGATACATAAATAATAAATATAAACATTTTTAATTTTATTTTATTTATAATATATATGCAAGACCAGGCTGTGACGTCATGAATGGCTGGATGACGTCATATAATTTTAAATCAAGAAAAAACTAATAAATATGATTTTTCTCGAGGATAAAACCAATACAAAGTGCATGATTCGTGGTGATATATAAAAAAATCTCCTTTGGTGTGAAAATAACCCTTTCCTTCCTATCGTCGATCGCTAATACTACCACTTCCGGTTTCCGGAATTGCACCAAAAGTTGATCAATTCATCCCACTGATGCATTAAGTAAATATACCAAATTTCATCAAAATCCGTTCAGCCGTTCAGGCTGTACACATCTATACGGACGGACGGACGGACAGACGGACGGACAGACATCATGCTAAAAATACTTTTTTTCTGTTTAGAAAATGCATGATTCGTGGAGATATGTAAAAATCTCCACATGTGAAATTTGGTGTGAAAACAATACCTCCCTTACTATCGTCGGTCGGTAAAAATTATTAGAAAACTTGACTTTTCATAGATTCCTAAGGATTATTTCATATTTGAATTTGTTTAAGAAATTCTAAAAAAATTGAAAAATTACTAACAAAGAAAGTTTCTTAATAGATAAGTAGCTTAAAATTATTATTTTAAATTTGCCTCATTTTATATAAAATTTTATTGAATTAATTCTATTTTAATTATTAGATCATGATAATGATTATTTGTGAATGTAGTAAAAAATTTAAAAAATAAAAATCATCTTTTTATTTTATTTATAAGACTCATACAATAATTAAATGTTTTAAAACATTTTTTGACTTCTACTTTTATTTTTCTCATAAACAATATTAAATAATATAAAAATAGGGGTATCATTAATTTTACTAAATAATGAAAGTATTAATTAAAAGTAAGATATTGAGCCTTTGTATCAATTTTCAAATTATAATTTAGCTGCTTAATAATAACATTAATTATTAGAAGATTAAAAATCTACTAAGTAAACACTGAAAGACCATTAAAGTTAGTTAAATGTTAACTCTTCTTTATTTTATATAATAAATAATAAACAAATATTTGTATATTGCCCATTACATTTGTGACAAGAATAGAAAGAAAAAAATCAAATATTAAGATTTATAATTTTTTTTTATTTTATTTTTAATACAATTTAAATAATTAATTAAATTTATTCATTTATAATTGAATGAGCAATATATAAATTTAGATCTCAAATCAAGAAAATATAATAAAGTTATTTCAATATTTATATTTATAACATAAATAATGGACAAAAATCATACTTGGGCAAGTTTGAAAAAAGTTGGAAACATAAACTTTGTTGAGTAAATATTGAAATATGTCAATTGCAAAACTTTAAAGGATCCTCTCTCCCAATGGAGTGCCGGAGATCAAAACAATAAAAATGATTCAATGAATATTTAATATTGATGCTTTTTAAAACAATGCCTAACAAACAGTTTGTTGTTATTGGCACTTAAGTATAATTTGTTATTCATATTTAGCAATTCATTTCATTTCATCATCAAATGCATATTTCCGTCCATTTATTATTATAAATAGACAACAAAAGGTTTAACTTGGCAATAATCCCCAATAATAATGTTTACTTTGAAGAGGCAATTTTATGAAAACTTTAACAAAATATCTGAAAAATAAAAATCTAAAAAGTTTTTTAATATACAAATTTAAACAAGAACATAAATTTATTTATATATTTAGCTAAATAATTTAATATAAAATATAAAAATTCTTTTTATTTGTGTTAATTTGTTTTTAATTATTTATTACCTTCTAGGCTAGAAGTTAACCGTACTGTTTGTTTCTTATTTTTTTATATTATATATACAGGTAGCTCCTTTACAGTCGCCACGCCAATTATCTTTGATATTTTAATTATTGATTTATTATTTATTGACAGTTTCTTTTAAATTGTTTGTGATATTTTTATATTTATTATTTATCATCTTTCAAGCTGAAAGCTATACTTTACACCTAACTTGTTTAAATTATTTATTTATTTGTTCAAGATTGGTAAATCCTTTACAGTTGCCATTCATTTTGGCTGTGAGATATTTTCTTTATTTTTTTTTATTCTATTCCAAATGGTTTGAGGAATTTGGTCACAGATACCTACATCGAAATTTAAATTAATTTTAAAATATACCATAATATTCCCTAATATAAATGTATCTATGTACTTATTATAATTTCAAATAAATATATTTTAAAAGTCATATTAAGTCACTGATTTAAACATAAAATCGGAATGTAAAATGTAATAAATGACTAAACTAGTGTCGCATGTATAAATTAAATTAAAAATACAATTTTAATATTTTTTTATAATTATAATAAATACTAATTAACTTTTCTTATAGATTATAATGATTCCCGCAACAAATCAAATGTTCATCTTGTTCTAAGGGGTCCATTGGCCATGATTGAAAAGTTACTCACCATGTAATGCAATGTAATGTACTGAAAGCTTTTCATTGGACCCTTATAATTGAATGAATTTCTCTAGTAAGTGAACATGGGCCCTAGTAAATTGCAAATTGTCATCCTTGTGTTCAATGTTAAAATAGAATTCGCGAAAACTGTGTGGTCTAATTAAAATATCTCTTCAGAAAATAGTTTCTATTTATTATTGGAAATGGTTTATTGTCTATTGCCTATCTACAATGAAAGCAATAAAATTAAAATGAAACATTTATATTAGTTTAGTATTTATATTGATTTTATTATATTATTTTTGAATTTTATATTAATTTATTTTTTAAACTTTGATTTTAAATTTTGAATATTTTCAGATAGAGAAGTAGAAATTAATTTATTTTATGAAGGCCATAACATTTTTACTAACCTGATAAAATATGATATAATATTGTTTTTTTACAATTACAACTATACAATTATTTTATAATAATATAAGTAAAAAAATATCTAGCTCTTTTGTACATTCTTTGATAGGAAGCACCTAACAAGTCACCTAAGTGAAGCAAAGGTTTTGTTTGGTCAGTCCTCTCTACATTTATTTTGATTTTTCTTGATCGAAGGCGCAATTCTTTATTTCAAGTAGCTTTTCAATTTTGATTACATAAGCTAAGTGGACCTCGTTCACATAGACCCCAGAAAGAGAGTCAAGCGTGTGGTCTCCCAAATTGCGTGACGTTTTATTTATATAATTAATTTTTATGTATTTTATATTAATGCATATATGAAAGTATTATTTAAAATGTTATTTAATTATAGTTTATTAACATTTGTTTTTGTAATATATTTTATTAATAATTTTAAATAAATAATTATTCACAAAAACATTTTTTATTGTAATAAAAAAATATAAGATGGGAGCCCTTTTTATCCATCCTTGTTTTCATAATGTCACGCTACGACTCTGTCGACTATATATTATATTTTAATAATAATTAATTAAGAATTTAGTATTTTTCTTCTTTTATTTTTAAAATAAAATTATTTGGTATTTTTTCTGTACATAAACTAATAAGTTTTAAATTATTTAAATATATGGTATATATTTTTATATATTTTTTTACTCACCAAATAATTATACAATACTATATAATTGTGACCCAAAACACCATGTCTTTTTCACTGTGGCCCAGAGAAACAACACCCTTGTTTTAAATTATTATATTCATCAAAATATATTAATTGATAATATCGAATTAAAAACAAATCAATTTATACTCTATTAGAAAATGAAATAAAATAAAATATTCATTTTTTTTAACAAAAGTTCACTTATTTCAACAAAAAGAAAATAAATGGATTCCAAGTGAAACTCCATTTTGCACAAATCTCTAACAAATCAACTGGATTGCTTTGTTTACAAGTACATTTTAATCAAATGGGTGTTTCTATCCAGAGAGCGGAATAATTAATCTCCTTAGCAAAGTTAAGCCTCTAAATGTCTTGTCTATCTCATAATAGGGGATAATGCCATTTTAGGTGAAAGTTATAATATTTAGAAGAGAAAGTACTGAATAGTAATCAGCAACTAGTATATATAGACAGAGACACACAATCAATACTGCAGAAAGAGAGAAAAAAATATTACATTCTCTTCAACTAAATAAAAGGCTTTTTTTAATGAAAGGGGTTGTTTAAACGTGCTGAGACTATAAGTCAAAATTGACTTTCCGTTCAGGCAAAAAACGAGTTTGTTTCTGTATATTACGAAACTTGTTCGACTAGGAAAAAATACTATTTGAACATATTATACTAAATAATAATTAGTAAATGATAATTTTAGTGTTTTTTGAAATAAAATAAAATTTTTATGATTTTTTATATAAATTTTTCCAATTAACATATTTTACTTTTTAATCAAATATTATTGTTTATTAAACATTTTTATATATTGAATCAATGGAATTTTTATTTTAAATGGTCAGATTCAAATATTTATTAAAATAAAATGATTGCTATTATTATCTAAAATATTTTGCAGATTGTGATAAGATGGAGTTTTTTTGAATGAAAAATATAAATATTATAAAGATTGTGTGACTTATTTAAAAAAAAATCAAAATCAGAAATAAAATTTTAAGAGTTTAATAAATACACAATTTATATGTATTATAATAAAAACATAAATATTTCTGATTATGATATATATATTAAATAATGAAACAATATGATATTACAGGAATTAAAAACCTTTCTACCCTTTTATTTTCTATTATAATTTAAAAATAAACAAAAATAATAAATTCATTATTTGTCATAAAAATAACATTCAGCATTCAACATAAAACTTTTAATTTTATCATTAAAAATTATGCATGAATAGATAAATATGTATTTTCGTGAAAGCAGATCATTCTGGTGGGGTATACCTCTTAAATACGTCACTAAAATAAACCATTTTATTATTACTAAAAAATAAATAAACATGATATTGCAATTTGTTCTTCAATTTGGACAGGGATATTATATAGGATATTTTAAATCCCTCATATATATATATATATATATATATATATGTTTATTTTTATCAATAATATTTTATTGATTAAAATATATATCAGAATGGCTATGAATCAATTAATATATTAGGTGCTAATATATATAAATAATAATAAATCTTTATTATATATTTATAAATTTTTAGTTTAGATTATAATATATTATTGATTAATATAAAGAGAAGAGAAATTAGAATTAATATTAAATCTTTATTTTCATTTGATTTTTCAATTTTAATAATAATTAAAAATATATTTTTTTTAATATTTAATATATTTATAAAATATAATATATATATATTGAAAGTATACATATTTATAAAGAGCATATATATTACATTAATTAGATAACATGTAAATTATGAAATTCTATAAAATAGTGTAGATAATAATTTTCTTAATTTAATAAGTTTGAATTTCTTAAATTTTTTTCAAAAAAAGAAGAGAAGAGAAAACATTTTTTTTTTTTGTAAATGTTCAAATTACTTAAATTTCTATTTTTTATATTTTTATTTAGAATGTGTGATTATTTAATTATTAATAATTCTTTCTTGTTGTTCATTAGTTTTTAAAATATATAGTTTTGTAATGTATTTCAAACTAAAATTATCAATAAAATTGATAGCTTATTTTAATATTAATACAGATTTATTTATTTTCATTTAATTCAACGAATATATATTTTATTTTAAATAATTCTGTATACATTATGCATATTTAGATTATTTTTAAACATTTTTAGAATTATTTGATTTTTCTAATTTATAAAATATTTAAAAATTAATTTATAGTCAAATGGTGTGTGGAAGGGTTTTTTTTAGATTGAAATAAAGAATTAAAATAAAACACAACTTCAAAGATGGGTTCTTGTTTAGTTTCCTTTTTGTCGGAATGTTTTGCTAATATATTTACATGTTACACAAACAATTTAGATTTTTTTTATTGGCGATTCGAGCATCAATAAACCAATAGTCCTGGATCCGTATAAGGAGGCGAATAATTAATCAGCGACTCACCTCATCTGCAGCTGGGTCGATGGTTGCGGGGGCGCCATTGGCTGCCGGGGGGCTGTGCGGCTCGGAGGCCTCTTGCCCATTGGGCACGGTGCTAGCCAACTGATAAATGTTAATCATGTGTGCACTTTGCACGTGTACCATGAGATCCCAAGCCGAATGAAACGGGTCCTTGCAGACAACGCATAACAATGAGCCGCCTGGAGTACTGCCATTATTACCACCGCCGCCAAATATACCATTGCAACTTCCAAACTCCACGTGGCACTTGCATGTGAAACGTAATTTGCAATAATCACGTTTATGTTGTACCAAATCTCCTAATTCGGAGAACATTTCCCGGCAATTTCCACAGATCAAGATGTCAGGATTGCCTGCAATCAAAGAGATTGACGTTAATTAGTGGAACATTTAGTAGAAATTCCATTTAGGCAAATTCATTTGAAAATGAATTTCTATTTTTTATTTTATCAAGTTATACTTAATTAAATTGAATAATATATATATATATATATATATACAATATAAATTCAATGTGAATGTATTATATATTTAATTATTTCTTAATTAATGCATCCATAAAATATAAAATAAATAATAATAATTAGTATTGTTGATAGTATAAAAACTTTACTTTTTTCATCACATTTCAGTAGTAATTACTGTACCTCATACATAGATTTAATTTCTCTTTACTATATCTTTCCAATTACTACTGACATACTAGATGAAAATAAAGTTTAACATCCTGATTACCATGAGAGACCTCCAAAATATATTATTTATTTATTTATTAATTCTTTAAGAAAATATTGCGATTATACTCGAGGTTAATAATTACAATGTGAGCTAAATAATATATGTATTCTAATATAATAATTAATTTTGACCTTAATTAAAGTAACATTTCTATATCTATATATAAATATGAAAATATACTTAAATAGATATACAGAGGTTGTAATTTATGTTTATTTAATTAAAATTGTAAATTATAAAAAATGACGCATTTGTTTAATGCTGAAGATTAAAAAAAAACATATATTAACAAGTGAATATTTAGAAACGATTGTTATTATAATATCAAAAAATATTTATGGATAATTTTGATTTAAAACAAACACAGGTAATTAGTATTTATTCATTAAATTATGTATATTTTTATGGAGATAAAAGAAAAAAAGATAAATTAAGTAATAAATATATCAATATATATCATATATAGGAGATATTTAAGAGAAGAAAATTGAAGTGGAATAGTAAAATTACAAAAATGATTATTTTAGAATATATTATTTATTTTTGTTATTATATATGTTTATTTTTAATTCCCGATTCATGTAATTTTATTAATAATAAAATAAAAAAATGTCTTTCTTAAAAAAAACATTCTACGAAAATAAGCTATTATTAATAGTTGTGAAATATGTAAAAAGAGATTGTTTAGAATGTTTTTTTTATCAATGTATCATTAGTCATCATCATAATTAACTGATTAATTTAAAAAAAGAAACATTTTAACGTTAGAGAAAATATTTGATCGAAAATGGTGAGTGTTAGTTATTTAATCACATCAAAATAATGTACAAGAATTTCCTCTATAGTAAAAATAAATTATGGCGTGAAAAGTTTATAAATTTATAAAATTGTTTTATAGATTTCCATAATATATATTATAATTTTATTAATAATTAATAATAATGAATCAAAATTCTCTTAACTTAAATATAATTTTCTCAACTTCACAAAATCTCTCCAAATCAGATTCCATGTACTTAAACCATTTCTGCTATTTTCGAAACTGTCAATGAATACTTTCCCTAAATTTCTTCGAAACATATGTGCATTTGCACAGTGCTAAATCAGGTGAATAAGGTGCTTGAGGATAAATATGGATCAAGATTTTGGCGATATATTTTCGAAGAACCGAAGTGTGGTATAGGATAAAAATTAAATTAAATTTTTCTTTGTTGTTAACAGTTTAGTCAGGAGATTCAACGATAAGTGAAAATGAAAAATTCACCTTATTATTTTATTAAAATAATTACAATATATAATCATTTAAGACTTTGTTGTGATAATGAGAATCGATTAGCATATATATATATATATATATATACAGAGTAATAATGAGGTTAGTTAATTTTAAGCTCCTTTGTTTTGATTTTAATAAAATAGAAAGATAATTAACATACTAATAAATGTATCTATGTATACTTAATACTTTTATTATACTCTTGTAATCTAATTAATATTAATCTTCTACTTGTATTGTTATCAGGGTATATATAACTATACGTATA
The DNA here is from genome assembly GCA_963082975.1 of Labia minor. Classification (NCBI taxonomy): domain Eukaryota; kingdom Metazoa; phylum Arthropoda; class Insecta; order Dermaptera; family Spongiphoridae; genus Labia; species Labia minor. The sequence continues at coordinate 29,118,827 of OY720347.1, forward strand.
TACATATGTACACAACATCTACGTGATTTGAAGCAATAAAAATGTTTCATCGCGTATATACATAGATATTATCTAGAGATACTTTCTTTTAATTTTTATTATAATTAAAAGGAATTTATTTATTATTTTTTCCTTCCAATGACAATTCTTTGAGTGAGTTGCAAACTCGTAAACAAATGGAAATAAATATTAAATAGAGCGATATAAATAAAAAGGGTAGAACAAGGGAAATGGATGAAATGAATAAATAAATAAAAATAGTGTTGTTTAAACCAAGAAGGTTATAAAATAGATTGGGTTACATTGGATTAAACCATCAATATGCATTCACACCGTATACTAGTGAAATTCTTCGGAAGCAAGTCAAATAAAATATAAATTTTAACTTAGATCGTAGTTAGAAAAATCTCTGAATATAAAGAAATATTAATTTTTCATTTATATATATATATGTTAATAATTATAAGTGTGACCTGATTATAAACGAATATTTTAAATTAAAAATATTGTAGAAAAAGTAAACTGTAAATATAAGAAAAACCGAGTTTTTTGTTCATTTTGTTTTATAATTTACTGGCATTTTATAGTAGTTTTAAAATAATCAATTATTACTAGTTTATTTTTTATACAAAAGGTAAAATATCTAAAGAATACAGAAATTGATTAGATGAGATCATTTAGAAGATTTTTGTTATATATTAATTATAAGAGTAGGTTAAATATCGGTTAGTAAGGGCTCCTTCGTTTAATTAGGACATCCGTCTGGGTAGCGGATAAAATAGAAGGAAATTTGTGTGATTCAAGATAGGGGTGACATCAAAGGAAGAGTTATGAAATTAAATGTAACTTGAGAGTGGCGATAAATGGCGAAGGCTAACTTGCATCTGGGGTTCTTGTCCCCTGGGGGAAATAAGGGAGGGGATCTCAACGTTCCAAATGAATAAGAATAAACAACTTTTTGGAAAACAAACACCCCATCCCTTTATCATGACCAAAAGGAAGGAAATAATAATAAAAAACAACTGTTAAATTCCCCACATGATTATCACTCAGTATTTTTTTTTCTTTTCCCCTATATAATTTTTTATTCAATTTTGAAAACTTCTGTAAATGAAAATTGATGGCTTGGGTATTGTTTAGTCTTTCAATTATTATTATATTTATTTACTCGCGTGCAGAATGAAAACAATTCTAGAATCTAGAAGATTAATCTCTTTCCTAAAATGCGGTGTCCGATAAAGATATAAAAGAGAATATGTTTGAAATGTTAGATTAATGACAATGAATATATAAAACAACAAGTATATAAGAAATTACTAAAATAAAGGAATATAATTGATTCTAAAGTTGGTTCAAGTTGTTCCTTTATAATCGACGATTATCGATATTCTTTATTTATTGAAATAAAAATTATCGAAAAACGATAAAGGTTTCAGACTAAACTGAATTTAAAAGAAAGATAAGAGTATTATGTGTAATCTTGAATTTAACAAATTTAAAAAAAAAATTAAGCTAAAAGAAATAAAAAATGAATTTGCAATGCGAAAGGTAAATCTACAATTTTTATCTATTTTATATTACAAGCTGATGAGCAGGGGCGGACTAAGACCAAGGCAACCTAGGCACTTGTCTAGGGCCCGTAATTTTTGGGAGCCCGAAAATTTTTGTACATGTATATTAATATCCGATTTGGTTCTTAAACATTTTCGATTTTTCAATATGGTTCTAAGTATCACAAAGTGTGTGGCCACCCCTGCTATATGCTTTAAAACCAAACTACCAAACACGAATTATGTGTCCTGACTGAAAAATAGACCTGGAATTACAATGTTGCCTAGGACCCATTTTAGCCTTAGTCCGCCACTACTGATGAGTGAATATGACAATTTGCTTAATATTCTGATTTTACAGTTCGTTAGGGTCATTTTTTGGTGACAGTCCCAGTTTGACGATTTTTTTTAGATTTATATATAACTTAATAAGGATTTAAATTAAAAAACTTACATTATTTTAGCTTTAAAATTTTATTGGGACCTTACATTTCCGATGAAAATCTTAATACTTTACTAGACCTTACTTTAGAAAGATATATAGTTAGATATTTAGGTAAGTGAAATTAAAAATACTTAAGAACAGAATAATATTGATTATTTAATTTAATAAAATTATTATATATATATTTAATACAGTATAATTATTAAGGTCATAATCAATTGGTGATCATCTCATCAACAACATATATATGTAAAATGTTTAATTTGAAGATGCAATTTTAATAATTAAGTTAAAAACTAAACAAACAGTAATTATTGAGCTAATATTTTTTATTTTCAATATTTCTTTAGTTTATAAATATAGATGATTATTGATGTATGGAATATGATGTGAATGGAAAAGGGATGAGGGTCAGTTTCCAGAGCAGCGCGGGTTCAAGTGAATAGTGCAGACAATGGCACTTGTGTTGTTAAGGGCAGCCACTTAGTCCTCCTGTGTGGGCTTCGTTTCCCCTTTTTCGATTTTTTTTCCGTGGGCTTCACCACAGACTTTAACGAGGCAGGACAGCACTAAGCATGACGTAGCGCCTGCCCCTTTAATTTGTTGACTGTCGACCGATATTGGAATTTATTGCACAGCTGTAGGCTGGCCAATTTTTTTACACCGTGGAATTAGTGAAGGTCTGGAGTTCGAGAATTGAACTCGAAAGGGGTGGAATATATAAAAATATGAAACAAATCCCCTTTCTCTCTCTCTTACTATACAGTAAAGACGCAGCCATGTTGTGCACATTGGAACAAGAAACGATAAAAAATACCTTATTGCTTAAAGGGAAGGGAGATCAGCCAGAAAACGTTGAATATTTGATGTGGGTGTGTTACATGGCGTTTACCTCTGTCTCAAACCACCCCCACATTTGCCACCCCAGGTTACGAGATACGATCCCCCGGAGACACTGACATACTTACATTCGAACATAGCGTCCTAGAAACAGTCATAACTCGTATAGCTTCATCCATCTGTCCAAAACAGGTTATCCTTACCAAAAAAAAAGTACAAATACCAATAGCAATAATAATATTTTATAAACATAAATTCACCGACGAATTTAGTATTGAAGATATTCTATTCGATATAATAAAAAAAAATAAAATAAAAATATATTCACAAATTTCAATAGATTACTGTGGACTAAAATAAATTTTCAAAAAATTTCGGGAAAATTAAACAAGATATATAGATATAACATATATTTAATTAATTTAATTTTGAAGAAATATTTCATTGTCAAAATCATTCTATTTATTAATTTCATATGATATTTATATAATACTCATTTTCACTTCTTACAATATTTAAGTGTTTAAATATGAAATAATTAAGTAAATAGATAAATGTATTTAAATTTTGATTAAAAAATATTTAATTGAATATGCCTGTTTCATTTAATAAGTATATAAATATTTTATATATTTTGAACGAGCTTCTAAACATTGATCATAAGTATTTTAAATTTTTCCTTAAATACCTGCTATTTGATTATTATTTTAATCGATATTGAGAAACTGGATAAGCTCATGATTGAAGCATTCACATTCAATGTCTCCTCCATCCAATTCCTATCCTCTCCTAATTCCTTCAAATTTAATTTTATATTGTCTACTCCTCAGTTTTCAATTGGTTTCCCATTAAAGAGAGGGAATATAATAGAAAATATTTTCTCTGATATGAGTTTTTTATTTATTAAATTTTCATATTATTTTTAATAAATTTAATAAAATTAAAAATTATATTCAAGAGATAGAGGAGACGAAAATATATTTTTGTGAAAATAATGTTAAATTAGGGATTTTATAAAATTTAATAATAAATTAAAAATGGATATTTTGTTAAAGTAGTTAATTCTCCCTCCACACAAGATCAATAATCATTTATTATTCTAATGATAATTGAAAAATAAAATACAATTTTTTCAAAGATAAGTGATTTTAATTTATATATATTCATAATAATTGAACTCTTCGTTAAAAGATTTATTGTTATCAAAAAATATGCTGCGTGAAAAATGACAACATAGCTTTTTCGTATAGTACCTAAATAAAGATTAACTCTTATTTAAACTCAACAACAGTCGTTGCTGAAAACGACTCTCATTCAATTTTATCACTTGTAGTTAAATCTTTTTCTACATCATAAAATTTAATGAGTAAATTTTGAAGAGCGTATTATTGTTTCTTAGTGTTTCATTTCTAGTTTTCATGATTTAGAAATAATTTTAATGAAATTTTAGTTTATTGGATTATTTTTAAAATGCTTACTCAAAAAAGTTAAAATAAATTATAGAAATCCAAAAATAGATAGAATTATTTTATTTTAATTATTTTTTTGAAACTATTTTTTAAGTATTAAATTAATTAGATTACTAGGCATAATTTAATCGAGCGCTTAAAACTACATTTGACTATACTATTGTCATTTTTATAAATTACTAAATATTTTTTTTTGTAAATTATAATAAGATTTTATTAACGGATATCAATAATTTTACATTTTTCTTCATTAACACATTGAATTAAATTCAAATTATGTAAAAAGAAGTAAGACAAGTTTTTAAGATGCACTCATTACATTTTAAATGACAAATAAAAAAAAATACAGCTATAATAAATTAAATATTTGTATGATATATGTGTTCTAAAAAAACTTAGATAAAATTATGAATGTGAAGTGAAAATGATAAATGGAGTGAAGTTGTATGAAATAGTACAAAATGAACATGAAAAAAAAAGATTAAAGGTATAATTCTCGTTCACATTGTAAAAACAGTTTATGGTAATTTTCTAACCGGTAGAAGTTCCATATGCAAAATTAATTTTGTTTAAAAATTCATTGGGCAATAAAATTGATTATATTCCCAACAGTGAAGTACACTTTCAGAAAATTTATATTCACTTTAAATGTAAAGTTTTCGAAAATTACATAAAAAAATAATAATAATCAAAATATTTTCCTCAATTCTATGTCAATGAAAAAAGAGTAACAAAAAAAAAATGAAGATTTATTTCATTTAAAAATTATCTAAAGAAAATAATACCAAAGTGGGATATCATGTTTTGTTTTGCAATTTTTTATAAAAAAAATAAACATGACTTTATTCTAAATTTTATTCAAGTAGTTAATAAGTTTAGCTAATCGAAAATTACATTTATAAAGTGAAAAAAATAATTGGGTGGTCAAAAATTGTTGTATGTCATCCACCTCTCCAAATATCTAATATAAGATACCATTAAAAATTATATAAAATAAGTTGACCTGTGGCCAGAAACAGAACCGACCGACGGTTTGAAATAAATTAATTTCCAGCTAGAGAAACAATTTCAAATAATTTTAATATATCTATTAATGTAATAAAAAACAGATATGGATATAACATAAATATTTTTAATTTCATTTTATTTATAATATATATGCAAGACTAGGCTGTGACGTCATGAATGGCTGGATGACGCAATATAATTTTAAAATAAGAAAAAAACTAATAAAGATGATTTTTCTCGAGAATAAAACCACCACAAAATGCATGATTCGTGGTGATATGTAAAAAATCTCCTTATGTGAAATTTGGTGTGAAAATAACCCTTCCCTTCCTATCGTCGATCGCTAATAATACCACTTCCGGTTTCCGGATTTGCACCAAAAGTTGATCAATTCATCCCACTGATGCATTAAGTAAATATACCAAATTTCATCAAAATCCGTTGAGCCGTTCAGGCTGTACACATCTATACGGAGGGACAGACGGACGGACGGACAGACATCATGGTAAAAATACTTTTTTTTGTTAAGAAATTCGTATGTAAAAATCTCCACATGTGAAATTTGGTGTGAAAACAATACCTCCCTTACTATCGTCGGTCGGTAAAAATATTTAGGTGTAATCATTTTTATTTTTAATTAAAATTTCAAATAAAATATTTGTTTCTCTGATTTTTCAGCCACCCAATACTCCCGGCATCCAATTAAATAAAATGTATTAATCATTTTTGTAAATAGAATAGAAAATGTATAAAATTGAAAACTAATTAGTAATTAACAATTCAATATAAGATAAAGAAATTTATATTTTATAATTTTATAAAAACAATTTAAAATTTTTATTTTTTTGTCTATTCATTTGAATATAATTTTATCTTGATAGGATTTGCGAATTATAAAACATGCACACGTTCATTAGCAAGTAAACTCGACTAAAACCGAATTTCGTTGTCTGTGAAAATCGCTTCGTAAACAAGCTGACAGTTGTAATTTAATTTAATTAATTACATCTTAAATCTATATATAGGATGATTTTCCGTTAATTTTCAAAATTATCTTCTGATAATATAATTAATTTAAACTTGGTTATACTTTAAATTTTCAATTTAACTAAAAATCAGAATAAGAAAAAATTTAATATTTTTCATTTACAGAAAAATTGAGGAAATATAGTCATTGCTATCTAATTACTCTGAAATTATTCAAATTTATTTTGCCCTTCTGGAAACTATTTATCTTTTTTAAATATTACCAAATAGATAAAATATTTTTTTTATTTTTTATATATATAGATTGCTCAATCTAATTTGATGATTCATTATTGAGTTTTAAAGAGTTTTTAGAAATTAAATAGTAAAAGAACCAAATTTCGATTTTTTTTAATCCATGTTTTCTTTTGATTTTATCCAAATTAAAAATACTCGTAAGTATATATATATATTCCTATAAATAAATTAGAATGTCTTTCGACTAAAATTAATTGATAAACTAATTGAAAATTAATTTAAACTAGTGATTAATGTTGAAAATTAATTGCTAAGTGTTTCCGTTGTTTTTGTTATTTTATTTCTGAATTGATATTCTTAAAAGGATAAATAGACATTTAGTCTAATGTATATTTTAACAATCCTTGTCTTTATTTTGATAATAGACGAGGTTGACAACTCAAAAATAGATAGATAAATAAATAGCAACATCGAGTGTTTTTGATGTGCCAAGAGATGATCCTAAACCATGACGATCCGGGATCAATCCGCATCCGAGTTGGCAGTCATCGTTTTGCAACCATCCCATCCCCTTCGGTTCACCCTTGAAGTCTCCTCAATCCCCTTCGAAAACCCTTGGCAACCCATTTACCCTCGTGGAGTAACGATGTTTTGGTGAACGTTCATCGTATCACAAATCCATTCATCCCCCTTCTTTCAACTTTTCAATCCCCCCCTTCCTTTTCATTCCCCAGTAAACATTCAAATATATAAACGAGTGTGTCGACGCGTCAAAACAGATACCAACACATCAACTGTATACTATATATATAAATATATATAGTAGATATATACGTGTTCATATATATTTCTACTATTATATTTGTTAAGCAAACGAAGCGAATGAGACTAGAATTCGTTTAGAATTGTGTACACAGCATATAGGCCGCCTAACCGAATGGAATGACATTCGTTTAATGGTCATCTCTGGATAGATTTATTTATAAACTGAGCCGAATACTTTTTACTAAACACCCCTTTTTAAATTAATCAATTATCATTTTATTTTTATTAGAGTTGAAATTATTAATTAAATTACTATATATATATAAACTAATTAATATTTGAATATTATTCTAAAGTATTAAATGAATTAAATTAAATCTTATTTTATTAAAATATATCAATTTAGATTATTTCAAAATTTATATTGAAATAATAAATAAATCATAAAACAGGTTATATGAAAAGTGGAATTAAAGTTAAAAATATAAAACTTAATAATACTAATTTAAAAGTAATTTTGCAAGGTAAAGTTTCATGTCTATTTAATTATTATATAGTATCTCAAATTTTACTTTATGCGCATTAGGGTTGTTTATTTTCTAATAACTGTACAAACCAATAATGTCAGTCGACATGAAAGCGAAATGTGTGTAATTTGATAAACTTGAAATTTCATTTTGTGTTTAATTAAATATTATTTTTATTGCGTTATAATATTTTTACGTTTAGTTTACATAACCTATTAAAATGATTAAACTAGTGCTCAAAGTTAAATCTATTTGTTTCATAAATCATAAATTGTTTTTCTATGATAAAAAACATGTTAGAGGTAAAGGTTTAGTCTATTTTATTGAGTTTTCTTTCAACTATCTTTTCGTTCTTCTTGGATCAACTGTCGGATTGAAAAGACATATATGCTCAAACAGTTAATTTTGAGATTTTTTAAATTTCACTTTTGTGCGTGGCATCTAATTAGAACTTTTTTGTTCAATCCCATGGTCGATTCGGTTGAAAATAAGAATTGGATTTTTTAAATGAATCCCACTATTTGTATTTGATTATGTAAAGGAAATCCAATAATTAATTTTTTTTTTCTGTTTGCATTATATAAAAGATATAATACACTATTATCTCTTTATTTATAATTCTGATTGAGAGAAATTTTTATCTCTGCAATCTTTTCCATTACTTAACATTTTATGTTAAATCAATTATCAGTATAAGCTGAATTTTATATTGGTAATTATATTTTCTAATTATTCCTTATGGGATAGTAAAACAAAGATATACTGTAAGGAAATATTTGCTTTGAACACTTTATTAAGTTCAATCAAATTGTTTAATTTTAACACTAATAATTATATTAATTTATTAGTATTATTTAAAATTATTAATTACAATTCTATATTTTATTATTTTCAACTAATAACCCTATTAAAAGAATTATTTGGTTTCCACTAATTAAAAAGATAATTTTAATTAATCATTTTTCTTTATAAATCTAATTATATTCTTTATTATATTCTATCTAGGATTTTGAAATAAATAAATCTGGTAAGAACAGATTTGTATTGAACAATTTAATAAGTTTTATTTAAAACTATTGACCTGTTTAATTAACTCCATTTGATTTTAAATCACAAATTATATTTATTAAATGGTTTTCTTTATTTATAATGTGAATTGTATCTCCTAAAGCATTGAATTCCAAAATTAAAAAACTTGTAACATCTTATTTTATTCAATATTTGCTAAAATATTTATTTAACTTGTAACATAATTTATTCATTTAATTGAAATATTACATTTATAACGTTTTTTTTTTGAATTCTGTTTTTTTCATTTCTATTAATATACCTTATTCTGTTTTATCACAAGGCACCCTTATAGCAACTAGGTTTTGCAACCACGAGAAAGGATTAAGCAACAACCTGACAATCTTTGGAACCTTCCTTCGCAGGCTACTTCTAGTAGTCGCCCGATTAAAGAATTTTTTGTAGTGTCCTTGCTACTCATTGTGGTGTACCTCTATTGATATTTTCAATATCTCATTTTGGCTTTACCATATATATAATTTTGTTATAATTTTAGAAATACATTTATGAGACAATACCAAAATTCCAAAATATTAGTCGTAGAGGATTTTCCTTTATACTAGAAGAACATTTTTAATTTTTGTAAGTAAAAAATACTCATAATTTTATTCTTTTATAATGAATTTGGGTAATTTATTTTTTTTTTTTTTCCAAGCCAATATGATTTTTTTAATTCATTCATGATTAAAAACTTTTGCTTGTTTTCCTAATTTTCTTAATTAGCAAATTATATATAGCGCTTTCATTTATTCATTATTGGTAATTAATTTAGAAATTATATTCTTGAATAATGAAGGTTTACAAACAATATACAAGATTTTAAAGAAAAGTAGCTATATAAAATACTTAATTATCAAAGTCAACATCATGTAAAAAGTCAAGTCAAATGAGAATATTTATAAAACCTTACCTATGAAAATAGTCATATCCTAAGAAATACTGGTAACATAAAATCATTTAGTAGTACATTTAAAAAATAATTTTAAGTAATTATAATAAAAATTGTCAAATAAAAAGATTTTATTTCAGTGATAATTTGTTTTAGAAATTATAAATAAAAGAGATGCTGAATTATAAATAAAATTTCTAAATTTATACCATTATTATTTAAAAAAATAAAGAAAATTCAAGGGAAATAAATTTTCAAAATTTGTTTCTAGAGTATTATTTATTTATAAATGCACATTATTTTTCTCATGAACATTTTCAACTCTTTAAATAATATTGTGTGAAGATTGTAAAGCAGCGAGATGAGAAATGCATTCATTAGAAAAATTAGAAGAAAATAATATTATTTTAAAAAATAAAATATTAAAAATTGTTAAAATTTATTGCACGCAAACCCTTTTCCCATGAAATAACAATATTTTAAGTAAATAAAGTCAATTTAATGAACAGATAAATTTTATTCAATTATTTGAAAATTTAAATTTAATTTGAACTTGCTCAATCATGAAAAAAATAGATTTTAATATATAAGTGAGTATTTGGACTTGATGATGAAGATTCAAACCTCATCAAATTCATATTTTAATAAATGTATTGAGATATAAATAGCGCTCAAAAATATTTTCCCTTGTCTATGGTAAGTACTATATATTTATATAATTTGTTTGCGCATTGCTACAACATTTGTTTGGCAAATTTTAAATTTGCCCCCCACTTCCTTCATAATTTTTAATTTAAAAGATTATATTATATATATATATTATTAATATATAATTATGTGGACAAAATATCAGAAGTCTGATGATTATTGTAATTTTTTAAAAAGGAGGCAAAATTAATTTTTTCCAAAGTTGGCATTACCGAATCTAACCCCCCACACTAAACATCCATCTCACTCACTCACTCACTCATTCAATTTTTTTTCTCATCTCGCTAGTCACTATACAAGAGTGTGGCCTCCATTTTTATTGAAGTATTGTGTAGTGTTGTTTTTTATATATTTAATTTTAAATTAATTTTCTTTAAAATTAATTTATTCATTTCTGCAAATCCTAATTTGGTTTCGCATTTTATTAAGCGGATGAGTATTTGGTGAATTTTCACTTGCCATTTTTCTATATTTTTTTATTCGGTTTGCGCCACGTGTAAGTTCTTTGTCATGTATCATTACAAACAATTATTTGCCTTATCATGTTAATTTTTGTTACTTTTATTTAATTAAATATATATTTTTTTTTATCTTAAGATTAAAAACCGAATTCGAGTGCATTTTATATTTTTTTACAATCCTTTCAAACTAATTTCTTTCATTTGGATAAATTTTTAGTATATTATTTATCGGCCAGGTACCTTCCAATCTTCCTTTCCAACAAGTCCGATCAGCCCTTATTCTATCATCATTATACTTATTTTGCATATTTTATATAAATATTGCTGGCGACACACACACGGTCAACCCTTTTATTATAACATTTATACCTTTCTATTTTTTTCAACCTTTTTCATTTAGGCGACACTTTTCCTCGCCCCTTCATAATTTCATACTGAATGTATAATTTTTTATTATTATATATATATTTTTCATTTAATCATAATATTTTCTTAAAACTAAACTCTAAACTCTATAACATTTATTATTACATATATAAGAAAATTATAGTAAATCTAATTATTTTTTATACTTTATTTATACTTAGATTTTAAATATTTTAAATAATAATAAAAAATAAAAAGTTTGTTTATTATATTTATAGTATACCATTTAATTATTTATATATTATTATTTTTTTTATATTGTGTGAGTATTAAGTTAAGATCTAAATTTGAGATTCACAAGAATGTTGTTTTTTTTTACTCTAATTAAATTCAAGGTCGACAAATATCTCGGGAAATTAATTAACAGTTCTGAAGAGACTATTTTTTTTTTTAAGATTGCAAAATCTCATTAAGATAAGTCATGTCTGATAAGAATCACATGGTGCCCTAAAAAAGCGACTTTCTCCATGAATCAACATAAAATGCATTTCATGGTTCTAAAAAAAAATTTATTTGTTTTCTAATCAGAATGATCCTTGCTCAATTAGCATAATTAAAAATAAACGTTAATACAATCTCATGTTGGTTGGTGTGTTTACTAGTTGTATGACCTTATCATTATTTTTCAAATTCACCAATATATCAAATTATAGTCGAAAATGTTTGGAAAACATTTTTGACATTTAAGAGATGTTTCTCTAAAATAACAATTTATAACTTTTTCGCAATTTCATTTCAATATGAAACCGTTGATAAATCGTCAGTTCAATCTATTCGTGTTCAAATTTCATCACCTAATTTATGCAATATCAATCTCGATCATTTTTCTCCTTATTTAAATCACTACTTGAAGGTGACGGCGAATCGTTTATCATTTTTCACGCTTGTCTATTATACTTGAGATCGCTTAACCGAGACAAAAACCTCTCTAATGCTTTACCATGTGATCCATCCCCATCATAAGTTAAATGATTTTTTTTTTTAAAGAATTAGGGAATCTAGCATGATTTATGTATACAAAAGATAGAAAACGCTAGAGTCAACATAATAGAAAATAATAAATTGTCAAAAATAATTTTGTCAAAATAATGATTTTATATAAGATATAATCATAAATAGATTAGACTATTTATCTTGAGATGAAAATATATAATATATTTTATTTCACAGTTTTCATTATACTCTTGTAAAGAAGATGAAAAAAGATAGTTTTAAGTTTATCACAGAATAATCGTTAAAAAATAATATTTAATTTTTATTCATTTATTTATAAATAAATATATCTCTATAAAAATATAATAAAATAATTTCAACTTCAAAATTTTAATGAAAAACAATGATATTAAAATATTTTTAACGTTTTATTTAGTTTAATACGTTCCTGCTGGCATGTACCACCGGTGGTACATGATTGCTTGATCCCATCATAGACAAATTATGGAGCCCGCGAGAACGTGTTAATTGATAAAAGTATGTAAAGAAAATTTGAACAGTTTTTACTATTTGAAAAATATTGAAGTTGTTTAGAACTCTTTAGTAATTGGTATATAAACTACCAATAAACTTTGAAAACAATAAAATAAACGGTATAGATACAATCATATTCATTCTCCACCCAAACAAGTCATTGCTAAAAATTAATTATTTAAACTTTAAAACAATTAAAATATATTAAAATATTATAGACAGTTTTTTTTTAATCATGAAGAAAAGATTTCTCTTTATAGAGATTTTGTTAAATAATTAAAAAATACTAAATAGAGTAGAAAAAATGTCAATTAATTTAGATTTATCCTTAAATTTAACAGGCTTAATTTTTTGTTTTTTTTTTTGCTAAATTTTTCTCTCATTATTTTTTTAATTACTTTATATATAAAAAATATTCTAACGGTTTGTATAACTATTTTTAAATTTTTCATACTTGAAACTTGAAAGGTTAATAAAAAAAAAAAAAAAAAAAAAAAAGATTATATCAACAAGTCGAGTCACTGGTGTTATTGATTAACTTTTGTTACCAAGAATAACTCTGCTGGACCAGGGCATATTGTAAGCACCTTCAGCTTGAAAAGCACAATCGAACCCCTTGCCAGCGAACCGTAACCCACGCAACAGGTCGTTAAGATGCATGTCTGCGTGTGAGTGGCACTCGATGGATTCCCTATAGATATAGAATGTTATAGATAGACAGAGCGAATGATATAATATAGATAGATGGATAGATTTGTGTTTGGGGGTGTGTGTGGTTGGCTCTGTTTGCCAAAGGGAAATCCGAAGGGAAGGATTCAGCCCTGCGGAATCGATTGACCGAGTCATTCCGCGCTATTAAACGACCAAGTGTCTGGCAGTATTTAAATCAGTGACACCCAGGCCGACCCTTTCGAATTAATTTAATTAATTCGTGCCAATGTTACCGGTAGTTGGCTTGAAGCCCCTTCGAAGAAATTCATAGGGTTTCGAAAATGAATGGGCTCCCTAAATAAATATTCACTTTCAACTACAAGTAGCTCAATTACAAAAGAAAAAGATTGAATGAAATTTATATCGATCAAATATGCCAAACAAGGCAAATCAAAATGCAAACATTCCGCCCTGAAAGTTAAATAAACTCTTAACGTGTTCACTCGTTGGATTATTTAGAGGGAGTTAAACGGTAATAAATTAAAGAGCACTTCGCTTCTCACGGAAGTGGAATAGATAACATTTATATTCGAGCATGTCCCACCTCCTTGATGCTCTATTAACTGGATATCTTTCAAGGACTTTTATACTATTTATAATTTTATAAACGTTAAAATTTCCGAGAATTATTTTAGGTTGATAAGAGAAGGGTTCTCTTTTCTCTAGCTAGCTGTTCTCAAGCTCGATGATACTAGGACAAGACGCGAATTATTTCTTTCTTTCTTTGAGAAATTTTGCAATCGATCACTTGGGAAGCAACATCAGACGTAGAAAGGACAAACAAGGCCCGAAAAAGGGGAGAATTGGATGGATAGAGAAAACAATTGCCATTGAGAACAAGACAGGCGCTCACGTAGCATGCTTGAAGCAAAAAAGAGAGGGGAAAAGAAGATTAGAGAAAAAAAAACAAAGTTGTGGAACTCACTAAAGAATTTGTTTACAATAAACTCTTTCCTTTCTTATTCTTTTTTTTATAACAAAACGAAATGAGCATTCATACATAAAAACAAGTGTTTAAAAACTAAAATTTAGCAAAAGAAGAAATCCCTTGGGGGAGTGTAAAAAAAGAGCTAAGGTATGAGAAAAGTTAGCTGAACAGACCTCGCGTAGCACATCCACTTATATTTTTCGATGTGTTCTTTTCAAGAAAATTAGACTTTTAAAGTCGGTATGATTGGGTTCACCATATAGTTGACGCAAACGGTTTCAAACTTGTAACGAAAAGTCAGTTCTAAGTTGAAGTTGTGGTGTTTGGGGAAGGGGTGAATGGGCTTGAATCACGCAGGAGGGACAACTTTTTCGAAGGTTGCTTGCTGCCTCTGAAAGATTTAAGATGACACCTCGCAATGCTGTTGGCAAACAAGAATCGATTTGGGGAATATATATTGGTTTATTAAAGCGACAATTGATTTTTCAAGAAAATTAAAGAAGGATCTCTACTTCCTGGATTGACTAACTGACTCTTTAACCTAAAATCGGAGAACGATATTGATTCAAAGTTTATTAATCAGAGAAGAGAAAAATTTAAATTCATTTATTAACCAATAAATTAAATATATATATATATATCAATGTAGGAGGCTGGGATCGGGAGTATCTAGGAGTAATTTTTTTAGCAGCAGGGCTTTTTTAAATAATATAATATATTTTCTAAACAATTTATTTAAAACAATTATATATACAAACGTCTTCAGGCACCAGATCGTTCTTTTTTGGCGCTCGGGCAAGTGTTGAAGTGATCTGCCACTAGGAGCCAGGACGCAGAGTTTTTAATGATACCTCATGAGGAGTGGTGACGCGTCTTAACCAATGAGAATTCAGCAGTAGTTATTTCTTCTTATTAGTAAAAGGACATAATCTGAATTTCTATTCATTTGGTCATTTACCACCATTCTATGCGAAAACATGACGTCATCAGTAAACCAAATAACAGGGTTAATATTTTTTAAAAATCGAGGTATTAAAATCCCCTATCTATATCTATATCTATAGATATAGATATAGATAGATATAAACTGGGACAAATTTTACGAAGTAATATTTATTTCTAATAAAATTAATTCTCTCAATGTCTGATTAAGAACAATCATTTAAACTTTCCTCTTATCCATCTTATTTTTTAGTGAATCAATTTACATCTATTTATATTTTACATGTTATTGCGAATTTAGGGTTCAAAATAGTATTGAAAAATAGACAATGAAATGAAAAATTTAATTATTTATGGGTGATATTATTAAAGTTAAGCGGCAAATGGCGTGGCTAGATAAACATATGTAGATAAACTGATGCTAATAAAGAATAAATTAGTATAACTCTTGTTCAAATCTACACTATGAATGAGTAAAAATAAAAAAAAGTTATAAAATTGACCTAATTCAATAATTTTATTTCAATTATTGGTATTATTAATTAAGGTGTCACAAAATAAAATTAGCTGGAGTGTCTCCACTCGACTATCTCGCAATTTGAATTGGATTAAATAACATAATATATTATATCTAAATTAAATTTAATTAATTATAAATTATAAATAATAAATAATAAATATTAAACCAGCGCATGTTTGGCTTTTTGTTGATGGCACCACGTCACGTGTTGGCGCGTGAGATTTGCAGTGTTAAAAAATTAATTCTGGTAATTTCAGCGAATCAATCAAGCTGAAATTCTATATATAGCAGTTTTATACAATGTTTAATCATGTGAAAAATTATCAAACATATATCTTTATTTTTACGGTCACTTTAGAGGAAAAAAAATCAAAACGTTGTAGGTAATGACCCTCTTCCGGTTGAGCTACATTTCTCAAAAGTTGATAGAAAACTATGAATTTTGAATAATGTCCATGTACCAAATTTCATCATTCTAGCTCAAACCGTTTTTGCGTAATCTTGCCTACATACATACACACACACACACATACACACACACATACACACATACACACATACACACACACACACAGACATTTTTCTCAACCTTAGTGAAAATGATTCAGGAACCTTCAAAACGTATAAAAACATCAAAATCTCAACATCGAAAATTTTCGTGATCGCAATACTATCTCTGGCGAGATAGTAAAAACATAGCGAATATAAATAGTTATCAGGGTATTATTTAGAACTGTCTGAATAGTTATTTAAAAATTCAATGTAATCAAGAAGTTAATTAAAAAAAATATTCAATTCAAAAAATAAAAGGAAACTGATAACTTTGGATAATTTTTCTACTTGTAAAAAGCGAGATATTATCTTAGATATATTTATATATATATATATATATATATATATAAGTCGTTTTAAGTTGAAATAAGAAGGCTCACATTTGGAGCGACAACGACATTAAGGACCTTCACATGTTGAATCCAGGGGCTAGTTTTTTTTACTTGGCTTGAGTAAAATCCTATCCTCAGCCTTTCCATTTCACATCTGACAACACATTAAAACTTGGAAATGTCAGAAATAAGAAATCATCTATTTTTTCCTCAAGTACAATATATTTTTTTAAAAAATATTAATATGTTAGAATAATAATAATAATAAAAAAAAAAACAGTTTAAATGAGGGAATTAAAATAGTTTAAAATAAGCTGGAGTGTCTTCACTCACTATCTCGCAATTTGAATTGGATCAAATAACATATATTAATTAATTAAATTATAAATTAAAATCAATAAATACCATTTATTAAACCAGCGCGTGTTTGGCTCTTTGTTGATGGCACCATGACACGTGCTGGTGCGGGATTTGCAGTGTTTAAAAATTAAATCCTGTACTTTCACCCATTCAATCAAGCTGAAATTCTATATACAGCAGTTTTATACTATTTTTAATCATGTGAAAAATTTTCAAACAAATATCTTTATTTTTACAGTCACTTTAGAGATAAAAAAATGAAAACGTGGTAGGTAATGACCCACTTCCGGATGAGCTACATTTCTCAAAAGTTGATAGAAAACTACGAATTTTGAATAATGCCCATATACCAAATTTCATGATTCTAGCTCAAACAGTTATTTCGTAATATTTTCTACATACACACACACAGACATTTTTCTCAACCTTAGTGAAAATGATTCAGAAACCTTCAACACGTATAAAAACATCAAAATCTTGACATCGAAATTTTCATGATCGCAATACTATGTCTGGCGAGATAGTAAAAATTGCACGATAATCAATATGCCGATAATTAATTTAAGGAAAAGCAAATAAAATGGAAATGACAGGGGATAGGTTAGGAGATATTCAGTGGGTAATTTAGATTATTTTATTTATTCATTTATTTCAATTATTTTGATAATTGAAATAATTTGATGATCAATTGATCCTATTATCAAAATAACCAATCGAATTATTTTATTTGCTATCGCATTATTTTATTTGCTATCGCCATATAATAAAACTAGTATATGCTTGTGCTGTCACCTTAAAAAATAAATGTAACAAGTTATATAAAAAAAATTTAAAATTAGAAGTTCTAAAAGTTCTAAAACTGTATTTGAAGTATTAAAAATTAATTGGAAATCAAATAAAAAAATTTTATGCTTCGGCGAGATTCGATTCGGTGTCATGAATTTTCTAAGCCGCTTTTAAAAGATTTATTAAATTAATATTAATATGTAATGTAGATTAAACTTTAACTAAATAATATATATATATAAATTGAGAGAGAGAGAGAGAGAGACTGTGGAGGGGATCCATTCGGTGTCTAGGGATAAGTTTTCTTGAGAGCAACAGAAAGACCTCTTCTTTGGGCTTTAAAATAAATAAATAATGTACAATTCATAAAAACGATTTATTTACAACAAATAATTATATACAAACTTCTTCACAGATCAGACACTAGATCGTTCATATGAGGCCACTCAAATAAATTTTGATTGGTTCTCGGGCAAAGCAATATGTTTGTTGTTGATGTTCAGAGCAATCTCTCCGTTCAGAGCGATCTCCCTTATATATCCGTCTAGGAACCTGCTCGGGGATAATTGGAGTGGGAGGGCCGGGTTACTTCCGCCCAATTGCCGCCAAAGGCCCTGCTTAGGGATGTTTGATGCATTTCCGCATTGGGGTTGAGAGGGATTTCCGCCCCAGGATGTCGTCAAGGATCTTTCCCGTGGATGATTGTGGTGGGAGGGTCGAGACACTTCCGCTCGGATGTCACTAAGAATCTTTCGGGCCCAAGTTTCACTTCCCATATTATGTATATATATATATATATAATATTTACAAATGATTAAAAAATTATTTTATAAATATAAATAATTAATTTGGTGAATTAAATTTTTCAGACTAAAATGTGATTATAAAATTAATTAGAGATAAGAGCATTTTTTTAATACTATAGTTTGATCAAGTTATTTGTATTCACTAGAGCACTGGAGTCCTAACAAAAAATTTCAGAAAGTCAGAAATACAATCTAATTATATTGCAAAATAATCCTCTTCATTAAATCTTCAAGTTATTTCAGGTTTTTCTTTCTCTTTTGCTTTTCATTGATTTTATAATTTTAATTTAATTATTTTATTTTATTTAATAATAATATTTAACTCGTTATTAAATATTATCTAGATAATTATTTAATAAAATATAAATGATTAATACTTTATTTTATTGTTGTTGTAATTTGGTTTTGTAAAATTTAAAAGCTTTGTTTACTAACTGGCCCATTTATCTTTTAAATTTTTATGGAAATGCAATTGGGAATCTACATAATTATATTAACATCATATTGAGTACCGGAAATTATTATGCAAAATGTATAAAATGAAAGCAACGAGAACATTATAGACCTAGTTAAAACCAGCCTATATCTACAAAATCCACTCAAATCCATATAAGCTTTCATACATCAAACTTAATATGTAGGCCTCATGTTAATTGATGAGTTGTTCTCTCTGGTATTAAAATTTGGGTTATATTATGAGACTTATAGAATCTTTTTTTTTATTGTAATAAAATAAAAAATAATTAAACTATCTATCACACACCCAAACCAATAATATAATAATATAAATTAAACTGTTTTGTGAATATGAGAATGAGAAAGGCAACTATATATATATATATAAAACTCATTTTAATCTTTTATATGTTTAAAATTTAATATCATTTAGAATCAATGCTTTTTTATTCATTCTAAGTATTTTTTTTTTGCAAATTATTTTTATGATTATTTTTTAATATGATCTTTATATGTTCTTTTTTATTACATTATGTTCCTGGCAATTTGGCAAAGGTATTTTTCCCCATAGCTAAAGCTGATTTCCAAATAAAACTAAATCTATTAAATTAAGTTAACATGAAAGTTGGTAGCAGTGAGAGTCTGTTATTAATTGAGTTTTATTTGCAATAAAGAAAGCTTTTATCGTCAAAATCATTTTGACATTTTAATATATATTACCAAAAGCTTTATTTTTTTATTCAATAAAAAAAAACAATAATATTGTAATATATAATAAAAATAGGCAATCTTTTGCCTAAAGCGAGAAGTATACATGTATATTTATTCTAATCAAAGGTTTATTTTAAATACGAGAGGAAATAAAAACATGAAATAATTTGCATTCATTTTAATAAAATATTTATCAAATTGTAACAATAATAATAATTTAAGTAATTAATAGGGCTATATAAATACACTTCCTATAAATCAGGGGTGTTTAAACTATAATCATTCGAGGGCCACATTGCAAAAAAAAAAAATATTGAAAAATTTAAAAAAGTCGGAAATATTTAAAAGTTTAATCCCAAAATCATTTTACCGTTTTTTTTTTATTTTTTTATTTTTTTTTTTTAGAACAATATTGAAAAAATTTAAATATTTTCATAATTTTCGTTTGGGCCACATCGCAAAGGGTTTTGGGCCGCGTGCGGCCCGGGGGTCGCAGTTTAGACACCCCTGCTCTAAATGATAAAAGTGTTTTGAATCAAATTTCAGAAACATTAATTTAAATCGTTTTGAAAATCAACAAATTTAAAATTTGTAAAATATAATTAAATAATAATATAAAACAGTTTTTTATTTTTTTGGTGTGTATTATTCCTCTCAAAATTTCAATATAATAATAATATTGCAGTTGTTTTCAAAAGAGCTTTCTCCTAATGGAATAAATTATTTATTATATTATATTATATATATTTGAAGAGAAAATTTACAATAATTCATATTATTATATTATATTAATAATCCACCAAGACCTATTTTATTTTAACAAAAGGTTACTCATCTGATTATTATTTAAAATAATCAATATTACATTTATATATAATATAGAAATAGGTGTATATTTTATTAGATGAAAGGTCATTCGACACTTAAATATAAATAAATAATTAATGTAAAGTTTATTTTCCGAGTATTTAGCGGAAATAAACACAAATGTCTATCTATTTGAATAGATTATTAAACATTCACATGAATTAATTTGTAATATAAATATACGTGTATTTTAATTAATAATATAAATCCAATAGTGAATTATTTCAAATATATTAAATAATGATCTATTTTATTTAATATTAGATTATAAATTTATTTTTTTAGAAAGTTGAGGTCACATAGGAATGAGAGACTGAATAATGAGGAATTGCATAACCTCTATGCATCTCTAGTCATAAAATCAAAAAGATAGCGTGGCAAGAATAGGAATGGAACGCCTGGCGAATAACCTATTTATGGGGAAACCGATTGGGAAGCAACCGGTTGGAATAGCAATTTCTTACAACATTCATTGATTTTCTTCTCTATAATGATTTGAATTCAATAAATAATATCTTAAATGATTTAAGAATAATTGTCTCTTTAAATTTATTTTCATTGAACGATTTAGGTACATATTCATTTATATAATAGCAATAAATTTAGATGGATAAATTTAAATTTAGATGAAACGAAAATGTAATTGAATCTAAATTTCAGAATCAAGTTTTTAACTGAAAATACGATTTAAGGAATTAAATTCAAAAAACAAGAATTTTGAAAATAGGTGTTTAAGCCTTAGTTTAACAATTTGAGGAGAATGAACTTAGATAAATAAAGAAAATTTTACACGGTTAAAATTTTGTCTTTCTTTAATTAAACTAACCTTTTTGTTGATTTTTTAAATTTTTTAATATTTTAGCAAAAAATTTCATTGTCGATTTTGTTTTGTATATGATAAAATCGTTATATAAATATAGGGTGACCATATTTCGAAAACACCAAACCGGGACATTTGTAAAAAAAAAATTACCTTTTTTTTAGAGCCATATTGAATGAAATATCGAAAATAAGAGCCAAACTGATTGTAAGGAAACGTTAGTCAGACCTATATTTAAAAACCCGGACAATAGACTGTCCCGAAGACATTTTTCGGGACGCCGGGACAGAGCACCTAAAATCGGGACGTTTGATCACCCTATATAAGTATCATTGAAATTAATTGAGTTAAAAGGTAATACAAATAATTTTTAAGAAAGGAATTGTATTAAAATCTTTTTTATCTTGTTTTTATAAAATTTGTATAATAATGAATTTTAAAATAAAACAGGAAAAATTATTATCACTAATTTTGTCAATGTAAATGAAACTGCTATTGAAATGATAATCATATTGATTACTTAAATTAGTTGCCTTATAAAAATCAATATGTTTGGCAGGTTTTTCCATTATTTAGAAATAGAAAATAACATTTCATTACTAGCTATGAATATTAAGACTGTATTCTCACAGGATAAGCATTTTCTGTTTAATGATAAATTAAAAATAAATGAAAATGGAATGAACACTCACTGTAGGTTTTGATAGGGCCCAATGCTGCAAGTGGTTGTTGTGTGGTTAGGTTGGCAGCCTTGGCAGCTGGGGGACCCCCTCTGCTTCCAGGAGGTGCCATCAGACGGGGTCTTTTCAAGGGGGGAACAAGTCGAGGGGGTCCCGGAGGAAATGCCGCTGATGCATAATAACTGCAACAGGAGAGAGAACAGACGAGATTAATTTACTTTGACCCTCCAGGAGAAGCCAACGAGCTTATAATCAGAATTAACCAGCTTTAAATAGTTCATTAGAAAAATAATAATTCTTTCTAAACAGGTTTTAATAAGTTTTTCCTCCTGAATTTGTTTTAATTATACAATTTATTGTGTTTATGTACTAAATTTGAAAATAAATAACAAGTAAAAGTTTGGTAAAAAATAAAACAAAATTATAAATTATACTTTTAATCACTCTTTTTCAACGAGAGTTAATCCATTAAGTTTATATCGTATTTATAATTTAGTTTATTCAATTTGAGAGATGTAACCTTATCAGATGCATCGAGAATTGAATTAATTTAGATTATCAGATCATTATAAATGACGATAAAAAACAAAGCAAGCACCAATAAAATAAAAACATTTTTTAAGAGATAGAGAGACCCCAATCCCTTCTAAGAAGAATTGTACAAAATTGAATGCAAAGTAATAATAATGTATGTATTATTTTTAAAATAAAAAATTAAAATACGAGAATTTATATGTATATGTATATATGCCTATATATTTATAAAGAAAAATATATAATATAAATATTTAGTACTTCATTACTATAAAAAAGACATTTTCTCAAATGTATCATAAATAATTAATAATAATATAAATCCTATTCAATTAAATATGAAGTCTTTTATCAATATTATAATTTATTTTTATTTTATATAATAAATATAATATAATAAAAAAAAGTTTTAAAGATAAAAGAAAAGAGAATTTTCTTTCTCTATTAATTTTTAAATTTTTCAGCTTTCTTTTAATATTATAATAAAATAAATTCATCAATTTTTTATAATATTAATAAATAATTAAATACTATTTAATAAATATTTAAATAAATTTACTAAATATTTATTGCTATTGCAAATAATATTTATGCAAATTTATATCTCTATAGTATCATTGGATGTACTAGAATCATTTATTGAATCATAAGATTATAAATAAGTCACTAAATATTCTTGTTGCTATTGAAATTTCCATTTCTTTCATTTTCCATTCAGTTAATATGTTACTTATTTTAAGTCATAGAAATCGTATCTCATTCATTCTTTTAAAATAACGACTGATCGTTAAGGGCCGGTTCGCGTATTTTATAAACGATTGGATCTACAATGAAAATTTTCATGTTACAATGTTTATCACCCGAATTAATTTGCATTTATAGGCTGAATGTGAAAATGAATGTCGATTCTTTGGTAATATTTAAATGAAGAAAGGAATTATCGCTTGGAATCATTATTTAAGAATATAAATACAAACGTTATCGGCGTTATCTCTTATCGCTTAGTTGATATTGAGAATCCTAACAATACTTAAAAAGAATCCACAAGGGTAGTATTTATTTTTATTTTGCAAAGTTAAATAAAAGAAGGAAGTCTGTTGACATTTAAATCGGTTCAACTAATTCAGCCATCGAATATAAAGTATTCGTAAGAGTATGTAACAAATCTATTAAGAATTACTAACAAGATATGTTAAACTCGGATGAAGAAAAGAAAGTAACAATCAATTTGAATAACATTATATATTACTCTATTTCCATTTAGATTAGAAAGTACAAGGTACTAAAATATCTTCTTTATTCGTTTTATAAAGAATAATAAATATTTCAAAAATTTAAATAAAAATTTCATTGAAACATTGTAATTGAAATGTGTAGTGATTTATTTGTTGTTACAGGTAAATTCTATTAAAAATTTACAAATAATATAAACGATAGCTTATGCTTAAAATGAAAAAGAAAATGTAAAAAAATTAAAAATATTGATAAATATTAAATTACTATTTGTTTATTTTATAAAGAGACATTTTAATTGATTTATATAAAAACAATAAATAAGTTTCATTAAAATAAAATTAAAATTATATAAATATAAATATATAAATTTCGGTCATATATCATATTTTGAACAAACCATTAAAACTACGAAGAAATAACAATAGTTAAGCCTTTAAAATAATAAACAATAATATAGGTATACGTAAATATAATAAATAACAATAATTTCCTAAAATAAATATTAATAACAACAAAATAACTATGATAAACTTGTATATATATACTATTTTATATTTATTTTTTATATTATTTTATAAAGAGACATTTTAATTGATTTATATAAATACAATAAATAAGTTACATTAAAAAAAATTAAAATTATATATATAGTGAAAATAAACCAATCTTTTTTAAAGTGGGCGATTACGCCTGTTTGTGGGAGGAGGAGCGGGGACCTTAAAGGACTTAAAGAGGAATCGTCAGTACTTTAAAAAAATTAAATTAAATTAAAAATAATATAAATATAATTACAGTACTATTAAAAAAAATTAAGTGAATTAACCTTTATAATTTCATTCATATAGTCAATAAATAAATAAATAAATTTCAGAAAGAGAATAATACAGTATAATAAAATTACAGATTTTATTTATTATTATTATTTATGTATTAAAATTAAAAATTTTGAAGATTCTTAGAAAATCATTGATTTTCTAACTAGATAATATTAGTTTGAGAGCCTTTAATAGACTATAATAAATATGAATATATTATAGCAATTATATTTAAAATTTAATAATATTTAAATTTTATTAAAAATATATAAATAATAATGAATCAATTTTCAGTTTGGAAAATAAAATTGTGAGGTCAGGTTGAATACTTTTGGGAAATATAAATTTATCAATTTAATACTTTATTGATGCTTTTAATACAAATATTAGCATAATTATAGTCTATCTTTTGTAGCATAAAAATTGTATATTTTTATTTGTTTTAATGGAAAATATTTCGCATTTTTTAATTTCTAACTATAATAAATATTATTGTATTTTTAAATGCATATTTTATGTCATATTTTGGCAGTTGTTTTGGCATAAAAATTCTATCTCTTTTTCATAACACTCAATTGATTTTATAAAAAATAAAATTCACAGTTATATATATGATAGAAACAACGTAATTGATTCTAAAGATAATTTCTAAAAAATCAAACACATTAGCTTATCTATAAAATATAAAAAAAATAAATACAAATTAATATATTTTTATTATATTTTTTATATATGTTTATCATTGATGTTTTAGTGTCCATTTATGAATTTTAATTTATTCATTTATTAATTTGTTAGACAAAAGAAATAAAAAGCAATTTTCATTCTACTTGAAGTACCTCAAAATAACATTATTTAGTGATTTATTTCTGTGATAAGATATGACATCGGGTAAACAGCTTGATTGAAATCGACCTTTATTAAACTTAGATAAATTAAATAGTAAATAGACAATTATATAGTAGTAAATATTGAAAAAATAGTTAGTAAATTTATTTTTCCATTTGAATGACATTGAATGGAGTTCCAATCAGATAACATCAAATGACATGACTGGAAATGAAAGAACAGGTGAACAATTAGAAAATTATTCGGATTCATCAAAATGTTGAGATTCTGTCAAATAACTCAATATATCCAAAAATCAGTTTAGTGTATAAAATTCCCAAATTATTTTTAATTTCAAAATACAATAATAACGAAATCTAAGTATTAATATTTCAAAATATTTTTTTTTTCTTTTTCTTTTTATTTAGATAATAATATTAAATGTCTTCGAACGATTTTCCTTTAAAACTTCACAAGAAAATAGCAAACTTCACTTATCCATTGTTAGAAGAGGGGAGGGTGTTTTAACTTCTAGTCCCTGTTCGTGGAAAAGGACACGCATTTGAAAGGCAGTTGCCCAAATTTTCCCATCAATATTTTACTGCCTGTAAAAGATTTCAAGCTTTAAAGATTTCTCGCTAAAGTTGCTTCCTTTCGATATCTATATATATATATATTTTTATTATAAAAGAACTTTTTTAATCTATAATATTTCCCTTTTGAAATAGATTTTAAAAAGAGAACATAAAAGTTGTAGAAAAGAAAAATAAAATAAATGAATAAATAAATTGATATCTCAAATATTAGGATATTCTTGATTTAATTAAGAATAATAGGAATTCATTGATTTCATCTTTTTGAAAAGAGGAAAAAATATTAATTAATTAAGATAATGATTATATAAAAAATATTCGCTTTTGTATTATTCAAGAAGTAGTTCAAGAATTAAGATAAATATTATTATAATTAAATAATCGAAATTTTTTTAAATTTATTTATCTATCTTATATTTTATTAAAAGATTCAAAAGATTTCCTAATAAATTTAGGTTTAACATGTTTTTTTTTATTATTAATAAAAATATCAAAATGTATTATATTTGTTAAAAAAAAATATTCCAAGCGATTTTGTTTGAACTAAAAAATTATATCTCTTCAATCAAAAAAAAAAACAATATTAAAACCATTCAATATTAGTATAATGACTAAATAAATAACTCAACAAATCGATTAAAATACATATAATAAGAAGTAATTCTTTAATAAAATAAATATTTAAGTATATGTTATTTTTTCTCGTGTCTCCAGGTTTAAGCCCAGAGCCTGACAAGAGAATTTCTTTTTAGCTTGGGTCTATGGGAACAAGGTGCACACACCCCATGTGATCAAAATTGGGAAGCTACTTAAATACAAGGTAGCGACCTCCGATCAAGCAAATAAAGATAAAAATTGAGAGGATCCGTTAACCTGACCATACAACACATTTACCCCGCTTAAGCGAAAGCCGACTTGATAGATGCTATCCTTCCTTAAGGTAGGTAAGTTAATTAAAAATAAATTTATATTGTATAGAATTTTTTTTAAAAATATAAATATCGACCCTCAATAACAAAAAGTACTTATATTGCAAATTTATTATTTTTTGCTTATTTTAAATTTGATAATAATATATAAAAATGTTTAAGTATTTGTAGAAAAATCTATTTATGAATATCAACTCTTTCTTAATTAAATTCGAAAATTTCTGTTTTGCTTTTGTATAGATCATTTATTGCTAAACTAATTATCCAAAACCAATAGTAAATACATTTAATCCTAATTAATCGTTTATCTCTAATACATTATTCAAATTATATCAATTCAATTCAATTAAATAGTTTGTTTCAATATTTGTATGCATATATAATATTTGTTATATTTGTAGCAGAATCTATACGTACAATTCTATTCAAGATAGATTAACATTTTGTTTTTGTTTTTTTTTTTAATTTGGATTATGAAAGGTGATATAGATAATTTTATTATTTTTTTTATCTTAAAGCACAACGAAATCAGGTTAGATATTTATGTTTACATTAATTTGTTTTAACTACAAATGAGAAATTTAAATGCATATAAACTTTTTAGAAGATAATGACAAAATGCTGCCTTGGCTCTTTAATCTGTCCGACACAAATACAATGGCACTCGAAGGGAAGGAAGAGTGAATGGGAGGGCGAAAGGGCATTTATGAGAAATACTGCCGGTCGAAAGGAACAAATCGGATATTTCTCATACTTATGAAAATCACGTTTGCAAGAGATATTTTTATCGAACAACGGAATTCAAATGCAATAAAATGGAACGTGACGTATTTATAGAACTGACTTGGGCGCGAAGTCGAGGTAAGAAGAAGGGTCCTGGGCTTTGGTTTCTTTCAAAGAGGTAGGGGGTTAAAGGGCACAAGGCCTGTTGCTATACTACTGTCCCAACCTATCTGTCCTGGCAAATGGTCCTTGCATCTGTTCAAGCACAAAGCAACTCGACGACGACGAGAGATACCAAAAAATATGAGTCCCTACATCGAAATCACAGAATTTTATCAAATAGTACAAGAATAAAAAATGTTATCTAGAAAATTATAAGATTAATATAACAAATACATATTATTACCTTATTCAACACTCAACTTTCAAATAATATGATTCATTTATTTATTATCGATAGTACAAACTATTTCAATTTTCTTTTTTAATAATTTTAATAATTCAGATGTACGTATAGATTCTTTAGACAGGTTGAATTCAAAAAAAAAATTTGATAAAAGTAATTTGAATTTTTAGGTTAAAATTCATTCATACTTGGTAAACGAGCATGAATGTGTGTATATTTGTGGGTTCATGGTTAAAAGCAGTATATTGTTGAATGATAAAAATTAAACAATATTTGGTTTGGTATAAATTTATAAGTTTTAAACAAATAATGTTTAGTGTCTTGTCCTTAAATATAATTATATAAGTACAGGGTGCGCGGCCAATATCCGGACAAATTAAACATTTTTGTTTACATTATATTATTTATTTAAAAAATGAAAAATTATAGAAATATTCTTTACCACACAATATATAGTACCACAAAGAATAGATTTATTCGATATATCCCCACTTGCATGAACGACCGCCTCCAATCTCAGGCACGCAGGCACGGCGTAAGGCATCATGGTCCATCTCGGCGCTTCAATAGCGGCTCGGAGAGATGCTACAATCGGATGTCTGGACTTGTTTGTCACTCTTTCAATAACGCTCCATACGTAGTAATCCAATGGATTTAAATCTGGGCTGTTAGGAGGCCATTGAATGACCTCGGGCGTCCTGACAACGCGCTCCTTCAAGTGCACTTTTCTCGTGGGTGTTGCGGAACCTTCTTCCGACTTCTCAGACTCCTTGTACTTTGCCACAACATCGTAAACTGTGGATCTCGGGTATCCAAAGACCCGGATAATCTCTGTCACTGAGGGACCAGCGCGAACACTTTCAATGATCGCTGCTCTTCTCCTGGCTTTGTCTCAACATTGCGACTGTTTTGAGGTTATGCCTTCTTAGTAGATGCGTACACGATATTTAGGAGCCAATTGCGACATCCGTAGGTGGTATAGAACAGCGGAAAATTCAAATCAAATTGTGTCCGAATTTTGACTGCGCACCCTGTATAAGTAGAATTATGGAGACCATATTTCGAAAACACCAAACCGGGACAAACGGTTTACCTTTTTTTAGAAACAAATTGAAAAAATTTTGAAAAAAAAGTACGAAATGTTCTAAATATTAAAAAAAAAACGGGACAATAGGCTGTCTCGAATACTTATTTCGGGACACCGGGACAGAGCACCTAAAAACAAAACGTTTGGTCACCCTAAGTAGAATGATAACTTGGTAGTTTTCGCCTTATTATGGTTCTATCAATAAGCTCAATGATTCAAAACCAAAACCTAAATTTCTTCCCAATTTTAATGAAAACTGCTAAGAATATAAATAATTTTACAATTTTGTTTTATTCTATAATACTATAAAATAATATAATAATTAATAATTTGTTATTTTAAAAACAACATTAAAAAAAAGAAGTTAAAAATTGATAAGATTCATTTTGGATATTATTCTGAAACAAATTAACAAACTTAAGCAATGGTTCTTTTATCAGAAAGTTATACTAAAAATTAGTATCTATTAAAATTTCTAATTGTCTTGGACAGATTACCAAACATTAATTAATAGATATCAATAATTACAGCAATCTCAATCTCTTTTCATTTTGAATTATTAAATATCGAATATATTCCGGTTCAATGAAACAATTTAATTGGGCTGTAGACAAGATATAGGTTTGTTAAAGATAAATAAAAATGTGGTATTAAATAAACCTTTATGTTTTTTTATCAAATAGTATAAGTGATAAATGAAATTAAAATGTTGATAGGAATTAAATTTAATTTAAAGGTATACTCTCATTAATTGTGAATCATCAAAAGAGAAATTAAAATAATTAACTAAAATTTAGCCTTTCATGAGTTTTATGCTTTTAATTAAATTTATTGCTTAGTTCAAGGATGAATCACACAGGTAGATTTTAAAATTCTTACTAATTGTATTTTTATTGTATTTAACAGGAGCCTTAGTTTAAAAAAAAATCGTGTCCTGATATTGGTATAATTTTTTATTGAGGAAAAAAAACATCATTGACTCTTTTAGTGTTGATCATTTAACCAGAAGGGACAAAAGACAAACAAACAAATTCTATAAATTTAAGACTTTTTACTATCTCGCCAGAAAATTTTCGATGTCGAGATTTTGTTGTTTTTATACGTTTTGAAAGTCCCTGGGTCATTTTCACTAAGGTTGAGAAAAATGTGTGTGTGTGTGTGTGTGTATGTAGAAAACATTACGAAAAAACGGTTTGAGCTAGAATAATGAAATTTGGTACACAGGTATTATTCAAAATTTGTAGTTTTCTATCAACTTTTGAGAAATGTAGCTAATCCGGAAGAAAGTCATTACCTACCGCATTTTCATTTTTTTTCCTCTAAACTGACCGTAAAAATAAAGATATATGTTTGATAGTTTTTCACATTATTAAAAATTGTATAAAACTGCTATATATAAAATTTCAGACTGAAAGTACCAGAATTAATTTTTTAACACTGCAAATCACGCGCCAGCGCGTGACGTGGTGCTATGAACAAAGAGCCAAACACGCGATAGTTTAATAAATATTATTTATTAATTTTAATTAATAATTTAATTAATTTATTAATTAAGTTTAATTTAAATATAATATATGTTAATTAACCTAATTCAAATTTGCGAGATAGTCGAGTGGAGACACTCCAGATTTTTTTAAAAAAACACATTTAGAAATTTAAGAAATTCGATCAAAAATATCTTAACTTTTATTTCTGGATATATATATAATTTTAGATATTTGTTTTTTTTTCTCATGATTATTTGATCATCAAGTCAAACTTGACTTCTTGGTGAATATTTCGATACCATCAAATGAATAATAGGAAAGAGTTGATCATTTATATTTATATGAATATGCGAATGGAGAGGAAATTTCGCGGCACGGAAATGTATATCTGGAGTATCGGGGGAAATTAATAATGTAGCTGTTGGGCTGTTTTCACGGCTTGTAGCTTGACTGATTTATTCATTTCCGTCATTCGCTTCACACAGTGCAGTGGAGGGGTTGGAATGGATGAGGAGTTGTGAAGGAGGTGGGATGATGGTGAGGGGGTAAAGGAAAGAATAGAAAGCTACCGTGAAGAGATTTAAATTCGGAGTGTGTATCGATCATCAACAAACAGTGTATCGCATCTCTAGAAACGAGAGCAAAATATTATATCATTCGTTTGTTGTAGGATGAGACAAATGATTCAGGAACAGAGTTAATTAATTGTTTCAAGATAAAATTATAAAATTGATAAAAAGTTAGTGATAAAAAGATTCATTTCCACTTCGAAAGTGTTTTAAAGACATTAAAAAATAAATAATTAAAAGGAGTTTTAATGAAAATTAAATAAATATAACCTGGTTTTTTGTATAATATAAATATCAATTTGTTTGTTCTTTTTTATCGACCGACGATAGAAAGGGAAGGTATTGTTTTCACACCAAATTTCACATGTGGAGATTTTTACATATCTCCACGAATCATTTTGTTAACAGAAAAAAATATTTTTAGCATGATGTCTGATCGTCTGTCCGTCCGTCGGTCTGTCCATTGTGTTTTCATGTATAGCTTGAACGGCTCAAACGATTTTGATAAAATTTCGTATATAAACTTAATGTATCAGAACCATGAATTCATCACCTTTTGGTCTATATCCGGAAACCCGATGTGGTAGTTTACATAGTATTAATTTTATATTCATTGTCGGAAAATATTTCAGTCAAAATATAGTATTAATTAAGTAATTAAACTAAAAATAAAAATTTAGTCATTTTAATTTAAGTTTTAAAAATATTTTTTTTATACTTTATATACTTATGTATATCTTATATATATAATGTTTGGAAATTAATTTATTTAAAATCGTCGGTCGTTTTGTGCCTGGCCACAGCTCATATTTTTTTATTTTATTTTGCTCGATGACCAGAGGGAAAAGAAGTTAAGGAAATTTTTTCATTTAAATATATTCAGTATAGATTATATAATTTATTAAGTAAAAATTTTGGATAACACCGTAATAAAAAATTTAAGAATTGTAAAATAGAATTAATGAAAATTATTTGACACTAGACAATAAATATATTATATACTTATATGAAATAGTTGAATAAAGTAGATTAAACATTTCATAATAATAAAGATACTATTAATATTGTTTTGCAGAAATAATATGTAAATCAATGAATTGTGCAATGATAATTTATATGTTCCTTAAACTACTTATTTAATTATCATAGACTTATTTATTTTTATATTAAATATTTAACAGAGAATGTATTTATTTAAATTTAATACTTTTTGTTTTTAAATTTGATATCATAGTAATTTAAATATTTAGGAGTTATTCAAAATTGATTGATGCAGAAAAAGTTAAACTTGAAGATTTAGTATAATGATTTATTTTCTAATCTTTCCATTATTAAATCAAGTACGAAACAAATAATGATTACTAATTTTGGCCAGAAAAAATATTTTGATTAATTTTTCTCATCAAAAAAAATAAATAAATAATATTAAATTATTTTGAAAAAAACACACAAAGACTATGTCATTAAAATTTCATAAGGTATATAAATTTGATGAAAGATAAATAACTAAATATAAATTGAATATATATATATAGGTATGTATATATAATTTGAAGAAGCATAATCTATTTATGCCAAAGAGAAGAGTAACGAATACATGTTATACTTGTAAATATTTTTTTATATATTTCTCTGATAAGTGGATGTAAAAAATAGTCATTTCGCTTTTGAAATATTTCAATCATATAAATTCAAGCATGAGTGAATTTCAGACTTTTTTTTTTCTCCGTAAAAATCTTTAATAATCGACAGAATCATACATACAGAGATCAAAAGACTTCAATTAAAAAATATATATATTTTTTTTAGTTGTTGTTAGTGATTAAAAATTTCAAAATCATAAGCATCTTTAATTTTATTTATTTATTTATTTATTTATTGACATATTGAAATGTTCAATTGAGACTGGTGAATAATCGATAATAAAAGCAAACAGTTTTTTTTATCTCCCCAAGCAAATATGCTATAAATAATTCAATTAGCGCGTATGGTGGGGAAATGAAAGGGATGAGGGTGGATAGTCTAGTGCTTTTTGATATCAATCAATTGGCAGTTATGTGGGGGCAACTGACGCTTCACCATATGGCGCTAATGCTTGCAAGCCTATACCAAGACCATCCTAAATATATATATATATATATGCATATATCCATCTCTTCACCCTCTCTCTCTCTATATATATATATATATATAAATTGTGAGTGGTACTAGGACAGGTGTTACCATTTGTGTTAAATATTCAGGAAGCCGCTGTTGCCTGCCGTCAAGTCTGGGCTGCATACAAGCAAAATAGCCACCTTTTGGTGTTATCTTACTGGATATATATATATTTATTTATTTCAGTGTGTTTGAGGGATGCAGCCACTACCAATTAATAGAGCCGTGTGTCAACAACGAGGGTGGGACCCAGGGGCTCTGTTTCAACTAATTACAGACACCGTTTCCCAAGCGATCCCCCTACTTAGGTGGGAGAGTAGATATAGAGACCACTGATACAACCCTCGACATTGGCAATGGCCGTTAACTGCCTCATCTAGCCAAGAAATGTTTATTATCACCAATATGACTCTGGATTAAAATGTCACTACTAGACCAATTTATACTTGGATAAATATAATGAGAATTTCTTCATTTTCATATATATATATATATATATATAATTTAATGTTCTATGGAAAAAGAAATTACAATAATATTAATTTATTAAAAAAAAACGAAACGAAATTATAAATTGTACAATATATGAATAAATCATGTTATTCTCTGGTCTAATATCTAATAGAAAATTTAAAAAAAATGATATTAAATGTTGATTATATATTATAACTATATTAGAGTAAATATAGTTATTTTATTTATAATTTTTATATCTCTCTAAATTTATCATTTTTAACAAATTATATTATTATTATCACTTTTATTAATAATTTAATTAATAAATCTAATTATATTTAGTTTTCCTACTATATTTTTTAATTTTAAAATTTTTTTATGATAATCAAGTTATTCACATTTGATGTGAGTAAACAAGAATGAATTGAAATGTTGAATCATGACACATTTCATTTCAATCTAATTTACTATATAATGTTAAAATAGAAAATCTTTTATCTAAGGTTTATTAGTTCTTAGGTTTATTAGTTCTTTTAATATTTATTTTTTTAAATTTTTTAAAGCAAATTTTACATATTAATCAAAAATACAATTACAATAAAATAAGTATATTTAAAATTAAATAAATTAAATATAAATTTCTAAAAAAAAAAAATGATTGTGACTTATTCTGTTGTTACATCTGTGATTCTGAATGTGTGGATCACAAGGGTAAATATTATTTAAATATTATTTAAAGAATGACTGAAAGGTAACTAGAGTAGACAAATTTTTATGCTATAAAGTTAAAAAATAATTTTATGCTAAAAATAATAACAAAATTCAAAAAACTCATTCCCATACCCATACCTACACTCTTGTTATATACATTTTATTGTATGCGAACGGTTCGATATAAATTATGATTAAAAACTGAACCCCGAACACATACAGGTTGATAAGCACTGATATAGGATATAATTTATAACTAAAAAGAACGCTTGAGTGTTTATTATTTATTTTTTTAGTTTTAACATATTGAATTCATAGTTCTCATTTTGATTTATTGTAGAAATTAGTGTTTCAGTTAGTATATCTTTCCTCTATAAGAAAGAAAACGAATTCAATTATTGGGAATATTTATAAATTTAGAAATTGTATTGCACTGTGGAATACCGTAACATTTTCAAATTTTATATTTTTAGTTTCAGTCATTCAACTAGGATTTAATGAGATAATATTACTTAAACCGTACACCGGGTGATGATCTCTGTTACAACCCAATTAATCTTTAATTTTTTAAAAACTACATTTTGTAAGGTAAAATATTAAGTGACAGGTAAGACAATTCATATGATTAATTTTTATCTAAAAATCTAAACTGAAATCACAAATACTTATTATTTTTTATTATTTTAAGTGGCAAAAAGATTGAATTTTAAGATTATTACTGTATAGAGAGAAACTTTATATATTTTTCATATTACTTATTACTGATATTAAAAAACTGAGTTAAAGTAAAAATACAAAATCTCGGTATTTTAAACACTTTATGAAATAAAATTAACTTTTCTTTAATTTCGTCATATTTTTTCCTTTTTATTATTATTATTAAAAATATTTTAGTATCCCATTTTTTAAAATATCTTTTAATATGTACACATTTGGAGAATTAATAAATTTTTATTAACAAAAAATATTAATAAAGAGTTAATTATTAAAATAATAATTATAGGTATAGCAAAAGATTTTTTTCTTTCTTTATTAATTTAAAATGAAAATATTTTTTTTAATTATTTATTCATGAAGAGAATTTAATTGGATTTATTTGAGATTTATTGAATCAGAGTGGGTAAATAATTAATAATTGATTAATCATCGCATGAATAATTATAATTTATAAACCCTCGTACAGATGTATTAGACACCTGTTAATTGTATATTATTTATTCCCTCTGTGAAGTATTTTAAACAATAATGTTAAAATACTATGAAATAGTATAAAGGTTATTTCTAATACACATATTTGATTTCGGTGGGAATTCATTGATAATAATAATTCGATAAATAATCAACTGAGAGAGAAATTGATCAATTTTCATTAGTTTAAAATTGTAAATATTAAATAAAAGAATTTATCTTCTGGTCCATATTATATTATATTAGAGTCAATTTGACCTAGTTAATGGGTGAGAAGTTTGTTTAAAAGGGAACCAATTGAAACATATAGACTTAGGCAGTGGCGGACTAAGGCTAAATTGGGCCCTAGGCAACATTGTAATTCCCGGCCTATTTTTCAGAAAAATTTTACCACGGTTTGGCCACCGTTGGCATATAGTATGTAGGCCTATTTAATTATCGGATTCCGGGCCCTAGGCAAGTGCCTAAGTTGCCTAGGCCTTAGTCCACCCCTGGATTTAGGGCACAAGTGGAATTACAATGTAAAAATAAATGTGAGAGTTTGGAAGAAGATAACAATTTCATGGAGAAGTCGGTTGTGGGAAGGTTGTTGCTTAAGTTAAAAACTTTCAAGTTCAGAAGTCATAGAGATAAATCTCTAGAAAAATATTTAAACAAGTCACAAAATATTATTAGGTAAATTAATTCTTTGGAAAATCAAATAAAAATTAAATAAAATTAAATAAGTTGACCTGTGGCCAGGTCCGAACCGACCGACGGTTTGAAATAAATTAATTTCCAGCTACAGAAACAATTTCAAATAATTTTCATATATCTATTAATGTAATAAAAAACAGATATGGATACATAAATAATAAATATAAACATTTTTAATTTTATTTTATTTATATCATAATATATATGCAAGACCAGACTGTGACGTCATGAATGGCTGGATGACGTCATATAATTTTAAATCAAGAAAAAACTAATAAATATGATTTTTCTCGAGGATAAAACCAATACAAAGTGCATGATTCGTGGTGATATATAAAAAAATCTCCTTTGGTGTGAAAATAACCCTTTCCTTCCTATCGTCGATCGCTAATACTACCACTTCCGGTTTCCGGAATTGCACCAAAAGTTGATCAATTCATCCCACTGATGCATTAAGTAAATATACCAAATTTCATCAAAATCGGTTGAGCCGTTCAGGCTGTACACATCTATACGGACGGACAGACGGACAGACGGACGGACAGACATCATGCTAAAAATACTTTTTTCTGTTAAGAAAATGCATGATTCGTGGAGATATGTAAAAATCTCCACGTGTGAAATTTGGTGTGAAAACAATACCTCCCTTACTATCGTCGGTCGGTAAAAATAATATATTATTATATGTATATATTTATATTATAATATTATTATATATATTTAAATATCCTTATTATAAGAAATGTATTTCATTCCTCTTATAAATAAAGTAACACATGTGTTTGTTGAAAATTTCAGTATATTTAAAGAGGAATTTGAATAAAAAATAAATAGTCTAAAAATTTTGGGCTCAAAAATAACAAAACCTAATAAGAAACAAAAAGATGGGAGTTGATGTTAGTGATGGTAACCCATTCAGTGTATCCTTCTCATTACAAACGAATCATATCACAGATTTGTGTTTTTTCAGTAGCTTATTATCAAGAGCGATGAACAGGTAAATAGTATGCTATGATGTAGAGGATAGAAAATAAGCCTCGTTTATTCAAATCCTTCATTTCCCGGCGCGTCATCAGCAAAGCTTGAGAGGGTCTTAATGACTCCACTCGTTTAGGGGGTGGTTTTCTACCTGGGGTGCTTGTTTTTATTAAATCTGCCCACGGTTGAACGCTATTTGTAATTTAATGCCCATGTTTAATTCGATAGCGGGAGTAAAGGGAGGTTGGCCATTCATTACCACACTCATTTATCTCTGTCCTCGGCTGTAAGGTTGCTAACAGACTGGTGCAGTGATGGGGGTGGTTCACCCTAACCAGTGAAACTGCCAGGAAGGCTGATCTCAACTGCAGGTGAGGATAAGACGAGATGGAGGTAAGTCAATTTCAACTTATTCATATTTCACTTTTCGGGATTCTGTTCCATTCATCAGAGGAGCCTTTTCAAAAGTGAGTATCGACCTCTAACCCCGAACCCCCTCCCCCAACCCCACTCTCATTTTCAACTCGTCTCGAAATTTCATTTAATAACTCATTTGAAAACGATCTAGTTAATACCTTATTTGTGAAAAGAGAAATAAAAAGAATCCCTTTTGAAATTTAATAAGAATAATTAAAAACAAGGTGGTTGATTGTTTAAATGCAAGGGATGGTTGAATTCAGATAAAATGAAACTTCATTTCCTCTCGGTTCAAAGAATTCAACTCCAATGATTCACTATCTCACTAATTTAATTGAAGCAATTGCAAGTTATTCAAGACTAATAAAAAGGGAAGATGTGTTTCATTAATCAAGAGGAATCAAGAATTTATCAACGTCAATAAATTAAATTCTTCCTAACAAATTGCTGTATAAAATAATGAAGAAAATTTGAGATGAAAAGCTTTTTTTTTCTTGATTTTAAATTTCTTTTATATTTTAAATTATAAGTATTGTTGTTCATTTTATTTGGTTTTGATTTGATTGATCAGACTTGACGAGCCCCTCCCCCTTCCCATAGTTTGTTGATCTCCGAGGCTTTTGAAAAATTTGTAAAAAAAATAATAATTCATTATTATTATTTGTATCCAGTTTAATATATACCTTAAATTTTGTGATATCTATAATTTTAAATTTAGAAATATATAGGATTAAATAAAATTGAAAATTCGAAAAAATATTTACAGATATGAAAAAATATAAAATTCATGCTGAATAATCTATAATTTTTCCAAATTTGTTGTCAATGAAAATATTTTGGAAAAATTAACCTGACAGTGTAAATTACTAATAAATTAATTTTTCTTTTAATATTTGCATATGATATTTAATATATTTTTAAATAAAATTTTAGTTAAAAATGACGTAAACAAGGTATGTATAATTTTACCTATACATTTCATTGAGCTTGTTATACGAGTCTAATAAAGACATAATACATTCTATCATATAATCATTTTAAAATGTTATTTCATTAATTTTTTGAACACATTAAAAACATGTGCCTCTAACATAATACAAAATAGATTCTACCAGTTTAACATGCATGATATTGTTAGATGGTTGTAGAATTACATTATTTATTTTAAAATTGATATAAAATATAAATGGTATATATAATCCTACAATGAAAAATAGCATTATTATTTAAATAAAAAGATATTCAAATATTTTCTATTGGTTCCGCATGGAACCTAAATTCAAATTAATTTGAATTGCCGCCCTCTGACTATGTTTATATATTAATTAAATTAAGTAATTATAAATGTTAATGTTAGGTAATTATATAATTTATATTAATATTTTTAAAGTTATTTTCAATTATTATTTTAATCCTTTTGTTTTAATTTAAATAAACTAATAAGCTTGACCACCTCCCTCCCTTACCACCCCTAATGAGTGACAGTATTTAGGTGATCCTAAATATAATTAATCTTTTATTATTAAGCTAAATTGATTTTAATTAAAATATTGCAAAATTTGATTACAGTTTTTATTTAGCGATCTTTTATCCATCCCGAATCTTTAATATCTTAATTAGACATTTTTATACAGTCCACCCAATTTTCAAGGAACGATAGAAGTGAAGAGGTATCTATCTTATTTATATTAATCCCTCTTTTTAGTCCTTCGAGCAAAATTAATAGATATTAAGTATTCATCCCATTCCATTTCATCCCACTTTCGATTTTTCAGGAACAAAAGTTTTCTTTAATTATTTAGGCCTTACCAGCCGTTGTTATTAGATGTATCAAGCGGATACATCTATATAGATGGTTATTGATGTAAATAAAAAAGGTAAGTATATTGTTTATCTGTCATGGGAATCCAAAATTTAATCAGCAGTAGATTGTGACAAATAGAAAATTGATTTATATATTTCTAACATTTATAGAATAAATCAATGCTAATTATTATTTGGGAAGCAAAACTAAAGAATGTTGGTAATGGAAAAGAAGCAATGACTCTTAATATCTAGGATTGATTTTAAAATTTTTAAAACCCAATGAAACAACTCTACATTGGAATTGCTTTGAAATTGGAAAAGCTCAAATGAATATTAATTAAGATTATATTAAAAAAATTATATATCGATAATGCTTAAAATATATACCTTATAATTAAAATTCCCTATTTTAATTCATAAAGATAAAATATTTAATTCTTCAAAATCTCGTTCAATAGGAAATATTACTTAATTTGATATAAATTGTTCACATATTCATGTGATTTTTATTAAAGAATTAAGTTTAAATTCAATAAAAATTGCGGTTGATATTTTAACAAAACCATCGACATTAAAACTGATAAATCACAAAATGAAAGATGGATTTTTATTTGTTATTTCCAAATTACATTTTTTTTTTTTTTATAAACGAGATTTTGCCCAATATTAATTTCATTATTAATTGCCTTTCAATAAATTCAATTGCCTCATTTTTATCACACTGACCCCCTCGAAACTATACCATTAATTCGTCATTTAAATCATTTGGAAATCGAAATAAATCAAATGGAGTGTGCGTTAGCGAGGGATTAACGAATGTTGGTTTGACCTTAACTATCCGTATTGGAGGGCCCAAGGGACGTGTCACGTTGAACGGCAGTTGTTTTGCTATCTTCAGCGAGCAATCTCGCCTCGGGTTTCAATAAGATCCCACTAAGAAAGCATCTTGATGCTTTCGGGGGTTTCCAAGGGGCGTAATGAGCCTCGAGGCAAAATGGAATGTATCGACGCGGAAGTTACCATCATTAGCAACGGCAGAGATGTATGACCCGGACGCGTGTCTATCGATGTGAAGGGTGGAAAATAAAACCAGCAGATTTGAATCATGATTAGTAATCTCTTGATTAGAAAGATGAAACTTCGTTTTATAATACAAGCATAAATAAATTCAATAAACAGCTACAATTAAGAGACACTCAATTATAGAGTAGAAGAGAATAAATGGGTGGGAAAGTGGGAGGAAGAGGGGGAGGGAGAAGGATTACAACACCAAACGAGATTCTCTATAAACGAGTGAAAATTAGAACAAGAGTTAATTCCTAAAGATCTGTAAGGCATTAATTAAATTTATTAAGCAGACAGGAAAACAGAGAAGGGTGATGTCTTTCTCCTGTAACAGGAGCCTCCCTCCTTTTT
The DNA here is from genome assembly GCA_963082975.1 of Labia minor. Taxonomy (NCBI): domain Eukaryota; kingdom Metazoa; phylum Arthropoda; class Insecta; order Dermaptera; family Spongiphoridae; genus Labia; species Labia minor. The sequence goes on from OY720347.1 coordinate 29,160,177, forward strand.
GATCATAGATTTTTTTTTTTATTTTGATTTCAACATTTCAGTATTTGGATCCAGTTTCATTCAATTAGTTGCAAAGAAGAAAGTGAGCTGAGCCATTGCCGAGCTTGTTACCATTTCAATGGTTAAACTTTTCGATTGGGATTGCCCAGGCGAACTCAACAAGAAATGTTTTCGGGTCGGTGACGTATGGATCTAATAAGTGGATGCAAACGTGGCTAACAAAAAGATCGATTTTTATTCTGTATCGATAACGAGATAGAGTTGTTAACCAAAATAAGAAAAAAGTTTTTTATTTTTATTTTATCTTTTAATTTTGAGAATTTATCTTCATTTAATACAAAAAAGTAAAAATTTAAAGAACACATTTAACAAAATAGGACCTGGAACACCGACCTTTTAACAAATTTATACAATTTATTATTACCTATAAACTTTAAACATTTTACAATTTTTTAATTATTTATTACAATTGTTAAAATGGGTTTTCTAAAAATAACCCATCAAAAATTTTTGTTCCCTAAAATGGTACAAATTAATTAAAATAAGTTGATTTTCATTTCAAGATGAAAAATATATTCAAATTTACCTTATAAAATATTTGATCCTATTTTTGCTAGTATAATAAGATAAGATATCAAAAAAAATACTGGTTTCTATTATAATATAATATTAACACATATGAAATTAAATAATATATTAAAATTGAAGATGAATATGTAAAATTAATGTTGAGTATAGCAAGCGTGTATTAGGGAAAGGCAGTTGAATATCATCCATTGGGGGAAAGCAAGATATAAAATAAAGAATTTAAGCAAATCGGCAGGATAAGCAAAACATTTGAGGTGGCGGGAAATTAACATGGCGGCGAATCTTTTCAATCTGTCAAAATTCAATAATTAATATTTAATTAAGGAAGCACCGTAAAATTATATAATAGCATATTCGTTTCATATAGGTTTTACCTGTTGTTATAAGGCAATATTTTTTTGAACTGTAAAAATAAACCTATATTAAAATAAATTAATTTAATTTATTTAATTCCATTTAATGATACTAAAAAACAATTTATTTAGAATCTGGCTAAAATTATGTTGAATAGATTTCTTGGTCATAATTTACAAGATTTAGTCAATAATTTTAATAAAATGAAAAACATTGAATAGTTTTGTTCTGCTAATTCTCCACAGAATACAATAAATATGAGTTCCAAGTTTCTTACTAATACGAAGCATTAGAGAGGTGAGTCCTCTCAGAGGCACTATGAATATTTTATGAACTATGAATATTTAAGATTATAATTATTATTTAAAATAAATAAACAACAAAATATATGAAACAATTTCAAATAATTTAAAAGAACATAAATTAAAAAGTAAATAAAACATACAGCCCTTAAACGTACGTATTAATGCACTGAAAGACAAAAGTATTGTCTGTTTTATTATAACTTAATATAAATTTCGTAATTTGAATATAAAATATTATTAAAATAAATATTTTTAATTTTATTTTATTTATAATATTTTGTATTTAAGGAAGCGCTGTGTCCGGCGTTGCCCGGCGCCATTTTTTTATTATTAAAATGCTTATTTTAAATTAGGAAAAAACTAACAAAGGTGATTTCTCCCGAGACTGAAACCTATACAGATCAATTTTTCTTTATAAATATTAACTATTGTGTGAATTTCAAAAAATCCTTAGAGCGGTTTAATATTTCAAAAATAAAAATATATATATATATACAATTTTTGCTAGTTTAATAAGATAAGATATAAAGGGAAAATAAATTAACTAAATTTATATTTTTTTTATTTATTTTAAGAAAATGACATAATATTAATAGAATAATTTATGTTTTTAAATTTAACATAAATTCAAGAAATGAAGATTGAATTTAAATCTAGAATATCTAATCTTTGTTAATAAATTAATAAATTAAGACAGTGCCAATCAATGCTCACAGAATTACGTATAAATTCTGTCGCTCCAGATTCCATTTGACATTTTTCATACTTTCTCAAAGACCTCACCTAGAGAAGGATTACCTGGCCATACCTGGCCATATTAGTGTCAATCCAGACCGTGCAGCGTCTTTTAAAAAATAAAGAATTTGTTTAAATACTAAACAGTGATTGCATACTATGACAGTTTTTATAAAAATAAAATCATGATCTTCCTCTTCTCGAAAATTATATATATTTGATTAATAAAACTTTTTAATTTAAAAGAATATTAATCCGTTTTCAATTGGTACCGATGTTTTTTTCTAATACCATTCTACAAATGTATAACAAATTAATAAAAAAAAAATCCAATAAATCTTTTTTTTAAAAGAACTCATGAATAAGTAAAAAAAATATTTAATTGAATTGTTTTGATAATTTATTCAATTTTTGATGGGAATATTATTTTTTAAGTGGAAACACATATTTTCGATTGGTGTTAATAATTTTTCAACATTTTTCAGTGATTTTTTAATAGGCCCATTTTTTAAACGCACCCCTTTATAAATTGTCATATTTTTTTACCCTATCTCAAATGAAATATAGCAATATAGTTTGTTAAAGCTTCTGGTTTTACCATATAATTATCAGAATACAATGTGTAAAACCATATCAATGGTACAATAGACAATGAAAAATAATCTTTTAATCTTGATTAAATATTTTTGTGTTATTTCATTCATGGAATAATATTTTATCATTAAATAAATATTACTAATTCAAATAGGTAAGTAAAATCTCGGCTGAATTGATTCTGTTTTTACTTGTTATCATCTCTCATCCTCCTTCTTTTCATCTCTAGATAATCAGTGAAAATTTAATATAAGAAATTAGATTCTAGATCACACACATTTATATATATTTTTTTTATAATATACTCCGAAATTTATTTAATTAAGTTAGAATATTGTAAAAAAATAATAATAATAATCGACTTATTCTAAAAAAATATATTTATTGCGAATAATTTAATCTATCATATATAATTTCTAAGTAATATATAATGAACAATTAATTGAAATTTTGAATTTTCAAATTCCGAGAACGAAACAACAAAATAAATGTGTCCGAAAAATATTTAAAAAACAATTACTTAAATAGGGGAGAATATATCTATACATAGTTAGTTATATATAGATAGAAAGATATATTTCTTTGAATTGAAAATCAATATAAAATTTTAATAAGAAATTTAGAAAAAATTGTTTAAAGAAACTTTCAATAAAAATACAAGTTATATTATTGATTATCATTTAAGAATGTAATAGAATTATGTTCACCAACTTTCTAAGTCTGAGAGTTTCATGAACTTTCAAAATGAGCCTCCTAATTTATATCAATCCTGGTTGAGTGGGTAAGAGTGTGCAATTCTGGACTAATTTAGATGCGGTTTGATAGAGTATAGAAGCTTTTAATGATAGAAATTATGAGGATGTCTGACTCAAGTCCATCAGGAAAATTTTCATGGATTCCTTCCCTTCCTGATTCTATAAGACAAACAACTTATACTAAAATTTTCATTCAAATGGAACATCCTCTTGCAGTATTTATTATATGGTGTGGTGTATATATTTATAATTTCTTATCGTTTTAATTAATTGAAGTTAATAAATCAGACTGATGGTAACACATGCCAGGATGATTAGATTAAATTTAACTAATGATTATTAATTATAATAGATTTTAAAGTTTAAATATCTTTGTATATATAGAAAGAGAGGGAGATAGAGAGAGAATTAATAAAAACAACAAAGAGTAATTGTAAAAAATAGTAAAGACTTAAAAAAAGTTTCTCCAAGTTTTATGGTATATACTTTTTGGCTAATGGTATAAAAAATAATAATGTCACAATAATAAATATTGATGTAGTAAAGAGATTTAAAATATAAATATATGTATCTAATAAGATAAATATCCATTATTTATCATAAATACTATTTGATGGTCTATTAATATTATTATTAATATTCAGAATTTATAAAATAAATAAATAATATGCATTTATAAAAATAGATTTAAAAAATTAAATTTAAAATAGAGATCATTTAATAAGAATAATTTCAATTAAACACTCCACTTTCAATTTTATTTAAACTGTTGAAAAAGTTGAAAAGAGGAAAGCTTCTGATGACGTTGTAACAGCCGCAAATATATATAACTTAAAACTTTACCGAATGTAGAATTCAAAATTATTCTTTTTAAGTTGCATATCTATAAGTTAAATTTTAGTCTATATAGCATGAGAATATGTTCTATTATATGTAAAATTAATCAAATAAAAAAATTGATTTTGATAATGTTTCTGATAAATAATTAATTCACACTACACAGTGTCATTTTTTTTATCAATAAATAATATATTCTTCTTTGAATTAAATCCAAATTATTCATTGAATGATTTTTTTCATTAAACTGATTATTCGGAGTGAATTGAAATCTTTTTTTTAATCATATTTTTTAACAGATTAAAATGTTAAAAAAAGTTTCGAATTGATATCAAATCGGTAAGTTATAAAGAAAAGGGAATTCATCATATATATATATATATATATCGAAAGTAGAGAAAATGAATAGACATATTTGTATATATTTTTTATGAAAGAATCGAACAGGAAAAGTTTTTTTCCAAAAGAAGGAAATACACCTATATTTTTTTTCTTTGAAGAGTCTTTATTTAAGTGTAAAAGTTAGAAGTAAAATTAAAGGGATGAATGAATTTATAAATAAATTGATGACTCGTAGTACTGTAATTAATAGGTAAATCGATTATAAAAGATTGGTAACAATACAAATGAATTATAACAGGACTAAAAATGAGAACGACAAATCAATTTACAATTAAGAATACATTTGGAAAAAATAAGAAAGAGCTAAATCCATAGATCCAATCGAGAGGAGGGGAGGATGAAAATCTAATAACTTTTCAAATAACAATATTTTCAATGTTTAGATGAACTTACTTGAGAGAAAGTTCTAATATTCTTAATAGATCATTTATAAATATATATATATACAAATTTTCTTCTATTTTTTTAATTCAGTGGTTAATATAATAACATTTTCTATTAACTGAACTTGTAATTTAATGGTAAAATATTGAACTAGTCAATAAATAAAAAAAAAAGATTTTCAAGTAAGTATTTTTAAGTAAATATTTTGTATTTCAAAAAAAAAAATATTTTTTATATATATTTTAAGCAAAAAAAGAAAAATACATAAGTAATAAAAAAAAAAGTGATAAACAAAACCATTAGATGGTTATTGATAGAAATGGGTCAAAACATTTGCATTTCCATTCCAGACGTGTCAATAAACTTCATGACTCGACTCTTAATAAGATATTGTTTGTATCAAATAATCTGAAAGATTTTCTTTTTATATGTTTCATATAATAATCTTATAAAATTAAAACAAAATGATTTTGTATTCGTAAATCACTCATTCTAAAGAAGTTCAATATTATCCTGAAAAATAAATTAGAAAAAAAAGTATAAATAATAATTTCACACATTTAATTAAATTATTTATAGTAATATTAAAAATAGGAGGTGGCTTGGCTGAGAGTGTAGCGTGGCAACCTTCTACACAAGAAGTCGGCGTTCGATTCTAACCAAGAACGGATTTTTCTAATAAATTCAATTTAACATCAGCTGCCTCCTGCTCCAGGAACTGACAAGCCCTGGTTCTATACAACCCTGCACCAGCAGGACTACCTCAAAAACAAGCAACCATAAGCAACAATGGATCATGATGAGAATAACTCCAGTTGGAACCCAATCCGCCCGTCACCTGGAGGATCCGGATCTTCACGAGCACTCAAAAAGAAGAATGAAAAGTTAACACCTAAAGAACATTCATAAATGGGCAGATTTAACATCAATACCCTTATTCAAGCAACAATGGTTCGTGATGAGAATAACACCGGATCTTCATGAGCACACAAAAAAGAAGAATGAAGTTAACACCTAAAAACAACCTTCATATATGGGCACACTTAACATCAATACCCTTGTATATGGGAGCTTTGCGTGATCCCAGATGGTCCAGACGCAAAATAAATAAATATTAAAAATATATACGTTTGAAAATGTAACTGTTTAATATAAATTCAATATTATTTATAAAATACCATTAGTGGAATATGAGAAATATCGTGTTAATTGAATATTGGGTAAGACGAAATGACTAAATTCACATTTGAACATTTAAGTAGCTAATAAATCTATATTAAAAAAAAAAAGAAATACCAAAAGCTGTTTTTTATAAATATATATTTTATTAATATAAAAATTAAATAGGCTTCTCAAAAGCTTTTTTTTTAAGATATTTCTAATTACAAACTAGATATTACCTTTTCATCAGTAACAAAAAGTATTGTTTCTCACTTGTCATAAAAAACTATTTTTCCAGTTAGGAAAACCTTTATTATGTATGATTTGGTAGCTATAATTTAAAAAAAAACGTTGGGAGAATAAAAAATAGTAAATTTAAATATTGTTTTATAAGGGTTCAGGGACAAAGGTAAAATTCAAATGTTTTATTTATAAACATAAGTCAATATAAAAGCCAATTTTCAAGAAATGAAGTACAAACACAGATTTAGTATTTGTTTCATTTTAAAAATTTAAACATTTTACTCATATATATAGTTATATACATATATATAAATATATTGTATAAAAGTATATTTTTATAATAATATTGGCTGATTAGAATATATAGAGAATTGGAAATGGGCGGGGAGCCAGTTGGAAGTAAAGTTAAGAAATAAAAATTCTATCTTCTTTCTCACCTAAATTTCATTCAAGATTATGAAAAGAGTTCCGATCAGGGAGCGAAACGTTGATATTTTCGAAGATAAAAGATTTTTGTATTTCTTAACTTTACATCCGACCCGTTGATATGATATGTTATGTAAATCTTCAAATCATACATTCATCACATTTACACGTTTTAAGGTCCCATAAATTAAATTAATTATTATATATATAAACAATTATTAATTAAAGAAACATAAATAATTTATATATAATGAAAATAATTAATTTATATGAAAGAGCATTTTTTTTAAAAATATATTTAAAATTATATTTGAAGAAAAAAATTCAACAAGTGTGAATACAATTTCAAGAATTTAAGGTATTTCTATAAAAATAATACATTTAAATGGATCGAAAATTCGTTGCTATTTTAGGAATTTAATATCAGAGGGCATCTCTTAAAGGAAAGAGTCTCATAAGTTATCTTAATTAAAGTTCAGAGAGTGAGGAAATAAAAAAGAATGAAAAAAAAAAACAAAAACATTTTTTTTTCTTGTGATGAGAAATTACTATGAATATGCAAAATGAATGGAACTTTAGAAGAAATATTGGCTTTTAGTCTGCTTTTCTTATTCATTCTTCCATTCAGGTTAGGACATATATAATTATCAAGGAAGATTTTTTTATCGCTTTATAATGGCGTTTAGATGAAAAATGAAAAACTGCAAGATATTATTTAAGACCGTCAAGTATATCTTTTGATCGAAATCTGACAAACGATCTAAGTAAAAATAAAATCTTCCTTCATCTCCGGATGTTCTTTGAATGTATTAATAATGGTTGGGTGATTAATATCCAAACCACGGGGTTGGAATTAGAAATTATAATAATAAATATTTATAAATGATATAGCATATAATTAAATAGCTAAGCAATCAATTTTAATATAGAAATATTTAACAATATTAAAAAAAAAACATTTTTGATGCAGAATAGACAATGTAAAATAAAAAGTGGCCTAATCTATCTCGGATGTTTCCGTATATATTTTTTTTTTCTTCTTTGGTAAATTTTAAAGTCCATCTATCATGGATCCGATCCATTAGAGGAGATCATTTTCTAAATTCATTTTGAAATCGTTCATAAATGTCATTTGCCACTAAAATATTTAAATCCATTGTATTCTATATCTATTTAGATTATTTATGAATGTAGTTGACAGCAGTCGTTAAACAAAAACCATTGCCAAATGACATCATCTATCTATTTGTGTTATCTTTATAATCATATAGATACTACTACCTTCATGACTCTTATTAAAGGCTTGAAATGTTTTATCTTAGGAATATTTCATTCTGAAGGAGAATTATATTACACAAATAGTTTATTTATTTTATATTTTTATATACAAAGAAAATATGTGATTATTCTTATATTGTTCCATTTAATTGAATATTGTATAAGGATTATAAAATTTCTATTATATGTATATGTCTATACATTGTAAATTTTTAAAAAAAAGTTTGATTTACTTAAATACTCGTACATTAAAAAAAATAATCTTTTTTTTAAATCTATTCATTATATTCTATGTGGAATATTAGAATTTATTTCTAAACAAACACTTTAATTAGAAACCAATTTACTTTTTTTTTTTAAATTAAAAAAGTTTTTCAAACAGAGGTATAATGACAATTCCTGATATCAGCAATGTAATAATAATAATAATAATAATAATTTTTAAATTAATAGATTAAGATTAAGTTTTACTCTCCATTGTTTATTATGATGACTATAAAAAGTCACTTGAATCATTGCAAAATTTTGAAATTTATACTTATTGATATTTACTGATTACTGTAAATTCTATATTCTATATACAAAGATTACCTTACTTAATAAAAATTAAGATATATTATTAGGAAGTGATTTTTCATTTCAAAAGTTAGCAGATTCGTGAATTTCATAAATATCTTGTGAAATATTTTTCAAGTTAAAATTCAAAGTGTGTATATCCTACTGAAATTTTATATTTAATTTCGTTAGATAATAATCTAAGATTTTACAAAAAATATTCATTAAATTTTATTAAATAGAATGCCCACTTTATACTATTATAATTTTCTAATTTTATATCATGTATATTTTTATTTATAAATTAAAAGATTTTTTTTCATTAACAAATTAATATTTTTATATATCTACAATGATTAGAGATATTTGAATAGATTTACTTTTCATTGCAAAATCATTAAATGATTTATTGATATTCTTTTGGTTTTAAATATATTCCCATTCAGTAAATGAAATTTATAATATAGAAAATAGAAATATAAAAAAAATTAATTATGAATATAAATATTAATATGATATATGAATTGATATAATAATAATAAAAAGAAATTAACGGGATGTTGTTTTAAGATCAAGAAATAATTCAATTAAAATAGAAATTTACTTTTGAATTATACCAATTATTTTAACGTTTGAATAAATATAGTTAGTATATATATATATATATATATATACATTACGAGAATATAACAAAACTAAAGTTGTTTACAATGATTTCAATTTGTAATTCATCGAGTTGATCTTATCTAGAGTTATCATGAAATCGATTAATATGAAAATATTAGTTACGAAATAGCTTCTACTAATTATTTGCTGGTATTTGTAAGAGAAGGTGTAGCAGCCGAGAATAGATGGTCGCTAATGAGACCTTGAGAACTGTTTGACGAGCATTTGTGAATGTCGGCGGTTCAACCATGCGAGATGTTTTTCGTCGGGAATTATTCAACCAGATATCTATGGATTGATTAATGTGCTATTTTGCCAACTAAAGGGAAATCTTTAATTGAATGAAATCCAGCCAGTTCGCGTTTAGAATTTCTAACAAGTTGCCTTTTAATTAATCACCAATGAAAATTTATAAAAAAAAAATAAAAAAAAAATTGAATAACTTTTCTAAACCAATAGGAAAATATTTTCATATTTTGTCAGCAATATTTTAAAAAAATATATTTAAGACAGAGGTCTGTTTAAATATTATTGAAATATATTTTCCCAGAATAAGATTTTGGGATATTTACAATATTATATTACTTGAAGATCAATGCACCTCAGCAACAAAAGCAATTTGTACAGTTAGAAAATCATCCGTCATTTCTATACGTGATTAATATCATTCTTTACTAATCAAACCCTTCAGAGAGTATAAAGTCTTCTTCACAGGTGCACAGTCAGGCAAACAGTAAACAATTGAATTCTAATCGATTCCATTGAAAGAAAAAAAAACATTTTATCCTCTAACTAAAAATCTATGTTAAAAGAGAGAAAAAATTGCTCAAAAATTGTTTACATTAAAAATTCAACTTTTTATGTTTATTTTTTACATTTTAAAAATTTAAAAATATAATACGTTTCGTTATATTTTAAAAAAAAATTAAAAAATTAAAAAATATTTAAGTTCTTCTGCACCCTACGCTCATAACTTGAATGGACATGACTTGTGTTTTAAATAAGGCGATGAAACCAGAATTGTATAAAGTATTTTAGAGGGGATATTTCCCTTTTCTGAATTTCTTTGTTCAGTAAATTCTAATAAAAATAGAAAGAAATCTTAAAAATGTTTTGGATAAAGTAAACATATTTATTTAAATCAAACGAAGTATATAGAAAGAAAATATTATCTGCATATAAATAAATATATAGTATAAGGTTTTATTACAATAAATAATTAAAAATATGAATAAAATTGAATGTATCTTAGAATATCAATTTTTCAAGAAAAGCCTGAATTAATTAGGTTAAATAAATTTTCCTTTCATTTGAATTACATAATACTATTATTATGAAAAAGATATTTGATTTCTGATAATTAGATTAATTAAATGAAAAATTAACAAGAATAGTCGAATATTAATATCTTCATAATAATTTACATTATGTATTGTTTTTATTTTACTGAGCTAAATAATAAAAATACATAACCAATGTTATTGCAAAATGAAATAATATACCAATATATTATTTCAATTAAATATCTGTATATTAAAAATAGGAGATCATCATCAATTTTTGAAAAAAAGAATCTGTGCATTTCATTTCAATCATATTTCCCAATAAATATTTACATTTTTTTAATCCTCCTTTCTTTCTAAAGAAAATCTATTAATTTTGTTAAGGTTCAATTTTTTGAATTACAAATCTCATCAGCAGCACAAAGTACAAGCTTTATAGAGAAACAATCCTTAAATAAAAAATATATAATAGACATACTTTTAATTAAATAAAATTATATCTCTAGCCCCTTTCACGTTATGCAACCAGTAAAACATTCATAAGTCATAAGTCATCTTATAAATAAAAATGACTTTTGTAATTGCATCACTCAATAACGCCTGGACCAATTTTGACAATTCTTTTTTTAAAATGTTCGTTGAAGTCCAAGGATGGTTTTTCCGGCGAGAAAAAATCGAATAATTGTCAGGAAAACCCTAAAAACAGCCCTTTTCTTTACATTTTCTTATTGATGACGTCACAGCTAGGGATAAAAAATGATTACCGCCGTTTTTTAAAATAATTAAATTATTCTATAGATTATAAAATATTTTTAAGATAAATAATTAATTTTATCAAATAAATATCTAATTATTTTCAGGTAATTTTATATATATTTTAATATTATTATTATAGTTTTAATTTTTTTAAGTAATTTCTTTTTATTTTAATTTTTATATTTAAGCTAAATCTATATATTTAATACGATAGTGTCCGTCTGTACGCAAAAAACTCCAGAGCCTAAACTACAAGGAGTAAGGTAACCAAATTTTTCTGAGGTGAAGGGTACCTCAAATGATGAAAAATAAAAAAGAAATTAGAATCTTAGGTAACGCCTGAGCTGAGCTGCGGGTGTTCCATTTTCCAGAAATATATATAAAGGAGAGTGTTTGTATGTATGTAATTTGTTTACTTTTTTGCTGTCAAGAAACATATATATATATATATATATATATATATATATATATATATATAATTAGAACCTCATCTCTCTCCCTCTATTTAAAATTTTAAAAAATGGAGTGTTCTAGCCAAATTAAGAAATTTAAATTCCTTATGCAACATTGACAGGTAAAAGAATTGGACTGGAAGAGGAGACATATGATTAGAGAAATTGGGGAAAAATCAACCGAAATGTAATTAAACAAAAAAATTCAAGAATTATGATACGGATACGACTTACATACAATTAACATACAAAATGTAGAATTTGAAAAAGTATAAATATTTAAATACTTAAGATCTCTAATCACGAAGGATAATAATATTCGAGAAGAATTGAAATTGACGTTATCATTGAGTAACGGCTGGGATGGGAAGGGGACGTGGTTGGAATTGGAGAAACCGATTGGGAAACATCCGGTGGAAGACCAAGGACCAAGGTGGGTGGACAATGAAGGAAGGGACATGGGAGAGATGGGACGGGGTAGGATTTGGTTGTAGCTCAGGATAGGGACGCTTAGAGAAATGTGGATGCTGCGGCTAAGAACTTTCGAAAACTGTAGAGACACAGAGTTAGATAAATATAACATATACAATAATAATATATAATTAATTTACTGATTAAATTAAAATATATATTTTCTAAGAAAACAAATATATGTCTTATCTACTTATACTGATTGAAACAAAATGGATGAAAACCTTTTACATACAGACTTTCAACCAAATACTATGTATCACTCGGGGGTACAGGGGGCGGAGCCCCCGTCTAGGTGTGGAGAGCGCCGAAGGCGCTCGGAGCAGCTAGTAACAAATAAAATTATTTACCTTTTGTCAATGAAATTTCATTAATAACATTATTTAATTAATATATATATATATATATATAGAGAAATTTTATAATTGTTTATAAAAATTTTTATTAAAAAACTAGTGAAAAAGCAAGGAGCATAATTATAAAAGACATCTCAATTTTCAACTTGAAATAAAATCAATTTACAATTCAAAGCAATACATCCTAATGAGTTTTTAATGAGACATCGATTCTCTAAATCGAGATAACAAAAGGGGACAAAGATGTTCATTAAATAGACTATTAAATTAACTGCTGAAATAGGTAAGATACTTTTAACTAGATAGAGTAGACAATTAATTAATTACATTAATTTATAAAAATAAATGAATTTCATTTTTGATCAAAAATTTCGTTTTATCTTTTAAAAATTTACTTTGTAATTTATTATTACTTAATAATTATTTTTAAAAAAAATTATAAAAATTATAAATTTTTTTTTATTTCTATTGCTCACCAAGATTATAATAATATAATTAAATAAAAATTTATATAAAATAGTCAAAGTTGTTCCAAATAAAATCTCAAAAAACCTTAAAATACAAAAATTTAGAAAAATAATTAAAATAACTACTAATTCCATTAAATTTGTTTTTCAGTCGATCACATAACATTTATTAGCAAATATCTTAATATAAATAGCCTATATTTATATGAAATTACTGAAAAAGTAAAATACATTTATTAAAAAAAAGTTTTTTGCAAATAAGTCATTTGAAACATATGTGCAGCGTTCTTGAAAAGCTATGAATTGTACGATAAAAAAAAATTAAAAATTATAAGGGCACATCGTATATCATATTAGTTGGTGTTAATAGGGGGAGAGTAGAAACCAGCTGTCTCTACTGATGACGCTTTACTTATTTGACATCAACAGTTATTCCCACGTGTTCTTTCAAATGACTTTGTTGGGATGATAACTCTGATGAAAAATTAAGAATAAATATGATAATTTTATTTTAATATTATAACTATTATTGTCATTTAAAAATAATATTCGAATTTTAAGGAAAATCTTTTTAAAATAACTAGTTCATTAATTTTTAAGTAACATATATAGACGACGTATTATAGCCTACTATTACAAATAAACGATTTTATTTTCCTCTCTCGATATCGTTATTATTTGATGAATGAAATAGTATTAAAACATTATGTATGTTTATGATTATTAATCAATTTAAAAAAAATAATAAAATTGTTGAAACGAAAAATAAACATTTATAATTTGAATTAAAATTCAACAAAAAGGAATATCAACATCCTGTTGACAATTAATGAAAAAAGTATAATTAAATATTTATTAATATTGAAAAAATTAAAAAATAAACTATGACCATCCGATAATTCTAATTAAATTTATACAAACGATATAAATAAATAATCATTATTTTTTTAAAATAATAATATATTATCCGATTTCGAAAGAAGTTCAATAATAAAATAAGGAGTGGCTAAATCAATAATGCGATGAGTTCAAATTGTGAGAAATTAGAAGAGAAAAGAAATTGGATGGAGGTGGCTCATAACAAGGACGGTTGGAGTAATATCATTATTGTAATCATGAACTATTTATGATTTTGTTTTAATTCTAAATTTTTGTATTATTTAAACTAAAATATTATAGTAATTTTTATACATAATTATTATTTGTAATTAAGGTATTGTTTGTCAAAATATGCGCCCTTCTTCATTCTTTAGAGTTAATGATTTATTTGTATACACAGAGGGAGGTAAAGAGAGAAAACCTTTGAATATATTTAAGTGTGAAATCCCATTTTGTTTGATGTATTATACAACATAAATCAATACCTGATTGTTCTTAAAATAAGAAGTAAAATTGTTCTTTTATTTAATAAATAATAAACCAGGCCGACAAGGGAAAACTTTCAAAATCAAATAGAAAGAGAACGAAAACGATTAGGAAGTAAAAACTCATGTTGTTTTTTTTTTATTATTGAAAAATGATATCCAACAAATAATTATATAATGAAATGATTAATGGAAAATATAATTGACTAAATTATTCATTTGAGTAAACTCATTTTTGTGTTAAAAGTGTATCAAAAAATCATTTTGCCCCTCTTTGTTCATCTTTTATATAAATAATATTTATATTTAGTGAAGTGGAACTTATCAAATTTAATTTATATATATATATATATATATATATATATATATATATAACAATTATCTATATATGTATACGTATATATATAGAGAGAGATGGATAGATAGAAAGATAATTGTTATACGATATTTGGAACATATAATAAATTTTATTTCTCTAGTATAGCATGTTTTTAAATACATTACCAGCTGCGAAATGATAAATTGGCGCTCTCCAACTTATATTTTTTATTAAAATTATTAGTATAATATATATATAATAATAGATTTCACATGGAAATTTTTAACTATAATTTCCTTAGTAGTGTAGCGTTAAAAAGCGGGAGTGGACATATTTCTATATCAAGCCAATGTCTTAACCAGAAAATAAAAAGAATTATAAAATTTATAATAAATCTGCCTATTGTACATATATTTTATATAATTCTATAATGTTTTAAACAAATATTTCTATAATATAAAAAACTACTCTTACTACTGTATCGTAATTGTATTTTAATAATAATTAATTCTGCACTTTTATGGCATATTTATAGCCAATTTCAAGGTACATGGCAGTGCTCGGTTAGTATATAATTTAATCAAAATTATTTTTTTTTTTAAACTGATATGTTTTCCTCTTTGGTAAACATCATTAACCAAATTAAAATTTAGTACATTTTTAATTTTTTTATTTGTTTTATTTACTTTTAGAATATTTATATTATACATTTAAGCATTAAAAAATTTCTAATGAAATTGATTATATGTATATTATTTGTAAAAAATTGTACATTTTAACTTTCAAGAAATAAAATATATAATTTAAATAATTAATATTATGATTCTTTAAAGGAAGTTGAAACAAAATAAAAATTTATTCAAACGAAATTAATTTTTAATATCACCCCAAGTTGATCAATTTATCCTAAATTTATGATTTTTTAGTGAAGATGATTGGATATAAAAGGATAATCGGGAATATTTGTTTGTATTATTCTAAAATGGGGATAAGGAAAGATTTTGTTCATATGGAACTTAACTAGAAAACGATCGGGTTGGTTAAAGAACAGGTGGATTTATGAAAAATTGGTTAAAATTATAGTTGGATAGGCATACTTTACATCAATTAGTCAGTTGGAGGAATGTGTAGTTACTGCGAACAAGAACTTTTAAGTCAAATAATATTTAATTTAAAATAATTTAGATAATATTGATACTTGAGTTTATCAAATAAAACAAGTTTTCTATCTCCAGTACCAAGAAATTAATTTAACTATTAATTATTGGAATTTTTTTTCTAACAGAATTATTGACTAATACAACTCTGATATTTTTTAAAACAACTACTTTATAAATACATTATAAAAAAATAAGAAGTAATAATTTAATTTTACTACAAATAGTTTGAGTAGATGAGAATAAATTTTAACAGAGAAAATTCTTCTTCTTTAGAAAATATCATCAGAAAATAAATTTAATCTGAAATTAAAATTGAATAAATGGTTAATTTAATTTTTATTTATTTTATAAAAAAATATTTAAATTATGACATGAAATTGAATATATGAATATAATATTTGAATTATAAAAAGTTAGCAAATTTTTATAAAGTTATATGCCAATAAAATTTAAAACATATCAAAAGTAGATAAAAAAATGTAATTTATTAAAATCATTATAGATATATTATGTTTTCTATTGAATAGTTGGTGTGCTAATTCTTTCCCGAATTTGTAAAGAAAAACTAAATAATTAATTTAAAAAAAAACAAACTTTTATTTGCTTTATAATCTCTTCCTTTAACATATTTGTTTTAAGTTAAAAAAAAAATAATTATACTTCAAGTCTTTTCAGAGAAAAATGTAGAGATATGCGCTAAGTGTTCCAATTTGAAATGATCCCATTTAATGGAACTTTTAATTTCAAAAGAGAATTGTTTATTAAAAGAAAATATGATGTATGAAATAATATTAAAATAGAGTGGCTTTTAGTGTAAGCAATATCAACTCTTTTGGAATTCTATTTATTTATTTATTTAACAATAAAAAAATCCAATTTATATACTTTTCTTAATTAAATGGATAAAATACTGTTTGAATTGTTGCTTTCAATTCATCCGATAAATAACTAGAAAAATTAAATAAAAATTCGGTCATCTATAAAAATACTTACAATTAAAAAAAATCCTTCATTATTGTATAATAATATTCTTAAAACTTATACTTTGCAATGATTGATTATTTCAATTATATATACTACATTTGAACAGATAAAAAAGAGAATAAGATGTCATTAAATTTGATAAGAAATATAAAAAAGTAACAACCAATTATAACTTTAAAAATACTTTATTAAAACTTTTCCAGTGATAATCCTAATCTTTAAAAATAAAACCTAAAAATCGAATTTATTTTCTAACAGAATTATAATTAATTTCATTATTAACAATATTATTATGATTATTATTATTATTATTATTATACGATCTTAATATTTTCACATATTATAATTATTATCATTTTAATAAGTAAATTTCTCCTAATTAGAAGATAAATGAATATGAAAAAATTAATTTAACTAATATATAAACATATATATGTATATATATTAAAATAAGGAGGTAGCTAGCCGAGAGTGTAGCATAGCAATTT
Organism: Labia minor; assembly: GCA_963082975.1. Classification (NCBI taxonomy): domain Eukaryota; kingdom Metazoa; phylum Arthropoda; class Insecta; order Dermaptera; family Spongiphoridae; genus Labia; species Labia minor. Next base: position 29,177,560 of record OY720347.1, read on the forward strand.
TTTATACAAGAAGTCGGCTTTCGATTCCAACTAAGAAAAAATTTTTCTAATAAAATTCAATTTAACATCAGCTGCTACGGCTCCAGGAACTATCAGTTCCTAGTTCTATACATCCGGAAGGCAACGGAAAACCACCACATTAACATTCCCAAGAAAAATCATCATGGCTGGGCGGCTTCTAAGGCTATCCTAGTCATGATGATAGCCAAACTCCGAAAGGGAGACGGCACCTTAAGAAGAAGAAGAAAAATATAAAATATCAATTTAATTATTTAAATTTATAAGGATTTTAATGAGAATTGTTTTATATAAATTTAAATCATCGAATAAACTTTTAACATTAAATTAAAAATATTTTTTTTTAAATTTAAGTATATATAGGTATATAAATATATAAATTAAAACTTTAGCAGTTATTTGTTTCTTATTCTGAATCTAATAAAGCCCGCAAGGCAATTCGAAAATAAAAGAGAAAAAAAAGAAAAGAAATTCATTAGTCTCTATAAAATGATATAATAAAAGTTTTTTTTATCAATATGATATGTGGACTAATTCTCATTTTTTTATATATATATTTTCTTTTTAAATTAATATATATATATATATATATATATATATATATGTCATCTCTTTTGAAGAAATATTTATCTTTATTTTTTTTTGTTCAAATTTAAAGGAATAATAGTTGAAGACAAATAATTTAATTTTAAAGTTTATATCACATCTCAGAGCTTAAAACTCTAAAATACATAATAAATAGATATTATTTTTTTGAAAATCACACACTTTGGGTTTATATATATATATATATATAAACAAAAAAACCTCTGACTTTGTACGTCCTACGTAAGGAGAACGCCTATCAAGCCGGTTATATCAATGAGGTGTCCTATGATCAGTAGAACGGGTCCTCTCAACCTTTACCTTGATTTTTTTGATCGGAGGCGCTATCAAGTAGCTATTCCCCAATGTTGTTCCCGGAGGCTGGGTTGACTCCGTCCCATAGACCCCAGCTAGGGAAATTCCCTTGCCAGGCCCGGGACTTTTACCCGGGACCATGTGAATGTGGGGCAGGTTATAATAGCGATGTATATATATATATACTATATAATTCATTGTATGTAAATATTATTATTTTTTAAGTCTTAAAATGGATTGATAATAAATTTTAAAATTAAGATTTATATATCTATTCAGTAAGATATTTAATTATCAATTATTCTAATAAAATAAATATCTTTTATTATTTTATAATATAAGTTTTTATAATTAAAATCCAATCCAAAATATATTAAAAACAAAAATGAATTGTAATCGGATCGATTGCATTTTGACATGTTTTAGGATTTTTTACGAATGAAGGAAGTTCAAAAGTTCCACGAAGATTTTTATTATATAATTTTTGAGTCCACAAGCTCAAAATCAATATAGGATTCTAAAGAGGTCTCCAAATATGAATTAATAAATCTGATAATTTTGATAATTTGATATTATAAAAATGTAGACATAAACACAATATTATATTTTTTATAAATATAATATTTTCTTAATAATGTAAAGAATAATTGAAAATGAAAAGGGATTTTGGCAAGTGTCATTGTTTTTTTCTGAGATCGCATTCCAGTACAGGGCCATGGACGTGATTACGTGTTCCAAGTAGGCGGATGGTATGCATTGGCACGCTCGAACTGCTGGTTGCCTCAGAGCCAGGTGTGCCTTTAGTCAGGAATAGTGCCAACCAATGAGAAGATGCTATAGTTAGGAAGGCACAATACCTGTGCATCTACAGCCAGGAGAGTTCTTATTGACTTGAGTGCCAGTAAAACTCTCCCCTAACAATTGCCAATGATATTCTAAACACAGACCGGTATTTTCTTTCAAAGGAAGCATTCGTCCTAAGTTAAGGGCCAGTGAATAAAGTGAAATCCTTTATTAGCCTACGGTGGACTATTTTCGCCTGAATAAATATGAATTAATTTCATCAGAAATGGGATTGAATTAAATCTATTCAAGGGATCTTTCTCTATTCATCTCAATTGCCTATATATATATAAATTAATAACTTATAAGTACAAAATTCTAAACTCATTTAAAATAATGAAAATGTAATTTAACAAAATATATATTAAATAATTGTAAGCATACCTTCTATATAGTATTCTAGTTAGGTCTATTCTAATCTTAATCCTAGCCAATTCAGTACTAAGAGGAGTTATTTAGATCTTTTAAAATATTTATTTACATTTAATACTCATTATGTTATATTCTTTATAATAAATTAAGGCCGCGCTGGACATTAATAAAAATATATATTTTTTTTCAAAAATATTTCTTTTTAAATTTATGGTTTTGGTAATTATTCAATAGAGTGATTATGACATAGATTTGGATAAAACTTTTGCCGTGGGTTCCTTTTTTAATTCCAAATAAACTTTTCTTATACAATTTTTGCGGGTCGCTTCTAGTTTACGAGATAAATAACACACAGTTTAGCTAGTTTTGAACGTCTAAATGTGCAATCAAGTAATGTTTTATTGACTAATTATTCACTTAATCACTAATTTTCGGTTTTTGTAAGTTCGGTTTGGATTTAGGAAACTTATTTAATTAATTAATTTTTTAATTTTCATAAATCCAAACCTTATAAAAACCGAAAATTAGTGGAGCCCTCTGATGATCAAATAATAAAACATGGTAAGTAAATAGAATATCAATGGTTTATATGCAAATTTTAATAATTTTTAGCTGGTAAACTAGAAGCGACCCGCAAAAATTGCATAAGAAAAGTTTATTTGAAATTAAAAAAGGATCCCACTGGTAAAGTTTTATAAAAATCTATGTCATAATAACTCGATTGAATAATTACCATGTTTTTTTTATTATATAAAAAATAATTTATTCTATAAAGGCAAACGAAAAACAAAATTGGTCCATCACATTTGTTAATAAACTAATTCTAAAAATGAAAATCAATCAATAGATCAACACATAGTAATAGTTCATAGTAATGATATTTGATCTAATATTTGATATAACCAATGTCGCAATTGGATCAAAAAACATTTCTTCAAACGATATAATTAATACATGAATACTAAGGATGGTTTCCAAAAACATTCCTAGTACATATTAAGATTAGATAGGTAAACTTAATCTACTTTTTTATTTATTTTTCTATGAAAATAAAATTCTTTAAAATTTGATGATCAATATAACAAAATCAAAAAGTAATTAATATCAGGAATTGATTCTAAAAAGTTAATTCATCTTGAATTAATTTGTCCCTCAAGTTAAATGGGAAAGATTAATTTTTTCCAGATCTACAAAAATATTTATTTACTTTAGACATAAGTTTTAATAACCGGATTATTTCGTTGATAAAAAAAATTACTGATAAAGTAATAAAATACGTATAAAAAAAAGTTATTTTGAGGGTGGTGATATCATCTTGATCTTTTTAGCAGGGATTAGGGTCAGACCATATGAACGATATAAGATTAAGTTGAAGAGAGAAGGATTTTTCAAGCAGATAATCTCAACCCTCAATATTCGGAGATTTTCTTTTTCACTCCCCTCTTGATATCCTCCTTCTATTCCTGGCCCTCACTCAATTCTCTGGTAAGATTCGGTCAAACTTCAATGGAGCACAGTGAATATTTTATCCCAGCTAAACATATTTTCATTTGAAGTGAAAGTGCATTTTTACTTAACCCTATGTTCCAATATAAGCCTCTACATATTTCAGTCACCAGCAGGTATCATTATAAAGAATTATTAATATCTTCACAAACGGGAAATGATTTTCTGTCAACCGCGCATTATACGAAAAAAAAAATAATCTTAGTTGTTTTGGAGAGATGTCTTTTTATTCTGATAATATTATAACAAAAGGTAGGTTTGTTAGTGAAATATATACATCAGTAAATCTAAGGAATCAATATGTAATTTTTCTTGAGAAATAAAGTTCCAGAATTTATGACTGCCTTTAATGAATGAATGCCTTTGATATACTTGGAAACTATTTATTTGTTAGACAAATTACAAGAAAGTGAATTACGTTTGAATAATTAATTACCGAAATAAGGGTAGATAAATTAAAATCCTTCTCCACTACGAAGATTTATTTTAATAAAACCTTTCATTAATATGAACCTATGAAAATAAAAAAAAAAATTAACAAATGAATAGTATACAGAATAAAATTTATAAGCTCGATTGGATATATATATATTGAATATTAAATTCTGTCATGTTTATATGAAAATCGTCATTTATATTGTTTTATTTGAAGGCAGGACAACATAAAAATAGAACAAAAAAAAACAAAAAACAAAGCGTTGGTAGAGAAAAATTGAAATTATATATTTATATCTTTGTTATTTATTCATATCGACAATGCTTATAGATCGACCATCAATCAATGGCCATTCATCTGTTGATAATTGGTATTTTATATATGGTGATAGAATTTATATGGTTAAAAAAACACCTTGGAGAAGATTTTCATAAAAATAAAATCACTTTATAGGTAATAGTATTGATATTGATAGAAAAAAATAATGAAAAAATAACCATAGTATCTATTAAAAAAGTAAACATAATATATTTTATTTTAAAAAAATATCTTTATATTTATTTTTATATGAAAATATCTTTAAATAATAATATAAGATAAAATTAGATAGAATTACCATCACATTCAACAGATAAATCAATCTATCTATCTATTTTTGTGTCTCTACGGAACTCTAAAGTTCTTGGCCGCAGCAACCACACCCCTCCAAGTATTCCTATTCTGAGCTACAACCCTCCAGTCCCAATCCTCTCCCATCTCTCTCACGTCCTTTCCCACATTATCCACCCACCGCGTCCTTGGTCTTCCAAGTGGTCGTTTCCCACTCGGTTTCCCTATCAATATATTTTTCGCCATTCTATCTTCTCCCAATCTAGCGAATAAATTAATTTTAAAAATATACCTGATCTAAAACTAGGTCATTATTTTTCCACTTGATTATAGATATCTATGTCCATTTAATCAGCTTCACTTTTTCTTATTCTTATCTTATTCTTTTTTATAATCATCATTCGAGTTATTAAATTTTTGCAAACTTGGTGAAAATAAATCCATTGTCCTCAAATTCTTTAAATCAGCTCTATAATACAATTTACTACGCCTTGTAGTCTAGAAAACATACTCAAAAATATTTTTGTGGTATGACTTTCGACACAGTCAAGGGCCCAAGGACCCTTTAAGATAGAATATATAACTCTCAGATGTTATTATATACAATAACATTTAATTAATGAATTAGTATTAATTAATCAAATAAAATTGTAAGACAAAGAAATTAATTAGAATAAACTTGGTGAAATTTGTATATTCTAACTTAAAGGATCGTTGAACTTTAGCTGGTTCGAGAGGTTCAGTACACGAGTCGATGAACTTTGATAAAATGATTCAATAAATATTTAAGTGTATATTAGCATATTAATATAAAAAGTATTTTAAATTATAACAATTATTTATTTGTTAAAAATATATATTTTTAATATATTATACTTATATTATATAATATATATATCATTTTCCTAATTTATTTCTAAATTAAAAGAAACTTATTATAATATTATCAGAGTCTTGTCTAAGTGTACTTGTAATAATGTAAGGTGATCATTGAAATGCCTATCCACTTGAAAATGAAATCAATTCAAGAGCAGCTCTCGTCGAAGAAAATTAATTGTACTCAAGTAATTCCATTTCTTTTATTCCATCCAAATGTTCAATTTGATTGAAAATTCTCCACCATGAACTGTTTGAATAGTATTCTCAAACCAATCAGCTTTTGATTAGATAGTCATATCTATTCGAAGACGACCACCTGCGGTTCAAACAATTTATCTGGAAAATTTTTATCAATAGAGATGCTAATCATGACAGCTACGTTTTTTTGTTCTTTAAATTATTTGATAAAAGAAAATATATACCTTTCAATTATCATTTTACTTTTTTTAGTCTGTAAATGATATGCCATGAATCATAATTACCATAATTTATTTAAAAAAAAAAAACATTGCTATAAATAGAAACTCATTATTGAACAAAATTCAAATTTACAATTCTAAAGTAGGGATTATTTGTTCTTATGTTTTTGTTTCTTATTATTTTGATAAGAAATAGAGAAATTTTTAAAACAAATTTAAAAGATTTAATAATAATTAATAATTCTATTTAATAGTGTTTTTTTAATTTTTAATTTTTTTTATTTCACTAATTAAATAAAAGATTGAAATCCAAACTAAAACAAATTAAACATTTTTATTTTTTAGTATATTATATGATTAGGGCCATTTTGAAAATAATATGGATAAAAATAAACTCAACACTTTGTTAATATATTCTATTTATTTTTCTTTCAATATATTGAAAAAAAAATTGAGAGTGACAATTGTATTGCCTTAATTTTCATTTTGTGATTAGTACGCACAAAGGGTTCATAAATTACCCTTATTTTCAGCACGTGCTTCGGATTCGAAGAGGATATTTTGTAGAACTTAGAGTTGGCCCTCCCCAGTGGCCTTTTACCATTGCTTCTTGGCTACTATCTTTAGCCGATTACTTTACAAAGTTTTCTCAATTGATACATCTCCAAATATTTCTTTAGTTTCTAATAATGATAATATATTTTATTGAATATTTAAATAAATAGGCCAATTGATTACAAAAATATTTTTTTAAAATTTTAAATTCAATGTTTAATTTTTGAAGTGAAACTTCTTTAGCGGCGTCCTGACATTTGGTTGAGAATGGAGAGTGAATTGAAAAATTGAAATTTCGTAACGCGTTACGAAACGCAAGAGAGAAAAAAGATATAGATATAACGAGTGAGAATGAGATAGCCTCTATCTCCGTCTCTCTTTTGTGCGGTGTTTCGTTCTTGAGAGAGAGGCTATCTGGGTCTTTCTTTTGTCCGGTCTTTCGGTCTTGAGAAAGAGGCTATCTGCGTGTTGCTTTTGTGCTGTCTTTCGTTCTAATACCCTCTCGCTAGGTCCAAAGTCCATGGCGCGCATGCGCGCCAGTACGTTGACCCGGAATAATATTTCTCAGCTTCTACTGGGTCAAAGAATAAAAATTAGTATGACTTATGATCAAAAGAGGGCGAGATCTCCACCTTGTCCAGTAGATATCGCAATTAAATACAATTTGAATTTAAATATATATTAATTTCAAAATTTGCCTAAACATTTATAAAAATAAATATACATATGAAATTTGTTATTTTTTTTTAATATTAAAAAATATTTAATTTGAGATTAATTATATGTAAAAAGATCAACTATCAAATAGATTCAAACTTTTATTTTCTTTGATTAGATTATAATTAAATATTATTTATATTATTTAAAAATTATTATTTTTCTATTTATTAAGGATGTCTATTAAAAAATTGTAATTAACCTTATCATATGTCAAATATTATAGCTAAGTTTTTTTGAATTTTTTAAAATTTTTTATATAATTAATCTCAAATTAAATATTTTTTAATATTAAAAAATAACAAATTTCATATGTATATTTATTTATTTTTAATATTAAACGTATTTCATATTTTTTGAGAGAGATTAATAAATATATATATATTTTATTAAAAATAAATATTTTTAATTTTATTTCGAAATTAAATAATGAATTTTAAAATATTTTAAATATAAAAAAATGTTAATACAATATCATTTAAAAAAAAAAGCGGGATTAATAAATATATATATATATTTTATTAAAAATAAATATTTTTAATTTTATTTCGAAATTAAATAATAAATTTTAAAATATTTTAAATATAAAATTTCGAAATTAAATAATGAATTTTAAAATATTTTAAATATAAAAAAATGTTAATACAATATCATTTAAAAAAAAAGCGGGATTAATAAATATATATATATATTTTATTAAAAATAAATATTTTTAATTTTATTTCGAAATTAAATAATAAATTTTAAAATATTTTAAATATAAAATTTCGAAATTAAATAATGAATTTTAAAATATTTTAAATATAAAAAAATGTTAATACAATATCATTTAAAAAAAAAGCGGGATTAATAAATATATATATATATTTTATTAAAAATAAATATTTTTAATTTTATTTCGAAATTAAATAATAAATTTTAAAATATTTTAAATATAAAAAAAATATTAATACAAAATTAAAAAAAGGCGGGAGTAAAATTTCAAAATGGATGCCATTTACGTCACCCATATATAATTTTCAATTAAGAAATTAATAATGAAGCTGTAAGTTTCAAGAGATGTAATCAATAAAACTCAATTTTTCTTTATAAATACTATATCTAGTGTGAATTTGAAAAAAATCGTTAGAGCGGTTTTTGAGAACCAATGGTTATAGATAAATAGATAGATATATACAATTTTAGCTAGCATAATAAGATAAGATATATATCGTGAAATAATTAAAATTCTCAAGTCAAATATACAGCGTGCACGCATACCGACGCATGTAATTGTGTGTGTGAACATGGTCGGCGATTCACACGCCAACACATACAGTTATGTGCGTCGATGACCATTCACGTTATTTATCCAAATCTCAACATTACTTTAACACTACTAAATCAATTTAAAATTATTATTGCATTTAAAACTGCTTTTCTCTACTCCACAGATTTCACTATGCCGAAAAAAAATAACGACCAAAATTTAGACGATATTATTTATTTCATACACCGTTCACTACTGGTTTATAGCCACACAGGTGCTAATGCACTTGAACGAGGCGAAGATAAAATCCCTCTAATTCTCGGGGGAGATTTTAATGTAAATTTTGGATCTGAGATGATTCGTTGCCGTTGATCAACTTTCTTCGAGAAACATTTGGTCTGCTTATAAATAACGATCCCAACGAATCAACAACAAAATCTGGAACTACAATAGATGCTGTTTTTACACGTTATATAGAAAATATCGAATCACGAACATATATATCTTATTTTAGTTATCACAAGCCATTAATATCAGTATTACCAATTGAAGCACCAACCGACAATAGTACAGGCAATGTAGATATGATGATAGAGTAGATAATAATAATAATAAAGCGAATATTTGTTACGAAAATTTTATACTGTTATATGTCTTTCGAAATGATCCCTTTATTTTTCTCTATTTCTCTCTCACTCACACTCTCAACTAAAATTTATCTTATTCTCTAGATTGTAAGAAGTTTCACTTCCGCCACGTGTACGATGCTGCACATTTTGCTTTTTTTCAATCTTTAAAATTATTTCAAAAAAATTATATGTTTATATTTATAAGAACGGTTCTCAGAATATTTCTGAAGGCACCTTTGGGTCACTTGCTCAACTACCTGGATATATTCAAAGACACTCCCTGTACCTGAATCTGAGATATTATTTAACCCTTGATTTGATACCTTCCTTCTAACCTGCTTCAATAGTTTAATACTTATATAAATTTCTTATCATACGAGAGATTTGGTGAAAACATATTTAATCTTGGCAAGCAGATTATTGTAGTAGTTATGTTTTACAATTTAATTTTAAATAATTTTGCGTTTCAGACTCATGAAACTTCTATATCATATTATAAGTATTTATTAGTATTTTTACAAATTAATTTCTTTTATTTCACATAATTTTCAAGTCATCTTGTTTTAGCAACGCTAGTGATCATCTAGCCCTTGGGTGTCTAAACTATGACCATTCGAGGGCCACATTGCAAAAAAAAAAATATGCTGGTCCTCACATAAATATTTTTTCAATAAATTGAAATAAAATAAACTACAGTAAAACCGCTCTATAAGGACATGTCTAATAGTTACTCTTCATTCATTTTAATTCACAATAAACATTGTTTTCAACAGTATTTTGAGAATGTCCTTATTAGAGAGGTTTTACTGTATATATATTCTTCTTCTTAAGGTGCCGTCTCCGTTTCGGAGTTTGGCTATCATCATGACTAGGATAGCCTTAGAAGCTGCCCAGCCATGATAATTTTTCTTGGGAATGTTAATGCGGTGGTTTCCCGTTGCCTTCCGCATGTATAGAACCAGGAACTGACAGTTCCTGGAGCCGGAGGCAGCTGATGTTAAATTGAATTTTATTAGAAAAATTTGTTCTTAGTTGGAATCGAACGCCGACTTCTTGTGTAGAAAATTGTTATGCTACACGCTCGGCTAGCTGCCTCCTCACTGTATATATAGTTTTATTAAAATAAAATAACTTCTTTTTATTTGAATTAGATATATAACATTATAAATGAACATGAAAAATTATTGCAAACATTAATGTTTTTTAGTAGAAATGAGGAAATTTAAATATTTTCATAATTTGAGTTTGGGCCGCATCTCAAAGGGCCACACTTTAGACAAGAATGATCTAGCCCTTCGAGCTTGTCCACGCGCCTTCCAGAATTATAATTTTTTTATGAATCGGATCCAAACAACAACTTATTGGCGCCTAAATTTTAATAATTATTAAGAAATTGGGCAGTAAATGTAATGTGAATATAGCAACATATTCGGTAATGCAGTGACCGTCATTTTAAAAGTATATTTTAAATTTTACTTGTGTTATAAATTTCTATTATTATCACACAATGGCGTTTATTTATTTATTTTTTTCTATAGTAGTTTTATGTATTCTTCTCAAGATAATAAAAAGCTAAAATGATATTTATTAGATTGTTTTCGTTTCCTTATCGGAGTAAAAATTTCAAACCAAAAAATAAAAAAAAAAAATTAGAGACAGGACCTTCAAAGACATTTTAGATTAGATATCCTGTTGCAATATGAGTGAAAACAAACTTTATCCTCAAGCCTTTTTATTTCAATTTTTCTTAAGCTTATCTGAGATCATAGGATGGTACCCGAGGGATCGGTTATGTTCACAACACCACAAGGTAATTTTTTTTAACATTTTTGAAAATTAAAAAAAGAAGAATCAAAGAAAACAATCTTAATATTTAATTTAATCTGAGATGAAGTTTTCTTATAAACAGATTTAATTAGAATATAAGGAAAGGAAATGAAAATATACATGAAATATGGAATGAGAGATGTTTGCATTTCTGCTAATTAAACATTTACGGTGTTTTGTAATTACGCAATATAGTTTGATAAGAATATTAAAATATTCTATTCAATATAAAATATTCAATTAATAATCCATTAAATGTTTTGTTTTCATTTTCCCAATTGAAACCTCACTAATCAACAATATATGGCAATGACATGATCCTAAAGGTTAAGCATATAAACGTCGACCAACGTATTGATTGAATCAACAGAAAGGTTTCAACTGAAATTGACGCTTCCGGAAAAACAATTATGTTAAAACTAAATTCATATATCAAATGAAAGTTAATAATCTGATAGTTACTAAAATATAAATGAATTTGAAGATATTATTAATAAATAATCAATATTTTAAATGATGTGTTAAAAATAATCAATATTACGTAAATGAATTTAGTTGTTTAAAAATTATTTTAAAAATGTAAAAAACATACCTATACATATATTTATTTAATTCTTAAATATGTTTTAATTAATGATTTTTAATTTGATTAAAAACCTCTTGTATTTTAATATGAAATTAAACAACGAGGTGACCATGAGGTTGCTTGCTTGTGAATAGCGAAATTGACTTGAATAATGTACAAAGTGTTCTCAGTAAATTATTTTTTTATATAGGTATATATATATTATATAATTATTATTATTATTTTTTTTGAGAAATTATTATATTTATAGATTTAATATTTTTGAAGATTAATATCCATATATGTAAATAATTTCAAATAAGTAATAAGTTGAACTATCAGCTATATATAGAAATAGATTCAATATATATAGATAATCATTATGTGATTGTGTGATGTATTGTAGGACAGAATCAAATTGAAACTTATAATATGTTTGGCAGCTCAGTTAATTGTATCTTGAGCATTGGACTACATCTGGGACCTTAATGAAGAGGGATCGCATCTGCTTTAGAGCGATTGGCTCCAGGATTAAAGGATGATAATTAATTAAGGATAGATTAACAAGCAGCACCCTTAAAGCTTCCATTTTAATCTGAGAAGAAAAATACAAAAACAACAACGATTAAACAAAATTAAAATTTAAAAACATCTTTAGTTCTATATTTTAATTATTATTATTATTCAAGGCTTTTCAGATCATTTTTAATATTGTAGATTAATTAATATCAAGAATTTTATTGGATATAATTTATTCCATTCAGAATGAGGGTAAAAAATACGATAAAGTCTAAGAACAATATGATATGATGGTGAAATGTCTAATAATATTACAAAATAAATTACGCATTAAAAAAGAAAATATACCAAAAATTTCAGAGGATACAAAAATACTCATAAAAATGAAAAATAATTTAAAAAAGAAAAAAAACTACAATTAATCGAATCGAACATAATATATGTATTATGTAAAACAGGTTAATATAAAATAAACAATAATATAACAATAATATAATCAACTCGTTATAGTATCACACACATCAATTAGGAAAATTAAACGTGAATTATATCGGTAAACAAATGATCCCAGGTTTAATAAACAAAAAAATTAAGCCTGAAGTCAATCGCCCAAATATTGTTAGATTGGCAGCCGATTTCTATATGGTGAAGAATTGAAAGAAAGAAATGATGACAACCAAACAGAAGGAAGTGTTGCTCATTTTTGTGAAGTCTGAACTACTTAATAAAAATTAAAAATCTGCCGGAAAAAATGTTCAAACAATTAAAATGGGATAAAGTGGGAATAAAAATAAATGGAAATTATTTAAACAACCTACGATTTCCTGATAATGTTGTTTTGATTGGAACTCCCAACATAATTGACGGAGCACGAACTTTAACTAGAAAGAATATGGGAAGGTTAGAAACTACCCAAAGATCCTTATTACAAAAAGGTGCATATAACACCAATATTAATTTTCTTATTAAAAATAAGAAATGAAGATGGGCGGAACACTTAGTTAGAACAGAAGATGAGATGGACCAAGACAAATTCGGTAATTGTACCCTCTAGATAAAAAGAGAAAAATAGGAAGACAACGGAAGAGATGGACTGAAGACATTACTAAGACTACAGGAGTTGAATGGCAAAAAATTGCCAAACAAAGAAGAGTTTGGAGACACATTGGAGAGACCCGCAAAGGCCTGGTTCCTTTATTTTTTAAAAAAAAAATATTTATTTAAATTTTAAATTTAATTATTGTATAAATTGTTTGAATTAATTGGTATTTTGTAAAAAAAAATCCAATGTAAATAAAATGTAATTGTGAACCAATAAGAAAGGGTATAAATAAATAAATAAATAAATTATTATTATAAATTTTAAGAAATATTTTGTTATATCTTTAATTGAAATAATAAAAAGAAATTGTCATTTCTGTCATATTCATTTATAACGTAAAATTAAATTAATAATACATTCTAGAAACGTATTATAATCTTCATTATTTACATTAATTAGAATTTCTATTTATATCTCTTTATATTTCTATTATAAAAATTATTTTTCTTTGTCCTATATTTTGAAAATGTTCTCTTTTTTTTGTAATTGTAGTGACTTAATTATTTTGGCTCGGTTTGCAACGATAATTAATCAAATTAGAAGTAATTAGTTTAATTCTCAGTATGAAATTTAATCTGGCAAAGACCTCCCCCACCTCTCCCCTCTCCATCGAACCACTCTGTCGTCTTTCTTGTCTTGTCTTCGAAGACTCAGCTGGGATGGGAGAAGTGGAAAACGAAAAGAGAAAACATTATATTATGTTCAAAAGGGCGAAAGAGATAGGAATATGCTCTGCACAAATAGAAATCCCCTCACGGCTGATCGAATTATTGCTTGTGATGGAAAATCAAAAAAAAAAAAAAATCGAAAGAAAGTCTGTCTGAAAAAGTATATTATCAAATTGTTTCTCAAGAAAATGATTTGGTAAGAATAAGAAGTCTTCAATTATTATAGAAAGCATGTGGATCTGGTTTTATAGCAGAGAGCATCTCAATCAGTTGCTTTCTCTCCAACATTGTTCAAATCCATTTTCTATTCAATGAGTTTTAAACAAAAAAAAAAAATAAAAAAAAAATGAGTAAAGATAAATACAATTCAATATTGAAAGCAGTAAGAATAATGATAATTGATAAATAAAATATAGATATTATAATAAACATTTATTTTATAAATTTATTTGGTAAATTCAACTCAAAATTTTATATGAAAATGGTCCATGAATTTATAGGTTTACTTGATTCTTCCCACCTGTAATCCGCTAGGTCCATCCGGTTCAATCTAATTGGATTGCTGGTCATTTAGTCGCAAATGGTTCACAAGTAGTTAATTGATTAATTGGATGTTGGATTGAATATTGGCCATACCATCTATCAATGGGTAAGGTCAAGCAAGTAACACGCCGAAAACACTCGATCGAGGGGATAAATCGCTAAAGGAAACTTTCCTTTTCCCCATCCGTAAACCCGTTCTTTTTCTTCTTCCTTCACTCGTACAAACGATTGGGTCAACTTCAATCAACTAATTCAATTTCACAAAAGGATTTACCTATCTTTATTGCTTTATTAAATGTTCAGAGGAATTTATCTCATTCTTGAGATTATTAAATGGATTTATTTTATGATCCTAATTAGTTTATACTTTAACATAAGTAATAAGCTAATTATCCTTATTAGTTGAAAAATAACTGTAGGGTTGTTTTATCATTTTAAAAAAGAAAAAAAAAGAAAGAATTTTAAGAAGATGAGTTCTTAGGTTATAATTAAAATAATGTTACAAACACGCGAAGATTAAATGGGGTAGCTTCGTATAAATAGAACTAAACCTCTTAGAAAGGAGGAGAAGTAAAAAAGTATAAAAGTGAGTAAGCCATAAAATTCTTTACTAGATACTTTATTTTTACTTTTTATAATTTTTTTTTATTTTGATTCAATAGTATAATGCTTGTATTATTTTATAATAAAACTAAATTTTTAAATAAAAAAAAAAGTAAGATAATTATAATTTGTGATTATTTTCTTTCAAGAATGTAGGAAAAGTCTTCGTGGTAATCTTTGAAGGGATTTGAAGTTTTGAAAATATAAATCATTTAATAATTTTTAAAACAAGAAACACATTAAAAAGTTGTCATATTTATTATAAATACATTTTCAAGAGGCACAACCTCTCCCCCAATTTGTGAATTAGGTTTCAACATGCAACTTTGCAATTATCTATTGTCTTAAATATATAAATTAAAAAACGGACATTTATAAGTATTATTTTCTTAGTTCTGCAAATAATAAAATATGGATAATGATCTATAATAAGTTTTTGTTAAATAATTCTTTTATATACTAAATATAATTAATATATTTAATTTGGGCAGACATTTATATTTAACAACTAATTATAAAATTTGAATAAAGTTATCAAAAAATAATATGAAACTAAATAAGAAGGGGTGGGGGAATGAATTTTACAGCGTAAAGTCTTGGAAGGCGGGTTAACTAGATTCCAGGGGCTACTGTCAAATTTTTTCTTATAATAAAACAATTTTTTTATTTTTAATTTTATATATGTAATTACAATGTATAAACCATTATCTAACAAATCAGATTCTAAATCATATATAAAATATTTTAACGATCAATAAAAATAAATACTTTGATTAAATTTTTTTTTTTTTCATTATTTTCATTTCATTCCTGGCTAACACTAATAAAATGTGAATAAACTATTTAGATATGTGATTTTAATAATAAAAAAGGTCAACGTAATTTTTTTAATACATTTTTTTAATTCAATTAAAATAAAAAAAAGTGAAATGAAACAGTTTTTAAACTGAATCGAGAAAAATAGAAATTGATAAAGTAATAGTGATTCATTTAAAATAGATCATTTACAAGTTAGTTATATAGTATAGTACATAAATAAACGATTAAATAGATAAATTGCCAGCTTTCATAGAAACAGATAGAGATGAATTAAATTAAAACTGTTTTAAACCAAATCGGAGACGGGTTTATTAATCAATTTTAATGTTTGTTTTACAATATATATATATAAAATAATATTATATATTATTGTATTATATAATGTAAAGACAGAAAGATTTAGTTATATAAAGTACCTATATTATGATTTAAATATTTTATTAAATAAAGAAAGATACGTAGTATGAAATATATATAAATTTATAAATTGAAATATTATTCGCATGATATAAATAAGCTGTTTTAAAATACATAGTTTGAAATACCAGTAAAATATAATAAATATATTAAATTATTTCATTAGATTAATTTTCGAACATTATATTTAAAATAAAATGAAATTATTTGTATAATATATGTTAAAAATTTGTTAAACATTAATTATAGGTATATACTAGTACATAATATGTGTATTTATTGTAAACTTTTATATACGAGGGTCGTTCACAAAGTAACCGCCGTTTTGAAATAAAAAATAAACCAAATGAGATACAAAAATTGTATTATATACATTTTAAATCTATACTTTTTCTCTACTTTTCTACATATTCACCAAATAAATTCAAGCACTTATCATATCTTTTAACAGTTTTTGAAATGCCGTCTGCATAAAAATCTTCCGCCTGTCTCGTCAGTGATGACTTGGTGAACAAAGTGAACGAGAAAATTCGTGAGAACCGGCGCTTCACAATCTCGGGATTTTCCGATCATTTTCCTGAAATTTTTCGAAGTTTTGTGCATGAGATAGTGACAGAAAAACTTGGCTATCACAAGTTTTGTGCTCGTTGGATTCCAAAAGTGCTCACCGACTATCACAAAATTAAAAGAATGAGCTCTGCCATAAACTTGGTATGACATTGAAGGAGAAACTTCTTGAAAGTCTTGATTCTCAGAGTAGGCGTCACAACGTTCAGGCCGCCAATCCACAAGCAGGACACCAGAAAACACTGAACGTGTACGAGAGATGCTAACAAAAGATTGGCGATTGACTCTGCGACTAATAGCCGAAGAATTGGGTATTAGCAAAGACACAGTAAGTAGTGTTTTCTGGTGACCTGCTTGTGGATTGCCCGCCTGAACGTTGTGACGGCTATTCTGAGAACGATTCCACATCAAGACTTCTGCAACAATTTTCAAGCTTTATACGAATGTTGTCAGAAGTGTGTTGTGGCTAGTGGAGAGTATTTTGAAGGTTAATAAAGGTATTTTTAAAATTAACATTCTCTTTTTATGTTTTTATTCACCGAACTTTTTAGACACACTTCGTATATATATATATATATATATATATATATATATAAAATAATAATAATAATATTTTACAATCATTGGAATTAAAATGAGCGGAGAGTTCAGCAGACTCCACTCCATTAAAAAAAGCAAAATTTTTAAAATCCTTGAAAAGTTGCATTATTAGACTATAATTTTAATTTATTTGTTACAATACAAATAGGCTATTTTAGGGATTTTTATAATATATTCTAATGAAACATCTTCAAAAGACAATTTATAATTTATTGTTATTATTTATTTAATGTATTACTTTAAACCCACCCCCCAAAAAAAAATAAATTATAATGGTATTTTTTATATAAAGAAAGAAAGAAATATTATTAACATTAAATTATTATTTTTTTAAGAATCTAATTAAATTAATTAACATCAATTCATTTATAAATTCTTTTCTTTACGACAGAAGTATAATTTAACAATGGATAATGTTATTTTAACAAGTATAGAAAAGATTTTAGAATAGGGTTGTTTCAGTATAGAAGTGGCTTGGAAGCGAAAGGCCCACCATTCCCATTCTCCTCGATTCCAGACCAGACCCAACGTTAATTGCGGTCCGGTTCTTCAAAACCTAAAGGAGATTCCGCAAGCTGCAGTCCGGAAGAATTCCTACATTCCGGGAATAATTCTCAAGCAACGAAGAATCAAGGCTTTAGAGCAATTAGAGACTTTAGTACTAGTAACAGCGGCAAGAAGCCCCGAGAGCCTTCTCTCCTACCCCACCAAAACTCAACTCCCAAGCCAATACTTTTTAATAGCTTTTATTATAGCTCTTACATTTTTTTGGAACGGATTTCTTTTATTTGCAATCTATCCGAACCGCGTGGCTCACCATCCCCTTCTACCCCTTCTACCAAGGCAATCTCTTTGTCTATTTGCCGTGGTAAGGCTATAAACCCAGAGCCTTAATAGAGAAAAGCAGAAAAATTCTGGAAGGGGTTGTTCTCCGAGGGTCGCAGTAATGGCGGCGCTGATTGAACTCGCGGCAAATCGGCTGTGCGATTGGCGGCTAGAAGGGTTTTTTTTTCTCTTAAGGCCTGCTGCCATTAACTCACCATAGGAAGAGAAAAATTGAAGTTAATTATCGACATACTCTCCCTTATATAAATTAGTTTGTCAGTGAATTTTCGAAAATTGTGTTCATATTTGTCTCGAAGAGAAATGATTGAACTAAGGAAAAAAAAAATAAAGAAAACAAACAAAATGAAATATCTTAATGAAACTCAGATATTGCTTGTATTCTATTGTATAAGATATCATATTAAAATAATAATAATAATAATAATAAATCGAATTTTAAGAAAAAATGAAAAAAAATATTAATGGAAAAGTAGATGTAGATGTAAAAATTGTTACACGTATTGTAGAAAAAAGTGTAATAAATCAACTTGAAAATATTATTCTTTAAAAAAAATGAATTAAACTAATAAATGTTTAATAATTTTCAAATTAAAAATTAAAAATAAAAATAAAAAGTATGGATTTAAAAATAAGGGATGTGAATTGAATGAATCTATAAAACTCTCGGCGTTAATTAATATACAAAAAGTGTTTTAATAAAATTATTTATTTATAAAAATAAAATAATTAATTATCGAAATATGGTGATAAAAATTGATTTTAATTCAATAAATATATAATCATAAAAAATTCACTTATAATTTATTATCAAAATGTCAAACGAATTACTTATGTTTTTAAAAAAATAATATAAATTAGAAATATGTAAATAGTTTTGCTTTCAAATGGATTTATTTGATTAGTTCTCTTTTGGATTTGATTAATATTTTATGTCAGGGAGAGTCAGTCATCTCATAAATTCACTAGATTCCTTTGGAGTGAGAAGCACTCCCCCTTCCCCACTCCCTTTCTCACAACACATAGATCGGTTTGAAATTATCTCATTAGTGTGCAATCCGATCCTGTATACTAGGATGTTTACAATCGGACAAACTGATCTTTGTCAACACCCCTTTGAAAATAAAGGATTAAACTCTTCCCTCGATTTCAACCCCATACTGTTGCAGGTTGTTACCGAAACGGATGGATAAATTAACTTTGAAATTAGATTGAGTTCAATTCTATATTTTTTTTATTAAAAATATATTTTAGTATAATATAAATAATGATCCAATAGAACGAAGAAAAAAAGTGAGAGAACGAAGGAATATTTCGATCAAAAGTTTAACCACTTTTTAAGATATGAGTGATATAAAATTCAAGGGTCTCTTTTTTCGGTCTTTTAGTTCTTTTAAACATGACATTAGTTATCAAAGGATTTTTTTCTCTCTTCATTTTTTTTTGTCCAAATTGGGTTGGTACTAAAACCGATTTTCAAAATATCCGTTTAAGAATTCGATTGAACATAAATTCTACCTAAATATTATCCTTTTAATATTTAACCAATCGACAGTCTCAAGAAATATTTTTTATGTCAATTCCCGGTAAATGCCGTTTAAATGAATGCTGTGATGGTATAGTAACATCGTTAGTTTAACCGCTAGAGGCGTATAAAAAAAATCAAACAAAATATCTTTAAAATATTCATATACGTAAAATTCGTGTTGTGTGAAGCCATTGGAAAGGGTGAATGTTTCACCTTGTAGGTATACAGATAAGAAAATTGAAAATCTATATATAGATAGGCAAGCGAGAGAGAAAAGAGTATATATATATTAGGAGTATAAGTCTAAAAGGGAAGTGAAGGGCGTAAGTGTGTTAGGAAGTGATCTTAGATGAAGCCTGTCAAGCTTCGAGAAAAATTCACACGATAACCAGACTTTCTATCCGAGCTTTCAAAGACACATTAAATAAAATTCAATAATATTTCATAAAATATCATAATATATTTATAGAATAATAATAACAATATATATATATATATATATTAGGTTAAATTTTTTTTTACTTTAAAAAATCTGTAAATGAAAAATAAGATGAAAATTTTGATTTAGTAATTTAATATTTTTTTTTGTTTGGAGAGTGAATAAGATCAAAAGTAATTTAATAAACTTTGTCATGATCAGTAAATGTGTTTGAAATTTAGTTCTTAAAAAAATGTGGAAGAAAAAAAATTGTATATCTTTTTCTCTTTAAGAGATTGTACTAAAAGAATTAATAATTTTTTGGTTTTCGAAAAATATTAGCTTAATTTTCAATTTTTTTTTTAAATTTGTTTTAGGAGTATTGGTGGTTATTCTTGTTTCCATAAATATATTATAAATCCACATTTATAATTTTTTTATAATCTTTATAAGTAATATTCAAATTACATGAAAATTTATACCACTTAATTAATTATGTTTCAGTATATTAAGTTATTCAAAGTATAAATTTCACTATTTATGTAAATATTTAATGTTAGGTAAAAAAAGAATTACGATTTGGGACGAAGCCAAAATCTCATTTGGAGAAGTGGAACAAATCTGTTTGCCTGTTAAAAGGCACCCAAAAGGGCTAGCTAAGTTTTTTTTCCGTGGAGGTTAACCAGGGTTCAAATAATTTGTCGACAGCAAATGAAGAGGATTGGAACTGGGCTGAACATTGAGTGAGGTTGAAGCCTTTGAAACGGCCATCGCTGTTCACCTGTCACGGTACACCGCCCTGCAGGCCATCCACGACATCAACCAATTAGCGATAAAGAACGAATTGCCAGTCAAAATGAGATATTCGTAACAGACATACGAGGACAAAACAAATTTGAGTTGGAAAAAATCACCTCAGACAAAATTAGATTAATCTTGGAATTAAAGTTAGGATAGAATTAAAATAATGTGATGGTCGTTTAAAAAAAATACAGTTTTTTCAAATGATCAATCAGTTAATTATTTTGAAAACTATCTTAATATTATAAAATTATTATAAGTGTAATAATTATATAAGAATAGAAAGTTGATAGATTTGGATGAGTAGTAAGTACTTTGCTAGGTTCTTACTAATATATACCTAAGAATAAGAATGAATTTTGTTTATTTTTTTAAATAAAAGTATTTGTTACAAATGTTTTATACCAAACTACTGTTGTTTCTAGAGAGTAATTATAATATTCATAATTTTTTTCAAAGCTACATAAAAGTCAGAAAATTTAAAATGGAATAATTATTAAATATAAGTAGCTTATTAAGAGAAATTTCTCGCCTTCTCAGGCCCAAGACCCTCAGTGAAAAGACTTGGAATTAGATTTGCATTAATTTAATAGTCATTTTTGGAAGGGAGCCGTCCTCCAAGGCGAACTCTAGAGACAGGATGACGCCAGTGAGAACGAAAAAGGATCCCTCATTAGAATAATTGCGATAAATTAAAAAAAAAATGTAATTTAAAACTAAACAAGCTTTCAAAAAAATAAACTTTAAATTTGTTAAAATCGCTTTTAGGATACACAAAAAAGAATAAGTATTTATTTTTGTAAATACATAAATTTGATAAAGTTGTTTTTGTTTTAAGACAACATTCAGAAGTGGTTATAATTTTATCAATCTAGAGAAAATAGAAATATGGCCGGGGTCTATTTCTATTATTTAAATCAGCAGTTCGCATCTCAACCTTTTATCATCAGCTTACTCAGTGATATGTATTCTAATCTCTCTAATCTAGTGCCACCCCCTTCCCCTTATTAAAGAAATTTTGTCAGTACTCATATGAAATTTAAATAAGAAAATCTCTTTTATTCAATTTTATTAAACATAATATATTTATTTTTTTATTCACATATAAATACAATTTCAATATATATATATATATAACATTTAAAGGTATTTTTTTTTAAATTAAAAATATTATTGTACAAAAAATTTAACTTTAAAATCTTTACTAAATAAATTGAGAGGGAACAACAGAAAAAATAAGCTGAATATTCATACTTCACGATAAAAGTAATTTATTAATATTAACAATATAATAACATGTACAATTTTTACTAATTTGAGATATAGAATATATTATTTTTTGTCTTTATAACTAAATTGTTAGGTAACCCTAAACAACCTAATGCATAACCAAGGTTTGAAAACGCTGATTTAAATAATATTTCACACATTATGAAAGTTTAATTTAATTTTTATATATCTTCCACTTTTTTCTTTTTTCAAATCAGAAATGATTGACCATTAATTTATTTATTCATTGATATTGATACATTATATAATATGTCAAGGAATTTTAAAAAGTAAAAATAAATATAATCAAATATAAAAAGAATTATAATATCATAAAAATAAAGGACTATATGAAAATTTTATTTTCAAAAAAGTAAAATTACCTACATATACATTAATACATAATTAAATTATTAAGTACTCTCATACTATCCTTGCACCATTAAGGGAATTTATTGTAGAGGGGTGGAGAAGGAGGTTGATATATATATTAATTTAATTTTTATGATAACAAACCTAATATTCAATTAAATGTAAGTATGAAGAAAAATATAAAACTAGCTAACTTAATAATAATAGTAATAGTAATAATAAATAACAGGTGTGTTCGTTTCAATAACCTATTCTGATTTTGTCCGCTAACCGTGCCAGTTGATGAATGTTTGATTAATATTTCTGATATCATATCAAAGGGAGAGATTACATATAATACTAAAGTGCTAACAATTTTTTTATTATATAGTTATAATATTAGTGTTAAATTTTATATCATGGTAAATATAATCTAATCGTTCCAAACACTTAATTTAATTGTTAATGGAAATCTTTGTTATAATATTATACTATTTTTATTTTTATTCGTTTCTCAGTGATAAACAAAGGAAGTACAATGGTTAATGAAATATTTATGGGAGGAAGAAAAAAAAATCATACATTGATTTATTCGAATGTGTGTACGATACAGAAAAAGAGTATTCGGGTTTAAAAGTATTTCCAATCTTCTATGGAATAATAAAAGCTAATAACAGGAAATGGACTTAAAAATAAACAGGAAAAACAAAGTGATTCCTACCTATATTTCTAAATTCTCATGACTAACAACCACATAGAAAGATTTCTTTAAATAAATAATGGAAAAGTTTATTTTTTACGAATTGAACATATGTACTCACATATATATGAAAATATTTTTTTATTTATGGGGAGTATTTTAAGTATAAAAATTTATAAGTATTAAATAAATAAAGGTAATTTAATTACATTATAATTTTGAATGACCAATAATAAGTATAAAATATTCGAATCTATATTTTATTTTATGTAATATAAAAAATATTTATTTTCCTAAATGCCTACATGAAATTTAATAGCTAATAATATCAGTAAATACACCAATCGATCTATTAAATTATTTCTTTTTTCCTTGGAAAATGCAATTTCAGTCAGAAAGCTCGAATGGAAGAATAAAGATTAGCGAAATGTTTATTTAAGTGAAAATCAATTGAAAATGGGCCGAGTATAGTATAATAATAATAATAATATGTATATTATAATTTCTAATTAATAGTTATAATATTTTTTGTGATAAATATAAGTAATTTTTTTTTTGAAATATTGATACTTATTATTAAATAATTATTTCATTTTTTGTGAAAAAATTATGGTGTGTTTCAATAATAACTCCTATTTCGATACTATTTCGGTAAGTGGGATTAGCAAAGACAGAAATTAGAATTGGAAAAAGAATGATTGGCAGAAAGAGGTCAGCAGACACACACCTTGGAATAAGAAATGACGTAAATCTAGTAAATCTTAGTTAATAATATAAATAATGTTTGAAAAAGTGAATATAATGATTAATATTAATAAAATTGATGATGTATTTAATTAAAAAAAATTATAGAAATGAAAAAAAAATAATTAAATGAGAATAATTATATATTTTTATCGTTAAATGGGATCATTATGTTGTTCATTTGTTTAGCTTTAATATGATTTATTTATTATTTATAACATTTATTATCATTTATTTGATATTAAATTATAAAGTCGAATACTTTCCATTTCATTACTCACCCCGATTCATTGATGATCGGTTGAAAAATAAATGAATTCAATGACAATCACAGAATAAATAAATAAATTTCGTCAGACCGTAGTAAGAATTTTTTTTTTAACTGAAATTTTTCCTAACTGAGATTCTCTATTTATCTGTAACTTCACAAAAACATTTCACATAACTTTATTTTTTTTTAACCTTTACCATTAATGTGAAAAACATATTGATAAACATCTTTAAAAGGTTTTTCAAACTTTAAAAAAAAGCTATCAATTTACCTTCTTAAAATAATAACTTTTTTTTTTATTTTTAAATGAGATCATTTTTTTAAAGGCATATATAAATATTAAAAATAATGCAGATTAACGTATTAAAGTGATATTCTCGGAAGGCGTAAGGGTCGCCGAAAGCAAAGGAAGAGCTTCAAGTCCTTACTCAAGTAAAATTGCTCCAATTACGGGTTCATATCAGCACAGGGATTTTATTATCGTTGGCTCGAATAACCCGTCCTACTTTATTTTCCACCTTCTAATCTCCCAACACCTCCCCCAATTTTATTTTAAAATAAAACAACGATATTGGAAGGTGGTGGGGGAGATATCTCTTTAGCTAAGCAAGTGAAAATTTCCGAGCCGCTCCCCGTTTCATAAGCAGTCGCCCTCAAAGTCGAAAGGCTGCTCCCGACATTCAATTAACTTGAGCAGCAGCCCGCCAATCACAGACAGAGTCGACCTTTGCTCTGGTCAGAGCAATGCGCTGATAGCGACAAAGCGACATCCCAAGCATCTATTCGTCATTTGCCCTTCAAATAGCAAATATGTAAAAGCACAAAAATGAATGAATTTTCAATAAGGAATATGAATGCGATAGAATTAATTTATTTTCGAATTTACTAAATAGAGATAACACTTTATATCATCCTTTTCTTTTATTTTAATTTAATTTATCAGACTTGACTTAATTAATTATTTTAGAGATAAATTAATGATAAAAAGAAATATTTTCAGAAAAATACCATTTTTAGAAGAAAAGTTTTTTTTAATATTTACAATTGAAGGAAAAAACAAAAAAAAAACTTTTTTTATAATCACTCATTCGATAGAGGTTTGAAATAATTACTACTAATTTTTCACTTAACTGTTCAAAAAATTCATCAGACTTATCGTTGTCAAAATTTTATAATTTAATTTTTTGGACATTAAGATGATATAATTTTTTTTAAAGCCAAATATTTGTATAATTGTAAATTGAAAATTTAATATTAATAATATTATTAATATTATTATTAATTATTAGTATAAAGTTAATGATTAAATAAAGTTCAAAAGAATATAACAAAAATACTAATCGCGGGGTTGAGTTGTGTTTGTTTGTTTCATGTGACATTTCAGTCTGAAGATAGCAATGTTGAAATATTGAAATTAAACTATTATGTTTTATTGATTATCTATTTATTTATCTCTGGAGCTCTAAGGAATTCGAAAATTCTTGGCCGCAGCAACCACATTTCTTCAGGTTCCCATCTAACTCCTTTTACTCTCTCACGTTCCTTTCTACATTGTCCACCACATTGGTCTTCCAAGGGGACGTTTCCCAATCGGTCTCCCCACAAATATATTTTTTGCTAGATATCATCACCCATTGCTATATGCTGAAGATGCATTGAGGTCTTACAATTCCTCCTTATACAGCCACCGCCATTCTCCGGTGACTTCATCTTTCTTCAGTCCATAAATGCGGCTAAGAATCCTATTATCAAATAATCTAAATGTACTCTTGTCTCCCAGAGTATAAGACTATATACCTTATATCACACAATACAATACACACACAATGAACAAAATAATTGTTTTTATTGATTAATTTAAAATTAAACATAAATATATTGTTAAAAAATTTGTTTTTCACGTTTTAATTTTAATTTTTATTTATTTATTAAAATATAATCATTGAGCTCTTGTAGTTTATTGATTTCAGATAATTAACACATTTTGTATTATTTTTTTTCTGGATGAGTGCAAACTAGTACTAGTTCAATACAAATTAGAAATTAAGTGTTTGGATTTATTTAATATAAATTTATTTAGGACATCACGTAAATTATTTATTAAATCGCTATTAAATATCAATTTTTTTACTTATTTTTAATCAAAATCTTTCTAAAATATTGAAATTTATTCAATTTTAAATATTTTATATTATCATTTTACCTTTGTCTATAAAACTTTGTTAAATGTTTTTATAATACTCTTTTTAAATAATATTTTATACTAACTATTTCAATAAAAGATAAAGTATATATTGGGGTAAGGTTATTATAGTTAAAACCATCGATAACTCGAGTAGAATATCTTAAATCGTATTACAGTTGAAGGGTCTTTCATACTCAATCTAAATTCATAATTTTCATAAGTTTCTAGATCAAGTTAGCTCAGAGAAAATGATCATATCCCTGAGGTATCCATCAAGGTTTCATACGAAATAGGAGTGAAATTATTAAATAAAAGAATAAATGTGGCTAAACTTTCTTAGACATTAACCATCTATGAATTATTTTCGATAGTGAATAATAAAAGAGAAAGAGTACAAAAGAAATTTGCCATTATTACTTGAAGTAATGAAGATAATAAATAAACTATGTTATTACTAACATAGGAAGACAAAATATTAACAAGAAAGAGAGAGTGAGAGAGCACTACATAAAAGAGGTTTAAAATTAAAATTTAGAAGTTCGTTAAAAAATTTTAAAATATCATATTAATTATTATTATTATTATTATTATTTGATTTGATTGCACTTTCTTAGCATTTTGGAAAACTTCCATTATTATTATTATTATTTTATTTTATTTTTAGTTATTTAGATAAATCAAAAACATATTTTCTAAGAATTTTTTTATCATTGTAAAAAGAAAAAACTATTTTCTATGTAGAAATCTAATTTTTATACCCAGTCACATTAAAGATAATAAATGAAAGAAGAATAATTTATTAGAAAAGATCAATAAATTCAAATATCTCTTTGTAAACCTTGACCTAGACTAATATGTTTGATAGTAATCTATTAGCGTTTTAACTCTAGTTGGTGAACAAGTATGAAATGCCGATTTTATTCCAAATAAAAACATTAAATTCGAAAGAACGATAAAAAATTGTTTATTCAAAATATGCTCCATTAAACATTTTTTTTTTTCATTTGTGGATACTTTCGCCCCTTTTATCGCGAACCATTAATGGATTAGTTTATTCCCTTCTTCGAACGAAACAAAGTACTGCTCAGCATATAACCTATCGATACTTTCTAGTGATACTCGGAAAGAGCCAGATCTGATGAGAAAGCCCATCTGGAGGCAGTTCCCAGTTGAATGTCACAAGCCAGTTTACCAAATGTTATACATAATAATGGAAATAAATGATGTGGTACACACACATATATCTAGACATGAAACATGTGAGTATGAATGAGAAACAGTTTTCTTACAATATTATTGAACATAACAAAAAGATTTATTAAAGCTTTAGTGGTTATTTTGATAATTATTAAGGTATTTTTTATTCAAAGACCACATTGTTTGTATAAATTATTTATACCGGGACCCCGAGCCTCGGCTCGGTAATTAAGTTAAAAAAAATTCATTATTATTGGGTTTGACTGGTAATATTAATACTTGGGACACCGAGCTCCCTCTCGACCCTTTAAAACATATTGATATTCAATTCTTTAATTATTTATTACAATTATTAAATGTTGCATCATCGCATCAATCTGATTAAAATGAATGGAACTTGGGGTCCACAATAATACATAAATATGTATTATTATGTTTCTAAGTGCATGAATATTTTTTTTTATTGGAAGAATGATAAATATATATCGTAATTTATAATTATAAAATATTATTAAAATATATATTTTTAATTTTATTTCGAAATTAAATAAAAAATTTTAAAATATTTTAAATATAAAAAAATATTAATACAATATCCTTTAAAAAAAGGCGGGAGTCAAATTTCAATATGGATGTCATTTGTGACGTCATCTATATATAAATTTAAATTAAGAAAAAACTAATGAAGATGTATTTTTCCAGAGATGTTATCAATAAAACTCAATTTTTCTTTATAAATACTATGATAAATACTATATCTAGTGTGAATTTCAAAAAAATCGTTAGAGCGGTTTTTGAGAACCCATGGCTATACAAACAATTTTAGCTAGCATAAGAAGATAAGATAAGATAAGATAAGATTATATTAAAATAACTGTACAACGTTTCGACGGCTTATTCTGCAGTCGTTTTAAAATACCGCTTGAATCGGAGCAAGCGTACGGTACTTGTACAGTTATTTTAATTTAATAAATAATTTATACAAACAATGTGGTCTTTAAATAAAAATTCCCTTAATAATTATAACAAAAAGATATTCCAAATATTTTTATTTGTCTCGCTTATTGTCTTATATTAGCATTATGTGTTTGTGTGTACACCTAATATAATATATTTTTAATAATATTATTAAATATTGGTTATTTTTGTATTGAGAGTTTAAGAAAAAAAAAAGTTTTCTTAATTTAGTTAATTTGTTTTCTGTTTTTAAATCCACTATACTTTTGCGATTAATTGTTTAATATTCACTATATTATAATATATTTATATATTGAACTTGTCTTTGTTCGATTTATATTTCTCCTTAAAACAAACCTATAATATTTACTTAATTTATATTTTTTATAAATTCTAATTTATTAATCTATTAACCAATAAACTTAAATGTATAGCATGTGATCTTGACATTAACGAAGAAAGGGATTGATAATATATAATCAAAGAATATTAATAAAATGTATTGTGAAATTACTATAATAAATATAAATATTTTTTTTATGTAAAGAATTTATTGGAATTTAAAATATATATATATATACAGAGAGAGAGAGAGAGAAGGAAATTTTTGTTTACATGATAAATCAAATATAATATTGCCTAAAGACATAAAATAAAAATGAAATGGCAAAAAAAAAAATAAATAAATTTGCTTCTTGCATATTTTGTTGATTTATAAATTGAAAATAAAAAGGAAATGAAAGATGAGAAATCAATCATCCAGTGATAATTCATTAGTTTATATTATTGACAGAATGAAAAATCTAAAAATTAATTGTCGTTTGTAAAATATCGACATGTATCGGTTTTTAATTTGTTTTATCTCTTGTTAGTGATTTAATTAAAATGATAAAGAAAATATGATCTGGCAATGGGGCGAGTGGATGCCACCCAGTATTCAATACCACATTTATTCAAGGGAGGCGAGTGACCTATAAAATGTCTCCATTTAGTGGCAACCATTTGGAATTTTACACGAGTGTGCAGAAGAGAAGGCTTTTTCCCCGAGACGAAAGGCAAAGGGGTTGTGCTTCAACCTTTATAGAGACTTAATTGCATCGAAAAGCATTTTCTCCTTCAACTCTTTTAGAGTAGTCTGGAGTTAAATTATATCAAGAAGGTTCGAGAGCATCATACTTGAGTTGTTGTGGAGTGAGAGGCCGATTTAAGTCGATTTACAAACATTCTACAGGTGCTCTTCCAAAAGGTAGTTTTATCCCCTTGGCGTGAAATCAAAACTGACATGGATACATCAAATATCCCTTTAATTTTGACTTGAAAATATCCATTCAAGAGAAGATCGAAACGTTATTCAACGAAAAATGAGATATTTATAATAAATATACATATAAATTAAATCACAAATATTATTTTGGAAAAAAATTTGAAATGGAAAAATTAAGAATTAATTTTTTATAATTGTTTATAAAATGATTAGAAATAGTAGATATTATCAAATTTGAAGAAATTTTAATCTGAATATCCGAAAATATTGAGATTTCTTATTAATATATCTAAAGATTTTAAAATGGAAAACCGAATGAAAGTATTAAAAAAATACAATTATTGTTTTAAAAGATAATTAATTTTTTTCAATATTCAACAATTTTATCTTGATTTTGTTTTTATCTCTCAATTTGAATCTATTCTAAAAAAAATATTTATTCGTTATTATTTATTAACAGATTAAAAAGAAACTTTTATAAGAATATTAGAAGATATAGAAATATTTCTGAATTTCGTTGAAAACCTGAAATTAAATTCGTATGTAAGTAATATTTTTTTTTTATTAATTTACACAAAATACTTATTTTATAATTTTATATAAATTTGTTAATAATTTAAATTTCTAATGCAAAAATACTTCATGAGGAATGCTTCCCAAAACATTGATGAGGTTAAGATAAATGGGTCAAATGAAGAAAGAAAGTGTAGTCAGTAAGTAAACCACCGGGGAATAGAACAGTAGATTGACAAAATAAATATAATAATGAGGGAATTAAGAAAAAATATTGATCGACTGGGTGGTGGTTGCACTTGTATAACTTTAGTGTACTATGGCGCATATATAGATATATAGTCATTGAACAAATTTGATTAACAAAAAGATTATTAAAAAAAAATGTTGTAAATTATGTTACTTCCTCTCCCAAACGTTGGTTAAAATTAATCATCTCTCTGGAGTGTCTTAAAATGGCGAGTTTCATATTTCGAAAATAATAAGATTCACACAGAGGTCACATTTAACAAATAAAAATAAAAATGATAATTAATTTTTTTAAAAAAACATAAAAATAAATAGATCCGAATAAACAAAAATAAATAATTTATTTTTAATTTTTATTTTTCTGTGATTTGAAAAATAAAATTTATTTTTATTAAAATATAAATAATGTTTGGAATTTTCTTCTGAGGTAAATATTTTATTTCTAAAATGTGTCTTTTGGTTGATATAATTTAAACATTTCTCGTTAGAATAAATAAACATAAATTAAAATCATTTACAATTATTTTTAGAGGGCAAAATAATGTGTTTAATAGTTTAAACGCCAAAAATACAACTTTTTATTATGCATTTATGAAACAAATATTTAGAATTTAAAAAAAAAAATGTGATAGGCAGAAATCTGCATGGTTTATGAAAACTCAATTGTTGCTGGGAAAAATTAGGACTTTTTAAAAATTTCAGTGTATTTTTACTAAACTGTTGTTTGATTGGGTCTTAAAATTTTTAAAATCAGTCCCACGCATCGAGAAAATTAATTTCTTTATAGTTCCAATGCCAATATACTGCGATTTTTCCTTCCAAAATACTGGAATCAAATATAGACAGTGCTATACCCTATTGCATACATATCTCAATGTCATTGTTTCAATGTAAGGTGTATATATACCGACACATATAAAGAAATAAATTCTATATTTTTTATCAAAAAAAAACTCTGACTTTTATACGTACTACGCAAGAACAATGCCTATTAAGTCGGTTAAATTAATTAGGTGTCCAATGATCAGTAGAACGGGTCCTATCAACCTTTACCTTGATTTTTTTGATCTGAGGCGCTACTTTTTATTAGTAGCTTCTCATTGTTGATCCCGGAGGCTTGGGTTGACTCTGTCCCAAAGAACCCAGCTAGAGAAAAACACTTTGCCAAGCCCGAGACTTGAACCCGGAACCACGAGAATGTGAGCCAGCTACGCTATCTCCCAACCTGTGGCGCCTTCTATTTTTTTTATTTTCCCAAAAAAAAATAGAATGTTCTAAATACAATTATATTCGCTAAACTAAATAATTTATCCATTAATTAATCCATATCCTATCTATTTATAATATATTAATGTATTTCAAATTGTTTATTCACTTTGCATTAAATCAATATGTCTGTTAATGTAAAAGGTGAAAAAAATTAAAGGGTTTATTAAAGCCGTTCTCACAGAATTCATAATAGAAACTAATTTAATCATTTGTTTGAAAATGATTTCGGGTTATTAATATTAAAATTAAAATTATGCCAAAATCAAATTGTTTGATATCAACATTAAATTATGAATCATTCCAGAAAACACATCTAGTGAATTATTTATAAAATTTAAAAGCGATAGTAGACGAAACAAGATCAATGACGAAAATGAAGTCTATTTTTAGAGATTCTTTTTCTTTTCTTTTTTTTTAAATTTTATTTTTAACAACTAAAATAATCCACCTCCTAGTTTACGATCTTTCAATAGAAAAATATAACCTAAAATCTATTGTGAAGAATAAAATCAAATTAAATTTTTAATTTAAATGAAGAAAATCAAATAGTTATAGGATTCTTTATTATTTCTTAGTTAATGTTCAAAGAAAAATGGTTTTATTTTATGTTTATCGTTTATTTAAAATTATTTCTGAGAAGCTTTAGGATATATTTTGTATTCTAATTTTACAGTATGAATTGTTTATTACCAATTTCATAATAATAAAATTATAATTTTATTAAATACAGTATGGCCCTCGAAAACCTCTTTTTAAGTAAAATAACAAATTAAAAATTAATAGTCACTTTGTGTTACGTTGTTTATTGAGGGTTTGTGTTGAAAATTATAATCTTGTATAATTATTCTTTAACATAGGAATTTAATATTTAAAACTAATATAATATAGTGAAAGAATATTTTTAAGGAAATGGAATATTCGTCTAGACAAATAATTGTTTTTTAAAATCGTTATTAGTTATTGATTTTGTTTTTAAATAAATTATTAATTTGTAATATAATAATAAAATATGTACAACATGATTAAAGAGAGAATTTTGTTGGAAAATATATTTTAAGGCTCATAGACTATTCAAGCGTGTATTTAATTGAAATTATCAGGTTTAATTTCATGCTAAAGCATATGAAAGAATAATAATAAATTGAGAAAAATTGTAACGTTTTTTTTATATTTTAACATTAAAAAAGGGAGAAAATGGCTGTCGACTCTCGTTCCTCACCTCTCTTCATTTATTAAAGAGAGAGTTTCGTTGGTCACAATGTATATACTATTTCAATATGTAAATTATTTAAATATTCAATATTGCATTAAACATATGCATATTTCACGATTTTGAAATTTTAATAAACCCGCCAATGGATGAATTAAAAGAAGAGGAAGTTTGAAATACATCACAATAAAATCCGGTTAGGTAATCATTGTCAACCACACACATACCCACTCTCTCCCTTTTCGGTGTCTGTCAACTTCCAACTTCTTCAGTTCTATTTTGGGTTCTCCATTTTTGGATGCTTAGGAAAATTCTCAAAAGGGGAAACAAGTCTAATGGAAATAGTTCATGACAGACCTAATTAATTATTAAATATTGAATTCACGATTCTCACACAGAAGTATAGATTATTTCAAAAATCCTTATAGATATGTTACTATGATAATTCTCCGAGATCAACTCCTAATCCTAAATAGGAATATTATTAATTTAGCAACTATTTTAAGATACTTACATTCATTACACAAATTACTATAAATTAAACAGGAAAATGTAATTTCTTTGGCTCAAAATAAAAATTCTATATTAAAATTAGCTGGAGTGTCTCCACCCGACTATCTCGCAATTTGAATTGGATTAAATAACATAATATATTATATTTAAATTAAATTTAATTAATTATAAATTAAAATTAATAAATAATATTTATTAAACCAGCGCATGTTTGCCTCTTTGTTGATAGCACCACCTCACGTGTTGGCGCGTGAGATTTGCACTGTGAAAAATTATCAAACATATATCTTTATTTTTACGGTCACTTTAGATGAATAAAATCAAAACGTTGTAGGTAATGACCCTCTTCCGGTGAGCTACATTTCTCAAAAGTTGATAGAAAACTACGGATTTTGAATAATGCTCATGTACCATATTTCATAATTCTAGCTGAAACCGTTTTTGCTTAATCTTGTCTACATACATACACATACACATACACACACACACACACACACACACAGACTTTTTTCTCAACCTTAGTGAAAATGATTCAGGAACCTTCAAAACGTATAAAAACATCAAAATCTCAACATCGAAAATTTTCGTGATCGCAATACTATCTCTGGCGAGATAGTAATAATAATTGTAAGTTAATAAAATACATTTATGTATAGAAGAGAATGTATTAAAAATATTTAAGTAATCTAAAAATTATTATTTATCAAAAAAAAAAATAATAATAATAAAAATTATGAAAAGACCCAACTTACCTATCGTAGTAATAATCCCTGAAACAAACAAAACACAAAAATTATTAAAAATGAATTAAAAATAATTAACATACAAATTAAATAAATAATAAAAATATATTATTATTGAGTGTGACCAAGTTATAATCATTTTGTTTGAATTTTAAATTGTGAATATACTATAATCTCTATAATATATAATGGATAAAGTTAATATTATTGAATTTCAGTTTATATCTTGTATTTAATAATTATACATGATGTTCATATCATTTTATCTAAACATGGAAATAATTAATAATATTATGTGTCTAAATAAAGAAAAATATAAATGTAATAATTTAGGGTTATAGTGGTACAATTGTATTATAGGAAAAACACTACAAACATAAGAAAAATATTCGAATTTATATAAATTTTGTTTTTCATTATTCGTTGCTTAAAACAACGTAATTAGAATTTTCAATTTTCTTTTCAGAATACGAAATTCAAGAAGAATTCTTTAAAATAGATGAAATGTAAACACCGTTTGAAATTTATAATAAACATGTCGAAATTTAAAAAATTTTGGTTTCCATTCTTTCGTTGTTTAGATTTCATGGATAAAGATAATAAAAAAAAGAAAGGAAAAATAAATGAATAAAAAACACTCTTGGCAAATAAATAAATAAAATAAATAAATTGAGTGTTTTTGGAAAATAAAATAAACAAACAAGAAATAGTAGGTTATTATGATCCAATCGAATACAAAATGTATGAATATTTAAGATATTAATTTAATTTATCTCTGTGGCACTTCGGAATTCAAAAGTTCTTAGCCACAACAACAACAACATTACTCCAAGTGTATTTAATTCATTTTCAGTATTATTAAATTAATTATTAATAATATTTATCTAAAAATTTCTATGGATATAGAAAAGTTGTTTTGAAAATTATTTATATATTATATGCCTCGTATGTTTTTTTAAAGTCGAAAGTTCTGGGCTCCAACAACCATATTTCTCCATTATATAAAGAATCGTCAATTTTTCTTTCGAAATGATAATAAATTCTTGGAAATAATTTAAACAAAATTAAAAGTTATATAAATAAAAAGTATATTATAATATTAAAAAAAATTGCTTGTTAATATTATATTTTGCTAACATCGTTAATAATTGAATTATCAATTTTTATTCAAATGAAGAATAACCGTTTTATTGTTAAAAATAAAAAAAAAATTACAAATCGGGAAAAAAAAATTATAATATACTATATATTATAACATTTTATTTTATTGCTTTAATAGATTTTTTTCTTAACGTCTTTTATATTTGAAATTCAAATGATAATAACTTTTTAATTAAATTCATTTTCTTTTTGAAAATAAAAAATAATCTATTAATTTCATAAAATTGTGTAATCCTAGTTCAATTCTTATATAAGAAAATAGTTTCATTTATGTAAATATGTATTAATTTATTATTTATTGAAATTATTTAATTATTTAAATTATATCAATTATGAAAAATGTTACCAAAGAAACACCCCCCACGCACTCTTAATATTCACCATTTTCTTGTTACTTTATTTCTTCACTATATATAATATATATTTTCATAGAATCAATTAAATTCTGTCACTTTTAATTCCATTTTTTTCCATATTGAAAATGATTCCCTTTTTTTAATAATACAATTATATTATGAGAATATTTGGAAATAAACTTAATTATTCTAGTCTTCATTAAAAAGAAGATTAAAATCAATATCAGTATAAAACCATAATAAAATTTGTCATTAAATTGAAAACCTTCTCGATGTGATTTTTCAATAAAAATCCGAAAATATTTTATTAGGGTCATCGTAGATTAAATATAATATATATATAGATATATTTATATTCTCATATTTAATAATAATGTTCGAGTAATACAATTTGTATTGATTTTTGAAAATATTTCAATTTTCAAACCACTCATGAAACTGATGTATCATTTAAATCATTAAAGATCTATTATAAAGTATTGAAAATTTTTCTTATTACCGTGAATGTTATATATATATATAATCAACAATTTTTTTAAAATTAATAAAAATAATGTCACATTAATGATAATAAAAATGACAATAAGAGATATATGAATGTTTCCGACATTTATGCTGAGAAAATGTGCTCAAAATCTCGGATAATAATAATACTTCAGATCTAAACAAATATATATATATATATATATATGTATATTATGTTTAATTGTAACATTTGTTATTGAAATATTAAATGGACAATACGAAATACAATAAGAAATGTATTATATAATTTAATTTCTAAATTTATATTACTTATATGAGAAACAGATTATGATAAATTGATAATAAATGAAAAAAAAAAATGATACCACTTAAATAAAAAGAGAATTAGGTTTATCACTTACAATTCTTAAAAATTATTTCATATAATATTAAGGTAGTTACGTCATGGGCTGTTTGTTAAAGCGCTCTCACCTCACGACTTCCATATCTGTACTTTAACTTAATACAAAATAAGAAATAAGACTTTATATTAAAGCTGATAGTTCCCTATTTTTTATATCTCAAATACAAACAAGATTTACCTTAAAATCTTTTCCTCTTTACCACAAATGGCTCTCCCTCTCTTTTTTCATCTGTTCACCTCATTTTTTTTTCTTTTCCCTTTCCAGCACCATTCTCTAAATAGAAAGCTCGGATATATGATTCATGCTTTCATAACAGTTGATAAGAGTTTGACAAATAACTGTCGAAAGTTTAATAGTTATTAAACACCAATGAAGAAAAATTTGGTATTTTTCTATTAACTGGGCGCAATCAAGAAAGGAAATAGAATTCATTCTGATTCTTAGAAAGGCAAGAAGCGCAGCAAAATTTGAAGATCATGATATCCTTCAATTTAAATTTATTCATTTTATCACTCACAATTATATCAATTTTATTTACTCAGATATTGATTATCAAATCAACAAACAAATATTTTTCAATAGTATGGTCTGCCAAATTGATCATTACTGTATAACAAATTTTCAAAAAATATTGTGATTGGCATAAAAAGTTTCTGCATGAATTGTCAAAGGATTTTTAATGTATTTATTTTACAACAAAAATTTTGTTTATTTATTATTATTATTTTTATTTCAGGTTTTTGAGAGAGGCAGCTTATCCATGCGTGTATAGTGGCAATTTTCTACAGATGAAGTCGGCGTTCGATTCCAACTAAGAACAAATTTTTCTAATAAATTCAATTTAACATCAGCTGCAACCCGCTCCAGGAACTGATAAGCCTGGTTCTAAAGAACCCTGCTCCAGCAGGATTACTTCAAAATAAGCAACCACACGCAACATCGTGATGAGAAGATCAACTACTCCAGGTGGTACTCAATCCACCCGTTTTGGAGGACCCGGAAATTCACGAACACATAAAAAGAAAAAAATGAAGACCCAAGGAACATTCATATATGGGCACACTGTACATCATTACCCTTATTAAAAAGCCGGAAAGTTACATAATCTAATAATGGAACTGGATCGGCAGAAATTCCAGATAATTGCTCTTTAAGAAGATCTGTCAAAACCAAGAACATACAAAGGGATAAGGAGAAAGTGGGAGCTTTGCGTGATCCCAGATTGTCCAAACGCAAATAATAATAATAATAATAATAATAATAATAATAATTTCAGGTTTTTGAAATGAATGAAATTAATATAAAATCTAAGTTTGATATATCAATATTATTATTAATTTATATATTAAAGGTATGTAATAATAACAACGATTTGATAAAGATATTACTTTAATTTGGGCGCCAAGATAATAAGGGTTGATAAAAATAAACTTTCACAAAATATTTATATATTGTTAACGGGTTTAGTAGAAAGAAAGAAAACAAAAATAAAGATAAATTTACAAAATATTTCAGAACATGGAACATATAAACATAAATTTAAGGATTGGGTACCATGCCCTATCTCATCAGGTCAATGGTTTCGCAACGACTGTCTTTCATAGCGAGCAAAGGGCTTGGTAAGATATTTTGTGGGAATCCCTTTTAGTTGGGGCGGGCTCCATCTGAGCAGCACCTTCTGGGAGCCAATACCAGTGGATTTTATTAATATAAAATTATAATTATTTATTTTAAATATATATGTTTAATAATTAACTGAAATAAACAGAAGTATAAAATTCCAAACTGATTTTTGAACTCGAGTCCCAATCAGGTGTTTTAATAATTTTAAATGTTTTATTGTTTTTTTTTTTAAATAAAATTTATTACCCAACATGAATATAAATTTTATATTTAAATTGTTTTTCGTAT
Organism: Labia minor; assembly: GCA_963082975.1. Classification (NCBI taxonomy): domain Eukaryota; kingdom Metazoa; phylum Arthropoda; class Insecta; order Dermaptera; family Spongiphoridae; genus Labia; species Labia minor. The sequence continues at coordinate 29,216,265 of OY720347.1, forward strand.
TATATAGTTTTATTCTTATTATTATTATTTAAAAGTTAAAGTATAAATCATTGCATTATATTTAATAAATAAAATCGTAAAATATAATTTAGATAAAAAGGAACAATGTGGGAAAAAGTTTAAAATGAATAAAATAAAGCTTTTTATCATATGAATATATATTTAGTAATAAAAGACAATATAAATGTTATAAAATATCATGTATATATCAGGTAAAATTTTATTCAGTGCTATTTTTGGGAAGGCAGATTCCGTGTTTCTTTAATCTCTCGGATTATGAATTTGCATGTGTATAGCCATCCCCTGGGATGATGAAGAGGGGGATGACAGACAGAGAACACTTGAAAACAAAGAGGACACAAAGGCCAGGGCGCGTGGTCATGCCGATCAAACGCATCGGACACTTGACACACTGGCCAGCCTTGAAGAGCGATAAGCCGGAGTACTTTCAAGGGCTTGACGGCCGACTACCGGCCCTTTGTTCCTTTCCTCGTATATACATAGATGTTCCTAGTCAGGGGATTACTGCTGAGAGCCGTCAAGTACACGAAACAGTCTCTTTCGTTCTTTGTCACGGTGTTTTGCATTTTTGATCTGCCACCGCCACGCATGCTGATTAAAACGGCGATTAGCTAGCAACATTGCAAGGGGTTGGTGGAGGGGGGGGGGAGTGGGAAAGGCATCTAGCAAATAAGCGACATGGCTGATTAGCTCTCGAATTATCAACTGAATTGGATTTCAAGTCTCCAAAGTCAAGCCTCTACGGAGGGATTTTATTTATTATTCATTTTTTTTTTGCTCTCTTGATGAATGCTCATGAAGCATTGCTAATCTCATTTCTCCTGTTTAAATTTGTATATGGATCATCAAAGCATTCTCTCTAATTTGTTAATTGCTTCGGCCTGGAAAATTTTTCCAAAAATTAAAAACTGCCAATTGAAATTGGTCAAAATTTTATAATCACATTTATTACTTACTAATTAAGACAGTTTTTTTTTCAAATCAACCATTTTCATTCGTTTTCATCATAAATTCACATACCTCTTTGGTGAAATGGACTTTTCCCGTTTTTTAAATTAATTAAAAATTCTATTTGAACTAAAGGGGCCATTTCAAAAATTGTTTTTTTTTTATCCTTAATATATAGAAAATCTTATTTGTATAAGTATATACATATTGTATTTCTCTTATAAGAATGTGTGTGGTGTAAAGTGAATATAACTCTGTTTTTTTTTTTTGTTTTGAATAAGTGTTTGTGACATTTGTAACGTGATTTTGTGTGTCTATGGTTTTGGGTGTGTGATTTTTTTTTTTGTGTTTATGTGTCTGTTGTTTTATTTGTGTGACGGTGTAGCTGTGTGGTGGAGTTGGTGTTGCTTGATCGTGTGGACTGCATGTTGAGTGAAGTGACAAAGTAAGGATTGTAAAATCTGTTCAGTTACTTTCCCCCGGAGCATACTGCTGGTTGTGGCTGGTGGAATGTTTTGGGAGATCAACAAAAAAAAAAATTAAATTTATAGGTATTAAATAATAATTAAAATGTCTATCTCTTACAATCTTTTTTTCAATAAAATAAATAAATAAATAATATAGATGAGCGCATTATAGAATGATTACCTGAAAACTTGTGGGAAAAGTATAAATGTTTTTTACATTTTTATTACTGGTGTCTTAATGGCCTTTATTATCATATTAATTGAGTGTAACGAGCAGCAAATTCTTCCAATTATTGATTTATATTAAAGTTTATTTTGATTTTGCTGTTTAATTGAATGTCATTGAATTCTTAGTGATGTATTTGATCTTAAAATATTTCTCCTTTATACATACACCAACTGGAAATAACTAAATCAATGACTTGAATTTCGTATGATATGAATAATGGAAATTACATCTTAACGGAGGGAAAATTCCCTATCAAGAATAATTCGATGCCAAATGGAGTTATTCTCACACTCATTAGCACAATTATGAATTTAAATTCTGATATCAAAATCAATGCTAATCTCGCAGAAATTCAATTGAAAAGAGAAAGGGAGAAAGTTATTCCTATAATTGTTATAAACTTATAATAAAATTGAGTTTAAATCTTGGATAATCAAATTCATATGAATATTTTAAATGAAAATTGTATTTATATTCGACTACCCTTTTCAATCCTTTCAATCATAATTTTGTCATTTCTAAGAATAAAAAGAGTATTGATACTAAATTTATCTTCTTGAATATAAAATATTGATATCTAACATATGCTTTCAATATAGATTTATTGTTGACTAAAATTTTATACAAGTGATTTTTTCTAAATATAAATAATAAAATGCTCAGATTACACCTTTACACCAGTATTTTATCTTTATAAAATCTCTAAGCAGAGTACCAGAAATTCAAAAAATCCTCTCTTAAAAGATTCTCTTGAAGCTGGTGTCTTAATGGGCGCCAAAACGTCGAGACTCATATTGCAAAATAAAACATGAAAATTATCCGGAAATAATTTCTTTTAAAAAAACTAAAGCGGAAACCAAAACGAACATTTAACCTAGAAAAATAGTTTTAATAAAAATTTAAAAAAAATATATTTAATTTTTGTTATTGTTCATTATCAAAAGCAAAGCAATTTTATGATTATGAAATTTAAGGATTACGTTATCACCTTAAATAACTTGATAATTAATTTCAATTTAATTTGTATTTATTTAGGAAGCTAGTAATAAATAAATTAATTAATTAATAGTAACAATATACATAATAAATCATTTTTCTCAAATTTAAAATTGAAAGGATTTTTTATTTCTTTTTAATTTTCATTGTAGGTGTATTATATGGTATTAGACCGATTGTTATTTTCATTATTTTGAATTTCTAATATTACATCTCTTAAATTTAACACAAAATTTGCAAATTATAAAAACAAGTAACACTTTTTTTTATAGTAATTTCCAGTAATTTGTGATCAATTGATTCTATAATTAAAATATGAAATTTTTTTTGTAATTCTCAGTACAAAGTTGAATAAAAAATTTATTTTGAAACAAAAAACCGAGTGTTGTTAATAATAAGTTACCCTTTTAATTTTATTATTAATTATTCAGTTTCATTTATAGATTGAAAGTTGTTATAAAGGAAAAAAAAATTCAGTTTAAATCTACAAATATAAATGTCACAAATAGGCATTTATTCTTGATATAACGTAAGAGGTAAATTTGAAAAAAAAAATTATTTTTTATTGATAATATAAAACCTATTTTTTTAAAAGGACATCACAATTAAATAATTTAATATAATATTTTAATTTAACGTTCATTATTCAAATAATTTTTTTAAATAAAGTGAAATCGATTTATGGTCTTGTTTTTAATGATAAAAACAAAGAGTCTAAATATTGTCCATTTGCGGTCAAATTTATTTTTTTGCCTTTTTTTTGAATAAATGAAATGTTTTTAATGCATACCGTGATACAAATTTGAAATATAAAGGAAATGCCACTTACTTTTGGAATTTGAATCGGTTAAAAAAAACTAATATTATCCAAATAACTGTGTGACATTACCCCCATCCAATTTGAAAAAATATTAATTAGTTTTTTTATCTACGATTCAAATTTCAAAAATCAATTGACTCACCCTTTATATAAGGACCGGTCGTATATCGTATGAGTTTATTTTTATCTTTTTTTATTTATTTCATTTAATTATTTATCATAACAATCTTCAAACAATATTAATTCATTTTCTGTTTTTAAACCTTTAAAAATAGCTTCATATTTCTTTAACAAATTTTCAAAGTTTTTTTTTTGTTTTATATAAAATTGTATTTTTGCCGAATCCAAAATAAACCGCGCCCCTCTCCCTAAAGTAGGTGTGCCCGTATTTTATTATTTATATAAAGGTCTGCAGAATCGAAGGGAGAGGGTGGACGTGTGAGTTTATTTCTGGGCAGGGAGCAGTCATCAATCATTTAGTGGTGATCTAACGCCACCAACCAATTAAATCCGGAACCCGGAGGGCAGATTAAAAGAGGTGCCTATTTCCTCACTCTAGGAAACGTTCTCTGTGTCAGGGCAAATATTTTTATTTGCTCAAAATGAAAACGTTTTTCTCGAAACGAAACGTGTTCCCGAGGGTCGCGACTTCAAATCTCACCGTTCGCTCTGGGAAATCACCCTGTTTCAATATTTGTCCTTTTTTTACCCTTTTCTTGTTCCTTCTACTCTTCTTTTCTAGCAACGCGTCTAAAAAAGTCTCAGAAATGGTTTCCACTTGACAACACGAATGACATATGTATTTGGTTGATAAGTTTCAAATGTAAATGTTTTCAAATACTAAGTACTCAAAAGATATACTCTTCAAAAAATATTAAATATAAAAAATATTTATTCATTTGGAACAATAAATTAAAAATTAATAAATTCTTTTATTTTATAATATAGTACAATAGATTGTATATTTATTTTTAAATACATCCTGACTTATATTTAACTGTGGTTATATCGTTTTCTAGAAAGATTAATATTGTAAATAAATAATAGCAAGTATAGTCCTTAGACATATTTATTAATAAATAATTAAATGATAAATAAATATATTAGAAATCATCAGCAGCATTAGAAATCACTGTTGACTATCTATATAATAGTAGTCTTCAAAAATTATGTTTTTTTTTTAATTTAAAATGAATACTTTGGAAAGCTATACAACTAAATATTCGATAAAGGAAATTAATTTTTCTTATCAAATCTTGATTTATTGAAATCCCAATTTGCAAAAATCAGTGATAAGTAAAAATAAATAATTAGAGAAACTATATATTTAGGAAAAATAAAAAAAAATCTTAAAAAATAAGTCAGGATCAGCAGTACGATTTCCGTCATTATTAGATATTTTGATATTCGAATAATTTCCTATAACAAATCAAACGTGCGCGCGCGCGGATTCACAAATGCATTTCTGTCATATTTAAAATCAAAATATCTCTATCGATAAAAGGATTTAAGGACTTATATGTTCGAAACCTTCTTGGTCCATGGAATTTTCAGAATTCTTTGGTACAGGTACATTTCAAAAGCCTCAATTTTTTCTCGAGAAAAGCATCTAACAACCAAGCCTCACAGCCATAGAGAAGAATCGGGAAAACAAAACACCTCAACATTCTGACTCTTAATGTGAAATTAATGTGTGAAGAATTTTCTCATATTAGTGAACGTCTTTCTTGCCTGCTTTATTCTTGATCTTATTTCCTTTTTGCTTTCTTCAATTCTGGGTAATTTGTATACCCAGATATTTGAAGGACTCTATTTGCTTCAAATTTCGATTTTTACTTTTATTGTTGTTGTTTTAGATTTTTTTAGCAAATAGCAGCATTATTTTTGTTTTAGCTGTGCTCAGGCCATATTGTTCACTATATTCTACTAGTCTGTCCAGCATATGTTGTAGTTCTGCTTGACTCTTTGCTAGGTTCACTGAGTCGTCCACATATCGAATGTTATTTATAGGCCTACCGTTCACTTTAATTCCTCCAGTGATTCTCTGAATATCACCTCCGAATATAGATTGAATAGAAGAGGCGATAGTATGCCTGTCTGGCTCCTCTCTTTATTTCTATTGGATCGGATGATATATAATTGATTTTTATTCCTATTTTTTAATTTTAACTTTAAATTTTTTTTTTATTTTAAAATAAAGTTTCCAACCAAATCAACTTAAGTATCATTTTTTTTCATTCATAGAAGTTTCATAGAAATTTTTGAATTTTGCGTTTATTATAAGCTTAAAAATTAAATTTTAAGAAAATCATTTTAGTTTGATTAGTAATAAAATTCAATATTACATTATTTTAAAATTTATATTAACAAAAATAAACAAAAAATAGTTATAATACGTATATACATAGTAATATAGGAGAAAATGTGTCAAGAAACAAGCGTGGTTACCAATGGAATGACGAATGGTTGTGAAAACTGATTTTTTTAATTTTCAAGGCATTTCCCCTAAACAAATGTTAAATTTTGTTTTAAAAATTTTAAAATCATTCCCAGGTATTGAGAAAATACATTGCCTTCCTTATCTCAGTGAATTTCCAATTGGCAAACATCCTGCTGTTTTGCCTACCAATACCGGTTATAATTAAATATAGAGTTCTTACACTTATAAAGAGTATTAGAAGAATTAATTAAAATTAAATTAATTCAAATAATATTTGTTTATAATGAAATGAAAATACGTTTCGATTGGATGAAAGAATAAAATCTGTGAGAAAACAATTCTCTAGTTATCTTTCTAGTTTTCGATCAAAATACAAAACAAACACTCGTTTATAATAAGTTGACCTGTGGCCAGGTCCGAACCGACCGACGGTTTGAAATAAATTAATTTCCAGCTACAGAAATAATTTCAAATAATTTTCATATATCTATTAATGTAATAAAAAACAGATATGGATGCACCAAAAGTTGATCAATTCATCCCACTGATGCATTAAGTAAATATACCAAATTTCATCAAAATGGGTTGAGCCGTTCAGGCTGTACACATCTATACGGACGGACAGACAGACGGACGGACGGACAGACATCATGCTAAAAATACTTTTTTCTGTTTAGAAAATGCATGATTCGTGGAGATATGTAAAAATCTCCATGTGTGAAATTTGGTGTGAAAACAATACCTCCCTTACTATCGTCGGTCGGTAAAAATATTTACTGGCACACAGAATCATTATTATGTTCTTTCATGCATATATTATATTTCATATCGAATAAACCAAATTTTAATAATCAAAAATATAATTCAGATCTAATTTTGTTATTAATTTAATAATATTCTTATTAAATAAAAATATAATATATACTCGTATTAGGAGTCAACATCATTTCTAAGTTGGATGTATTCAAATATAATTTGATAATATAAATTATAAATATATAACTTAAACTTATATAATGAACAAGGTATGTCTAAAGTTGTCGATAATTTTGAATGTTTCATTAGGTAAAATTAAATATTTTACATTGAATATAATTAATAAAATAGAGAAACTAAATTCGAATTCTCTAAGTTTTACAATTTAATTAAAGATTGTATTATTTCATTATACAAATTTACTACATAGTTTATAGATAATTGTATGCGGATACTTTATTTGGCACCCATCTTTCAGTATAAATATTTTTCGAAACCTAAAATGTAAATTATTATCATACCATTTAATACATGCAATACTGATTCTATTTTTTCAAATAATCTTTGTTATCATTTCTAAAAAATTAAAAAAAAATAATTATATTTATATATAATATAATCAGCTCCAGGAACTGACAAGCCCTGGTTCTACAAAGCCTGCTCCGGCAGGATAACCTCAAAACAAGCAACCATGAATCGTGATAGAATATCCAGATAATTGCTCTTCAAGAGACAAGATTCACGGATGGAAAATACAATGGACTATAAGAACTATCGCATATTCAAGAGCAAGACGGCCAAGCGAATTGGAAGAGGTTTACCACTTCTGGGCGTGGCGTTCATTGTGAACAAGAAGATCATCGATTCAATATTAGAAGTCAATGCCATCAGCAATCGCATCATGACCATGAGGATGCGATGCGCTTCTAAAAATTTATGGGAGCTTTGCGTGATCCAAGACGGTGCATACGCAATTAATAATAATATTAATAATAATATATTTCTTTAGCGAAAAAAATCAAATAATATGTATTTCTTTTCTTTTTATATAAATTAATTATAACGTTTCGAAATCTGTCCTTCTTCAAAGATAATAAATTTGAACAGAATTGAAATATTCTTAATAGACATAAAATTAAAAAAAAAAATTATCTTCAAAATAAAAATATTACGAAATTATTAAAATTGTATCTTTCAAACATTAAATTAATTCTAAGTATGTATTAAAAAAAACAAATATATATTTTTTATATTTATTAATATAAAATAAAAGTATTGTCGATAGTTTAGTTATTATACTAAAAGCTTTCAATGACGATTTGTTGATTTTAATGAGTTCCCAGGTAGTCAACGGACTTAGAACTGATTGCTAATTTATGTCCAACCAATTGAACTTATGGATAATTAATCAACTATAAAATCAATAAAATATTCATTCTAGAAATAAATGATCAAATGAACTTATCCGTACTATGATTATGTAATTATGTTATAATTACATATAACACCAAATGATTTATCACTTTTTCATGGTAATTATTATACATTAAATTGTGGACGATTAAAATACATATATGTTTTTGGATAAAATTTTCAGTAGATATATATATGGTGTTAATATTGAAAAAAATTAATATATATAAACTGAATTTTTTTTAAATAATACATTTTATAAATTAATATAATAATATAGAACATTTGCAATTTTTTCCTAAAATATTATTAAGAAAATTTTAAAGAGAATTAAAGAAAATAAATTTATTGATTTTTTAATTTAGTATTTTTAAAACCAAAATCAAATATATAGTATTGATCTATATATATATCTTTAAATAAAAATTTCAACATAAAAAAAAATATTCAAATTATTCTCTCCTTTTATTCTTTTAATCAAATATTTTTAGTAGTAGTTGTCTAACAATATAATGGTGTTACGAATTTATCACTTGAATATTAAGTTTAAAATAAAAGGACAACGATTTATGTTAAAATCACTAAACTGATTATGATCAATGATTTCTTAACAAACAAAATAGGAAAATTCCAATGTTGTAGTACAAACCTAACAACATTTTATATTTATAAACATTCAATATAAATTGTTGTATATAATATTTTTTTATTTATTTAATTATTTTAATAAAAACCTTATGAAAATGTAATTAAAAACATGTAAATTCAATAAAAATTTGTTTTATATTTAAATATATATATATAATTGAGAAAATACTTTAAATAATAAGTATAAGTATTAGTTTAATAAAAATAATTATCGTGAAGCTTTAACCCTTCTTTTCATATAAAATTACTTAAATTTAAACCATTAATATTTAAAAATGTTCATATAAATGTATAAATTATTGGAAATACAAGTACAATATGAATTTGCATATTATTTAGTGGGATCATAAAAATTACATTGAAAAATAGTTTTTTATATTTCTTATTTCATTATTTCTCTAGTTCTTTGGAACTATAAAGTTCTTGACCACGGTATAAGATTTAAATAAATATTATTTTAAAATAATATTCTATAAGTATTTTATTTGATAAAGAGCTTTACGATATATATTTGATACTTCTGACATTTATATAATACATTCTATCGTCTAAGCGGGGTAGAGTTGTATGATCTGTTTAGCTGATCTTTGTTATGAAGGCTGAGTGGACTTCGTTCATATAGAATCCAGCTAGAGAGAAATTCCTTTGCCAGGCTTGGGACTTTAACCGTGTACCAGAATGTTGAGAGTCAAGCGTATTGCCCCTCCACCTGGAATTATTTTTATTTCTCTCAGGATAGAATATTGACATTATATACTTACATAATATGCATGCATACTACTTCTAAACAGGTATTCCTTATAATTTATACTATATTCAAAGAATAATCTAGTGATTTAAGAAGATATGAAAGTTTCCTCCCCTCCATTTGATTATTTTCTAATGCTTTGTTCTTTAATTCATTCTTTTCAAATATGTTCCAGTTATATATATATATATATATATATATATACGAATTTTTATTGAATCAATTGAAAACATTATTTTTAAGTATCTTGGAAAAAATGAATATTTAATGATGTAAGAAAATATTTGACGAAAAAGAGTAGTTAAAAAAATGTAGAGAAATTATTACAAGCGTTCTTCTTAATAAAATGGTTTATTTTCAAATTACAACCTACTTTAATTAAAATCTAATATCTTTTTATCGGCTTGATAAATTGATCTCATTTAAAACAAAGTGGATGAAAAACAAATGGACCTATCTTTAAACTCAATAGGTAGAGATATTTTATATTTTCACAGAAACCGGATTAATTAAATCCATTCTTCTTTTCAGATTCCAATATATATCTACCACAGAAGAATAATTAATTGATTGGATAATTTTCTTATATAATATATATATATATGATTTATATTATTAACTTTAGATCTATTAATAATAAATAAATTAATAAATAAAAATATTACAATTTTGAATTTTTTTTTAAATCTTATATTAGTATAGAAATAACTCTTAATGTTTCTTGAATTCTAAAACTCTGAAAGTTATGCAGTAAATATAATATTATATATAGATTTAATACTTAGTAAGTATAATCCAGTTACCCCATGCCTCTGCCATTTAGATATTGAAGTTAATTAATTTCAATAATTTAACATATAATAATATATATATATATATAATGAATTATTTTATCCTTATTATATTATTATAATATGACACTGAAACGTAACCAAAACCACAAATAGAGGAACATGAAATATATAAATTAATTAATATACAATTAAATAATTAAAAAAACTCTCTAACTTTTGTACATTCTATGCAAGTATGTAGGTTATATTAATTAGGTGAACTATATGATCTTAAGTGCGGCTCCTATAATCCTTTAATTTGATTTTCTTGAACAGAGGCGCTACTTTTTAATGTTAAGCTTTCCAATTTTGATTCCGGAGACTGGGCTGACTCTGCTTATTCTCATAATCCCTAAATAGATAAATATTCTAATTTAAAAGAAAAATTAATTAGTTAATTGATTGAAGTGGTTTAATGCGGCTAAAATGAACACACAATATTAAGAAAAATTGTTATACAATATAATTAAGCGATGTATAATCATAATTTATGTATATCTAATATTTATTTATATTTAACTATTTTAGCCAATTTCGAATTCTGACCCATATTATAATTTAAATAAATAAATAAATAAATAAATAGAAAAATGAGAAATAAATAAATAGAAAAATGGAAATAAAAAACAAATATGAAATATTGCTCCTCAGAAATATTTGAAGAATATTTTTTTCGTTTCTTTCTTTATTTGGAGTCGTTTATTTTTCAATGAGAATTGATGAAGGACACAACTTACTTCTTTTGCCATATAAATAAAATTACTGGCATGAAGATGATGCAATTTCTCTCTTTGTAGAGACCTATTTGTATTTGTATTTCAAAAGCCATTTAAAAAAATAAATAAATAAATATAACATGATGATAATAATAATGGTACAAATGAGCTCTCATAATTGATTTAAAGATTAGATATTTATTTTCTTGTCGAGGGTTTTTATATTCTCTTTTCTCTTCATCCTTTTTAATTCTATCTCTTGATCGGGATAAATTTCTTGTTATAAAGTTAAGGATCAATCCCGGGGCTATCTTTCTAAAAAACAAGCAAATAATATTTGTTCTCATTCGACATCGTTTTGCAGCAAACCCCGTCCGCTTGATCAAGGACTGGAATCAAAGTTGCTTTGTCTGGAGGCGGTCCATATTGCGGTGCTCTTCCTCGAGGGCAGCCTAAAAGGGAAGGAAGGTATCGGGGGAGCCTCCAAGCCACCACCACAATGCGCTCGCCGACTCCATCGGCTTTAGTTTTCTCATTTTCTCGTCACGGTCCTTCTCTTTCTCTGTTTGGGAAAGTGTGCGCGTGTTGGTCTGTGTGCAATGTGTATGTGACTATGGGCAACTGGGGCTAAGACCCCCCGCGCAAAAATTGGCTTTTATTGGCTCGGCGGGATTCCATAGGGAGGCAGCGACGTCGACCTCCCCCCCTCCTCTATTTCACCCATCCCACCTATCCCACCCACACGCCCTCTCTCCCACTCATCCCACTGAACGAAGGCTCCGAGCTCTGCTTGAAATTAAGCGCGTTACCCAACCCAAATCACACATTCCCATGTCTTTTATTTATTTCGACTTTTTTTTTTAAATTAGCTAAGCGGTTTTAAATTTGACAATTTCAAGAGGGTGCAATTTAATTGGATTTAATTTTAAAGAGAGAGAAGTTTAAGATTAGGGGTAAAAAACATGATTCTATCTTTTTGGCAGTTTTATTTTAAACGTGATTTAAAAAAAAAAACAAATTTCAACATGTTTGTGTTTTACTCTTAATATAAAATGACAAAAATAGATTTTTTTTTAGATAACAAAATATATATGAACGAATAAACATATAGGTTTGAAATAAAAAAAAACAAATAATAGACTAAAGTGGATTAAATCAGTCTTTTTTTTATGCAAATACCAATGAACAAAATACAAAAATAATTGCATTTTAAAGTGTAAGCGATTCATTCCAATCCTCTTTTAAATATTTAATATTTTAATACAGAATATTAAGAAAACAAAAACATTTCTAATTATTAAGAGAATTTTTATTAAAAGACCACATTATTTGTATAAAATTATTTATTAAATTAAAATAATTGTACAACGTTTCAACTGCTTATTCTGCAGTCGTTTTCAAGTAACCGTACGCTTGCTCCGATTCAAGCGGACTGATGCATGTCGGGACACGTCACCTCTTATATAGGCAGTGATATTGGCGCCAATTTTTGGCTCCAATTTTTACCGCCAATTCTTAATCTCAACATGAAGTCAGCAGCAATTGTCAAAGCAAGCGTTTACAATCAAGAAGTATGATAGTGCATTATGTCTCTAAAATGAAGATACTAAATTATTTCCATAATCAAGATATATACACAAATACACATTAGATTAATTATATTTAATTTAATTTGACAAATTTTACTCATCCAACACTATGTTCCACATCTTATTAAGTCTATATCCATCCTCTTTGTTAATATTATTGGGATGATTATCAATTTCTATAGATTCTTTTATTTTTCTTTTCCACCAATTATTTTCAATATGAAGTGTTTCTACATTATCTAAATTTATTTTATGTCCTGTTGTTAAGGCATGTTCTGCAATTGCTGATTGATTTGGATGTTTCAATCTAATGGCTCTCTCATGTTCAGACAGTCTTGTAGAAATCTTTCTACTTGTTTCACCAATGTATACTTTTTTGCATTCACAAGTTACCTTATAAACTCCATTATTTTCGTTTTTAATTTTGTCTTTTATATTTGAGGTGAGAGAAGACATTTGTTTATGAGGTTTATATGTTACTCTGATGTTGTGTTTCCTCAATTTTGACGCTATTTTTTCTGTTGTTCCTTTTATATAAGGTAATGTTATTTGTGATCTGTATATTGGTTTTTCATTTTCATTTTTGATTTCTGTCTTTTTTGTTTTACTGAATTTCCTAATTTCATATTCCGAGAAACCATTGTTTATGAAAGCTTCCTTCAATCGTTGTTTTTCTTTTTTAATGTTTTCATTTGAGCATATCTCTTCGGCTCTTTTGTGCAGTGTTTTTATCACTCCATATTTTTGTGATGGATGGTGGTGGGAATCTGCGTGGATATATCTGTTGGTGTGAGTTGTTTTCCTGAAAATATCAAACCTTAATCTATTCTGTTTCTTTTTAATTAATACATCAAGAAACGGTAACTCTTCATTTATTTCCCATTCAACGCTTAGTTTTATATTTTTATGTAAATTATTTGCTGCTTCTACAAATTTAACTAAAGAATCCTTACCATGAGGCCAAATCATCAAAATATCATCCACATATCTAAGAAACAGTTTTGGTTTCTTTATTGCATTATTGACCAATTTTGATTCAAATTCTTCCATGAATATGTTAGCGAATACTGGGCTTAGTGGACTACCCATAGCACATCCTTCTTTTTGCTTATAAATCTTTTTATCATAAATAAAGTATGTAGATTTTTGGCAAAATTCTATTAATTCGAGAGTATTTTTATCTAATGTAATGTTTGATTTTATAATCTCAATGGTCTCGTCAATAGGAACATTTGTGTACAAGGAGTCCACATCCAGACTCACCAATATATCATTTTTTGTAATTTCTACTTTTGATAACATTTCTACTAAGTGGGTGGAATTTTTAACGTATGAAAAATTAGTACCTGTAAATGGTTTTAACAAATGTGCTAGATATTTTGATGAGTTGTAAGTCACTGAATTGATTTGACTAACTATTGGTCTTAAAGGTTTGTTGGTTTTATGGATTTTGGGATTACCGTATATTTTTGGTATTTGTGGATCTTTCGGTTTTAATTTATCTTTATCTTTTTCCTCAATAGGTAGATTCTTTATTATTGATTTTAGTTTTCTACAGAATTTATCCGTTGGATCTTTTTTCTGTATTTCGTAGGTAGAAGAATTCAAAATATTTTCCATTTTTTGTTTATAATCCGCTGTATTCATTACAACAGTGGCGTTACCTTTGTCGGCAGGGATAATCTTTAGAGAGTCATCGTTTCTAATTTCCTTCAGAGCACGCATCTCAGATTTGGTCAAATTTGGTTTGGGTGGTTTAGCATTTTTCAGTATGTTAATCGTATCAAATCTAATTTCCTCTGCAATGTTGTTTGGTAAGTTATATAAGGATGATTCAATTGAACTAACTATCTCAATTTTTGGAATTTTATTCGGTGCTATGGAGAACTTTGGTCCTTTTGCTAACACTGAGATGGTATTTTTGTCAAGACTTTTATTTGATAGATTGACTACTAATTTGTTATTATCAAAATTCTGAATAGATGTTTTAGTCTTATTGAATGAAAGTTTATCAAATTTTGATTTTTGAATATCGGTTTGTTTTTTATGTGTAAATTTAAAGTGTGTCTGGGATACGTGCTGCAAATAAGAAATTTCTTCCTGGGTTAAAACAGATTTTAGATTATTATATACATTGAATAAATCAGTGTCCAATGTAAACAAAACTTGCCTGATATTTGTGATGCGTTCTCGTAACAGAGCCAAACTAGCATTATTATATATGGTAGTCGCTCTTTTTGTGTATACAACTCGCTTAATATAAAAGCCTTTTGGTATAATATCTTGATCACGACATCTTTTTAAGAAATTCAAAGAACTTAATAATTTTGCTTTTTTAACAATTAATCCATCATAACTCCTTACCTGCTTTTGAATTTTTAGGTTATATTTCTCATAAATGTATTTATTAAAGCTTTTGTGGTTATTTTGATAATTATTAAGAGAATTTTTATTAAAAGACCACATTATTTGTATAAAATTATTTATTAAATTAAAATAATTGTACAACGTTTCAACTGCTTATTCTGCAGTCGTTTTCAAGTAACCGTACGCTTGCTCCGATTCAAGCGGAAATAATTTTATACAAATAATGTGGTCTTTTAATAAAAATTCTCTTAATAATTATCAAAATAACCACAAAAGCTTTAATAAATACATTTATGAGAAATATAACCTAAAAATTCAAAAGCAGGTAAGGAGTTATGATGGATTAATTGTTAAAAAAGCAAAATTATTAAGTTCTTTGAATTTCTTAAAAAGATGTCGTGATCAAGATATTATACCAAAAGGCTTTTATATTAAGCGAGTTGTATACACAAAAAGAGCGACTACCATATATAATAATGCTAGTTTGGCTCTGTTACGAGAACGCATCACAAATATCAGGCAAGTTTTGTTTACATTGGACACTGATTTATTCAATGTATATAATAATCTAAAATCTGTTTTAACCCAGGAAGAAATTTCTTATTTGCAGCACGTATCCCAGACACACTTTAAATTTACACATAAAAAACAAACCGATATTCAAAAATCAAAATTTGATAAACTTTCATTCAATAAGACTAAAACATCTATTCAGAATTTTGATAATAACAAATTAGTAGTCAATCTATCAAATAAAAGTCTTGACAAAAATACCATCTCAGTGTTAGCAAAAGGACCAAAGTTCTCCATAGCACCGAATAAAATTCCAAAAATTGAGATAGTTAGTTCAATTGAATCATCCTTATATAACTTACCAAACAACATTGCAGAGGAAATTAGATTTGATACGATTAACATACTGAAAAATGCTAAACCACCCAAACCAAATTTGACCAAATCTGAGATGCGTGCTCTGAAGGAAATTAGAAACGATGACTCTCTAAAGATTATCCCTGCCGACAAAGGTAACGCCACTGTTGTAATGAATACAGCGGATTATAAACAAAAAATGGAAAATATTTTGAATTCTTCTACCTACGAAATACAGAAAAAAGATCCAACGGATAAATTCTGTAGAAAACTAAAATCAATAATAAAGAATCTACCTATTGAGGAAAAAGATAAAGATAAATTAAAACCGAAAGATCCACAAATACCAAAAATATACGGTAATCCCAAAATCCATAAAACCAACAAACCTTTAAGACCAATAGTTAGTCAAATCAATTCAGTGACTTACAACTCATCAAAATATCTAGCACATTTGTTAAAACCATTTACAGGTACTAATTTTTCATACGTTAAAAATTCCACCCACTTAGTAGAAATGTTATCAAAAGTAGAAATTACAAAAAATGATATATTGGTGAGTCTGGATGTGGACTCCTTGTACACAAATGTTCCTATTGACGAGACCATTGAGATTATAAAATCAAACATTACATTAGATAAAAATACTCTCGAATTAATAGAATTTTGCCAAAAATCTACATACTTTATTTATGATAAAAAGATTTATAAGCAAAAAGAAGGATGTGCTATGGGTAGTCCACTAAGCCCAGTATTCGCTAACATATTCATGGAAGAATTTGAATCAAAATTGGTCAATAATGCAATAAAGAAACCAAAACTGTTTCTTAGATATGTGGATGATATTTTGATGATTTGGCCTCATGGTAAGGATTCTTTAGTTAAATTTGTAGAAGCAGCAAATAATTTACATAAAAATATAAAACTAAGCGTTGAATGGGAAATAAATGAAGAGTTACCGTTTCTTGATGTATTAATTAAAAAGAAACAGAATAGATTAAGGTTTGATATTTTCAGGAAAACAACTCACACCAACAGATATATCCACGCAGATTCCCACCACCATCCATCACAAAAATATGGAGTGATAAAAACACTGCACAAAAGAGCCGAAGAGATATGCTCAAATGAAAACATTAAAAAAGAAAAACAACGATTGAAGGAAGCTTTCATAAACAATGGTTTCTCGGAATATGAAATTAGGAAATTCAGTAAAACAAAAAAGACAGAAATCAAAAATGAAAATGAAAAACCAATATACAGATCACAAATAACATTACCTTATATAAAAGGAACAACAGAAAAAATAGCGTCAAAATTGAGGAAACACAACATCAGAGTAACATATAAACCTCATAAACAAATGTCTTCTCTCACCTCAAATATAAAAGACAAAATTAAAAACGAAAATAATGGAGTTTATAAGGTAACTTGTGAATGCAAAAAAGTATACATTGGTGAAACAAGTAGAAAGATTTCTACAAGACTGTCTGAACATGAGAGAGCCATTAGATTGAAACATCCAAATCAATCAGCAATTGCAGAACATGCCTTAACAACAGGACATAAAATAAATTTAGATAATGTAGAAACACTTCATATTGAAAATAATTGGTGGAAAAGAAAAATAAAAGAATCTATAGAAATTGATAATCATCCCAATAATATTAACAAAGAGGATGGATATAGACTTAATAAGATGTGGAACATAGTGTTGGATGAGTAAAATTTGTCAAATTAAATTAAATATAATTAATCTAATGTGTATTTGTGTATATATCTTGATTATGGAAATAATTTAGTATCTTCATTTTAGAGACATAATGCACTATCATACTTCTTGATTGTAAACGCTTGCTTTGACAATTGCTGCTGACTTCATGTTGAGATTAAGAATTGGCGGTAAAAATTGGAGCCAAAAATTGGCGCCAATATCACTGCCTATATAAGAGGTGACGTGTCCCGACATGCATCAGTCCGCTTGAATCGGAGCAAGCGTACGGTTACTTGAAAACGACTGCAGAATAAGCAGTTGAAACGTTGTACAATTATTTTAATTTAATAAATAATTTTATACAAATAATGTGGTCTTTTAATAAAAATTCTCTTAATAATTATCAAAATAACCACAAAAGCTTTAATAAATACAAAAACATTTCTTTTTAATTAATATTTTTATGTAATACAATTTTTTTCTCATCATATTTTTATTAAAAATCTTATATTAATGGCTAATTTATTGTATATATGTTATGATTATTATTTTATATATATTTTTATTTAAAAAAAGATTCTAAGTCATCTTTGGAAAGTGACACCAAAATGGGCGCCTAAACGTCGAGACTCAAATCTCAAAATAAAACATGAAAATAACCCGGAAATATCTTTACATAATAAAAACGTTTACGGAAACTAAAACAAATATAAATAATAGTATATATAATATTATAAAGGATCGAATTAATTAAATAAAATACTAATGTATACCCAAATAAAAATTGTCCTGTTGGATTGTACTTAACACACTATGAGCGGAGCGGGTATTTGTACCCTTTGCGGGGACTGCCACTTATAAGCGGGGCGGGTATTTATACCCGTTGACACTTATATGAGGGATATATATTAGTTATCGTTTAAAATAAGTAATTTTAAGTGACACAAAGGAAAATATATATTATATAAGTGGCAACGGGTATAAATACCCGCCCCGCTTATAAGTGGCAGTCCCCGCAACGGGTACAAATACCCGCCCCGCTCATAGTGTGTTAATAAATTGAAAATATTTATTTTAATACAACAATAATAATAAATAAATAATTAAAGATCCTATTATTCAAACAATAATAAGAAGAAGAAACAAATCATATATTCGTTTTCTTATTAGTTTATTCTCAATATTGGAGCAAGATTAATTTAAACTCTTTAATAATATTAATTTGGATTAAAATTATTCATCTTAGTTTATTCTATATAGTAAATATAATCGCCAAAGATAATTTACGAGTGTAATTGACTCAGAATAACGTGCCGTAATAACAGGCTCAGAGTGGCAAAATAACGACAAATGAGTATATATAAATATATATATATATATGATCAATAAAACTAAATATATATATACATATATATAAATATTAAATAACGAAAACTATATCAAAATATATTTAACAAATGGAAAAAATGAACGAAATATTCCAGTTCTATAAGCAGTAATATCAATAATTCATTCTTCAGTTCATTGACGTTAAATGATTTTCAATGTTGAAAAATTGTCGTTAAATAAATCATTATAATCCTACGATATCAAAAGTTTTGATTTTAAAAATCAAACGGAAATTGTTTCCGATTTTATTTTATTTTTTATGTTTTATTTTTATTTTTTATTTTTTATTTATTTATTTATTTTTTGCTACAACTGATTTATTCACCATTCCACTCAACCGTGAGATGGGCATATTTTTATTAAATAAACCATAAACATTTTTTGAGAGATTACTGAATAAAAGTTCAATGGCACAAAGAGAAGGATAGAATATCGGATCGGAAGAGAAAAATGAATTTTATTTTATCGGATCCATTTAATTCCATGATTTCCATGTTGTCCCATTCCCTATGCAAGTTCCCATACCCTGTTAATTCCCCCGATTTTAAACTTATATTTATTTCACCCACTTTTCTCTAATTCCATTAAACTCGTTCTAAATCGACTACAAATTAAATAATTAATAAATATACTCACGCTTCTATTTTGGTTTAATAATTATTTGATATAATGAATAAAACAAATTAGAAAATAACAGAGAAGGAAAGAATTAATTAAAAATAAATTAAATTAAAAAAAAAATTCAGGAAATGTAACATATTAGAAGAGTTTATGCTTAAAAATAAATTATTTGTTTTTTAAGCTATATATTTAAATTGAATTAGTTTTATATGTATTCATATCATTTGAAATATTATCGATAAATAATAATTAAATAATAAACTTGTGATTTTCTATTAATTAAAATCAAAATCATAAATTCTTACTATATATGTATATAATTAAATAAGCTTCACTTAGGTTTAAGTTTTAATTATTAATTTTAAATAAATACGGAGACGCGCTAAAATGGACATAGGTCTCAAAAACCAATAAAAAAACATTATTTAAAACTCTCCCTTATATTTTTATTATCTATTTTATAAAAATGAATCGCAAAATGTGTTGGTAAACGCATAACTCAATAATGCCTGGACCAATTTTGCCAATTCTTTTTTTTTTAATGTTCGTTGAAGTGCAATGATACGGGAAGAAAAAATCGAATAATTGCCGGGAAAACTCTAAAACAGTCCTTTTCTTTTTCCCATACGTAATCATGGGAACCGATAACAACAAATTTCAAATTTGACTTTTATACATATTAGTAAGAATTTTTTTTTTCCAGAATGTCTCCGAAAAATCAAATTTAAGTAGGTATTTAAAATGTACTAGGCAAAGAAAAGAACGTTTAAAATTAAGTTTAGTAGGGTCATCTGATGTGTTAGAATTACAAAACAAAGATAGGGAACCTAAAATTAAAAAACGATTAATTGAGTCTCTGTCTGAGAGAGAAAATAGGCTTTTTAAAGATAGGGTCCTACAGAGAGACAGAAGAAGAAGAAAAAGAAGAGAGGGTAAAAAAGCTAGGATTCATCATACTGAGATTCGATTTTCTGAGACTCAGTCAGAGAGAGAAAAGAGGCTTTTTAATAATAGGGTCTTACATGCAGCAGGTCGTCCTACTGAGGAAGAAGAAGAAAACGTTCAAGTCTCGGACCTGGCAAAGAAATTTCTCTAGCTGAGGTCTATCAAGAAAATCAAGATAACTGTTGATAAGACCCATTCTACTAATCATAGAATACTTTCAAAGAAAAAAAATATTATTATTATTTTTGAAAGAATAAACTACATGGCTTAAGTAAGATAGCATAGGTAACTTTAAACATTATTCACTGAATCAATATTTAAATCAATTTTCAATTTCATTTTACTAAAATCCTCCGGTTAAGTAAATTTGAATATATTGTTTTTTTATTGTAACATATTCCCTTTTGATTTTTAATCTAACAGAATCAGAGTAGTTAGAAAATTTGAAAATTTAATTATAATTCAGTCCATTAGTAAGCAAATTTCAATTTCAAAAGGGAATGGATGATTTTTCAATATCAAGTGTTATTGACATTTACTTCTTTACCATTTTGAGTATAAGATGCCTTTTTCAATATAATTTATATAGAAAAAAATGAATATTTTTTTATTTAAATTATCAGATCATGATTAATATTTTGGAAAAATTTAAATTTAAAGATATAGATAATGATGATGTTATTGAAAGTATTTTTTTTCGATTTATATTATATTTTCAATTAATAATTTATTATTAAATCACAATAAAGAGGTACAAAAATTAACAATTTATAAATATATAGTATAGTATAGTAGAAATAAATAAAATTGAATAGAGAGTGACCATTAATAGAGAATAAAAATATTAATTTGAATCATACGAATGCTGAAAGGAAAATTTCAGAATTATTCGACATTATATATAACTTATCTATTATAATAAAGGCGATATATACTAGCTTGTTCAATAAATTCGCGGAGCGAAAGGGAGGTCCAAAAACTATCAACACCGGAAATCATCGGAAAAATAATTGTATTGAAGACCGTCGATTGACTGAAAGAGATTTAACAGATGCTGTAGGCATTTCGTTAGGCACAGTGAGCAATATTTTGAGTGTTAATTTGCTCGTGCTATACAATAAAAAATTAGCAATAGACAACTCGAAAGTACTATTAATACTTATAATAATAATAAAAGATTGTCATGCAGAAACAGATACTTTGGAAATCTATATAATTAAACGACTACTCAATCCTAAACTTCTAAACAGCTTCATGGATCTTAATGGTTCGGGTATCCGTCATGGCCCAAGGATAAGGTATAAGATTGAAAATTTCAAAAAAGTTGATCCGTTCCAAAGTTATGTGCAAAAAACCGACAAAGATAAACAACGCTCCACGTGGCACCTCTGGTGGCTCAGTTAAGAAGTTGACACTCAATATAATATTTAATAATTCTAGAAATTTCCATACAAAGAATGTTTATAATATTTAAATTTTTATTTTATCTAATAATATTTTATTCTATAATATTAAAAGTAAAATTAAATTATATTAAATTAAATTGAATATATATATATATTACTCCTAATTGATAAATATTTCCTAAAACAAAGTAAGTAATATTTTTTATATTTAAATTTTGAAAAATTGTACAATTTGCAAATTTGAGTGAAAATGAGAGAAAAAATATACTGATTGAATTAAAATAAATTAAACCTTTCGTATACAGATTTTCAACAAATTACTATTTGGGCGAAGAGCGCCGAAGGCGCTGTGAGAAGCTAGTAATTATAAAATGGATAAGTAATTGAATATGAAAACAAATATTTTAATAAATAATTATTTGGAATTATCAATGTTTATTCTTCTAATTATTAACATAATGAATAAATATTCTTATTATAATTCATATTATTAGATATATTAAAATATTTGAATTTATTAATTTTACAATAATTTCATTAAAATGATTTTCAAAATTTGAATGAGTGCTAGATATACTAGCCAAAGAGGCATTTTGAGTTGCCCCTTGGCATAATGTTTATACCATATTAATATGCAATAAAGCCTAAAAAGTGAAATTTACCCTAATTTAATAGAACATATTTTAATAATAATTAAATTATTCAAATTTTAGTTTCTAATAAAATAAAAATATAGTAAAGTAAATCTAATATTAAATACATAGTAAAAAAGGTGTATTTAATAATATCTTTATATTAATAATATAACCAATTCCATATTAATATTGTATTCAATATTATGAAAAATTTAAAATCAATATATTATTAATATTATTAATTTAATTAAATTATATTATTTAATAATATTCTTATCTTTTGAAATTCTTTTCATTCATTTGAATAAAATGCAAACTTAACCATAGAATTTCTTTCTTTTTAAAGAAAGAAATTTAGATTGAAAAAAAATATAAATTTAGAACATTAACACTTGAAAATATTGTATTCATAGAGAGGGAGAGAGAAGGAGAGAGTGGGAGAGTGAAAGGGTGGGAGATAGACAGGGCGTGTAGCCGACAGGTGTCAGCTGAAGGGAGAATCAATATCCTGTTTTGTCGATCTGAGATGCTCGTTTGTCTGTTTCTCTAATGATGATGATCGATCCAAAACCGATTTACAAGATATTTTATTTCCTCTAATACAAGTATAAAGAAATGTTAGATCTAGGTCAGAGGTTCTTAAACTGTGGTCCACGGACCCCTGGGGGTCCGCGAAGCCTTTACTGGGGGTCCGCAAAGCCATCGTACAGGTGCACGAGAAAATGATGAGTCAGTTAAAACTTTAATTAATATAAAAGAAGCGATGGCATGGCTTTGTGAGGAAACAGAGATCAAATACCCAAATTCAACGAAATGTGCAAGAAAACTATTGCTACCGTTTCCATCTTCATATTTAGCTGAATTTTCTTTCTTCCATATTATAATTTCTAATAAAATGTGTTCTACTATATGCAAAAAAATCGTTATTCACCAATCACTGTTAGAAATATCCATCATATATCCTTGTTCTTATGAGATCGTAAGCCAGAAATTAACTAATAAAATGACGTAAAGTACCTAAAGTTGGGATGGGGTCCGTCAAAAAAAATTTCTCCAAGTGGGGGTCCGCGGAGTACAAAGGTTTAAGAACCTCTGATCTAGGTTATATATATATATATCATAAAAGAACAATTTTAATATTTAGAAACAAAAAAAAAATAGATTGTTTGTACCTATGTATATTCCATTCCATATTTCACAACATACTATATATATAAATATAATAAGTATGAGTCATTTTATATTTATATTTTATCCTATATTAAAGGGTGGTGTCGTATCAAAATTTTGACTATCCAAAACCGAATAAGTAGTTTACAATCAGATGAAATTATATGTTCAAATTAAAGTACTATAAATTGTAATTATATTTATTTTTCTAGATTCTAGATGAATATTCATAATAAAACATATTAATTATTAATAGATTAATTGAATAAAATATGATAATAATAAAACAATTAATACAATATATGAATATTATTTAAAAAATAAAATAAAAATATTAATTGTAGTGTAAGTAAATGATTTCAAATTATGTTTTTATTAGAACCGATTTATACTATTAAGTGGTTGGATATATAGATATTATCTTAAACAAATAATAATCATGTAAACTATCTGATAATGAATCAAAGAATAAATACATAAACGTAATTAAAATAATATTATATATATTTAATAATACGACATAAATTAAAAATAAAAAATTATTAATATTTTATTTTTTTTATAATTTGGCAAATCGAGAATCAAACTTAATATAATTAATAATATTCATAATTGTGGGTGGATAATGTGAGAAAGGACGTGAGAGAGACGGGAGAGGATAGGGACTGGAGGGTTGTAGCTCAGAATAGGAATACTTGGAGTGGTGTGGTTGCTGCGGCCAAGAACTTTCGAGTTCCGTAGAGCCACAGAGATAGACAGATTCATAATTCTTTGGTTATAACATGTAAACATGTTACAGGAATTATTTTTTCCACAACTGGATGAGTTGAACTTAAGGGACGTTTGGTTTCAACAAGACGGTGCAAAGGCACACACTTCAAGAGCATCGATGGCCGTTTTGAGGGAACACTTCCCAGGGTGCCTAATCTCAATTAGGAGCGACTTGGAATGGCCGGCCCAATCCCCCGATTTGACCCCTTGAGATTTTTTTCTATGTGGTTATTTGAAATCCCGTGTTTTTGTAAACCGACCAAGGATCCTAAAAGATTTGAAGAACAAGTTCCAGGAAGAATATGCCAACATAACGCCTGCTATGCTGGTAAGAATAATGACAAACGCCAGAAATCGGTTCACCAAGTGTATAGAGAATGGGGGACGTCACCTACGTGATTTGATCTTCAAAACCAAATAAAACAAAACTTTATGTTTGTACCTACATTATATTAAAAAATAAAAATTTTCTGATTCGTACAATGTGTTTTATTAAAATTTGAAAAAAGGAAGTTATGCTGCCGCACCCTGTATAAATAATCTTATCTTAATTATTATTTTTTTAAGAAATTCACTTTTAAAATTAATTAAATGTTTTTTCGAATTTATATAATATAATAATCCTCAAAAACATCTATTTTTAGAAATTATAAATGACCTTATTGGTCATATAAAAAAATTCAATTCAATTAAAATAATTAATAGTATTAATAATATTATAACAACTAATAAAAATAAATATTAATTTATAATAAAATGTTTGTGGGAGTGATATTATTTTTTTTAATTGGTTTTTAGTTAATTTTTTTCATATTTAAATTAAATTAAATTAGATATATATATATAGATCTTAATTTGTATAAATTTGTACATATAATTATTTAAAATAAAAAAGTTCTTGATTATGTTAGAATCAACATCAAGTTTTTGAAATTTATCCAAATTTCTGTGAAACTTTTTCTAATAAGACACGTTCTTTGCTTATAAGGATCATATTTTGATTAAATAATATAAGATTAATTGCCTTAGAAGATTGATTCCCTTCATTAACGGATAATTAAATTTTGATAAAAATAAAATTTCACAATTATGTACTAACAAAATTTTATTTTCATAACAGAACATATAATCTAAGTAGTAAAATCATTTATGAAAACATTAAATCAAATGGTCATGAAAATAGATTTGAACATTACAAAGGAAATTGAATCAGTTTTAACAAATATTAAAATCGGTTCGTGTTAAATGTTCCACTAAATATTTTGAATCAACAAACAATTGCTACTTAACTTTAACCGTTCCCTAAACTAGATGAATAAATAAAAAAAAAGATCAAGAATGCTGAGGGTTTAATTTGAAATATGATTAATTGATATTGATTATGCAGAAGGAAGTATTTATTGTATCTATCTAACTATCTTAATGGCAATATTGGGGAAGTTTTTCAACTATCTTCATGGTGATGATGATGATTAAAAGTTAAGTCGAAACTGACTGGTGTTCACTGAATGGCTTCGCTTATCTCAATAAAATCATCCAAAACCGATCATCACTCAATTCCTTTATATCCTTTAAATTCCAGGTGTACTTAATCAATGGTTTCCCATGGATCCTTTCCCTATTGGTTTCTCTATAAATATAATTGTTAAGAACTATCAATTATCAATTATAAGTTATAAGTTATATAAAAAAATATTTATCATCATGAAAAATTAATTATTTATATAATTTTATTAATTAATAATCATTTGAAATATTTAAATAGTTTAAATTTTATTAAAATGAATTTATAATTGGAATTTAATTAATATTTGTTTAATACAAATTTTTTTATTTTTATTATTTTTTTTTTAATTCACAAATTTTAAAAGTCCGTATCTTTGAAAAATTCAAAATATTTCTTTTTGATTATTGCAGTGTCATCGACTTTTAAGGTAGTTTGTGACTGGCATTCCGAAGTCAAAAAAATAACTTTATTTTATTTTTTATATGTAATTAATTATCCAAAGCATGCTATAATAATTAATTAAAATTCACATAAGAATTTATTCGATTCAATTTAATACGAGTTATAATTAAATAATTATAATAATGTAAAAATAAAATATTAATTGACTAGTACTCAGCTGTCACTAGATGATATCAACTTTAAATGATTTTTAGGTTGGAATTTGAACTATAATAAACTATAATTGAACCAAAAAGTATAACAATTATTTTTTATATTTGTTAATGTTTAATATCCTTTAATTGTCAAGTACCATTTATAAGCATATTACAAAATTCTAGTTATTATTTGAACTTAGCAGGCTTGGTGGAGCCGCCATTTTTCCCCTAGTCGAATAATCAACAGAGATAGAAGAACACATGTTAATATTAAAAAATTAATTAAATTATAACTATGTGGTAAATCGTTTTAAAATTTTTACACTATATGTTTGAGATACCGTTTTATCTATTAGAAAGGTTTTTTTGTGGGATCAAGTGTTTGTCACAATTTCTTACAAACATTGAATTTCCGAGATTTTGAACAACTCATAAGAGCTCATGTATTTTTGCATAACTTTAATTAATTATATATTTTAAACGATGTGGTAAAAACATCTGTTTTTTTTCTATAGGTGTATTTAATTATAATCTTTCGAATAAATATAAAAAATATAGGGTCAAGTTTAAGTTATTTGAGTCACAAACTATCTTAATATACGCTTCAAATTTGAGCGAAATCGCTCAACTAGAAGTTGGTCAAATTCACCTTGCAAAATTTGACACGATGTGAAACTAAATTAAAGCGTGAAATAAAAAGATAATATAGATATTTAAGATTGACAATTAATTAAGAAATCGATTTAAAACTAGAAATAATTCCATTAATAAATAATACTGTTTTTAGGACAGTGATCATTATATATAAAAAAAATTAAGTTTCAATATTAATGAAAAAGAATCTTGGCGATTTTTATGATATAATTTACATTTATAAAAATAATATCCCCTCAGGCTCGGGAGCAAAGTTTTATAATCCCTAAGAGTAACCCCAAAGATAAATGAATGAAAAACCAATATGTATCCTATACATATATAAATTATCTAAGTAAGATTAAAACAATAATAATAAAACAAGCAAAAATGCCTAATAACAGTTTAACTTTTATGAATTTTTTTATTATTATGATGCTATTTTCGTTTAACCCTTTACCCACGTATAGAAATTAAGAGAAAAGTAATTTTACTTTTAATGTCTAAAAGAAAAGAGGTGAAGATGAAATAAGGAAAAGGAAGAGGATGGGGATGAAAAAGAGAACGGTATCAAAGGAGCCGATAGGTAATAATATTTCAACATCATAATCCATCTTTTATAATGGGCTGGCGGAAATTTTCGACTAATTTTTACAAACTCATTAAAAAGTCTTTTATAAGGTGTAGGATAATTTTCTTACCTTTAAATCATTATAGTAATAATATAAAATTATTTAATAACCAAAAAAAAGGATGAAATAGAAATGAAAAAGTTACGTTATGATTTTTAAAAATTCTTTTTGACTGACTGCCCTCACGAATAAATTATTTAATCTCATTTTGAAATGAATCTTTCTAGGTAAATTTAAATATTCTTATAATAATAAAAAAAAATAATAATTAAAAATATTTGGTTCTAACAAAATATAAATATATATTACGAGTATAATTTATTTTAAGAAATATAAATAAAAATCACCTACAAGTTAAAGCAGTGATTCTCAACCTGTGGGGCGCGTAACCCTACTAATGGCGTGCGTGAGGATATCCAAGAGAAAATGTTATTTAAAAAACTTGATCAAGTGACTGAAAGGAAAGAATATACACACACATACAAAACAAAATATACATTTCGACATATTTAATAATTAACTTATTAAATTAAAACAACTTACTAAATTAAAAACAAATTTAATAATTATTAGTGACTTCCTTGGGCCTGTCTTGCAGAGCAAAGTTTTTCGAAGGAGGGTTTAATATTAGAAATAGACACTCTCAGTATTCTTGGTAATTTGTAAAGTTTAAAATTAAGATTGTACTGTAGGTTTAGCGCCAAAATACTCAAAATACATTATTATTGTATACATTTTATTGTATGGTGGGGGAGGGGAGGGGGGCGATGAAAATTATGATTGAAAATTGGGCCGTGAATACTAAAAGGTCGAGAAACTCTGAGTTAATGTTCTATTTTTTTAGTTATAAAAGTAATATTTAATTTCTTATTTACTAATTTAGAGTCATTTCTTGATGCTACAAAAAGCTACCATTTGGATTTTGGGTTATAATGAATTTAAATTTGTAAAATGATGGTATGATGGTCATAATAGCTATAATTAAAAAAAATCTAATCATTTGCAACATTTCCATTTCCATGTTGAGGGGCAGCTTTGGACATGCTCTGCCCATCTACAGGGAGCTTGATGTTGGGTCATTAATATTAATATTTATTTAACATCAGTCCTCGCGTGATATTTTTTTTTTAAAAAGAATAATCCAAAAAAACACATCTTAAACAAATGGCGCACTAAGCATGTTTCAAGGATTTCCAATGTTTGGACTAAATTAAATTTTAAGTTAAAATTCATTGCTTATGGAGAGGAAATTGATTTGGAATTTTTTTTAATTTAACTTTATAAGAAAATTGAAGATGAGTTGTATCCATTAACATTACAGTCAATGCTTTTTTTAAATTTATTTTATTTTTTTTTCCCCCCAATTGTTCAGATTCAAGAGTTTCAACAATAAAAATGCTTTTAGAAATTAATAAGGTAAGGCGCATTACCATATTTTTTTATATTAACATGATAAAACGACATAAATAGTAAGTACTATATGGGCTGAAAAGTCCCGGGATTTTTCAATAGGAGAGGCCACTAGAAAATGTTGATGACTCATTTCGAGTGGCTCATCTGTCACTAGTTTATGTATGAAGTATCATGACATTTCGTCCATTCATTTACAAGCTGGGTGACGCTAATTTCGCCTTCATAAGAAAAATGAAAAACAGGAATATTGAGTCTTGATTAAACATTGTTCTCGAGGGAGCAGATGTGGGATAACATTCCTGCAACCACTGCAATGCTTGTTCACAAGTTTTTTCCATTAAAAATCAATGTTTAATCAAGAAGCGTTATTCCTGTTTTTCCATTTTTCTTATGAAGGCGAAAGTAGCGTCTCTCAAACTTCTGTAGCTTGTAAACGAATGTACGAAATGTCATGATACTTCATACATAAACTAGTGACAGATGAGCCTCTCAAAATGAGTCATTAACATTTTCTAGTGGCCTTCATACATAAACTAGTGACAGATGAGCCCCTCGAAATGAGTCAATAGCATTTTCTAGTAGCATCACCTATTGAAAAATCCAGGGACTTTTCAGATATGCAGTTCGTTTAAAAGAAAGTAATGGTATTATCATAATATACTAGATTTTGGAAGTTTAAAAAAACTTACAAAACCTTAAAAAAGGTTCCATAAGAAAAAAATATAAAATATAAAGTCAGAGAGAGGGAAAGAGAGTGATGATGTCATTTGACAATACCATGGTTCAAACAAACAATCAAACAATATGATATTCAGTGAAGCATGTCATGCATAGTTTATTTGGAACGTTACAGTTAAATTGTGGTTGTCATGACTTCATGCTCCTGAGTTCATTATGGAAATTGTATATTTCTGATTGGAATTATTAAAAAATAATAATATTCAGATGGTTTATAAATGGGATATACATTTTTGTGCACGATGCAAATAGCAATTAAACAATTAAAGAAAATTAAAATAATTAATAACAATTAAAGTTGATATGAGATATCAATAGTTTTAAATATATTTATAATAATTAAAAAAAATTGAAAATGTACTTATATTTACTAAATTGAGGTAAAATTATTTATAATTGTTGGTTAATAAAAGGTTTTTTTTTTAAATAAAATATATATATATAAATAACAAATATATTATAAGAGAACATTATGGTTTTAGTCTTCAGTGACTAATTATTTATTAAGGTTTATTACTATGACATCTAAAGTAGGTAATATTTTGAATGGTTGATGATAATTAACTTATGGTTAATAGGTAATATTATCTGAGAAAGTAAAATCGTTTCCATTCTTATTTATAAGATAAATTTTAATTGTAATTTATTGGATGATTTACTCTAGGATGTCCAAAGTACTTTATAAATTACAAAGGATTTCAGTTAATTGGGGCAGTTGTTAATCGGAGAAGCCATTCATTAGGTCTAACTCTAAAAGAATAAAAAAACGTCCGCGAAATATAATATAAATTTTCTTGTCGTATTGCGTAGATCAACCCGAGTAAATGAGTCAGAGAGACAAATGTATTTTCACCTCCTGATTCATACGTGTTGGTCTCTAATGGGAACAGGTAACGAACAAAGAAGGGTAGGTTCAGGAATTCTCTACCCGTTTCCTATAAATAAACATACAAAATGACATTTGAATTCAATCAATTTAATAATTAATCATGATTATGAAAACTTAATTTAAAAAAAATTAAAATAAAAGATTTTTTTTGTCTAAATCATTTATGAAAATTCATTTTAAAATTAATTAAGTTCATCATTATCAATCCTGTTAGGAATTGTAATATCTAAAGAATAAACAATAAGTAAATAAATAAATATAAATTATAATGAAAATTTATATTTGAAAAATAATTATGTTATTAATGTAGATTTGAAAAATAATTTTCTAGTTATTAATCGCACGCTAATTCATAACTCAAAATTTGTCTTTTGCCAGAACCAAACTAAATCATATACATTAAATAAACAAGAATATTAACAAAAAGAACAAATTTCATAAAATAAAAATGGGAAAGAACAATCAATCAAATGAATCAGGACATCATTATTAGCTAGATAATCTGATCATAATATATCATCTCAAAGATAGAAATAATTAGGACTTTGATCCATGAACAGAAATAGTTATTTTAAGATATGGGGTTAGATATTAATTTAGTAGGATTTCACTGAGGGTTTCGACTAATTCTGGAAATTAATTTTATTTATTGTTAGTAATATGTTTGAATGAAATCTTAAAATTAGTACTATTTTTTAATAAGGTAAGAATTGGAACCAAATAAACTATTTTTTTTAGAAAGAAAAATTTGATTGTTATGTTTAGGGGGTTCTCATTCCAAAAAGTTTAAAAACGCTGTTGTAAAATGTAAGTTAGGTGATGGAGATTAACTTTGAATAATTTTTGAGTTATTGTATTAACTTTCATCAGTTCAACTATGAATATATATATTGAACTTTATTAAACAAGTATATTTATCCAAATATACACCAAGATAACTAAACTGATTTTATAAACTAATATTGTATTATTACAATTATATATTTAGATATCAATTATTGGAAATTTAAATAATAAGAAATATATATATATTGTATAGATGATCTCTATGTATTTCCAGTTAGGCTTATAAAATAGAGAAGGATGCGATGGGCAGGGAACGTGGCTAGAATGGGAGAGGAAAGAAAAATATATTGGTGGGGAGACCGATTGTGGAAAACGTGGGAAGGGACAGGAGAAAGATGGGAGAGGGTAGGGATTGGATGGGTGCTGCGGCCAAGAACTTTCGAGTTCCTTAGAGTCACAGACGATATACATAGATATATTGTGTAGTATTTGTATATAGTATTGATACAATAATATTGGAGAAGGCTGGAAAAACTACCTATATGAAAGAATTTACTAAATGCTTGGTTGTAGAGTTATATTAAGTAAATAATGGTAATTCAATTATTTTATATTTTATGATAAATTATACCTGTTCAGAAATATATCAGTTCTAATAAATTTATTCTAATCATTTAGGCTAAATATACTTTAAGCTAATTAAAACTCATGTAATCTATGAATTAGTTTTGTTAGAAATTCACGCCTAACTACAAAAATGTTATCAATATGCATTAATAGGGTAAATAATGATAATATATAATTATATTTCTTATAATGAATAGGAATATAATATTTAATCCAACTATCAGATTAACAGATTATAATAAAACTGTTTTTTTATAAATAAATATTTTAAACAAATATAGAAAACAAAACGAATTTTTTTGATCAAATTTACAAGACAAAAAGTTATTTAATAAAATTTACAAAAAATTCTCATTTAATTAATTCTAAATCTATGTAGATAGAATTAATGATATACTAAAGAATGTTTTTTTTCTATTTATTAATTTTTTATAAATTTTAAACTGTTTTATTAAAAATAAAAATTTAATTGTATTTAACTAGAAAAAATAAAAAAATGAAAATTTATTTGTATTTATTGGATCATGATATTATTAATAAGTCTTTTTTATATAATTTTATTAATTAAATAAATATAATGAATATAAAATCATAAATATCTAATTAAAAAATTGTAAATCCAATAAATACGGTGATTTTAATACATTTATCAATATACTGTATATTTATTCATAATTAAAAGTTATATGGTGATGATTATAAAAATAAATAAAATTCTTTTGAAACATATTTTTTAAAAATCTTTCTATAAAATATCATTTATAAAATATATACCATTTTGAATGAATGAATTTAACTTTTGATCTGTAAATAAAAATGCTAGTTTCATTTTATCAATGTAGAGTTAGATAATTGTTAACATTTTATTGAACGCAATAGGGGGTGAGATTGACAAGAGATAGGGCGGAGTTCATCTATGACCCACTCCAATCAATTCCATTTATAACACTTTTTAATTTATGTAATAATGATTTTTTCCGAATATGAATGATTTAAATGAGTTATTTACGCTTAATTGAAAATCTCCATATCCTGCCATTTTTTTAATTAGCATAATACTAGTATAAAACTCAAGAAATATGATTAATCAAACTAATGGTAATAGAAACCTATACATTAATAAATATTTAATGATTTGTCAAAATTTCTTGTTTGAACAAATTATAAATTTCAATCTTGCAAAAAAAAAAACAAATAAAATATGAGTATTTATTTATTTTATTTAAAAAGCAAATAAACGGAAAATGTAAATTTTATAAAATTATTTATATTAAATTATATTATTAAAATATGTTTCAGAGAATTATTAAATAATAAAAGAAATAGGTCTTAAAACTTTTATAAATTGGATAAAGTAATTATTGACTAACAGAATAAATAAAATCGACACCAAAAAATCTTAAAAAACAAAATACCGTTTATGAAAATGTTGAAAAGATCTATACTCACGAAAGTTAGAAATATGTGAAAAGAATTTAAATTAACGTTGAAATTTTATTATAAATTAAAGTGACTTAGGGACACAGAATGGGTTTATAGTTTTTGAAAATTGGATGATGTTTTATAAAATTTAAGATCTGAAAAATGTTGAAATCATAAAAGT
This sequence comes from Labia minor, assembly GCA_963082975.1. NCBI lineage: Eukaryota > Metazoa > Arthropoda > Insecta > Dermaptera > Spongiphoridae > Labia > Labia minor. Next base: position 29,250,204 of record OY720347.1, read on the forward strand.
ATGATGGAAATTACACAACGAGAAAATTACATGACCTTTTTATAACCTGATAGAATCATTAAATCAACGAGGTTAAACATAGACGATGAATCAGGTGGCTCAACTTGGTAAAGAAAGATTAACATGAAGTTTTTTTATAAGGGATGAATTGTGTGTATGTGAAAATCGACCATTTAAGTTTAAGCTTAGAAAGCAAAACTCACAAAACTCACAAAATCAAACTATATGATATACATTTAGGTGAATATAGGATAGGAACGGCTGGAGGAATATGATTGCGGTAAAGTCAATTTAGTAGCGCCTCGGAAATCTTATGTAAAATTATTTTAATATTGTATGTGTTTATATGAACGATTTATCATTTTCTTCGGGCCCATCTTAGCTCTCCCCAATTAAATTTTAAAATAATATTATTATTTCATGCCCATAATAATAAAAGAAAGAATGCATGTAATAAATGTATACATTTTCTCTAGTATTATATTTAATATTATATAATGTTTATTAATAATATTTAGGGAAAATATATAATAGTAAAATAAATATAATGTAGAGTTAATTAAAAAAGTTTTTTTTTTATTTGTATCTTAATCCAAGATAAGAATTTGACAGCATTTGGTAGATACATATGTTAACTCAACATCCTTATTATTTTTATAGTTAATGTAAGTTTTTTTAAGGGGTGGAGGTGTTGCTAAAGACTCAGGGGTTCATAAACAGTGAACATGGTCACTAGTTTTTAGCTCCGAGTGTACTCTAGAATAAAAGGATCGTAAAATGAATGTGTATGTGTGTATGGGGTTTAGAGGAAGAGGTAAGGGGATAAAAGTAAACCAAGCAAATAATTTATCCCTCAAAAACCAGTGCCGAGATTGCTCCAGTCTTTTGATGTGACCTTTCGGGTAAAAATCGTCTAGCTCAACATCAGGTGAAGGGGGGGGGGGGCACATGAAGAAGATTACTTAGTCATCCTGAGGTTTCATATAGGCCAATCCACTATACCTCGGCCAGGCAAAGTGTCATAAAGCCCGTCTTATTCAACAAAAAAATTAGATTCTTATCTACAAATTGAGTTTGTGCTAAACGTCCTATTCTTTTTTTACCGACAAAGAGTAAAGTTAATAATGCTCTCTACTAAAGAATTAACCATATCTTAGAATAAATTAAAAAAAAAAATTATCATATTGTATAAAATATTTTGTTAGAATGATATGATAAAATTTTCAATTATTTTAAATATTTTATTATATATAAAATATATAATAATTGAGTATTGTTATTATCAGCATATTAATTATTAATTATTTAAAGAAATACACAAAAATGTGGATTATAGGCAAACCCCAAACATAAAAAGGAACTATATTTCGATAAAGTATTACATTTTGAAAAATTATTAAAAATATAATGAATAAATAAAAATTTTGATTACAAGTTACATACACTCGGCAGAATTGTTAAAAAATATTATTTTTTTAAATAGTTTTAATTATCTGCAATTGTACTAATTATAGTGATAATCCCTAAGCTCTATAATATAGGTTGCCAAACTTTTTTGTATCGTAGACCCCTTGCCATGTTTTTTGGGTAGACCCTCTACTTAACCTGAAATTGATCTTTTGTAAAAAAATTTACCTTTTTTTCTTTTCGAGCCATATTGAATTGAATTATAATGTAATAAAGTAAATAGGCTAGAGATCCACTATCGTGGACCCCCATTTTCATTCCATGGATCCCCAAATTTTTTATTCTAGACCTCTTATTTTCCTTTCAAATATCCGAGTTTATTAAGAAATTAATTTTATTATTAAAATAAAAATTAAAATTGATTTTAATTAATAACGTATCTCATTTCTAAAAGCTAAAATTACAAGGATAAATCACTATTAATTAGAAAGTTTCGACATCACATATTGGTATTTATTTTGGTATAAAAAATTGTAGGTGTATATATACATTAAATTTAATTTAATTAAATAATTAACTTATAAATTACAAAACTTTTTTTTCTAAATTAAAAAACAAAATTAAGATTTTATTAATTTAGTTTTTAGAAATAACAATTTATTTTGATGAATACCAAAAGCTATCAAGAAAACAAATGTGTTTTTATTAAATTACTCGTCACTGGACGCTCGAACAGTGCAGTCGCTTGATAACGATTGCAGAAGTAGCAATCGAAACGTTGTGTATATTTTTGTATTTTTTGAATAAATTTACAATAACAAATATCAATATAGGGTTTAATTTACAATATTCTGTTATAAATGTGTTTTTTGTTCAATAAATTGTTCAATTATAAAATGACTGTGACCTGGCACTTAGCTTATAATTTACAATTTTTTATTTATTTATTTTTTTTTTTTGACTAAATTTTCAGTAAAATCTTAATTTTAATTTTTAGGACGTAAACATAACATTAATTTCTTTATACGATATTCATATAGTATCTGTTCTAATTATATAGATAAAATCAATTGTATGTAAAATTTTACTTTAAGATATTAAATGATTTTTTAAAATTTTGCGTTAATAATACTTATTATGAAAAGTTTTGAAATTGAAGAATAAATATACATAAAGCTAATATATTATTTAATTAATTAATTAAACTTAATTTAAAAAAGCTCTGACCATAAGATTTTTAGGTATATATCCAATTAAACTTGGGATATAATTTTCTTTTCTAAGAAACTTCGAAAATTCTTTTCACGCAATGAGAAAATTTCTAAACTAGTTTTTTTTTTAATTGCCAATTCACTATTTTTTTTAAGCTAGTGTAGTGTAACGACGAAAAATGTCCATTGTGATGGGTTTGTAAAGTTGTATTCTAGAGGTGTACTAAGTTCATGGTGGAATATGTTAGAGGAGATTCCATAGTCAGGGTCACCGAAGCAGATGGAACCTAAAGGATAAAGAAGAAGGGTCGGAGAAGAACGGAAGAGAAGAGCGAGACGCTCATTACACTTGAATGCAACAATCCATTAGGCGACAGTGTGTTCCCGGAATGTTAATGTCGTCGGAGGAATGTCGGCAATTCGCCGGCCGCACAGAATTAAACACGCGCACTTCTTAACCGGCCGCCCGCAATAATTACTAGAGAGGATGAAAGGGGGAGGTTGAAACCAACCCTTCTCTGAACGCACACATATACACACAAACATCCCTCTTTTCCAGCTACGATGTCACATAAAACTTCTCTGCCTTTTGGTTATGATTGCAAAAGAAATAGTCAAAATGTTTGTGTCTCCTATTTCGTTATGATATAAATAAATCTTTTTATATAATAATTTAAAGAAATAAATATTTTTTTTTTCCTCCAAAATATAAAAATACCAAATAAATAAATAAGAATAAAATAAAAATATACGATTATATGTATAAATGTTTAATATAAAAAAAAAAAAATTATAATAATAATTTAATTAAAAGAGTAATTAGTAATTTCTTTGTTATAGAAATGTGTGTGATATTCAGCAAAGTAATTATAATTATATCTAACACGAACAAGTTGAAATTATAATCTTAATTTTCTGCTAATAATTAACAAGATAAATAGTATTATGTCAAAGTAAATGTTCTTTACGATGTGTTTGCAACGTGCGTGCTCCTAATGCCTAAACGGATCAATGGACCCCTAACTGGCACAGCTACCCTCTCTTTTCCTATCGAAATTCTTGTTAAACTCATTGATTTCTCGACAACGTTGAAAATTAGCTTCTAGTGAAATCCTTATGCCATAATTGAGATAGAGAGAGAGAGAGAGACAGACGAAAAGGTCAATCAAGAAACATGAATGAAGTATAGGTGATTGCAAAGGGAACTGGGAAGGGAGTGTCAAGGTTCCTACCATTAAATATATGTCCTAGCTAGAGATAGTAATCACTATCAACGTACACGTATATTAGGAATCAACTAGTTAAGTGATGTTTCAATTAATCATTTATACGGGTCGATGTGAATCAGTTATCACCACTTAAATATAAATAGCATAATGATAGATGGAAAATAGGTGTCGAATTGACATGTAAGGACATTGGGGTGTTAGTAAGAATGAGAAATGTATTTAAAACAAAGGGATAGGTAAAAATTTTTTTTATAATTTGAGTTAGCAGATGAATTGTAGTCTATGATATGAAAAAATTGCCGTTGTAAGAACTTTTGTACAGTCTTTTTGTTGCCAAATTTTGAAATTATAAATCATTGAGTAAATCTGTAAAAAATATAAGCATTTGTTTCTTTTAAAGTACCTATTAAACAAATCAATGAGTTGTACAAAATAAAAAAAAACAACATGAATATATAAGAAAATTATAACTAAAACAAAAACAAATTTCCTGGCCAAAAATATAATTAAATCATTAAATTTTAAGTTTTCTTAGGTAATGAGATTCAAACTCATTTCATTAAAAAAAAATTTATTTATTTTTATTTCTTTTATTTTTATTTTATCTATCCTAATTTTTTTGAATTTAGTTGAACAGTTTGAATTGTTCCAATATTTCATGGTTTAGTTCTATGCTACTTGCGCTACTCTTGAATGAGAATTTTTATAAAATATTAATAGATACATATATATATATAAATAAATGAAAATCAGCCAAGGAAAAAACATGAAATTCTGAAATGACAAAAGATGGCAAAAGTTTTTTTAATTCCAATAATGCTAACAATGAAAACTTTAAAAATTATTTATTGATGGATCCGATTTTAGGCGAGTAGAAATTAAATTTTAATTCAACCAGTATATTTCTTATTTCATTTGGATTTTCGTTTTCACTCAAATTTGCAAACTGCACTATTTTTCAAAATATATATTTAAATATAAATAATATTGCTTGCTTTGTTTTAGAAAATATTAATCAATAGTCGAACCCGATGCAAATGGTATTTGCAATTTCAGTTTAAAATGAATTTATCGTGGCTTATAGCAATTAATTAAATAGTTCTTTGAAAACAATATTTTTCGTATACCTATTAATCATTTTTTATTAATCTGCCTTGAGCGGATGTTTCTTTAATTTTTAATTTGAAGTTGTTGGGAGTTCTGGTCCTGGATATTAAAAAATTAAAAAAACGATCTCTTTTGTCAATAAGTTCATGTTTAATATTGACATTTGTTGGTTGCGCTAATCTTTGGGCTGTGTGGAATCTATGACATGGAATTGGGCGTATTTTTTTATATATATAATACGAAATCTAGTATTCAATAAACATTTTTTTAAAAAACATACAAATCAAATTACCATTTATTTATAGAATTTTTTTGAAATAACCACTGAAAGAACAAAGACGCCATGTCGAATGTCACCGAATATGACCGAGCGTTACGGAATGAGTGGCATGGTATTTTATTATTATAATTTCCCTCCACCCTATAATTTAAAGATAATTTATACTATTTATTTTACCCCATCTTAAAATTATCAAATATAAATATTAATTTTATATAGGCAATTAATATAAGGCTATAAACATTATATTAAAAAAAGATATTACATATTTTTGTTAAATGTCAAAATTTAATATGAAAATGAATAATTTTATTTTGATACATTTTATTAAGAAAATGTTTTATAAAAACTTGAACATTCTATATTTATCACAACTTTTAAATATTTATCTTTAACGTGAACTAAGTTTAATAGAAGATGAATGAGGGTAGGCTTTTAGAGTTCATTGGTTTAAAAATAATTTGAAGGATGATCTTCTAAACCCTTTTTAATATAAATATAAGAGTGTGATAAGATAAGATGTTTTCGGGGGGGAAAAATGAAAGATCCCTTTTGATCAATTATTTACTAATATATATCTCGATCTAATTGTGTTAAATTTGAAAGAGATTGCCAAGTAAAGATTTGACCTTCTTCAAAGTACGACTAGGTATTGTTCCCTTATTTTGTTAAATAGTTTCACAAACTTGATCACTAGAGCAAAAAAATAAAAAAAAAAGTAAATGGAACAGGAGAAAGTACGAAGTTTCCTTAAATAAACTTAAGATGAAAGGAACTTATCATAACTAAATGTTTCAAAATCAGTTATGCTAACCTTATTTCATTTTAATTGAAGATAAAATTTGAATATTTAATAAAATTAGATTAACAGGGAAAAATATTGATACTTGAAAACTAAATTGAAATATAAATAGAAAAATAACAATATACAATAAAAAGAAAGGACGGACAGACGTTAGTAATATACAAAACTAGAAGACATTGTATTAAACAAAGAAACTCAATTATTTACTGGATTTGACAAATTTAAATTAATTTTAATATTTTCTACAATTTTGATTATATTGAGAATTTACTTTGGTCCTTTGTAGAAAATAATTTTTAGATAAGAGCAATTATAACTTATAACTTTTAGTTATGGATATAATTGGTTAAAACAAAGGCAACAAATTGATGTGTGTTAGTTGTCAAATATTTGAGTTAATCTCGGGAGTAAAAATAATAACATAATAAAATTATTCTTGTTCTCTATTTAAATACCGCCAAATATTTAGGTATGACGTTGGATGAATGAAAAGAGCACGTCAAAATTAAAAAAACGGAACTAAACTTCAAGTTCAAAAAAATGTACTCACAGAAGTTCACAGTTAACGACTGAAAATAAATTATTATTTTATAAGCAAGTGGTAAGAATAGTGTGGACGTATGGACTACAACTATGGGGTTGTACAAAGAAATCAAACCTAAACATCATACAATCCTTTCAAAACAAAGTACTACGATGCATAGTAGATGCTCTTGGGTATATTAGAAACGACAACTTGCACAGAAACCTGAAGGTGCAATTAGTCAGTGAAGTGGTGACCAAATATGCGAATACCCATACAATGAGAATAGTCTAGGTTTTTATTTTATATAGCCTTTTCCTAGATAAAGAAAAAATAATAATAATTAATTTACACTTTGAAATTGTAATATTAAATATAGTTATTAGCGTAATAATAATAAGTTGACCTGTGGCCAGGTCCGAACCGACCGACGGTTTGAAGTAAATTAATTTCCAGCTACAGAAACAATTTCAAATAATTATCTATTAATGTAATAAAAACAGATATGGATACATAAATAATAAATATAAACATTTTTAATTTTATTTTATTTAAAATATATATGCAAGACCAGGATGTGACGTCATGAATGGCTGGATGGCGTCATATAATTTTAAATCAAGAAAAAACTAATAAATATGATTTTTCTCGAGGATAAAACCAATACAAAGTTCATGATTCGAGGTGATATATAAAAAAATCTCCTCATGTGAAATTTGGTGTGAAAATAACCCTTCCCTTCCTATCGTCAATCGCTAATACTACCACTTCCGGTTTCTGGATTTGCACCAAAAGTTGATCAATTCATCCCACTGATGGATTAAGTAAATATACCAAATTTCATCAAAATCGGTTGAGCCGTTCAGGCTGTACACATCTATACGGACGGACGGACGGACAGACATCATGCTAAAAATACTTTTTTCTGTTAAGAAAATGCATGATTCGTGGAGATATGTAAAAATCTCCACATGTGAAATTTGGTGTGAAAACAATACCTCCCTTACTATCGTCGGTCGGTAAAAAAAAAACATTGTATAGATAATTACGACCTTGGAGTCACCAATTAGCTGTAAGAAAAAGTCATGTAATCCCTTTTATATGTTATGGGAAAAAAACATATATTTGTATATTTTTGGCTAATAAACATACTTTTTAAACTAAACTAAAAAACCCATTCAATGAGAGTCCTAGGTCACGCAAATCCTATTATTCTTCGTATGTTAGATGTAACTCCACTTATGCTACGGATACTTAAAAGGCTGAAGCCACATTAGCTGGTAACACAATAAAGATAGAATATGATAATTTGGTCGAAACGAGAAAAATATATTAACAATAATGGAGGTTAGCCACTGGGTCTGATCCTGACTCCTGAGATATTAACTATGGAAGAAAAGTTTCTAGATGTGCATTGCTGAGTTCTAACCTTAGGGAGGTGTTTTTAGTGGGTTCGACCCCCCCCCCCCACACTACTAGGTTTCTAGTGCCTGTTGGAGGTTTTCACCTATCCTTTAGAAAAAAAATAAAATAAAATAAAATTATTGGTTACTAATTCTTTTTTTTTAACAAAGTAAAATTAATTATGTGGTAGTCACAGATCAATTTCTGACAATTACTGATAATTTTCATAATAACTTATTACTATTCACAATATTAAAAGATTTTTTAAAAAACTTGAAATATTTTAAAGAACAATTAATCTTTTAACGGAAAATCAATTTACATAATAAAAATAATCAAAATCCTATGTTTAAAATAAAAACAAGTGTCAATAACAAAGAAACCAAAATTAAGCACACATGTAAAACTAACTACATTTTTATTCAAACAATTTGAGTAAATGTACAGATACTGTTTTCTAATCAGCATTGTTTTATTCTCTTCTATTCAAATTTAAATATTGAAATAAAAATTTAATGTGAAAGCGAAAACCTCTTGTTCGTGTTTATTTTATTTTATTACAACAAACTTGGATATCCGATGGAAGAATCATGTACAAAGTCAAGTGTAATACAATAAATGTTGACTTAGTTGCGCACAGATCCGGAGGGCTTTTGCTGTTTGGTTATGTTCTATCCATCTCGACACTTCATACAGTAGAAAGCTTAATTATCAGCGTATAATCCAATTATGGTTTAAATCACTGGCGTTTCCAATCTGTCCATATAACAAAGAACCAGGCTATAATTAAATCATGACCAGTATTAAAGATAACCTATAATTTTATTTTAGTATTATGTCCAATGATAATTCTATCTACACTTCACACACTACACACAGTTTCTAACTAAGCTTTAATATTAAACTAGATCGAATTTCCTTTTCCATGATCCCTTTAATTATAAGTAATTAACAATCTTATTAAACTATAAATGTTATTTTTCTAGAATAAAATTATGGATTAGATCAAGAATGTTTTTCCTTTTTGTTTCCCTAGACCACATTGAAAAAAGAGGTGGTGTTTTTGTATACAAGCATATTTACATAATTTATTAGTTAATAAACAACGCAAACCAAAGACAAAAGAGAGAAGGGGGAATAATAAAAACTCCCAAACAACAGAGCTGTTTTTATTAATTTAAAGCAAATAATTCTAAAAATAAAAGAGATGAAAAATAATAAATACATTTACTATATAATGCTATATATGCTACCATGCGTATGGTTAACTCTCAACCTATTGATCACAGGTTCAAGTCCCGAGCCTGGCAAGGGAATTTTACTCTAGCTGGATTTTATTGGAGTTAATGAGGTTTTTAAGAAAATCAAGATACAGGTTGAGAAGATCCGTTGTTCTCATCACTGAACCCTTTTACCCAGCTTATTGGGCGACTGACTTGATAGGCAGGCACTGTCCTTTCGTAGAATGTCCAAAAGTCAGAGGTTTTTTAAACATTAAGATTAATTCTTAAAATATAAAATATAGTAAACTATTTTCCTGTATTATTTATAAAATAACCCTATAAAATCCACAAGTTTGTGAGGTCCTGATTAGACTTTAAAAATGATATGGAAGAAATTTTTTAATTACGAAAGTAACATCAAACATTCGCAAATGAATAAATAAAAATATGAAAAATTCCCAATTCTAGCAATCATAAGTTCTAAATAAAAATATTTTATACAAAATATTTGAGCACTAAAATATTTAATATTGGTATATGTTCATTAAATAATTATAATAAATGAAAAATAATTATATAAATAAATGCAAAACTATACTAAAATAAATTTTATAGATATTGGTGTGTAAATTACAAATAAGAAAATTACATTCAATTCAATCACTGTTAAAACATTAGAATTTGATCTATATGCCAAGATTATTCAACTATTAAGGTTTACTAGTCATAATATCAGTGATTTACATAAACAAAATTAAATCATTAAGGTAAAATAATACATTTGCATGAATCGTTAAAATAATATCTTAGTTAATTTTTTTAACCCATTAGTTCAAAGATTTTACGACCTTACATTAGGAAATTAACTAGCATTTATATTATTATAATTTTGCCAGTTAATTGAATAATTATAAACAATTAGTATTAGATGTACATACATAGATCAGAATATTTTATTGAAATGCTTTTTTGAAGATTATAATGAGTTAATTAAAATAATTATTCATCAAGATAAAAATAAGCTGTGGTCATACGCAGACCGACGATATGAAATAAATTAATTTCCAAACAACATTATAAATATTTATATATAAAGTATAAAAAAAAATATTTTTAAAACTTGAAAACTTAAATTATCTTGGTTTATATTTTTAGTTTAATTACTCAATTATTAATTACTATTATATTTTAATTGAAAAATTTCCGACAATGAATATAAAATTAATACAAATAAATGGTGAGAAGGTTTACCCTTTGTTTACGCAACATAGAAAATATGAATCTCAGATATGCTCAACAATCACCATTAGTGCATGGTGAATGTCGACATTCAACGGTGGAAGTCGAAAATAAGAGTATTTAGCAAATATTTCGGACATTCACCAAGCGACTATGACCATGATGACATTCACCAGATTTCGGTCTTCCATAGTAATATATCTATATAATAATTTATGAATATTTTTAAAATTAAATAAAATTAATTATTTATTTTAAATAAATGGATATCATTTTTTTTTAACTATTATAATTATTATTTGACTGATGGGGATAATAATATATACTCATTTAATATAAAATAAATATTATAATCACAATCAGTTTCTAAAAAATTAATTTATAATATAGTTTTATTATTAATTTGTTTAATAAACGATTAAATAGAATATGTATTTATGTTCATCTAGCCTGGGAGTAAAATAATCATGGAATTAAATTGAAATGAATATATTTTGTCATTGGTAATTGATTATTTATAAAAATATAAATCTATTATCAATATTATTTAAGCAGGTTAATTCGTGATTTTTCATGGAACATCAGACATATGAATATACCTATTGAAGTAATATAATATATTTATATATGTAGGTATATGCATATTATTTTAAATCCTTTAATCAATCCACGAGCTCCAATAGATTATGCATTATTATTGTCGAGGTATATGAATATTATAATAAATTTAATAACTAAATTATTAAATGAATTAATTTCATGCCCGGTTTCTGTTGAATCTCTCTCGAAAGGCAGATTTGATTAAGTATTTATTCAAAGTGACGTATTTCAAAGAAGCGATGCCACAGGGTAAATATTCGGTGAACTGAGCTTCACTTCTTGGCAAGATTAAAAAGAAAGCAAGCCTTATTCCATTAAAGTGTGAATCCAACCTCCACTCCCCCTCCTCCACCCACCACCTCGAATAAGGTAAATAATCTCGATCTGAGCAACGTCAATTATTTATTCAAGAAGTGTGGATTAAAAATTAACCACCAGCCATGCGGCTCGGGCATAAATAATTTCCCAGCTAATTGGGTGTAATCTCGCATAAGGGAGGAAGAAGAAGAGAAGGCGAGAGGCTTAATGAAACGTTCCCTCCGAAAGGCTGAAGGGCCCCGTAGGGCTTGTTTGCCCTCGAGTCAAGTCAGACACTTGTGTCGACAAGCGGGTCTCAGCAAAACGCCACGATTATCCTCGATGCATAACGCGATTATTTATTAATAACATAAACACGAGTAGATTAAGTGCAACCCCTACCTCTTCCACATTTATTAATCAACGGTGATGGTAATGAAAACAATTCTCTAATAAAATTTTCACCTTAATAGAATTTATTTTTTCTTCTTTTTTTAATTAAAAATCAATAACCTGGATTGTTTAATAAATAATATGATAAATTTTATTTAAAATTCAAATTTAAAATTATAGAATTATTGAATTATTTAAATAAATAAAAATATGTGTAAAATATTTATTGTTTATTAAATCTCTTCAAAGGTAACACTCAAAAAGAAAAATATTAAATTTAGCGAATCGAATTTGAGTTTTAAGCAGAAATAAAAATGTTTTAAATCAAAGAAGTTCGTTGATTTATTATTTATTATTATTAAACTGTTAGTATAACTGAAATGATAAAAATATTTTAGACCTGAAATGTTGATGTTCAATTTAGCTTTCGGACATATGAAAATGATATTTTGCTTAAATTAATTTTCTAATAAATAAATTTCAATGACAAATGATTTGTTTTTGTTTTATTTTCATTTATAACTTCCCAATAGAATTACTGTTTAAATATAATATTCTAGAAAAAATAAAAAAAATATAAATAAATTTATTTATTTGATAAATTAACTAAGACATTCAAAATTAAAGTAGGCTTTATAAAATAAAAAATTATAAATAATTAATTAAAAAAAAATTAAGTTACAGTGTTTTATTTATAAATGCACTAAAATCTAGAAAATACTTTTTCTCTTAGCCTCAATAAGTATATTCTTCTTCATGATGGGGTTGTACAATGGTCCACCTACTTAGCATTTCAACAACTATGGTCTAGATACTTTAAATAAAGAGCCTAATTAAAATGAATTAGTTAATTAATTTTCTAGGGATCTCTCAAATAATAATAATTATTATCAGGTATTATTTTTATCAATTAGTAATTACATATTACATAATATTGAAAAATAGTAATTATGTACATATTGCATAATATTGAAAAATATGTATGGGGAAAAGGGCTGTTTTTAGGGTTTTCTCGGCAATTATTCGATATTTTCTCGCCGTAAAAACCATCCTTGGACTTCAACGAACATTTAAAAAAAAGAATTGTCAAAATTTGTCCAGGCGATATTGAGTGATGCGGTAACCAACACATTTTGCGATTGATTTTTATTTATAAGATTTTTTAGTAAATAAATTTTTAAGGTTTTAAGTTTTATTTGAATATACTTTGAGATTATAAATGATATTTAATGATGGGTTAAAAATTATTAATTAAATTATCATTTAATTAATTAATTAACAAAATGAAATCTTTATTTCATATTCATGTTTTGTCATCCAAATCTGAAAAGTGTGCAAAGTTTTAGTTCGATTGGTCAACTGCAACTGTGTTAAAAATAAGTTACTAGATTTGAACAATACAAAAGGAGTAATTAATTAATTAATTTATTAATTAAGAAATTAAAACTTTATTTCATATTCATGTATTGTCATCTAAATCTGAAAAGTGTGCAAAGTTTTAGTTTGATTGGTCAAATGCAACTGTATTAAAAATGAGTTACTATATTTGAACCATACAGGCAACCAAGCAAGTTAAATAAAACACTGTAAAAATATTAAATTATAAAAAGAATTATTTTTATAAATTTTAATAATTTAAAGAGCGTGGGAACAGCCATGTGTAGCTTTAGCTATTGTTTTTTTTTATTTTTACTTTTTTGTAATGAAATTCACATCCCTTTTTTGGTACTCTAAAGTGCTATAATCCATTAATTGTTTCAGCAAACTCATTAAATGTCAATTGAATGCATCCTAGATTCCAGAGTTAATTGAGATTTTTGTTATTTATTTATTTATTTTAATTTTAAAGAAATGTTTAAAAATCAATAAAATGAAACAAATATAAATCTGAATTTCTCCTATCGAACTACTACTAGGTAAAATATTTAGCCATATATTTGTATAACTGATTAAAAATTAATTAATTCTCTTTAGATCAATTATAACCAATAATTTCTTTTAAAGTAAATTAGTTTTTTCTCATTAAATATTTTCTAAGAATATAAATATAATAGAAAAATAATATAATAAAGAAGGCCATTCATAATAGAAATACATGATAAGAAATATCAAAATTTATATGTATTAACATATATATATATATAATATATGATTTAGTAAGTTGCCTCTAACGATATATCTTTTTTTATATTTGTTGACAAACATTAACAAAAGATATGAACTCAAAAGGTCCTAATGGTAATAAATGATTGGAATCTCCAATTATGATTCCAATTATTTATCCGGGAAAAAATATTTTTTTTCAGAATTACAAAATATTTTTTAACATGTTCAATATATGTATTTATGTTAGCATATATTATATAGAGAGAATAAAAATTCTCAGCCAAATATGTTTTCATTTTTTCTATCGTGAAGAATGAAAAGAGGTTGAAAGAACATTTTTGGGATTGTGGTTATTTATAAAAATCTAATTTCTCAACATTTTTGTTGTCGTATCAGTATCCTTTATTCTTTATTTGACCTCTTCGAATAAGATACCAATTATAGTTTAAAAATTATACCATTAATTAAAAGATATTTTCATCTCATTATCTAAATTTTTACAGTGAATTCTTCTATCAATGTAAAATTTGGAAAAATGAAAAATTTAATATAAAATTATTTCTATTTGATAATTAATTTAATTTTATTCTAAAAAATAATTATTTCAATCTTTATTACTTTAATCATTTGATATTTACCAATTGGCAATAAAAATAATGTTAATGGTAAAATCTCACTGTTAACATACAATGCCACACATTAATTTTTCGAAATTGTGTAGTCGTTTTTGTATTTTTATTACTTTTTATTTTATAAAACAATTGTATTCAAAAACAGCATATAAATATCCAAATTCCACAAAAAAGCTATTAAAAAATTTAGAGTTAATATTGTTTTGCATTGGAACATATATAATATAAGAGAATATTATAAAATAATCATAGGATATGATTAGAAATGTTGTATTTATTCTATTCAAAGTTTTACTAATTTTAGACACCATTCTCGAATTTAATAAGAGACACTAGGGGACATCTGAATGACAGATTTGACTGATTTGTCATTTGTCATCATAATCGAACAATTATTATTATTTATAACATGTTGAGCATGTCTAGAATTGAATGTCAAGTGGGCAAGTTAATTTTAATCTTTCAATAACTTGATTGTTGTATATATACAATATATAAAATTTCAAATATTACTTAGGATTCAAAATATTTTAATAATTTTATTGTAGAAAATTTTAATAAAGATTTAGAACTGATTAAAAAAAAAATACTTTAGTAATTTTCCTTAATAAATTTATATAAAGAAGTTAAATAAAAGTAAAAGTAAAAAAAAAATGAAAATTTAATTTCAATTGTAAAAGTGAAATCATCGATTGGAATTATTATAATATATATTATAATCCAATATTTGCTTAAACCTCTGTCCAGAAACCAGGAGGATAAATTACTTAACTTGGAGGATTAATCATAAATCGATGAAACTTAATATGCCAATGTTGTCGAATAATAAAGACTCAAGTATTAACTCAAGTATATATACACACATATATATAGCTATTAGATGTTTTATCAAATTTTAATATATTTATTTATTTAAAGTAAGGGAAAACTCCAAGGATAATCTTGACATGATATGAAAGTGTTGTTATTTTAAGATAATTAATATTTGGGTAATTGTTTTTAAATGTCACTCGCAACACGTCTCAAGATTCACTTAAGGCGTATATATATTTTCACGATTAAATTCATCCTCTTCAGCTCGTCGCTTCTCCATCTACTCTATTTCCATGACCTCTCCTTGTCTTTAATGTTTAAACTTATTAAACAAGACGATTAATCTGAATTTTATTTTCCAATTTGACATTGTCACTTAATTTAATAAAACTGTCTTCGGTATACATCTTAATTAATTGGAAAATTGGCCAATAATAATATCACCCCTTCGATATCTATCGATTTCATAGTAAACATATTTATTGTGAATATTGTAATTTAATAATTACATAGTTTATGCTCTAAATAGAATGGATCAGATTACTAAACAGGTATTAGAGATGGAATGATATCCAGGTTGATGAAATGGTCTGAATTGTGAGTACAATTTCCGCTTCGTCCTATTTGGCGACTAATCCCCGTAATCGGCCTATGTGCCGAGTGCATTGGATGGACCCGTCAACTGGTCTACTTGCCCAGTAAGTCCATTAGGAATTAGGATGCCGAGTATTGCTGTTTGGCCGGATTGACTTTTTGTGAGCAAGTATTCGTGCGTGCAAGATTGGATTGTTTCTTTCTGTCCAGCTCTGTGTCTGGAAGTTAACGGAATCTTCGCAATGAATCCGACGACATCCTCCGAGAATTCAACTTAACTTAGCGAAACTTTATTTCATTTTAGTTGGATTAAATCAATTATTTCGAAAGGAAGGAGATAAATCCTACACTGGACAGTGGTTAAAATCTTTTAGTTTTTTTTTTTTTAATCTTTTTTTTTGTTTTTTGTTTTATTTTTTTATTTGTTACAAATTTAACAGAAAATAGGGCAGCTAGCTCTTTTGTTTATTCAACGGAATGATTTTTAATTCATTAATTTTAAACAACTGTTAATGTTTATTTTATTTGCAAATATAAATACAAATAAAAAAAAAATCATTTATGCTGGCCTGTTAAATTTGCTAAAAATAAAATTCTTTTAAAACAACAAAGAGGCGAGCATACGCCAATCTACATATTTGTTATAATTAATACTTTTGAAAATTATTTTG